>CM070733.1:22258861-22900188 GCA_036346275.1 Otatea glauca | reverse complement strand
CACGCAAGGGTGGTGGAACCGCCCTCGAATCCCCTTGCGACCAAGGCTATGGGCCTCGACCGACACTCTCCTTGAGGCATGGGGCCTGACGCTCCAAAGACCGCCGCCTGCCTATGCCAGCCGAGCTCATGGTAGCGCTGCCGATTCCTCCAGAACGACGATCGCGCCACCCGGCGGCGCCTCAGAGGCGGCGGAGCCCTCACCGACTCGCTTCGAGTGAGGCCCCGCCCTCCGATGGCAAGCGCCGCCGCGCGCTTCTCGCGCTCGGTCAGGCGCTTACGACCATCGCTAACCTAGTTGACATCTCCAAGACTAATCGCAGCGTTTCCACGCCGCAGTGACTCTTCCGGCAGCAGAACGACGCCGCCTTGCGGAGCTACTCACGTAGCGCCGCCACCGCGCCACGGTCACACCCGATAGGCGCCGCACATCGCAAGTACTTAGGAGTTGTTTGGGCGCTTTATGGCAACAATGTTCAACGAAAAGGGTACTTATCGAGCCGAAGGGCGCGCGCAAGCACGCTTCTCTTTGCCGATCCTCCAAGGGGCGATCCGCCGACCGCTTCTCAAACCGCTTCCATCGAGGCACGACGATGACGCCGACCGCACGGCCGCCCGCCTGGGCCCCGGCCGCGTGCTTCACGCAGCCGCCCCGCCGGCCCCGCCGGGCCACCTCCGGCCGATGAGTCGAGAAGAACCCACGGATGGGTGACCGGGCTGCCCCACGCCGCCGGTGGAGGTCGTTCCAGCGGTGGTCTCGCACACGCCCTCACCACGCTCCTTCTTCTTCTTCTTCCTCTCCTCCTCCTTCCGCTTGCGGAGGAGTCAAGTTGCGCGGCCCCGACGCCGGCCGCCGACGCCTTCTCCCGGGAGCAACGCCCGAGACCATTCCCGAGCCCCTAGAAGATGCGAAACACCGGCGACGGGCGCCAAAGGCAAAGGGAAGAGAAAGGCGAGAAGAAGTCCGCCCAACCTACCAGATTTGGGGTGGGCCGAGAATGGCTCCGTGGTCGCCGCAGCTCGTAGCGCTCGCCTGCAACGGCGCCACTGTGGCTTCACTTCGGTCGCGGCGAGCTCGCGCTCCACCATCCTCATCTTGTCGGACGCCCCCTCATACTAGAACAAGGGGTGTGGCCTGTGCATGAGGGGTTTCACGCGCATCCCCATGAAGGCACGCACGACGACGTCCCCAGGAGCCCTCGCTTCCTTAGAGCTCCGACCGCTCCACGCATCGTGGCCACCTTCTTCTTCTCCTTCTTGTCGACCCCAGTCCATTCTTCCCCGCCACAGAAGCTTGCCGTGAACGGCGGGCGCCCTCCGACGCCCGAACGTGAAACCATCCGAACGCCATCCCTTGTTGGACGACGGTGAGCTTGATCGCCGAGATATTCTCGAGCCCGCCGCCCGGCCGAGAGCTGTGCCACCGATGGGCGCCTGTGGCATCCGTAGCTTGTCCTTCCAGAGCCTCGCGTGGAAAAGTGCCTCCAGCGCCAAGATGCGTTCAATCCCAAGAAGGCCTCACAAAGCGTGATGAAAATGGCGATGTGGAGGACTCGCTGGGGTTGAGATGGTGTACCGCTTGTAGTGGAAGAGCACCCTCTGACGAACGGTGCAGTGGCAGTCGGGCCGCGTCAAGAACGAGGCGCACTACGACCTCGCTGCCCCTCGGCCAGGGGCGGCGGCCCCGCCGGCACCCTCCAAAGGAGAGAGGTCTCGCCCAGAGAAAGCCTTTCTTCACTAAATCGAGCGCACGGCCGGCTCGGGCAGAGCACTCCTACCACGACATCCTCGCAAAAGATGGCGTAGGGTGAGGAAGGGAGAATGCTAAGAGTTCTCTCTCCGCTCTTTGTTGCTTTTTCTTGTCTTAGGCAAAGGTCGGAAGATGAGGAAGGCAAGAGCGCGGGATCGCCAAAACGCCCCAAATGACGATGAGAGAAGACGAGCGGCGCCGACCGAACAGCACCCTCGAGCGGCGCCGCAGACACCCTCGCCGCCGCCGGGCGCCCGTAACTCCCGATTTCCAATTTCTCCTCGCTTTAATCCCGAAAGGTCGCGGAAGCCGTAAAGACACCGCTCGAGCAAGGCCCCGTGACCTCTCTGCCTCCGCTTTTAGGCTGTGACGCTTGCCCTGTATGCCAGGCGAGGTCTGCTGGGCCGCTACGGCCCCAAAACGGCAAGAGCTCAATGGCTCGCGCCGGGGCCCAGCCGAAAGCTGTGGGTTCTAAAGGCCTATCCCACCAGATGGACATAAGGCCGCCCAAAAACCGAGCAAAGGACGGGTGCGAGGCGAGTCCCCAGTGATCCCCGCTGGGTCGGCTGACGACCCAATCGCCTCTACTCGTGTCCGAGACCATACTTCACACTCTCCCGGGAGCTCATCGATGGGCGACAGCCACTGTGCCTGGCCTGCGGACGACCAGTGGTCCGACACGGATCGAGTAAAGAAAAAGGTTTTTATGGGTCGCCACGGCAGGCCAGACACTTACTCGGGACCGTCCGCGGAAGGGTCCCCTGGGCGGACCTCCCAGACCCACTCGACTACCTGCTATTAGCTCCACGAGCACGGCGCTCAAACCAACGCGGTAAACGCTGCCGCCACCCTCCGATCCCACACCGCGACGGGTATACGCGTGGGATAGACGGCGCCGCCTTCGCAGCCTACCCTCACGGACGAGGACTCGGATGGATGCCCCACGCATACCTACGACAGAAATGAGCCACGCCCACCACGACGAAACAAGGCACGGTCCAAATCACGACGTTAAACGAGCACTTGGACACCCGAACCTCACGAAGAGGCATCCGGCCGTCCCTCGCCGACCAAGGCACGGTCCAGCCACGACGCTAAACGAGCATCGACACCCGAACCTCACGAAGAGGAATCCGGCCGCCCTCGCCGACTGGGGAAGGAACAGTCCAGCTACGACGTTAAACGAGCACTCGGACACCCGAACCTCATGAAGAGGCATCCGGCCGCTCTCGCCGACCAAGGCACGGTCCAGCCACGATGTTAAACGAGCAGTGGGACACCAACCTCACGAAGAGGCATCCGGCCGCCCTCGCCGACTAAGGCACGGCCGAGCTACGACGTTAAACGAGCACTAGGACACCAACCTCACGAAGAGGCATCCGGCCGCCCTCGCCGACCAAGGCACGGCCGAGCTACGACGTTAAACGATCACTCGGACACCAACCTCACGAAGAGGCATCCGGTCGCCCCGCCGACCAAGGCACGGTCCAGCTACGACGTTAAACGAGCACTCTGACACCGAACCTCACGAAGACGCATCCGGCCGCCCCCGCCGACCAAGGCACGGTCCAGCCACGACGTTAAACGAGCACTCTGACACCAACCTCACGAAGAGGCATCCGGCCGTCCCCCGCCGACCAAGGCATGGTCCAGCCACGACGCCAAACGAGCACTTGACACCCGAACCTCACGAAGAGGCATCCATCGCATCACGACAAGGCACGGCCGAGCTACGACGCTAAACGAGCACTCTGACACCCGACTCACGAAAGGCATCCGGCCGCCCTCGCCGACCAAGGCACGGTCCAGCCACGACGCAAACGAGCACTCTGACACCAACCTCACGAAGAGGCATCCGGCCGCCCCCGCCACCAAGGCACGGTCCAGCTACGACGTTAAACGAGCACTCGGACACCCGAACCTCACGAAGAGGCATCCGGTCGTCCCTGCCGACCAAGGCATGGTCCAGCTACGACATCAAACGAGCACTTGACACCCGAACCTCACGAAGAGGCATCCGGTCGTACCTGCCAACCAAGGCACGGTCTAGCTACGACGTTAAATGAGCACTCGGACACCCGAACCTCACGAAGAGGCATCCGGTCGTCCCTGCCGACCAAGGCACGGTCCAGCTACGACGTTAAACGAACACTCGGACACCCAAACGTCACGAAGAATTCGCACGTCCAGCTGCTCGCACCCAAAAAGAAGCGATCGCCTGTCGATTACCGATTCTCGAGGGCCAAGTTGGGAAATAATCGAAACAAGCTCATTGCAAAGACATTCATAAAGAAAAAGAAGATTTCATTATAGGCCAACAGGCTCAAACTTTACACAATGCTACATCGGCACCAAGTAACATATCTTGAGCATCAATGCGACGTCGGTACCCTCACTACCGGGCGACGACTCCGGCCCAATGGGCGCCGCCACCATCAAGGCTGACAAAGAACTGGGCCATGCCGGCCTCGCCACACAGATCGGGTAACTCATCGGCGGCTCGCGCCATCGCCTCAAGAGGGCCTCTTCTACCACCTTGAGCCTCTGAACGGCCTCAAGCCATGTGTCGACGGCAGCAAGATCACGAGCCGCGACTTCTTCCTCCTCCCCGAAGTTCAACCATCGCCGATCGCGGCCAAATTTAGAGCTCGACTGCAGGATCTTCTTCTTCCACCTCAACATCATCGCCAAAGTCAAGATTAGCGGTGCCTCAAGCCATTTCATGGATTGAAAAAGAGGACTCGCTTAGGGTCAATCAATCAAACGAGCGAAGCGCTTTATATACCTGATGGAGGGAGATCGAACGCCTCTAGAATAAATGCAAGCGCCGTAAAACGGCGCCTTCACCGTAACCCAAATACCAAGAAGACAAGCGGCAAGGTGCACTAAGCCATGCGCGGTCGCGCGTAACGAACGATTAAAAGCCCCGACGGTTCAATGCCCCGCCAAGTTCCGTGGCACCGCCGAACGCGTTGGGGTACACTGGCGGAAACCACCGACCTAGTCGGCCTGACCGACCAATCGTGCCCGGGCCACCATTCACATTCAAGCTCAACCCCAACCGACCGCCGAACTCGCCGGGGTTCGGGTTATCGACGAATACTTATAACAGGTACCCTAACGGCCCGAGTGACGAGGCAGTCGCCTCAAGCATAGCTCGAGCCTAACAAGGCCGCACTAGGCCCGCTACCGATCAAAGTACTGCGGGGCCACACAGACGCCATTCCCGACCGATCGGGTAGGCATCCCCGACTGCTGTGGCTCCCGACCCGTGAGCGGACGGATCCCCGACCACCAAGCGGCTCCCGACCGCAGCTGGTCGGATCCCCGACCGATTGAACCAAGGCAACCTCCGCCAATGGTCGCGGTCGGTCTCCACCGCCCACACCCACGCGCCCCACGGACGGGTCAATCAAGCGATCAGATGAGAGCAGTGGCCCTTCCCAAGATGGTTTAATGGTCGCCAAGTCAAGCTTCCACCCCATCGACCAATCACGCACGACACGAAAAGCACGCCCTCCCGAGGCAAAGACCAACGTTATACACAAAGAACGCCAACACTCGTCTGCTCACTGTAAGGCGGTGTGCCATTTCCCAACGGCAACTAACCGCCCGCCTAACAAGACTACCGACCAGCATGGGCAAGATGAGCGTGACCAATGACGAACGAAGGACCGAAGCTCTTAACATAGGTCACCTCGCCTCTTCCCAACTCTCGATGTAACCCGCCCTTCCTATCAGATAAAGGGAGGCAGAACCCCGGGGAAGGACAACAAAGACACACACGCACGCATAATCAAGATTCTTACGCTTAAGGCTCTCACCGCGTCAGAAACATTGTGTAGCCATCCGCACTAAAGGCAATACAATAACACCGCACGAACTGGAGTAGGGACTTTCGGCCCGAACAGTATACACCTTGGGCTTCTGAGTCTAACCATTCAGGGAGAGGGAACGCGCGGCCCCTTAGACTTACAAATTTACTTGCCGGTGCTCAAAACGCCGACAAATAGACTATCCACAGCCCTGTCTCTTGGTTCTATAGCTAGATGCAAACTAGACACAGCTTGGAGCAAGCACTCTATCAGATCAGAATAAGGTTTTGTGATTTTCTAAGTTGAAGTTCAAACTCTTTGATGAAATGAAGCTCAGGAATTCTAAAGATCAAAGAGTTGTATATGATTTGAAATATGTGAACGGTGCTCAGGATTTCAAGGATGTATATGTGCAAAGCTCTGTATTGTTTGTGAACCCAGGCAATCTATATATAGAGCCTCAACAGAAATAACCGTTGTATCTGCCATTTGCCCGTTGGGGGTTGGTAAGATAGATAGGTTAGGTCAACTACTATCCTTTTTGTAAGAATTTCAAGGTGTATGAGTCATAAGTCAAACTACACACACGCCAGACTAAAATTTTTAGTCCGGGGTACATAGGATTTGAGAAGCATTATTGTACTCATAGTGACCCATTTGCGCTGGATCAAAATATCACCGTCAGAAATATACTTGTCAAGGTAGATTGTGCCGATCAAAAGATGGTCCGATGTACACATACTTTGATCTATATTGATATCAAGAAACAATGTTTGTGCTTGATCAAAAGTTGGTCCGGCGTACAAGGTTTTGTTCTTTTTTGAGTACCAATAAAAACGCTTATACTGGACCAAAAAATGGTCCGTCGTATATGGGAAAACGATGAAGTTTTATCAGAAAGTGAAGAATGTTTGCGCTTGAACCAACAATCTAACTTAAGTTCCGAAAAAGTTGGTCCTTGGAATTGATAGGAATATGTCATAGAGTTCGGCTCCGCTTCTCATTCTCATCAAACTTCATATTTCTGGTTAAGATTTAAGAAAAAATAATTCTCAACACAGACTAGAATTTTATTTATAGAGAAAGTATAACTTATGTCGGACTAAATTTAAGAGAAAATTTAGATTGGTCTGACGTAAACAGTGTATGCTTGGTTGAAAAGAATCAAAGAAGAAATCTTAACGCCGACAAAAATTCGTCCGGCGACATGGAATACGCCGCGAAGAGAATTTCTCACGGATCGAAAATCGGTCCGACGCACATGGTGTGCACTCGGTTGGAATTGAACTTTGATAATGTTTGAGCGCCAGAAAGATGTTTGGTCTGAGAGAATTCTTTTTGGCTAAGATGGAGAAGACTTGGATTTTGAATGAGAAATTTGAAATGTCCTATACTCCAAGTAATCTTAGTGATTTTGCATATGAACCAAGATCATTTCTTATGTATAAGTTAATAGTACAGTGAATTCTAGTTATATGACTTGAAACAATTTGAAGCCAAAACTAAAAACAAACACCTTAGCCTTGATCTTCAAATACAGCTGTGTCGACTTTTTCTTAGTATCCTTTTTTATCATCAACACCAAAACTTTTATAATAAACATAATTGACAAAGATAGGGAGCTTAGATACTCTCACTTCCCCGACCAGACGCCTCCGCCCGAGCTCCCCCTCCCCCATCTGCGCCTCTGCAGCCATGCCCTCTAGTTGAGACGACCAGTCCTGGTTTTCAAAGAAAATCAATTAAAATCGCTAAAAAAATCAACTGACAAAAATGTTCAATTAGTCTGTCGATTTTCCATGAAAACGGTCCACTTTTGATTTTTTTTTCAAATTTTTTGATTTTGAAACTCTACGATTTTTTATAATTTTAGATCGACTTTCTGCTCGATATTTCCAATTTTCGAATTTTGAGCTATTTTTTCAGCCGATATTGTTAACCCTGCCCAAAATACAAAGAGAATAGGGGATTTGGAGCTCACCCGCTACGAATGGGCATCAGGATTCAGGATCAACATCGACCTCACATTCCTCACAGCACGACCCATCAAGATTTAGGGGTAGCGATTTTGTGCTAAACACGAGTTAGGGATGCAATGCAACACAACATGGCATGATTAGTTCTCTCACTAAAGCTCAAGTTCGCCGGATTATCCCCACTCAAGCTCGCCGGATTTGCCTTTGCCACGACCACCGCGGGGGCAGAGGTGCTTTGATGAGCAAACCGCCACAAGCCTGGTTGGTGGGGCCAACTGTACATAAAGGCAATCTTTCTTGACATTCCTCTTGATTTCCAGAAAAAAAATTAAAAAAATAAGGTGTAAATCATCTACGAAACCGGCAGATTGGATAATACAAAAACAGAGGCACACTTTGATGGTATTACAACAAAATGAAACGATTCGGCGATATTATACAAAAAAAGTTGTGACTTTCGATGCTACAAATCCAATTTTTCCTATTTGGACAGATGAAGTTGTTTGATCCATTCCATTTTCGACCAAGTTGTTCGCCCTCGTGCCAGGTCAATGGTGATGCTGCCTACTGAATGCTGACTGTCCGATCACTCACATACGGTTACGCTCGGCACTCCAGTAATTCCCACTAGTCCACTACACAGCGAGAGGGGGCACCCGTCCTTCTCGATGCACGGTGACGGTCGCGCCGCCGCCTCCGGCGGCGATCCCACTACCGACCCCTCCTCTCCGTACTTCATCGATCCCGCCCACCCGTACGCCTCCGCCGCTTCGTCCGCGCTCAGTTCCCACCGCTCCAGGTCCAAGTGGTCCCACCTCTCCTCCCTCCCGCTCCCCGACCCGCTCCCCACCTCCGCCACCGCCGCCGTTCTCCTCCTCCTCCGCCGCCGTCCCCACGTTGCTCTCAGCTTCCACCTCTTCGCCCTCCGCCGCCTCCTCCCCTCCCGCTCCCCTCCCCCGCTCATCCTCTCCGCCTCTGCCGCCCACGTCGCGGCCGCCTCCCGCCTCCGCCGCGCCGCTCTCTCCGTCCTCTCCTCCGCCTCCCGACACTACTCCCCCGCCCAGATCTTCAACGCCCTCGCCGCTACCTACCGCCGCTTTGCCTCCGCCCCCTTCGTCTTCGACCTCCTCCTCCTCGCCTACATCCGCTCCCGCCGCGACGCCCTCGCCGCGGTCTCCATCGCCCGCTGCATCCTCGTTTCCGGCGCCCGCCCCCTGCCCTCCACTGCCGCCGCCCTCCTCCGCTCCCTCCCTTCCGCCGACGCTGCCCTCGACATGTACCACGAAATCTACACTCATCCAAGTCCAAGAACCAACCGCCTGCTCCTGCCGACCGTTCACACCTTCAACTCGCTCCTCCTCACCTTCTACCGCGAAGGTAAGTTGGGCGATTTCAATTTTGTGCTCCAGGAAATGCACAGGTATTCCTGCAAGCACAATGTTTGTACTTACAACATTCGGTTGGCCGCATACTGTGATGGCGGGGAGGTGGAGAGAGCACGAGGACTTTGGGATGAGATGGTTCAGGAAGGCACCCAGCCGGATGTTACCTCGTACAACACGATGATCGGTGGGTATTGTGGTGCTGGGGAGGTGGGGATGGCAGAGGAGATGTTTAAGGACATGGAGATTTGTGGGATTGAGCCCAGTGTTACGACATTCGAGTGGTTGGTTAGAGGGCATTGTAGAGCAGGGGATGTCGATGCAGCGATACTTGTGCGAGCAGACATGAGAAGGAGGGGTTTTGAGCTGGCAGCAGAGGTTGTCGAGGAAGTGGTGGGTGGATTGTGTCAGAAGAGGAGAGTTGAGGAGGGTTTGGGTGTTTTGAGGGAGGAGATGAAGAGGGAAGAGTTTGTGCCAAGTCGGGGAAGCTACGAGGTTTTGATAAGGGAGTTGTGTGAGAAAGGGGAACTGGAGGTGGCGATGAGACTCCAGGCAGAGATGGCTGGGAAGGGGTTCAAGGCTGGCAGCAAGGTGTACCATGCGTTTGTCCGTGCCTATGAGAAGGCTGAGGACTATGAGATGGTGGAGAGACTGAGGAAGGAAATGGCAGTGATAGGCATTGAGGATGAATGATATTTAGTCTGGATTTTATGCAGTGATGGTTTTCAAGCTCTATGCATTGCAATGCAGAATTCTGGTAAATTCATGATGAACTTATCCTTAGAATATTCGTCCTTTATTTACTTTGACTCTTACTCTCTTAGTTCTTTGGTATCAATCAGCCATTCATTTTTTCGAATTTATTTATGCTTTTAGTTTTTTTTTGTTCTATGCAGCAGTGGCATATATGACCATTCGTCTCATGGATGTTAACTGTTAGCATTGAAATCAGTCTCATTGATGCTAAGGCATTTTGTTCCTCTTATACAGATGGCTTGACCAATTTCATTTTCAAACTTGACTTGGTGATAGATGTGTAAAGCTTGTTCGCATCGAATGACTCTTCCAACAATATGCATTTTTTTATACCTAGTCTCATACTCACAATATTAGCATTAGTATATATTGTGTAATGTGCAAAATATTTACTGTTAAAAGCAACCTTTTTATTATTTATGCCAAACCATTTAGATTATATCATGCAATGAGCAAATGATCTAATTTTAAAGCAGCCACTCTTCAGAGAAATACTATTTATTCAATTCATGGTACAATAGTGATTGGTGACAGGTTGGTTATTTTTATCTACGAATCAGTGATCATATCATACTGGTACACAATCTTCCCCTAATACGGCAATCCTTCACGATACGAGAGCCTTTAAAATTAATAAAAAATGATTAACTGATACTTCTCGATACTCCACCGATCCTTCAGGCCCAAAACCCCTCCTTTTGAAGCTCAACAGCAGCCCAGCCCATCTATCCCTTCACATGTATTACTACTACTCTCAACCCTAATCCCCCGCTTCTCACATCGCATGAAACAAACACAAGCCACTGCCTGTCCCATCTCCACTCTCCTATCGCTGACGCCCGACACTGCAGCCACCGTTGCCACCACCCGGTGCTCCCTTCCTTCGAGTTGCTCCCTTTATCCCTTCCCCCCTTGTCTAGTAGGCTAGTAGTAGGTTGTGGTCTGGTCTGAGTTGGTCTAGATTATTGCTCTAGGGATGGCAAGTGGAAGCTCTCAAAAGTCAAATCCTGAATCCGCATGAAGCTGGTACTGTTAGCCTTATTGTCTCAATCTATTAGAGGAATGGTACTGTTATAGCCTCTAGTAAAGGACGCAAGGAATCTTAGGAATGTATAGATTTCAATATTTCATCATGGTAATCTCATTGTCTCAATCTATTATAGTCTCTTCACTTTTTTTTTCTGATTTTTAAATACATATATACTCGCCGTATCCTTGTTTTTGGAAAATGCCGTATCGCTTACCAGTATTCCGTATCGGTGATACATCATTGTTTATCTGATGGGACTGTAGTCCTAGCGAACTATTGATGTGAGGATATGTCACACTCATCCAAGATGCAAACGTTTCTCATTGTTCTGTCTTGTATGGTTGGCATGAATTCCAAGATGATCAGATGATGATTCCTTTTTCATGCTGATGATTTGTCGCTGCCTGTTTACAGAGTGATATGAATGAAGCATGGTCAAATTGGATGGAAGCTGACACGCTATACGATGAATCAGGTACAATGCGTCAAAACAAAGAACTTTTTGTTTTTAAAATTTAAATATTTTCTTGTGGATCCTTACAAAAGTAAAAGTTGTTTGCTGTAATGTAGATATACAGTGTGGAAATTGAACCTTGATTTGGATTGTTTCTCTGCTTAATTGTCCTATTTGCTCTTTAGACAATTCAGACCCTACAAACAGCTAAATGCATATAGCCTGAAAGCTGCGTGATTGATTAATATTGATCACTCAGAGAATGAAGATTCTGATGTCAAATGCTATTCCAGAAAACATCCTTTGGGTTGCAGCACTTCAATCTGGTCCAAGTATTATCTTACAAAAGTAGAGTTATGTCATACAAAAATTGAACAAATACCTTTGTTTTTGTTAGTGCTATGCTCTTGAGGCAATCATTTAGATGATTGTAACATGACTATGTTTATGAATAATAATATGATTATTGGTCCAATGAATGTATATCATTGTATTGATCAACAAGTATGTGACTTGCTTATGAAGCTCTTTACTTATTGATATAATTCGATAAATATCTCTGATCGGATATCATCGTATAGGACAACGATGAATAGATCAGCACATATAGTGATCGATGATCATGCTTCATAGATCATGGGATATAAAGATATCATCTATACATTGTGGACGCATGTTGAAGAACATGGGTTAGATAGACCCGCAATTGGACATCGCGAGAATGTTTCATTCTTATGTGTCATCGTATCTCATACCTAGTAGATGTATGATCCTTAGACCTCGAGATTGTCATATTCCCTACATGTGTAATAGTTTTCCTTGGGGCTATCAAACATTACTTCCTAACCTGATAGTTATAAAGGTAGCTTTCATGTTTACTATGAAACGTGCAGAGGAAGTGAGCAAATAAGATGGAATTTGCCACTCCAATGAAACGGAGATATATGACAAGGCCACTGTGTGATATGATTAAGGAAGTGCATGGCCATGCCGTGATTGAGGAGTCAATCACAACTTATTAATATATCACTGATACGAGAGATGCATTGAATTATCAAAGGATGACATACTTCGCCTTGAGTTCAATCTTCATATACTTGGCAAAGGGATTATTACATGAGTACTTTTGATAGGTTCTCGTCCGATTTGATCATAGTATGTTTGGGAGTTGGCATACTTTGCAAGGAGCCGCTACCAACTATTGGATTGAAAAGGAGTTTTTCAATCCATATCCAAACGCACGTGAACCCGCAGGTCACACACTTAACGGCCGAGACGCATTAATTTGGATTGGATCTATAATTAATGGACATCGTGGGTTTAGCACGCGATGGGCCTTGGTTTAGAGTTTCATCTCGTGGCTATATAAGGAGGAGGAGGGTGGGCGCAGGTGTGCTTTCCCACGGTTTAGAAGTGATTCACTCAAACCCTAGCCTCTCTTCTCGCGCCCCGCCGAGCGACCAAGTGCTTGCACACCGACGCACGGCATTCCATCCTCGGACGGTGGACTATCGCGTGACGCGCTACGATCGCGCGCGGGAGGACGATCTACGGCGAGGCGAGGACGATCCGCTTCCATCGACGCAACGATCGCGGGCGAGGACGATCCACTACATCGACGCTGCTGGCGATTCCGCAATCGCTGCCTAGTGGTAATCTTATCTGTGATCCCCTTCTTGCGAGTAGCTTTCTGGTTACGCGGTAGAATTTTTTTTGTGCTAGTGAGCATATCGCGTTCCTCTTCAGTTTTCTCATATGAATAGCAAAGTCCTTCATAGTTTTCAGTCTTTTATATGTTGAATATGCTATCTGGTGAACTTCTTTATAATATATTGGCCTAAGGAGCTGCAAAGATCTCATCATCTAGCAATAGAGAGTAATGCAATGGATTAAACATGTTTATCAGGAGCATATTATGTTGGATGCTTGCTTCAGATTGTTAGAGAGCAGGTAGACAATTTGTTAAAAGACATAAGCATTCTCACATGATTTTTTTTACCACTGAGCCAATTTCCAGTTGTCAACAAGCAGGCAACATATTTAATCTGGTAGTTTCGTTGACTTGTGAAACTGCAAGGATTTTTATATCTCAGTATTATTTAAACTTTTTTATGCCGTGTATATGGTTATTAAAGCATTGCTCAAGTGTCACTTCAGCAGTAAGGCGGTCTGATGGGGTTGCGCCACGGCATTGCCTTACCGAAGATGCCTATGGCGTATGCCTTATGGCCAAGGCGTCTCTTAGGCAGAGTACGTCAGAGATGGCTGAGGCGGGAGTCGAGGGAGAGAGAAAACTTATCGCCGGCCGCCACCATCCCATCGCTGAGGAAAAAGGCTGGATATAGCCGCCCACATCCGCGTTAACTCCGGATCCATCCGATCCCATCCGAGCCGTTGCCGGATCTGGCTTCCACCGCTCGCCCCGCCGTGGGATCTACATGCACCCGGAACTGAGGAAGAAGGCCGGATTCGGTCGCTCTCGCCCGAGTGGCCATTAGATCCGTGACCCCCGCCATGGGCAAATCCATCGGGAGGCTTCATCAGGTCGGAGTGAGGGAAGAAGCAGGGGAGGACGTGGAGGTGGTGGATGGCGGTGTCGATCTAGAGGCAGCGTACTCTCGATGACACGCCGATCTAGAGTGGCTGGAGGTGGGCAACGTGGATCTGGCGAGCAAGGGAATTGAAGCGACGATGTTAGTAGAGGTTGGCGCGCCGGCGGCGCAGAGGAGGGAGGAGAAGAAAGGAGGGTTAAGTAGAGGATTTTTGGAACTTTTGCGATGCAGCCCTCCAGGTTTATAGATATTGCATATTAGTCCTTGGATGTATCAGATTCTTCTAATTTGAACCTTAGGAGCTCCGAATTGATCGCAAAAAGGTTCCACACGCTGGGGGCCGGGATGTAAGTACAGCGTCACCTCGCCACACACCTTGGACTCGTAAAAGGTGTGAAGGTGGACAGGCGCCTCGCCTTATCGCCGTGATAACTACAGCCATGTACAAGGTTTATTTTATGCCTGGTACAAGGTACTTAGTTCAAATGGGTGTACAAACAAGTTGTGCAAACTAGCATTTACTCAAGGAAGTTCTAATAATAGGGAACCTTGTGATTTTAGTCTTTCAGCAATTTTTAATATCATTCTCAAAAGAAAAAAAACTGGCTGCTGGGGGCCTGTTGCACGATTCAGGTATATTTTGTTGACACTTGACTTATGTATAGTTGAAACATACCGTCAAAATTTTGTTCTTTCTTGTTTTAGCACATTCCCACTTATTAAGTTATTATATAACCAAGACAATGATTGGCACAATTTTGGTGATAGTTTACTAAGTCTGACCATAGAAATGCTGCTAGGCCTTATACATTGGAACAGTTGGGGTGTATGCACAACGAATCTATCGGATTTTAGTGCTACTAGGTATAGCTGCGCGCGATGCCGCGCCGCACGAAAAAATCTAATCCGAATCGGTGTCCGTGTTGAATTTGTGGAAGAGCTTTCTTTTTTTTTTAATAAAATAACCGGATCTAAACGTAATTTCAAATCTTTCGAGTCGAAAGAACCGACACCCGTGTTTAATTTATAAACTACGGTTTTTTGCAAAATAACCGGCCAAGGACCTCGTTTCGATTTTTGAATCTTCCTGGCCGAAGAACCGGATTTCGCAAAACTACGGGTCCTTTTACAAAATAAATGGTAGAAGGACCGTTTATGATTTCGAATTCACGGATCCTTTTGCAAAATAATGAAGGAAGGACTCGCTTATGATTTCAAAATTTTTGAAGGACTTTTTCGCAAAAAAATGTACCTTGTAGCCTCTATGCTCGGCAAATCTTCCTGGCATAAGATATATATTATTTGTTAACACTCCTTCCAATGTTTTTAGAAAATACTAAGTTTTTTTAATTCATCACATTTATTTTGTTGCTCGGTCATTTTTACGTGGGAACTGTTAAGGGTATAGATATTGTCATATATAGACTCTCCTTATATAAGTTTTCCTTATAAAAGTTTACTTTATTTAGGTGTTGTCTTATATAGACTTTTCTTTTGTACCCTTATGTACTCTATATATTCTGGCCTACTGGCCTCATATTTAATACAACAAGTGCTATTCATAACAGGAACTAGGAAGTACAGTGCATGGGGCTTAGATGACTGACGAGTATTCATACAATGGGTACCCCCGCGGCCCGGAGTAACGAACGGGTCGTCCCATGCCCGGCTCCGACCAAAGGCCTCGCCGGTCTACAAAAGACATTCAACCCCGACCTAACGAGTTGCTCCAAGGTCGTCCCCGACCTAACGGGGCGTCCGACCCCGTCATAGGTCGGATTCCCCGCTGGCTTCGACAAAGCTGAGGCGATCACCGCCAAGGTCCAGGTGTCGCCTCCACCGCCATCGGCCACGTGGTCTCGCGGACCCAACCACTGGCGACCGTGGCGAGGGCAAGTGGCTCTTCCCAAGACAAAGACGAAGGTCGCTAAAGTCAAGACTCAGCCTCATCGTCCGGCACGATAGTACGAGATACGCCCTCCCGAGGCAAAGACCGCAGTCACACACTATGACGCTGCGCTCATAGACAAAGAGAAGGCAGTGCGCGCTGCTTCCCAATGAAGCAAAGCAGATCGATGACTCGATGAACCCACCAACCCGGTATGGGCAAAAGAGGGGGACGACCAACAACCGAGACTAAGGGTCAGAGCTAGCATAGAGATCTTCACCCTTCCCTCTCTCAACTTCCCATGTAGCCTGCCTCCGACTATATAAAGGGAGGTGGTCTTCTAGGAGGGAGATTCTCTTACGCCTTCTTGACGGCCTCTCAGCTTCCTTTCTCTTAGCCTTTACGAATGACAAAGACGCGCCCTCGTGCTCAAGCTCCTAGCTCCGCTTGTAAACACTGTGCGCCTTCTCGCACCTAAAGCAATACGATAAACACCACGCGAACTGGAGTAGGGACATTCAGCCCGAACCAGTATACATCCTGGGCCTTTAGGTCTAACCATTCAAAGAGAAGGAGCGCGTGGCCCTTTAGACATACAAATTTACTTGTCGGTGACACGAAACCCCGACAATTGGCACGCCAGGTAGGGGCCTTCGCGCGTCTTCATCGACATCTCAGGATTCCCGTCTGCTTCCTTGATGGCATTCTTCACTCACGACAAACAAGGCTTCACGCTAAGGAGCCAAACCGCTTTCGCCTCGACTTCGCCGCCACTCCGGCGGAGAGCTCACGCCATCCTCGCTACCTTCGAGACCGCACTACCGGGAGCCCGAACTCCGCTGCGATTTGGCAAGCTCCGGCCGTGGCCCCTGGGGACCCCAAAGCCGAGCCCACCAAGCGCCGCGCCATCTCTCGTAGCGGTACTGTGGATGTGGGCGGCGACGACATCGCTCGAGATTCACTGGCCGTGGCGATGATCGGCTACACGCCGCCTCCGCCCACGACTCACGGAGGAATCCTTCACCACGACCCAGCCCCGACGCGAGCGCACTGCCGACAGCATCGCACTTTGCGAGTGCAACATGGCGCGTGGTCGACTGATCGCAACCCCGCAATGCTGGAGTCTTCATCCAGCCGCACTGCGGCGCAGAAGAAGAATATCAGCGCGAGCACGCCGAGCGCGCCCAAGCTCGCCGTGCCGAGCTTCAACAACAACGCGAGGAGCCGAGACTCAAGGGCCGAAGCCGACAAGCCCAGCCGACTCGAGCAGTAATCCACCGAGCCCCTAACCGCGCCTGGCGCTGCGCGCCCACGCGAGCGTCAAGTACACCAACGGCTGGTGGAGGGATCCGATAGCCTTCCGTTCTTCCCCCACGCGAGCCAAAACGTGGCCGCCACCGCAATGCTGCTACGCAACATGCCCGAGCTTGATGACCCGGAAGCCAAGACCACCTACCAGAACCTCCGGTCGGTGGAGCGTCTGCCGCAGCAAAGACATGCAGGATCCAGCCCCACCACTCGGGCGCCTCTAGCCGCTCGAGCCGCACCACCGCCTCGCAGAATCGGCCGGGCTACCAAGACGGCGCAAGACAACGCGAATACCCGTGCCTCGCAAGACCCCAAAGGCGCCACCGCTCAAGAACGACACGACGTCCCGCGCCACCTCAAGGCGCGAGAAAGGTGGCGACGAGGCGGCCCGGCCACGGTCGAGATACGGGCGCCGCCACGCATCAGCCTCGAGCCCCGATGGTCTCCGATCGCGGGCCTTCGTCTCGAATCCGCCATGCGATTTCTTGCCGTGTTCCGCACCGACCAAAAGCCAAATACATCGGGCCACGAACCCCTGGCCGGGCCGAGGACTACCGGCCAAGATGTCGGCGGGAGGAGCCACTGATGATCTCTTCATCATCCAAGACTTCCCATCTACTTATGGACTCGGCCGAGCCTCGCTCGAGTACTTGCCCGCGAAACCATCAGAACTAGGAGACCAAGAGTCTCTTCGTCGGAACTTCCTGTGGCACCTACAAGCGCCCGGGAACTCCCGGGACCTAAAAAGTCAGAACAAAGAATGAGAGAAACCCTCCGGATTACATCCCTGCCCCACAATGTAATGAACTCCCGACATCTCCGACGCCGACGCCATCGGGGCGTTTATCTACGGCACCTCTTGCAAGGCCCTGGTGCACAAGCTGGGTTGCGTTAAACCCAAAACCACCAAGGAGCTCCTTGACATCGCCACTCAACCACGCCCGCGAGGAGGTCAGAGGGCCATCTTCGAGAGGGAAGGCCAACGAGGGCCCAAGGCCAGCCGCCCCTCCCGACCTAAAACCGCGCGGGTTGGAGCCACGCCCCGCCAAATAGGAAAGCGCTGCCGACTTCCTCCGCGCCAACAAAGACGTCTTCGCATGGAGGCCCTCCGACATGCTAGGAGTCCCAAAGGAAGTCGCCGAGCACTCCTTGAATGTTTGACCAGGCTCAAGGCCGGTCGCCCAACGCCTGCGCCGCTTCGACGACGAAAAGTGCAGGATCATAGGGGAGGAGATCGCCAAACTTTTGGCCGTAGGGTTTGTAAGAGAGGTGCGCCACCCCGAGTGGCTAGCCAACCCTGCCCTTATAAAAAAAAAACCGGGCAATGGAGAATGTGCATTGACTACACGAGCCTGAATAAGGCGTGTCCCAAGGATCCGTTCCCTCTGCCCCGCATCGACCAAGTCGTTGACTCCACTGCAGGGTGCGAAACCCCGCCCTTTCTAGATGCCTACTCGTGCTATCACCGATAGCGATGAAGGAGTCCGACCAGCCCGTAACTTCTTTCATCACCCCTTTCGCCCTATTGCTACGTAACGATGCCATTTGGTCCAAAACGCGCGCTACATACCGATGTATGCGCACGCGCTTCAACGACCGATAGGGCGAACGTCGGCATACGCCGACGACATCGCTGCCAAAACTAGGAAGGCGGTGATCTCGCCTCCGACTGAAGAGACCTTTGTGAACCTCCGACGGTTCCAGATAAGGCCCAACCCCGAGAAATGTGTTTTCGGGTCCCTAAAGGAAAGCCGCCGGCTTCATCGCTCGAGCGGTGATCAAAGCCAACCGAGAAAAATCTCGCGACATGAGGACGGGCCCGATTGGCAACCCAAGGAGTCCAAAGTCGATCGGATGCCTTGCGCTCTAAGCCGCTTCGTGTCTCACCTTGGCGAAGCGGATGCCGCTTACAAGCCGCCAAGAAGTCCAATCACTTCACTGACCTGTGGAGGCTCTGAAGCCTCACCCAACTAAAGGTATTCCCGACCACCCCGGCCCCCGTCGCCTCGGCACTGTGGGAACCGTTGTCGCTTCTACATCGCCGCTACGACCCGTGTTGTTAGCGCGGGCCGCCGCTGTGGAACGAGCGAAGAAGGCCATGTGCACAAGGTACAACGGCGGTCTACTTCGCCAACGGCGCTCTCCGAGTCAAAAGCTCTGCACCCGCGAAGTGCAAAACCGCCTATGCAAGACTCATCACAAAGAGGAAGTTGCTCCACTACTTCGACCGCACCCCATCTCCGTGGACATCGCCGCCACTCGAAATCGCCCACAACCGCGACGCCAGTGAGGATAGCTGCGGGCGCCGAGCTCAACGGCCACGACATATCGTGACGCCTCGAACGGCGATTAAGTCGCAGGACTGCCGACTTGCCGCCGAGCGGACCGGCCTGCCCCGCCGGCCGGCCAAGACCCCGAGCATCGACAATGTACTTCGATGGGTCCTACACCAAGAACGACGCGCGCGCGGAGTCGCCATCGCCTCCCGCCGAACAAGCTCCAATACGCCATTCGCTACTTCGATGCGACCAACAACGCCGCCGAGTATGAGGCTCTCGCCAACGGTCTCCGACCGCCGCCGACCCGGCCGCCGACGACGCGCCCACGGAGACTCCAAGCTCGTTGTCGACCAAGTCATGAAGGCCGCGGAGCCCCGAGACGCCCGCATGGCCGCATACTGTCGGGAAGTGCGCAAGCTCGAAGAAAAGTTCAAAGGTTTCGAGCTTCACCATAGCTACAGACGCTACAACGGTGAGGCCGATTACCTAGCCAATCTCGCCTCCAGTAGAGGACCAGTCCCGCCTGGGATCTTTGTCTGCGATCTTCAAATATCCTCCGTCCCGCTGGACTCGGCAACCGAGCGGCCGTCCGACCTGTCCGATGCGACCACTCGCATCGCAGACCGGCCAAAGTAGGGGTCGCCAGTCGGTCGCCCGCGACGCTACCGATGGTCGACCGATCAAGGAAGCCCTTCATCGACCGCCGACCGATGGATCGCCCCACCGATCCGACCGGCGACGACGCCGCCTGTCGGCAAATCTTCGTCCCCGGCCTGAGAAGACTCTACAAAAGGAGTCCTCCGGGTCCTCCAAAAATGCATCCCGGCCGACTGGCGGGGCGGCCGCCGACATCCATGGTGGCGCCTCGTCACCACGCCGCACCTCGAAGCCTCGAGGAAAGCCTTCGACAGGGCTTCATCGCCGACCGCCGTGGCCGACGCCGAGCAAATCGCTCGCGACTGCGAGGGATGCCGCCGCCGCCTCAAGAACGATCTTCCGGCAAGCAGCCTTACGTGATGATCCCCGCCACATGGCCATTCGCGGTGCTGGGACTCGATCCGTCGGGCCCTTCGTAAAGGCGCCGGGCTTTACCCACCTCTTTGTCGCGTGGATAAGTTCACCAAATGGATAGGCTAAGTCGGTCGCCAAAGATCACATCGGCAAAGCGCTAACTTCATCCGCGACATCGCCTTCCGCTTTGGAGTCCCGAACGCCATCATCACCGATAACGACGCAGCTCACGGGAAGGAATTCTCGAGTTCTACGACGACTTCAACATCCGCGCCGATTAAGCATTGCCGCCCATCCGCGACCAACGGCCAAAGCCGAAGCGAGCAAATGGCATGATTCTCCAAGGGCTCAAGCCACGGATCTTCATCATCAAGAGATTCGCGGACGATGGGTGGCCGAGTTACCTTCCGCCCTCGAGCTCGCGGACCGCACCGACCGGGCGATCGGATTTACACCATTCTTCATGGTGTTCGGTCAAGCCGCCTTACCAACCGACCTAGAATACGGCGCCCAAGACTACAAGCCTTCGACGAGGCTCGGGGCCTGCTCGCAACAAGACGCCATCGACCACCGACGAGGCGCGGATGTGGCCATTTTGCGATCGCCAAGTACCAAAGCAGGCGCCGCGACGCTACCACGCCGTCGTCCGGCCGGTCCTTCAACGCTGGCGACCGTCCCGTCGGGTTCACCCAAAGAAAGACAAGCACAAGCTCACCGCTCGGAAGGCCCTTCACCGTCGTGGAGGTTCTCCGACCCAAGACCTTCCGACTCAAGGACACGGATGGCAACGCCATCTCCAACGCATGGAACATAGAAAAGTTAAGGCGTTTACCCTTAAAGCTCTTTCGCCCTTTGCGCTTTTTCACCTCCTTCCAAGCGCCGGACGCCGCGAGTCGCCGGGGTCGCTTGTTGAGGCCCTCAGACGGGTTGCTTCCGCTCGCAGACGCCACGCGGGTCTGGTGACCCGACCAACCACCGGCTCCTCCTAGACGGTAACCCTCTCGACCCAAGTGTCGCGCCTACGCCTAGCGGCTATGGTTGCGGGCGTAGCGCTATGAAGAAGGAAGTGCCCGAACGAGCAACCCTCGGGCGGTCGGGAACACTGCTCACGCGAAAGCACGCCGGCCACAAGACCTACACAAAGTTGGTGACCCGACCAACCACAGTGGCCCTCCTAGGCGGTAACCCTCTCGACCCAAGTGCTACGACCTATGCCCCACGGCTACTTGCCATGAGTGGCTCTTTGAAGAAGGAAGTGCCCGAACAGGGCGGCCCTTGGTCTGGCCGAGAACACTCCTATCCCGCAAAGCGCGCAAAATGCTTCACTACCAAAGTTTCGTCCCTTCACGCCTCCTCAGTAAATGGTAAAACTCCGATCTACGCTGACCAACCCCGAGGTTTCTAAGGCTACGGTCGTCGAACGTTTTATCACAACGGGAAAATGCGAAAGACGGATTGGAACTTGTCAAACCTTCGCCATTTCATGCTAAGGTCTTTTTTACAATAAGAAAAAGAAAAACATCTAATTTCCTCCTTATTTTTCGTGGAGGATGCTCCCAGGCGGAATCCTTTCGGCGATCAGCCGGGCGTGCGGCTCGACTTGAAGTTCGAACCTGTCGACCTCCTCGTCAGTCTGATTCCCCGCGATCCTGCTGTTGACGACGGCGAGGTCGATGCCATCGTAATAGGAGACGGTGTGGACAAGCGCCGAGGAAGCTCGAGAGCACGCCATGCTCACCGAAGCTCGACGTGCTCGCGACTGGTCACAAGGCGGCGAAGCGAGCTAGGGCCCGACGCGGTTCCAAGCACTCGGTCGCAGATGTCCCGCCGACCTTGCGAAGGTCCCCAACTCGCGGTCGGTCGGACCGCTCTCCCTGGCCACCAAGCCAGCCCGCTTAAGGCCGTGTCTCGCGCCATGATTGCCGCGTCGCGGCCTCCACCGCCTCTCTCCGCGCCTCCACGGCCGCTAAGGTTCATCTGCAGCTCTGCAGACCGGGACGGCGTCAGGAGGCGCGCCCAACGAGCCACAAATGCAAAATCGACCGAGGAGTCGTGACACTTACGGCCGTGGAGCTCGCCAGAGCGCCGGCTCGCCGGTCTTGGCTGGGCCTCCGAGCAAAGCGTCACGCTTCGGATTCCGCTCGCTTGGCGCCCCGAGTCCGATCCCGCCGCTTTGAGGCGGTCGCCCGATCACATGGTCCTTCGGCGGCGACAGCAGATCTTTGCGCCGCTAGCGGCCGCCAAAGGGACTCGAGCTCACACCAAGGCCGTCAAGGATCGCTCGCCAAGGCTCTTCAACAGACTGGTGGTTCGACCAGCTCTAGCGGGTCTCCGCCGCTTTTTGTTTGCGAGCCAAGGCCTCCCAAGCGTCGCAGGCAATGGGCGCAGCTGATCGACGCACTCTTCCTCGGCTGCCAACTTCCGGCCTTGCAGACTTTGAGGAACTCGACTTCTCCCGAACGAACCCAAGCGCCGCAGCACAAAGACTCTTTAGCCTATAATGTAACTATCAAAAGATACAAGAGCCGTGTTTTGCCGACTTACGCACCAACCGGAGGATCCTCAGAGATCAAGGCCCAAAGACTACGGAGCAATCGAGCGCGAGAGCTGACACTCTTGATCTGCCTCGCCTCGTCACTGGCCGCGCTAACGCAGTCCCGAAACCTCCCACTCGCTACGCTCCGCCGGTCGTCCGGCGAGAGACGGTCCGCCGGTTTGGTCGCCTCCGACCGGATCAACGCAGGAGGGCGGCCGAGCGCACTCTGCTGGTCGGCGCCAAGAGCCTGCGGCCGCGGAGGCCACTCGGCGCCTCGCGGCTCCAACGGAATCGCCCGACACTGGTTGCCCCCGTCGGCGGGCTCACGGGCGGCGACGTTAGCGTTGCCCCAGGAAGCCGGACCGCGCATGCCGGTGGGCTCCCCGGCGGCGGCGGTGGGAGCTCCTCCCGACCTCCCTCGATTGCAGAAGGAAGCCCTGATTCGTCGAGGGTCGGCGGATCTCCTCGTGCCACTGCTCGGTCTCCGCCGCCGCGCCAACCCCGACCACGGCAGCTCCAACACCGCTGCGAGCCTCGGTCCTTATCGACCCCGGCCGCCAAAGGTGGCCACGACTTTTGCCGAGCCGCCACGCCACCGCCTCCTCGGGCGCCCGACTGCTGCGACGGCTTCGATCCCCGCTCGCGGGGACGAGCCGACCACGCAGTCCGCCGCCGGGCGTGCATCGCCGACACGGCCACCCCGTAGGTGCCGAGCACAACAGTAAGATCGGGGGTTGCTTGACGACCTTTTACGACAAAATTGGAAGGAGGCACTTATCGCGCCATCGGGCGCGCGGCCCGCGCCTCTCTTAGCCGCCCACCGCGGGGCGAGTCGGCTCTCGCTTCCCGGACTCTCCACCGGGACACCTCCACTTGGGCGCGACGACAACGACGCTCATGGCCGCCTCTGCCGACCTCCGCCGCGGCGGCCCGACATCGACCAAGAAGACGGGTCGACGCCACGCCTCACGCCGTCATCGGAGGTCGATCCCACACCGCCTGCCTCGACGGCGGTCGCCTCGAACACTTCCTCACCGCTGCCTCGCTCGCCAAGGCTTCTTTTTCCTCCGCTTTACTCCTTGCGCTTCTAGCTGCAGGCCGAGCGGAGCCTGCGGGCGGCCGCCTCCGCTTTCTCCCGACAACAACACCCGAAACCATCTCGTAAGCCCAGAAATGCGTAAACGGCAAGAAGACCGAATGCTAGGAAAAAGAAAGGGGAGGAAACAAGAAGAGAGTTGCTTTGATTACAGTCCGGGGATGAGCGCAAAATGGCTCGGGTGCCCGCCTCTTCGGTGGCGCTCGTCGGACGGTGGACACCGAGCCTCAACCTCCGAGGCGAGAGTTACGCCCCGCCATCCTCATGGGTCGACGCCCTCATATCGAACATGGGGAGCAGCCTTTCCATGAGCGGCTGAACGCGCATCTTCATGAAAGCACGCACAACAACATCACCGGTTAGGCCTCGCTCCTTCTGGACCTTGATCCGATCAATAATCTCGGCCACCTTGGCCTTCTCTTTCTTGGCGGCGCCCAAGGTCCACTCGGGCCCCGCCTCGACCAACCGACCGGTGAAGATCGGGCGCCGCCTGTTCGAACATAGAACCACTCGGAGTGCCACCTTTCGGTCGACGACGGCAACTTCACGCCGATATAGTCCGACCGCCGACACTCATCCGAGTGCCAAGCGCCACGCCACGGGCGGTCCGATGACTTATCCGCTCTCACCACAAGATCGAAGAGGTGCGCCACGCCTGCAAGTGCGGCTCGATACCTAAGAACGCCGCATGGGCGTCATGAAAATTGCGAGTGGAGGACGCCATTGGGGTTAAGGTGCCGCACCTCCACCTTGTAGCGGAGAGTAGCCCTGGACGAATGGGTGCAGAGGGAGACCAAACCCGCTCAGAAACGAGGCGGCACGACGATCTCATCGCCCCCTGAGGGGACGGCGGCCCCGCTGGCACCCTTCACCTTGAGACGCCTTGCGGGAAGGAACCTTTCTTCACTGTGCCAAGCCGCGCTAGGCTGGATGGAGCACTCCGCCACGACATTCTCAAGAAGAGCAATAAAAGGTGAGGAAGGGAAGGTGTTTTCTCCTCTCTGGCTTCTGCTGTCTGTTTTTTCTATCTCAGGCAAGGACAGGAGAACGAGGAAAAGCAAGGGCATGCAATCGTCCTAGCATCCCCGTGCCGAATTTATAAAGGCCGAGCAGGCGCCAGCCGAACCGGCACTAGCCGAACAGAAAATGCCTCAAACGAATCGTCGCACGTCCCGTCCCTCCGGCTGCTACGCCGAGCAAAACGGTAACCCTGCGGTTTCCAATTCCTCTCTACGCATTTAAGTCTGATAGGACTGCAGGAGGCGAAAAGACACCGCTTCGAGATGCGCCCCCTGTGACCTCTTGGTCTCCGCCTTCGGGCCAGGACGGTTGCTCCGAGGCGCGTGCGAGAGGCCCACTAGGTCGTTGCGGCCCCCAAAGTGGCAAAAGAGCTCAAAAGCTCGCGCCCGGGGCCCAGCAAAAAGCTGCGGGTCCCAAGGGCATAATCCACCAAGTGGATTCAAGCCACCCCAGCGGAAAATTGAGCAAGGGGCGAGTACAAGGCGAGCTCCCAGTGGGCCTCCAGTTGGGTTGGCTGACGACCCAATCGCCTTAACTCGTGTCCGAGACCATACTTCACACTCTCCCGCGGAGCCCATCGATGGGTGACAGCCAGCTGTGCTTTGGGTCGGCGAACGACCCAGAGTTCGATACGGGATCGAGTAAAGAAAGGTTTCTTATGGGCCGCCCACCAGTGGGCCGGACACCTGCGCTGGGATCGTTCGCTTGGAAGGGTCCCCCTTGGGAGGGACCTCCAAGGACCCACTCGGATCACCCGTTATTAGCTCCACGAGCACGACGTTCAAACCAACACAGGTAAACGCGCGTTCGCTCACCCCCTCCAGGTCCCACACCTGCGGATAGCGCGTACACGTGGGATAGACAGCGGCCACTCCTCTCGCAGTTACCCTCGCCAGACGAGTGCGCGGGACGGGCACTCGGGCACTAGAATCTCTCGGAGACATCTGGCCATCCTCGCCGACCTAGGCGCCGTCCAGCCACGACGTTAAACGGGCACTCGGCACCGAATCTCAAGACATCCGCCGCCCTCGCCGACCTAGGCGCCGCCCACCACGACGCGTTAAGCGGCACTCGGACACCGTAATCTCTGAGACATCTCGCCGCCCTCGCCGACCTAGACCGTGTCTAGCTACGACGTTAACGAGCACTCTGGACACCGTAACCTCCCGAGAGGTATCCGGTCATCCGCGTCGACCAAGGCATTGGAGCGCCTGCTTAAGAAAAACAACTACGCATCGATCACCAACCCTGGGGCATGAGTGGTCTAAGAAAGCATCTAAAGCGGTTGACATACGATGAATCGACGCAAAAGAAAGGGAAATTTTATTATAAGTCGACAAGCTCAAACATTACATAATGTTACACGATACAAGGTCACGTGATATGGAGATATTTCAAAGACCAAGTATTATATCACGGATTTGATTGCGCCAAGCAGACGCGACCGACGGCTACCACAAGACACGCACCATCGCTTCCAAGAGGGCGCCTCACCACGAAGAGCTTCGGCAACCCCGAGCAACGCGGCCGACGGCGGCGGTGTCACGGGCCACGGCCTCCTCCATGAGCTCGCCATCGCCTCGGCCACGCCAAATTTCCCGTAGTTCGCCAAGGATCCTCTTCCACCACCTCGACATCGCATCAAAGCCAAAGACCGGGATGCGCCAAGCCATTAGAGGATTGAAGAAGAAGATTCTAGGGTGGGGGTAACCATTCAAGCAAGCGGTGGTACCCTTGTATACCCAAAGGAAGGAAGATCAAACGACTCCGCATAAATGCCAAGTGCAGGAAAACGAAGCGCCCTTCGTCGGATCCCAAAGCGGCCGAGAAGACGAATGGTCAAGACGTGCAAAACCATGCGCGACACGCACTACCAAGCAATTAAAAAGCTTCCGGTGGCCAAGGGTACCCCCGATAGGTCCCTCAACAGTTGCCGGATGCGCCCGAAGCACATCAGGCTTAAGCCAATCAACCAGGTCGGTCGGACCAGCCGACCAAATCCGGCCGCCACCTTCAACCATGCTTTACCGACCAAGCTCAACCCCTGACCGTATCTAACGAACTCTCTCGGGGGTTCGGGGGCTACTGACGAGTATTCATACAATGGGTACCCCTGCGGCCCAGAGTAACGAACGGGTCGTCCCATGCCCGACTCCGATCAAAGGCCTCGCCGGTCTACAAAAGACATTCGACCCCGACCGAACGAGCTGCTCCAAGGTCATCCCCGACCTAATGGGGCGTTCGACCCTCGCCATAGGTCGGACTCCCCGCTGGCTTCGACAAAGCTGAGGCGATCACCGCTAAGGTCCAGGTGTCAGGCCTCCACCGGCCATCGGCCACGTGGTCTGTGGACCCAACCACTCGAAGTGACCGTGCGAGGGCAAGTGGCTCCTTCCCAAGACAAAGAAGGTCGCTAAAGTCAAGACTCGAGCCTCATCGTCCGATTCACGCGACAAGACGGAGATACGCCCTCCCGAGGCAAAGACCAGAGTCACACACTATGACGTCATTGCCCGTCAGGACCGCAGAAGGCAGGTGCGCTGTTTCCCAATGAAGCAGCAGACTGATCTACTCGATGAGCCCACCAACCCGGTATGGGAAGAAGAGGGGGACGACCAACAACCGAGACCATGGGTCAGAGCTAGCATAGAGATCTTCACCCTTCCCTCTCTCAACTTCCCATTTAGCCTGCCCCCTCCGACTATATAAAGGGAGGCAGGGTCTTCTAGGAGGGGAGATTCTCTTACGCTCTCTTGGACGGTCTCTCAGGCTTCCTTTCTCTTAGCCTTTACGAACAGACAGCACGCGTCGTGCTCGAGCTCCTAGCTCCCGCTTGTAAACACTATGCAGTCTTCTGCACCTAAAGCAATACGATAAACACCATGCGAACTGGAGTAGGGACATTCAGTCCGAACCAGTATACATCCTGGGCCTTTAGGTCTAACCATTCAAGGAGAGGGAGCGCGCGGCCCTTTAGACTTACAAATTTACTTGCCGGTGACACGAAACCCCTACAATGACCAATTTGTAAACACAAGATCTGACTGAACAGTTTTGTGTTGTACAGGGACTGCAAGTGTACTTTTGACAATATGTGTCTATTTCTCTCAGAATGTTTCTTTGTTCTTCGTTTTACGTAAGATGTTTATCAGTTTATGTTAAAATTTAGACCTACATTTTTGTGCACTCATATTACTGCAAATTGCATATGAACAGTGATTCATATAAAGATACTATTTTAAAGAATGGACTGAAACAATGGGCAAGAAATTCTTCATTTTTTGAGCAAGAACCATCATATGGAGCTCTTTACAGGTCCAATTCTATCCGGAGGATTATGGGAACCAAATCACTCTTGTAATGAGTGAACTTGTTTTGACCTTGATGATTCATCAGTCGGGGCTTGACTATTTCTTCCACTTGCATCTCAGTGCACAGATGGGTGTTCTTTTAGATCAAAGAGCACGATGCAGTTTGTTACAGCTTCAAGAAAACCAATGTGCAGTATTCTTATATATCAGATTTGCGTTCAAGAACCAGCACTTCTATATAGACTTAATAGTTCTAACACATACTAGTATAGTGCCCTGTCTTCCGGTTTCCTTTTCCCAGCACGTAATATATGGTCTTTTCCTTTTCTAGAACGTTTGTTTCCTTTTCCTTAATTCTAGGATATTTGTTTCCTTTTCCTTGAGATGATGCTGGAGGTGGGGGGAGATCTGTTGTGGGCCACAGGGATAAGTTAGACACATTAAACAATGGCCATCGGATGTGGGTGAGTAAAGCTGAGGAAAGATCTAAGAGGTTAATTTTGATGGAGACAAGTTTCTGGGGACGTTTCGCTGGGTGCATGAAGGTTGGGCCATCTCTAGTGGGTGCATTATTTGGGGTGGACGTAGAAAAAAATGCTTAGGTGCATTATAAATTCTGACACATATTTTCGTTACTGGTGCATGTTGTGGGGCTAAGTAGTGGTTCCATGCTGTAGATTCTGGTCGGAAGATCCTTTTCTTGTTTCTTTAACACAGACATTGTGCGAGCTCTGTTCATTGATGTACCAATGTGCATATAGCCATTCTTAGGCTGCAATAATGGTTGCTGTTTTGCTCTTTGTTTCAACATTGAATTTCCTATATTTCTAATATGTTGTCAGGACTGGATTTCCAAATCTGAACATCTATGTATAACTGTCTTTAGTTCAGGATTAAGCTAGTGCACACAGTGGAAATAGTGATAACAACACATCCATATCATAAATCAAATAATATTAATTAAGCAAAATGTACTGGCCTCGTGACCAACAATTACAAATAAACAGCCACATAGCTTAAGTTCAATAAAGTAGCAGCGAAAGCCAAATAAACAGCAGTAGGATAAGCCCATCTATTTGCTTAACAGGCAATCTATTGGATTACACGTCCTAGTAATTCGGATCTCTTTCATCGTAACTATAAGCAAAGAACTCGTAGTCACCTTTTATTTTTACATACTACTCTGTGGAAAGTTGGAATGTTGCAAGAGTGAGTACAAAATATACTTCACAAGTCTTAAAAATATAATGCACGATAACTATATGTAAGGCTGGACAATTGAAGGTTTAGTATGGCTCATGTAGCATAAAGCCATGTTTAACTTTAAATATCACTAGTAATTTCACAAAGCATCATTTGACCAAATGTAGTGGTAATAATTGAATTTAATAAGACAACTAAAACATGTTCTATCTACCTGACTGGCTCTATAATCTGAAAGTTTCATCTACTCACGGATTTCCAAACCACCATTTTATTTAAAACAAAATTAGAAATTCTACCATATGAAAGTGTACCTCTCGTTCTTAACCGTGGGCACGACTACTTAATACCTACAAGACATGATCGTCTCTTATTGCTATGCAATTAACACATTTCCTTTGGGGTGCCGTTAGAGAGATCATGACAAGGCCGTTACAATGTACAACATTGTTATTAACCTCGCCCGATAAGGTTTCACCACTGAAGGGTCCTATTTGGTCAGTCGGAAGACCTCTCTTACGCCTTGTGAGTGTCTCCCTTTCACACCCACATTCCTCCCACTAGCGAAGCTAATAACGAGACGTACAAATTAATTAGCCAGGTCGTACTCATATAAACTTGTGGTTGTATGGTAGTGCTCGGTCCAAAGTAACACATGCTTCGGTCCTTAATTGATAGGGCGGAACAATCACTTTACAAGGTCTCGTCCTTCCTACACTCATTAGACATTTCATCCGCTCCAGTCTAAACCATATTTCAGTTTTATTTCATTTAAATCATAGCAACAATACCTATTGCCACATTTCACAAACGAGTTTAAACAAAGTTTTGAAATAATTCCCACTAATTGCGTAATACCGAAACGTTTAAGTTGGACTAAGCAATTCTACCGTATGATGCTACTCTATTGATCATCATCAAATAATATGGATAATACCAACTAGAGTGACAAAGATACATTATAATCAATGTCAATGTGGTCATAACAATTATGGAATTTAACTATACGCTATGCCTGAATTTAAAATACCTTGCATAAAAGTAAGATTTGCAATAATTTAAAACAACATAAGCATTTTAGAAATTTGTGATTGACATGGCCAAGATAGACTTGCCTTCACTGATCTCTACTGGTTCTACCTCTTGCTGGTTCGGCGACGACGTCTACACACGAAAACGAACATAAATAAATAAAAGAAAAACAAAAAAATTCAAAAATAAAAAAGAATGGTACGGAAAGGTAGAGCTTGAATTTAGACGAATTTAGAAATTTGAATAACGGGATTTGGAGCTTGAACGAAGGAGAATGGGCTCTCGGAAGTGGCTCAGATCAAAAATTCAGAAAAATAGAAAATGAAGAGAAAATAAACAGTAACAACCACATGGCGCACTTCGATTGGCTGGAATTTCTATAATTTCAGGAAAAAGGATATTGAAAATCTACTGACACGCGTTAGTGGCACGGTTCACGGTGAACTGAGTTCACTGAGGCAACTATGCAGCGATGTGGCAAACCACGATGACACAGTAGATCACGCGGCGGGTAGGGTTGAGGTGGCGTGACGCGTGGCGGCCAACTCAGCGACGGACGTGGCATGGCTGACGTGGTCGAGGCGTTGGCTACGCATCAGATCTGACGCGCGAGGTGGCTTTGAGGTCGCAAGACACGGGGTGGCAGCGCGGACGTGGTGCCACGTGGATTGGTCGGCACAGGGCAGCACTAGTGCAACAACGGCACGAGGTCACCGGAGTGGGAGAAGATGAAGCTGGCCAAGGGCAAAACGCGATGGATCCGGCTTGGCCCTTGGGGCAAAAGAGAGCAGGCGACGTGGGGAATCCGATAGAACTGACGGCAGTGGCGGAGGCTCACCGGTGGCGGAGAACGGCGGCGAAGAAGCTTCAAAGGTGGGTAGCGGAAGAACATGATGCTAGGGTTTGCTCGGGGCAGCGAAATTGTGTGATGATTCTTGGAAAAGAGATCGGGGATGTTGCGGTGGCTTTAAACAGGCACGCACACAAAGAGAAACCGTCCCGGATATGGCGCGAATGGCAAGGAAAAAGCGGTGGTGGTTATGGAGTTCAATAGCGACGAGAGTTCGGCGCGGAGACGAAGGGATGTCGGCTAACGGGTGGGCCCCCGCTGTCAGCGGCTCGGGCGCACGGGCGGACTAGGTGTAAGTTCAAGCTACATTTGTTTTGGTGAATTGTTTTAGATTAATGCTTAATCTTTGTTTAATGACAAATCTAATCATTATGAGACTAACATGTTTATTCCTATTAGTCTCAAATTTGGTTGGAAAATGAAAAATCTAAGGTATGCTCGTATTCATTTTATTATCCTATTGTATACCTAGGATTCAAGTTAAATGATGAACTGTTACATTGCTTATACATTAAAGATGTGCATTATGTTTCTAATTCCATATATTACATGAATCACACATCTAAGGGGAGTTCGTACTTTTACTTGATGTTTCAATAGTATTGATCAATGTCTTCTTGCCAAATAATATAAAGGATCAAGACATTGAAACAAAATCTTGAGTATAGATTAACTTGCTTGGTTGTAGTATACTCATGGTATCTTAGGATAAACTTCAATGCATTCTCAAATAGAAATTGTGCATATTGATTAAAAGCAAATTATTTATATGCACAAGTTTTTGTGGAGTTTATCCTATTGTTGATGGTATTAAGAGTATTGATCCCTTTTCACTACTCTTAACATAATTTGTATTATTACTTGGTAACCATCAAAATGAGTATATGAAACTTGTGTAGTTAATATGTACTAGTGTCAATTTAAATTGAGTTCAGTTGTCTTTTAATCAAATCAAAGAACACTTCATCATGTGTTGATGGCATTCTTTGATTGATTAAGGACAAACGAAAAGTTTTTGAGTATAATGAAGCATTAGTTGCATCAAGACACAATTAATCATTCAAATTGATTTGAGTTATGCTCAATCGATCTTGAGGGCTTCTATTATGTGTTGATGGAGTGCAAGTATGATTGAGATAACCGTGTTTGTTAGACCAACAACCTTTTATGAGTTGTGAAGTAGGTTGAGTCCAAGAAAATGAAGAATCGGGAATAAGTCATCATGTGTTGATGAATTTCAAGAGGTTATCCCGAAGTGAAGAAGAAGAGATGAAGTTTATCATGTGTTGATGAACAAGAAGAGAGGATCCGGCTTGGAGAGAAGATGATGTGAATCATAAAAGCTCTAAGTGGGATTGCTAGAGGCAAATGTATAACTAGTTAGGGCTAAGGATGTGTTCTTAGTTTTTTTACTAGTTTCGGTGTTTGGATGGGAGATCGGGTTACTAGTTAGGCGCCGTACTATTAAGAGGGGTTGAGTCATTTAGCTTGAGCTTCATTATGTGTTGATGAATCTCAATCCGGTTCACTTTAACTCACTCTCTTATTTGGATTTTGCATGAGCTAAGTATTTGCATGTGTTGCAAATAAGGGAGCTTATGCTTGCTTCTTATTGAATCTAAATAGATTTGGATTTTGCATGGCGCTATGATTTTGCATGTGTTGCAAAAGAAGAGAGAGCTCATGCATCTTATTGTTAATGGTTGTTGTTTGTATGGAGCTAGATATTTGCATGTGTTGCAAATAGAGAGCTCGTGCATCGGAGTCTTAGCTTGTGATTTGATCATGTGTTGATCATCACAAGGCTAAGATAGGTTTATACTTTGTGTTTGCAAAATGAGTTTTTGCAAAATGTGGTTTTATTGGTTCTTATCTTGGAGCATGAGATAAGCATTTGCAAAGTGTTGGGATTATGTGTTGATTATCTCATAGCTCAAGATTTAACTTTAATTGAATGGATTTGTTATTTGCAAATGTGTTTTTAAAAATAAACTGAAGGTTATAGGTTTTGATTCTATAGAATGTGAATAGGGTTTGCAAATGTGTTTTGCAAATTTACTTGATCATGGTTGATCATCACATGGCTAAGAGGATTTATCTAATAGGTTCTTGGTTTATTTGTAAAAATGTGTTTTGCAAATAAGTTGAAGTTTAAATGCAATTCTTGGAGCATGTGTTGAGTATTTGCAAATGTGTGTTGCAAATTGGTGTGACCATGTGTTGATTACCACATAGCTCAAAGAATTGATCTAAAATGGTTTTTGATTTGAGTTGGTGAAATCAAACTTGTTCTGAAAAGTCGGTCATTCCGCCTTGAGGTGGGTCCGATGCTACCGCTTTAAGTTGGCCGGTAGGGCCAATGTGCCTTTTCCAGAGAAGGTGTTTTTGCGCTGAACTTGGGGTCGGTGCTACCAGGGGTGTGAGCGGTAGTGTCGGTGTTTCGAGCACTGGCAAGTAAATTTGTAAGTCTAAGGGCATGCGCCCACTCCTGAATGGTTAAACTCGAAGTCCAAGATGTATACCGTTCGGGCCAAGGTCCTACTCGATCGTGTGGTATCGTTGTATTCCCTTTAGTATGTATGATAGCACAAAGTTTACAAGCGAGAGTGCTAATGGCTTAGCAAGATGAGTTCGATTGCGATCCTCCTTTCCTACGGGGTTCCCGCCTCCTTTATACGAAAGGAAGGCGCAGTTACATCGAGAATTGGGAGAGGATGAGATGACCTACACTAGGAGCTTCGGTCCTTCGCTCTGTGACTTCGTCATCGCCGCCTTGCCCATCTTGGGTCGGTAGCTTAGTTGGTCGAGGCGGTTAGGTATTTCCCGAAACGGCGTGACCGCCTCTGCGAACCTTACGAGTGTTGACGTTCTTTGCGTCGACGTGGGTGTTGCCTCGGGAGAGGCGTGTCTTCGTCTTCAGTATGTGACCGGTGATGGGATCGGGAGCATGACTTGGTCGACCATTAAACCTTCTAGGAAGGAGCCACCGCCTTGTATAGTCACCGATTGACCCGTTCGTAGGGTGCGTGGTCGTTGGTCGGTAGAGGCTTCGACACGCGGCCCTTGGCGGGGTTGTCTTGGCGTGATCGGAGTCAGGATCCCGACCAGCGCGGTCGGGAGCTCTGCTGGTCGGAGCCGGGGATCCGTCTCGCGGCGGCCTCGGAAGCCCCACTTGAGTCGGAGACACTTCCCTCGGCGGTCGGAAGGGGTGTCTTGTGTGGCCTTGCAGTGCTTGATCGGTAGTAGTGGGTCGAGCGCCTATTGGGCTTGAGCTGTGCTTGAGGCTGCCGGCTCGTCGCTTTGGGCCGTTGGGGTACCCCTGTTATAAGTATTCGTCAGTAGCCCCCGAACCCCCGAGCGATTTCGGCAGATTCGGTTGGGGGTTGAGTTTGGATGAGAATAGCGACTGGGCCCAAGCGGTCGGTCCGACCGATTAGGTCAAACAATTTCTGCAAGGTGTACCCCAACGCATCCGACGGCTGCCTCAAATTTTGCTCGGGCATTCAACCGCGGGGCTTTGAATCACCTCGTCGTGCACGCCGCAAGACGACTTAGCGCGCCTCGCCGCTTCGTCTTTTGGATGAAGGGAACGCGGTATGCTACGCTAGCACAAAAAAACTACCGCGCAACCGTAAAGCTACTCGCAAGAAGGGGATCATAGATAAGATTACCACTAGACGCGCGATTCACGGAATCCTTCGCGCGTCGATGTAGTGGTTCGTCCTCGCCGCGATCGTTGCGTCGATGTAGTGGATCGTCCTCGCCGCCGTGGATCGTCCTCCCACGCCGCATCCGCAGCAGCGTCACCGCATGAGTCCACACGTCCAGAGATGGAACGCCGTGCGCCGTGTGCAAGCACCTAGTCGCTCGGCGGGCGCGAGAGGAGGAGGCTAGGGTTTCAAGTGAATCAAACCTAAACCGTGGAAAGCACACTCTGCGCCTCCTCCTCCCTCCTTATATAGCCACGAGATGAAACCCTAAACCAGGCCCACCAAAGATGCTAAGCCCACGAGGTTCATTAATTACGGATCCAATCCAAATTAATGCGTCCCACCCATTAAGTGTGTGACCTGCGAGGTTCACATACGTTTGGACATGGATTCGAAAACTCCTTTTCAATCCAATAGTTGGTAGCGACTTCTTGCAAAGTATGCCAACTCCCAAACATACCGTGATCAAATCGAATGTAACCTATCAAAAGAACTCATGTAATAATCCCTTTACCAAGTATATGAAGATTGATCTCAAGGCGAGAAGCATGTCATCCTTTGATGATTCAATCCATCTCTCGTATCCGTGATATATTAATAAGTTGTGATTGACTCCTCAATCACGGTATGGCCATGCACTTTCTTAATCATATCACACGAGTGACCTTGTCATATATCTCCGTTTCATTGGAGTGGCAAATTCCATCTTGACTGCTCACTTCCCTCTGCACGTTTCATAGTAAACATGAAAGCTACCTTTATAACTATCCGGTTAGGAAGTAGTGTTTGATAGTCCCAAGGAAAACTATTACACATGTAGGGAATATGACAATCTCAGTCTAAGGATCATACATCTTCTAGGTATGAGATACATCGATGACACATAAGAATGAAACATTCTCGCAGTGTCCCATAGCGGGTCTATCTAACCCATGTTCTTCAACATGGTCCACAATGTAGAGATGATATCTCCATATCCCATGATCTATGAAGCATGATCATCGATCACTACATGTCTTGATCTATTCATCGTAGTCCTATCACGATGATATCCGATCAGAGATATTTATCGAATTACATCATTAAGTAAAGAGCTTCATAATCAAGTCACATACTTGTTGATCAATACAATGATATACATTCATTGGACCAATAATCATATTATTGTTCATAAACATAGTCATGTTACAATCATCTAAATGATTGCCTCAAGGGCATAACACTAACATGGACTGCTTCGGATTCTGGTGAAGGGCGCTTCGTTTTCCGACGCTTGCATTTATTCTGGAGACGTTCAATCTCCCTCCGTCCGGGTATATAAGGACGCTACGGCTTGCTTGAGTGATAAACCCTTAAACGAGAATCCTTTCTTTTGCTCTTTAAAATGGCTTCGGGGCACCCTCTAGTCTTCGGCTTTGGTGATGATGTCATGGCAGAAGAAGAAGACCCTTTGGCTGAGCTTTGGGCTGAGTACGACCAGGCGATGGCCGAACTCCGGGAGGAAGAAGCTGTAGCCCGCGATGCTGCTGCCGTCGATGCGCTGCTCGAGGTCGTCCCGAGGCTCGAGGTAGCAAGGGGGGCCCTTCTGGAGGCGAGGGCGCTGACTGTAGTTGGTGCGGCTGCGTCGATGTCATTGAGCAGCGTATGCGTCGGCGTCTGATTCGCATGACTGCGCGGCGGTATCCGTCGATCGGCGAGGGCCTACCAGCATGCCGTCGGTGCGACCGATGCCGCACGGATGTTTTAAGAGGTCTTGGCGCGGACAAAATCCTGCCGTAGCGTAGCGTAGCTATTCTTGTGTCTGTTTGGGTACTATATTGTAAAGTTGTGTAAAGTTTGAGCCTGTTGGCCTATAATGAAATCTCCTTTTTCTTTATGAATGTCTTCGTAATGAGTTTGCTTCGTTTGAGTTGTCCGAGTTGCTCGTTTAATCGTCGTAGCTAGACCGTGCCTTGGTCGGCAGGGACGACCGCGATGCCTCTGCGCGAGGTTCGGGTGTCCGAGTGCCGTGCCTTGGTCGGCAGGGACGACCGCGATGCCTCTGCGTGAGGTTCGGGTGTCCGAGTGCCGTGCCTTGGTCGGCAGGGACGATCGCGATGCCTCTGCGCGAGGTTCGGGTGTCCGAGTGCTTGTTTAACGTCGTAGCTAGACCGTGCCTTAGTCGGCAGGGACGACCGCGATGCCTCTGCGATGCCTGTTCGAGGTTCGTGTGTCCGAGTCGGCGTGGACGACTTACCTCGCGCGAGGGTCGACCGCGATACCTCGCGATGCCTCTGCGCGAGGTTCGGGTGTCCGAGTGCCGTGCCTTGGTCAGCAGGGACGACCGCGATGCCTCTGCGCGAGGTTCGGGTGTCCGAGTGCTCGTTTAATGTCGTAGCTGGACGTAGGCTCGTTTTACGTCGTAACTGGACGTAGGCTTGTTTTACGTCGTAGTTGGACGTAGGGCATCCATCCCGAGTCCTCGTCAGGCGAGGGGAGCTGCGGGAGGAGTGGCCGCCGTCTATCCCACACGTATACCCCATCCGCAGGTGTGGGACCTGGAGGGGGTGAGCGACGCGCGTTTACCCGCGTTGGTTTGAACGCCGTGCTCGTGGAGCTTATAACAGGTAGTCCGAGTGGGTCCTGGGAGGTCCCGCCCAAGGGGGACCCTTCCGAGCGGACGGTCCCAGAGTAGGGTGTCCTGGCCCTGCTGTGGGGCGACCCATAAGAAACCTTTCTACTCAATCCGTATGGGCCACAGGTCGTCCGCCGACCAGTGGCACACCGGCCGTCGCTCATCGATGAGCTCTCGGGAGAGTGTGAAGTATGGTCTCGGATGCAGTAAAGGTGATTGGGTCGTCAGCCGACCTAACCGAGGGCCCACCGTGGGGCTCACCTCATACTTGCCCCTCGCTCAAGTTTCGCTGGGGCGGCCTTATGCCCATCTGGTGGGGTAGGCCTTTTGAACCCGCAGCTTTTAGCTGGGCCCCCGGCGCAAGCCACAGAGCTTTTGCCGTTTCGGGGCCGCAGCGGCCCAGTGGGCCTCTCGCGCGTGCCCCAGAGCAACCGTCCTGGCCTCAAGGCGGAGACCGAGAGGTTAGGACGCACTGCCCGGGGGCGGCGGTTTTATGGCTCTGCCGTTTTGTCAGGATTAAATGCGGAGTGGAATTGGAAACCGGGAGTTACCAGGCTGGCGTGAGTGGACACGACGCTTCGCTCGAGGGGGCGCCTGTTCGGTCGGCGCCTGCTCGTCTTCTATATATACGTTGCTGGGGCGCTTTGAGTAGTTACGCTTGCTTGCTTTCCTCGCCTCCTGTCCCTAAGACAGAAAAGGAACAACAAAGAGCCAAGGAAAAGAAGACTCAGCCTTCTCTTCTCCTCGCCTTTCCGTCGCCTCTTCCGCAAGGATGTCGTGGCCGGAGTGCTCCGCCCAGGCCAGTCGCGCGCTTGGTGAAGAAGGGCTTCCTCAACACATGCTTCCTCAAAAGTTGTAAGGTGTTGCATCCATAATGATGAAGACGATAGGTGAACAAATCAAGCAAGGTGGCTAGGTGAACAAATCAAGCAAGGTGGCAAGGTGAACAAACAAGCATGATGATGGAGATCTTAATGCTAAGGGCCATGCTATTTCACAGCTTATTTTGACTTTCTGTGGATGTGTGTTTAATCCTTGCTATTTTCTTTATGCTCATTGCATGTGATGCCATATTCTTAGTAGCTTTTGTTCATCCCTATAGTTAAAATTTTAAATCAAAATGTCCATCCAATTGTTGCACCTATCAAGAATTTAGATCGTTATTGATATGACTGCCAAAGTAGTATATCAATGGCTATCTTAATAGATGATAGGGATGTGTTGGACACATCACGCATAACAATGGTAGATTTAATCAAGCTATCAAAACGGTTTTGGGCTTGAGGACATAAGTGGTTGGGATTTGATTTCAGCAATGAAGGAACCTATACAAGACAATTGGTGTCTAGGAAAACACACATGAGGTAGGTTTCTTAATTGGCACCCGAATACGGGAAGTGCTCCCTCCCTCATGTGAGCCCTAGGGGCAGGTTGACCTGGCCATGAGTCAAGTTGACGGAGGCATTCATTATTTGTTTTCATACTCAACAAACAAAAGTTACATAAGATGTAATTAGCAAAGGTGTTGCTTACCTATGTCATTAAATTTCTATCAGTGATGCCAAAGCTCACTAGTGTTTGATGAATATGGATCTTGAATACTCACTATGTGTCTATAAAAAGGACATAAAATAGGAGTGTCTTTTATTAAAATGTTTAATAAAATTTTTACATAAACATAGTGCTTAGAATCTTTGCATGTTTTTGTTGTAGTTCAATGGCACCTTCTCCTACTCCTGCTACATCTGGTTTTGCTTTGAGATCAGTTTTGGAAAGGGAAAAACTTAATGGAACTAATTTTGTTGATTGGTATCGCAACCTGAGAATTGTTCTCAAGCATGAAAAGAAGGACTACGTTCTAGAGAATCCAATTCTGATGAACCACCAAAAATGCTCCTCGCAATTTGAAGGTTGAATATGAAAAGCATGTTAATGCTTCAGAGGTCACTGTCTCATGCTAGTCACCATGGACTCTGAGCTCCAAAAGCAATATGAGGACCAGGATGCCTACAATATGATTGTGGGCTTGAAGGGCATGTTTGGGAATCAAGCAAGAGCTGAGAGGTATGGTATCTCAAAGCTTTTATTTGCTTGTAAGCTAGCTGAAGGCAGTCTGGTCAGCCTTCATGTGATCAAGATGATTGGTTACATTGGGAGATTGGAAAAACTTGAGTTTCCCCTTAGCCTCGGTTTGTCCACAGATGTTATTCTCCAGTCTCTGCCTCAGAGCTTTGAGCCATTCATTATGAATTTTCATATGAATAGCATGGAGAAGAGCATAACCGAGCTATATGGGATGCTCAAGGCTGCCGAGGAAAGCATTAAGAAAAAATCCAATCATGTGATGATGGTTCAGAAAACAACTGCATTCAAAAAGAGGAAGGCTAAGGTTGGGGGAACGGGAAAGAGCAAGGGCAAGGGCAAGGCTCAAGATGAGATCGCAAGCCTAAAAAATAAGCTTCAGAAGCTTAAAGTTGGCCCTCAACCTGATACCCAATGCTTCTATTGCAAGAAATAAGGACATTGGAAACGGAACTACGAAAAGTACCTGGCAGATAAGAAGAATGGAAATGTGGTTTCCACTTCAGGTATTAATGTTATAGAAATTAATCTTGCTACTTCTTCACTCACTCATGGGTATATGATACTGGTTCGGTTGCTCACATTTGCAATTCGATCACGGTGATAAAGAGTAGAGACTTGGCAAAAGGAGAAGTGGATCTTGGCGTGGGAAATAAAGCAAGAGTTCTTTGGTCTTGCCGTTGGCACATACCCATTGCATTTGCCTTCAGGATTAGTTTTAGAACTCAATAATTGTTATTTTGTTCCATCTTTGAGTAGAAACATTATTTCATCTTCTTGTTTGGAACATGAAGGTTATGATTTCATAATAAAGAACTTTGTTTGTTCAATATTTTTGAATGATATGTATTATGGTCGTTGCCCCATGGTGGATGGGTTGTACGTCCTTGAACTCAAGAGAAACACATCTATAACATTAATGTAAAAGGCATCGGCTAATGATTTGAACCCTACCTTTTTATGGCATTGTCGCTTAGGTCATATAAATGAGAAGCGCATGAAGAAGCTCCATGGTGATGGACTTCTAACCTCATTTGATTTTGAATCATTTGAAATATGTGAATCTTGTTTACTTGGCAAGATGACAAAAGCCCCTTTCACAAGTTTTAGTGAGAGAACGAGTGAGTTATTGGCCCTAGTACATTCAGATGTATGTGGACCAATGAGCTCGACTGCTAGGGGTGGGTTTCAGTACTTTGTAACTTTTACCGATGACTTTAGTAGATATGGATATATCTATTTAATGAGGCATAAATCTGAAACTTTTGAAAGGTTCAAAAAGTTTCAAAATGAAGTACAAAATCAACTTGGCAAATCAATAAAACACTTACGATCAAATCGTGGTGGCGAATACTTGAGCCAAGAGTTTGGTGATCATCTAAAGCAATGTGGAATCGTTCCGCAACTTACTCCGCCAGGAACGCCTCAATGGAATGGCGTGTCCAAACGACGAAATCGAACTTTATTAGATATGGTTCGGTCAATGATGAGCCAAACAGATCTGCCATTATCCTTCTGGGGTTTCGCTCTAGAGACAGCTGCGTTCACTTTGAATAGGGTCCCATCAAAATCAGTTGAGAAGACGTCATATGAGATATGGACTGGGAGAAGTCCCATGTTGTCATTTCTCAAGATATGGGGATGTGAGTCTTATGTAAAACGTTTACAATCAGATAAACTCGCACCTAAATCAGAAAAATGCTTTTTTGTGGGGTATCCTAAAGAAACAAAAGGATATTACTTTTACAAAAGAAACGAGAACAAAGTTTTTGTTGCTCAAAATGGTGTCTTTTTGGAGAAAGAGTTTCTTTCAAAAGAATTCAGTAGGAGTGATGTGTATCTTGATGAAGTTCGAGAATCACATGAATATGTTCAAGCTACCACTAAACCTTCACAAGATGTACAAAGTGTTGTACAACTTTGTGGAAGAGACTCCACCCACGTAGGTCGGGAGGCCACGTCATGTACCTATAAGATATGGGAATGACATATTATTGTTGGACAATGATGAGCCCACGACTTATGAAGAAGCAATGATGGACCCAAACTCAAAAATGGCTTGAAGCCATGAGATCCAAATTCAATCCATTTATGACAATCAAGTTTGGAACTTGGTCGATTCTCCGATGGTGTAAAACCATTGAATGCAAATGGATTTTCAAGAAGAAGATAGACGTAGATGGAAATGTTCAGATCTATAAGGCACGGTTGGTGGCAAAGGGTTTCAAACAAGTTCAAGGAGTTGACTATGATGAAACCTTCTCACCGGTAGCCATGCTCAAGTCTGTCGAGATCATTTTAGCTATTGCTGCATATTTTGATTATGAAATATGGCAGATGGATGTCAAAACAACCTTCCTTAATAGGAATCTTTCTGAGGATGTATACATGATACAACCTGAAGGTTTTGTTGATCTTAAATATGCTAAAAGGGTATGCAAGCTTCAAAGATCCATTTATGGGTTAAAGCAAGCATCTCGGAGTTGGAATATTCGTTTTGATGAAATAGTCAAAGGGTTTGACTTTATCAAAAATGAAGAAGAGCCTTGTGTTTACAAGAAGGCTAGTGGGAGCGCACTTGTATTTCTGATTTTGTATGTGGATGACATATTATTGATCGGGAATGATATTCCTATGTTTGAAGATGTTAAGACTTCATTGAAAAGGAGTTTCTCAATGAAGGACTTGGGAGAAGCATGCTATATCTTGGGCATAAAAATCTATAGAGATAGATCAAAAAGGTAAATTGGATTAAGTCACGAAACGTACATTGACAAGATATTGAAAAGGTTCAATATGCATGAATCCAAGAGAGGTTTCATACCAAAGTCACATATGAAGATTGAACTCAAGGCGAGACAGGATGAGTGAGCGACATCTGATGAGCGAGACAGGATGAGCAAGATTCCATATGCTTCTGTTATTGGGTCTATTATGTATGCCATGATCTGTACACGCCCTGATGTCTCATATGCTCTAAGTGTCACAAGCAGATACCAAGCGGATCCTGGTGATGGTCATTGGATAGCCGTAAAAAATATCCTGAAGTACTTGAGAAGAACTAAGGGTATGTTCCTTGTTTTTGGAGGAGAGGAAGATCTGGTTGCAAAGGGTTACACCGATGCAAGCTTCCAAACTGACAAAGATGATTTTCGATCGCAATCCGGGTTTGTGTTTACACTTAATGGAGGAGCAGTAAGCTGGAAGAGTTCCAAGCAAAATACGGTGGCCGACTCTACGACAGAAGCGGAGTACATCGCGGCTTCGGAGGCCGCAAAAGAAGCTATGTGGATTAAGAAGTTTATCACAGAGCTTGGTGTAGTCGCTAGTGCCTCTAGTCCAATGGACATCTATTGTAATAATAGTGGTGCCATTGCACAAGCAAAAGAGCCTAGATCACATCAGAAGTCTAAACACATACTCCGACGCTTTCACCTTATTCGCGAGATTGTGGATAGAGGTGACGTGAGAATATGCAAAGTACAAACGGAAGCCAATGTGGCCGATCCGTTGACAAAGCTACTGCCACAGCGTAAGCATGAGGCACACACGAGGTCTATTGGTATTAGATACTTAATTGATTGACTCAAGTGCAAGTGGGAGATTGTTAGTGCTATGCCCTTGAGGCAATCATTTAGATGATTGTAACATGACTATGTTTATGAATAATAATATGATTATTGGTCCAATGAATGTATATCATTGTATTGATCAACAAGTATGTGACTTGCTTATGAAGCTCTTTACTTATTGATATAATTCGATAAATATCTCTGATCGGATATCATCGTATAGGACAACGATGAATAGATCAGCACATGTAGTGATCGATGATCATGCTTCATGGATCATGGGATATAGAGATATCATCTATACATTGTGGATACATGTTGAAGAACATGGGTTAGATAGACCCGCAATTGGACACTGCGAGAATGTTTTATTCTTATGTGTCATCAGTGTATCTCATACCTAGTAGATGTATGATCCTTAGACCTGAGATTGTCATATTCCCTACATGTGTAATAGTTTTCCTTGGGGCTATCAAACACTACTTCCTAACCGGATAGTTATAAAGGTAGCTTTCATGTTTACATTGAAACGTGCAGAGGGAAGTGAGCAGTCAAGATGGAATTTGCCACTCCAATGAAACGGAGATATATGACAAGGCCACTCGTGTGATATGATTAAGGAAGTGCATGGCCATGCCGTGATTGAGGAGTCAATCACAACTTATTAATATATCACGGATACGAGAGATGGATTGAATCATCAAAGGATGACATACTTCTCGCCTTGAGTTCAATCTTCATATACTTGGCAAAGGGATTTTTACATGAGTACTTTTGATAGGTTCTCATCCGATTTGATCATAGTATGTTTGGGAGTTGGCATACTTTGCAAGGAGCGCTACCAACTATTGGATTGAAAAGAGTTTTTCAATCCATGTCCAAACGTCACGTGAACTGCGCAGGTCACACACTTAATGGGCTGGGACGCATTAATTTGGATTGGATCCATAATTAATGGACATCGTGGGTTTAGCACGTTGATGGGCCTTGGTTTAGGGTTTCATCTCGTGGCTATAAAAGGAGGGGAGGAGGGTGGGCGCAGGGTGTGCTTTCCCACGGTTTAGAAGTGATTCACTCGAAACCCTAGCCTCTTCTCGTTGCCCCTGCCGAGCGACCAGGTGCTTGCACACCGACACACGGCGTTCCATCCCTGGACGTGTGGACTACTGCGATGACGCTGCTGCGACTGCAATGTGGGAGGACGATCCGCTCCATCGACGCAACGACTGCGGCGAGGACGATCCACTACATCGACGCGCGAAGGATTCCGCAACTGCGCGTCTAGTGGTAATCTTATCTGTGATCCCCTTCTTGCGAGTAGCTTTCTGGTTACGCGGTAGATTTTTTTTGTGCTAGTGTAGCATATCGCATTCCTCTTCAAGATAAAAGGAGGCACCTCAAGTGTAGAGGGACTGGATCCGGTGGAACACCATCATCTCCATCATCCTCATCTTCTACAAAGATGGTCTCGGAGGGATATGAAGAGCCTGAAACATCAGGTCTAGCTCCTGGGCTAGCCTCATCAAAGGTCACATCACAGGTCTCTATGATCCTATACGCATCAACACTCCAGACCATATAGCTACTAGAAGAAGTCGAGTAACTTGGAAAGATACCATCAGAAGAGCGAGACTCAAACTTATCTAGGTTACCGGACTTCAAGATAAAACACCTGCAACCGAAAACACGAAAATGAGACACACTGGGCTTTCGCCCATACCTCAACTCATAAGAAGTGCGATGCAAATGTGCTCTCAAAAACACGCGATTAGACACATGGCAAGCAGTAGCTATAGCCTTAGCTCAAAACTTCCTAAGAGTACTGTACTCATCTAGCATCGTCCTGGCCATCTCAACCAGGGTCCTGTTTTTCCTTTCCACTACGCCATTCTACTGAGGGGCGTAAGGAGAAGAGAACGATGCTCTAAACCGGACTCCACACAAAAACTCTCAAAGTAGGAATTCTTGAACTCGTGCCATTATCACTGCAGTATAGCTCGTAATGCACCGGAGCTCAATAGACAACTTCTTGATCAAACCCACGAAGTGAGAAAAAGTCTCATCCTTCGAGACCATGAAGAATACCCAAGAGTATCTAGAAAAATCATCAACGATGACAAGAACATACCACTTCCCTCCTGCTGACTGCACTCTAGCTGAACCAACAGTGTCCATATGTAAAAGCTGTCCTGTTGCATCAGTCATCACTGCGGTGACTGGAGGACGAGAAACAGTAACCATCTTGCCATGTCGGCAAGGAGAGCAAACTAAGTCTTTGACCATCTTGAGTTTGGGCAAACCCCGAATGAGATCGTGGCTGCTAACTTGGGTCAAATGATTAAAACCAATGTGACCAAGTCTCCTATGCCAGAAGGAGAGATCACGGGACTCAGAAGCAATCAAACATCGAAGAGAGTCTCCAGAAGAAGTAGAAAAATCAGCACAAAAGACTCCCAAATCTAGAAATCTCGCAAACTAACCCTCCTGATGAATCAAGAATTCTACAGGCATTACTCGTGAAGCTTACCTCGGAAGAATCATCGATAAGCTGAGAAACAGAGAGCAGATTGTATTGCAGCTTACTTACTAAGGCAACATCTTTAAGAATGAAATTTTCGTTAATGCAGATGGTACCTTTAGCAATGACTCTACCTGAAGATGCATCCCCAAAAGTGATTAACTCATCACCGGGGGCTCGGACTAGGGAAGAGAACCAACGAGAATCTCCGATCATATGACGAGAACAACCGGAGTCGACAATCCAAACATCTCTCTTCCCCAATGTAAGTTCAAGCTCTATTGGTTTTGGTGATTGGTTTAATATTAATGTTTAATCATTGTTTAATGACAAATCTAATCATTATGAGACTAACATGTTTTATTAAGTCTTATTCTTATTAGTCTCATACTTGGATGGAAAATGGAAAACCTAAGGTATGCACTTGTATTCATTCTATTATATAAATGCATACTGAGAATTCAAGTTAAAGTATGAACTCTTCCATTGCTTTAGACCAAATATGTGCATTATGTTTTTAATTCATACTACATAAATGCACACATCTAGGGGGAGTTTATAATTTAACTTATTGTTTCAATAGTATTGATCCATGTCTTATTGCTAAATAACATATAAAGGATCAAGACTTTGAAACAATCATTTGAGTATATGAAACTTGTGTAGTTATATATATACTCATATCAATTTAAATGAGTTTAAATTGAGTTCGATTGTCTTTCAATCAATCAAAGAACATTTCATCATGTGTTGATGGTGTCTCTTTGTTGATTAAAGACAAGCGAAAAGTTCTTGAGTATAATGAAGCATTAATTGTATCAAAGTACTCAAGACAACAATTAATCTTTCAACTTAATTTGGGTTGTGCTCAATCGATCTTGTAGGCATCCATTATGTGTTAATGCAATGCGGTGATGATTGAGACAACCGTATTTGTTGGACTAACATCTTCAATGAGTTGTGAAGTAGGTTGAGTCCAAGATGATAAAGAATCGGGAAGAACAAGAAGTCATCATGTGTTGATTAGCTTCAAGAGGTGATCCCGAAGTAAAGAGAAGAGCTAGAAGGTTCATCATATGTTGATGACCAAGAAGAGGGTTGAGTCTTTTAGCTTGAGCTTCATCATGTGTTGATGAACTCAATCCGGTTCACTCTAGCTCACTCTCTTGTTTGATGTTTGCATGGAGCTAACCATTTGGCATGTGTTGCAAATGGGTGAAGCATATGCATTGGATTTTGTATGAGCAAAGTATTTGCATGTGTTGCAAATAAGGGTGCTCATACTGGCATCTTAATTGAATCTTATTTGATTTGGTTTTTGCTTGGAGCTAAGTTTTGCATGTGTCGCAAAAGGAGAGAGCTCAAGCAATTTGGTTTAAAGTGGTTGCATGGAGTTAGAGATTTGCATGTGTTGCAAATAGAGAGCTCATGTTTTGGTATTGCTTGGAGCTAGGTTTTTACATGTGTTGCAAAGAACAATGCTCAAACATAAAATTGGTTTAATGTGTATTTGCAAGTTCGTTGTGCGAATAAACCGAGGTTTATGAGTCCGGAATCCCGAGAGCATGTGAGTAGGGCTTGCAACGGGTGTTTGCAAGTTGACTGGGCCTTGTGTTGACCTTCACATGGCTTGGGGGGTTAATCTCATAGACTCGGGTTTGATTTGCTTAATACGTTTTGCAAATAGATCTTGAGTTGTTTACGAAATGTGTTTTCGTTAGTTGGATTTGTTATTTGCAAATGTGTTTTGCAAATTGACTTGATCATGTGTTGATCATCACATGGCTAAGAGGATTGATCTCATAAGTTCTTGGTTTATTTGCAAATGTGTTTCGCAAATAAGTTGTGCTTAATAAGATTCTTTGGAGTATGTGATTAACATATGCAAATATGTTTTGCATAGTGTTGTGATCATGTGTTGATCCTCACATAGCTCCAAGAATATATCTTTAATGGTTTGGAGAAAAGTTTTGTGTAAAATGTGTTTTCTCTCCCGAGGCCGGTCGTCATCGCCCTTGTAAGGCCCAGTAGCACCGGGTCTAGTGCTATCATGATTTGGCCGTAGCACCGGAGGTCGGTGCTACCGTCTCTCTGGCCGGTGTGATTTTTCCAGAGAGAGGTGTTTTTGAGTTCGGCCTGAGGCCGGTGCAACCCGGGTTGAGGTCGGTGCTACCGCCCGAGCGGTAGCACCGCTCCCAGTTGGCCAGTGCTACCGGTTTCCTGCAACGGCTAGTTTGTAGCCGTTGGCGAGGAGGCCGGTGCTACTGGTCCCAGTAGGGCGGTAGCACCGGGTTTGCTGAGTTTTCCAGATTTCGCCCCCAACGGCTAGTTTTGGCTTAGAGGATATAAAAGGAGGCCTTGGGGGGCATTTGCTGGTTGCCGAAATCAAGTGTGTGTTCTTGGGGGTGAAGTGCATGTGTTGCCTTCTCCAATTTGCCTTTTGAGCTAAGAGTGAGTCCAAATTGCATGTGTTGCAATTAGGAAGTGGATTGAGAGTCTCTTGTGCATGTGTTGCACTTGAGGAGGATCCTTGTGCATGTGTTGCACTTGGTGAGGTTCAAGCGGAAGGGCTTGACTTATTACTCTTGGAGGTTGCCGACTCCTAGACGGCGTAGAGCGTCGTGCGCGGGAGCTCTCAAGGTTGTGAGAAGCCCCGGCGAAGTTTGTGAAGGTTCGGGTTGAGCCTACGCGAAAGCGTGAAAAACCACATCTAGTGGATTCAAGGTGGGTGCTCAATTCGTGCAGCCGGTCCAATGTGTTTGGGCTAACCTCAACGTGGACTAAGGGAGACCGGCAAGTCTCCGATCACCACGGTAAAAAGTATTGTGTCCTTTGTGCTTGCCTTGTTCTCTTTATTTATATTCAAGCAATTTACATTCATAGAATTAAATTGATTGATTGCTTGTCTTTAGAATTACTTTTTGTTAGAGACATAATTAGTTAGTGCACATAGTGAGCCTAGTTGATTTAGGCTTTAATTGTCAAAACCTTAGTTTATCGCTTCCGCATTATTTTTGATAAGGTTTTGGCATAAGGGTAATTAGGGGTGAATTGCTTTGTAGATATTAGAAAGAGAAAGTTTTTTTTAAAAGCCGCCTATTCATCCCCCTCTAGTCGGCATGCTCGACCTTACAAGTGGTATCAGAGCTTGGTCTCTCATTTTATTAGACTTAACCGTCTAAAGAGTAAAAGATGACGACTAGCGGATTAGTGCACTACACCGATTCACATATTTTTGGTGACTCAAATTATGCTTCCTGGAAATTATTTATGATATCTCATTTTAAATCCATGAGCCCCAAAATATGGTGGATCGTAGATGTGGGCTTTTCTCTTCAGTTGAATGAATTTGCTCCAACTAAAGGAGAAGAGAAATGCCTACATCTCGATGCTCAAGCTACTAATGCTTTATTTAGTTTTATGAGCGTAGATGTTTTTAATTCAATATGCAATCTCAAGAGTGCTCATGAAATGTGGATCAAGCTTCAAGAATTATTTGAATTATCCACATCAACAACCAATGATTGCTTTGAGGATAGGACATCGGTAGAAGAAACCTCCACTTCTACCTCAAGTGATGAAGAAACCTCAACCTCCGCCTCAAGTGATGACGAGCAACAAATTATTTCATCGTTAACTCGTTGCTTCATGGCTAAAGGTAAAATTGAGGTAAGTGATACTGATGAGGATGATGAGCCCTCCTATGATGAACTTATGAATATGTTAGAGGAGCTCAATAATTATCTTGGGAAGGAGAAAACAAAATATAAAATTTTAAAGCTTGGACATAACTCTCTTCAAAATGATTATAATGTGCTTAAAGAGAATCATGAATCTCTCCTTCTCAAAGAACTCACTAAACCTAGGGTGGACATAGGAATTACATGTGATTTAATTGATGAAATGACTTGCTTAAATGTCAATCCTATTATTTCATCAAAAATTGACATGTCCACCTCTTGCAGTAATTCAATTGATATGCCTTGTTGCTCAAATACAAATATTGCTTCTACTTCCTCTATGTCTTGTGAGAATAATCTTGTAGAGGAAAATAAAGAGCTCAAGGAACAAGTCACTCAATTGAGAAGTGACTTAGAGAAGTGCTACAAAGGAAAGGTCACCCTCGACAACATTCTAAGCAATCAACGAAAGTTGGTTGACAAGAGAGGGATCGGCTACATCTCCAAGAGGGAGAAGAAAATGAAGGGCCACTACGCCTCCGTGCGCCTCATCAAGTGGAAGTCAAGTCCACACCATCATTGGAGAGGCACACCGCAAGAAGCAAGTCAAAGCGGTCAAGAGAGGGCCAAATAGCGTGACATGCTTCAATTGTCGGAAAGGGACACTTCGGTAAGGATTGTCCCAAAGGTACTACTCCTAAGCCCATTATTGTAAATGATCATTATTTGCTTAGGAAAGACAAGAATGGCAATGTGTTTGCCAAGATTGTCAATTCTTCTAAGACTATGCATAATTGTAACAATCAAGTGCTTAGAAGAAATAAATCTAGAAATGTGTTTGCTCAGAAAGCTAGATTTCCCAAGACTAAGAAAAATCATGTTGATCATGTGCTTAGGAAAAATAACAATAGCAAACCATTTACTAGATTTGCTAGATCCTCTAAGTGTTCTCTTTATAATTATCATCATATGCTTAGAAAGGATCAAACTAGGAATGGGTTTGTGAATTTTACTAGACCTCCTAAGCCTTCTCTTTACAATGCAAATAATTCACTTAGGAGGAATAATAACCTCAAACCCATTGCTAGTCATGTTAGTTCACCTAAGACTATTAATGTTAGGGCCATTTGGGTTCCTAAATCACTTGTGACTAACATTCTTGGATCCAACAAAAATTGGGTACAAAAAAGCGCCTAAAAGAATTGTAGGTGCTTAGAGATGCATTGGAAGCTTTAGCTCGATCAAAAGGAAGATAACTTCATTATTTCCAAATGGAGCCAAGCATGAAGACTATCTCTCAAATCATGAACCAATGCCATCTCGGGTAACAAGTATTTAAATTGATTCTTATAGCTTCTAGCCTTGTGTAGGTTAAGCTACGTTATTAATGAAATTCAATTTAAATTGCTTGCTTATGATTCTTGCTCATGCTTGTTAATTGTATTGATTGTAATCTTGAGCAAGTTTAGGGTAGTGGCACATTAAGGGGGAGTGCTAAATCATAACCATGTATATTACATCCCTATGTGTGCCCATATTTATATAAGTGCTAATATATATTTTCAAAATGAAGCCATTTAGCCAAAAGTCAAAATTTTGTATACTATTAGTAATCTTTTGAAAACTAGTTCAAAAATGTATACAAATGCTTTCAAAAGGTCTTCCAATAGTTTTGGCTTCACAAAAATCTATTTTACAAAGAAAATGAGTTTCATGCCCAAAATCAAGTTACTAGTATCTTGTTTTGGATTTAAACTTATAACTTTCATAGAATTAAATGTAAAATGATTTTGAAAATAATTCCAAAACGAAAAACCTAGTGTTGGTCATTCTTAACAACTTTCGTGTTCAAAAGATTTTCAAAAGACCAACCAATCAAAAGTTATTTGATTTTGAAACTCACCAAAAAAACTATACTTGACCGATAATGGTCATATTATTGCACTTTGTGAGTTTCTTCATTTGGACTAGATCTTGTGTAGTATCTTAGTTCAAAATGATATTTAAGACTCATACACAAAATTCAAATCTCTATATCTCATCTTATTCCTAATTTGAATCTTGTGTTGAAATATTTGGCTTTGTTTTACAAATGGCTATTTCAAAAGGACCATTTTGGTCAAAAGTCAAATCTTATGTTTAAAAGGCCTAAAATTGTAAAAAGCTTTGTAAAAGTATTTTAATATGTATTTCAAATGTTTTACAAGCTTTCAGAATGAAAATTTTATGTTGAAATCAAAATTGATCAAAATTCTTGTTTTCACCCAAAATAGCCTATTTAAGCATATTGCTTAATCTTGGCTTTCAAATTGGATTTCATTATCTTTTCAAGTGGTATCATGGTTTCTAAAAGTATTTCAAATCCTACAAGCCATGAGGATTCAATTTTTATGAAATCCGAAATTAAAATTGCACCTTGAGGCCCTTTATGTTTGTTAATCTCATTTTCATGCCTCAAAGCACAATTTGCCATATCTTTCAAAATAAAATTCTTTTTGTAAAACATTATAAATAGTCCAAAGTTTATTTTTGGAAATTTTCAAATCATTTGTACTTCATTTGAATTATTTTTGCAAAAATTTGCGAAAATTTAGTTTTTCAGTCTGTCAGATCCGGTTGCACCGCTCTGAACCGTGGTAGCACCGGATCCCAGTACTACCGCACCTGAATGGCGGAGATATGCCGTGGCCGGTAGTACTAAGACCGAATGGCGGTAGTACCGCCCCGCGAGTATTGTTCAATTTTCAAACTTTTTGACATTGATTTTGGGATATCTTTTGATTGGAACTTCCTTTTTCAAAGATTCTTTTTGGAAAGGCTTCTTATGATCCCAAATTATATTTTTGCAAATTTTAAAATCATTTAAAAATTATTTGGCTTAATTTCAAGAGATATCCATTTGGGGTCTTTTTGAAATATCATTTCAAAACCAAAACTTGTAAATATCTAAATGCTAATAGCTCCATGCTTCAACTCTTGAACCTTATGGGAGCTTATTTTAATCAAGTTTTATGCATTTATTTCTAATGTTATTGCTCTGATACCTTCAAATTTTTCCAAACCTTTGAGAAAATTAAGGGTATTGATTTCTATCGAGTGGTACCAACTTTTTCTTTGTTTTATAAATTCTTACAAATGGTATCCACCTATACCCCTCATGCATTTTTATGAATTTTAATTATATTTCAAACTCATATGGATTAATTTCCCATTTGAAGCTTAATTGTAAGTTCAATCTCTCAAGGACTCTCTGTGTGAGATCCTTTGTATGATTGAATTATCTAACGGGGATAAATTCATATTAAGCTGAGTTTAAATGAAAATGCTTTATTTTAAAATGGTTCATTTGACATTGCTTATCTTACAAGTGTTTTTTCAAGCAATGTCTCTTGAGATTTTTCTCATTGATATCTTTCTTTCTCAAGTGGTACCTCATGTTTTAATGATCTTTTCAAGTGGTATCTTTTTCATATAGTATCACTTGAAGAAATATTTATATGTGGTATAATTTGAAAAGTAAGCATTACAAGTGGTACAAGTTTCTTATTCTCCTTAAAGTAGTACTACAAGTGATGCTTCTTCTTCAAAAAGATTTTTTTTAAGTAATTTCATTGAAAATCTTATTAGAAAATTGGTATCAGGCCTTCTTTTAGATAAATTCCTTGTTTAAGTCATATTAGGCAAATTATGGACTCTTCAAGTGAGTCATGATGAATTCATTGAATAGCCTAATAAAATGAGGAGTTTTATTTGAATGTGTTTCAAATAATCCTTTTGAGATTTAACTCTAAATATGGCCTCCTTCTAAAAGTGGTTTACTCTTTTAGGTCATATTTCAAAAGTTTACAAAAACATTGGCCTTAATTCTTTAAAACCAAAATTCCTTGCAATAGTCGTATCATTTCATTTCAAGGAGGGGGAGAATTATTTCATTTAAAATAATTATGTCAAATTACTTCTCTTGCCAAAGCTCTATACTCTTTTAAATTTGACATGTGATTTCCCAAGTGATGCTTAGCCCTCGATATTTTCAAGTGGTACAACCTCCTTTTCGATTGGTTTTCCATTTTTGGTGTTTAATGCCAAAAGGGGGAGAATTATTATGAGCTTAATTCCCTCATTTGGATCTTTGAGTTTAATGCCTATTAAGGGGAGAAATTGATGTGTGCACTCGATTCTCATTGGTTAAAACTTTATAAGTGATATGAGTGCTTGGTTTGGTTAAGCAATATAAATTATGTAGTATATAGAGTTTATATTGGTATTAGAGCTTATATTTTTTATAAGTGGTAAGAGCTTGAATTTTTATGCCATAAGGGGATATGCATTTTTTGGAATTTTTTTTGTAATATTCGATCTTTAAGTTTCAAAACCCCTTCATAAATTGTTTTTCATCCAAATGAGCAATTAATGTAGGATTTGTCATCAATCATCAAAAAGGGGGAGATTGTAAGTTCAAGCTCTTTTGGTTTTGGTGATTGGTTTAATATTAATGTTTAATCATTGTTTAATGACAAATCTAATCATTATGAGACTAACATGTTTTATTAAGTCTTATTCTTGTTAGTCTCATACTTGGATGGAAAATGGAAAACCTAAGGTATGCAGTCGTATTCATTCTATTATATAAATGCATACTTAGAATTCAAGTTAAAGTATAAAATCTTCCATTGATTTAGACCAAATATGTGCATTATGTTTTTAATTCATACTACATAAATGCACACATCTAGGGGGAGTTTATAATTTAACTTGTTGTTTCAATAGTATTGATCCATGTCTTATTGCAAAATAACATATAAAGGATCAAGACTTTGAAACAATCATTTGAGTATATGAAACTTGTGTAGTTATATATATACTCATATCAATTTAAATGAGTTTAAATTGAGTTCGATTGTCTTTCAATCAATGAAAGAACATTTCATCATGTGTTGATGGTGTCTCTTTGTTGATTAAAGACAAGCGAAAAGTTCTTGAGTATAATGAAGCATTAGTTGCATCAAAGTACTCAAGACAACAATTAATCTTTCAACTTAATTTGGGTTGTGCTCAATCGATCTTGGAGGCATCTATTATGTGTTAATGGAATGCGGTGATAATTGAGACAACCGTATTTGTTGGACTAACATCTTTCATGAGTTGTGAAGTAGGTTGAGTCCAAGATGATAAAGAATCGGGAAGAAGAAGAAATCATCATGTGTTGATGAGCTTCAAGAGGTGATCCCGAAGTAAAGAGAAGAGCTAGAAGGTTCATCATGTGTTGATGACCAAGAAGAAGAAGATGTGATCCTGGAGAGAAGATGATTGGAAATCATAAAAGCTCCAAGTGGATCGCTAGAGGCAAAGGTATAACTAGCTAGGGCTAAGGATGTGTTCCTAGTCTTTTACCGGTCTCGGTGTTTGGTTGGGAGACCGGGTTGCCAGTTAGGTTGCCGTACTATTAAGAGAGGTTGAGTCTTTTAGCTTGAGATTCATCATGTGTTGATGAACTCAATCCGGTTCACTCTAGCTCACTCTCTTGTTTGATGTTTGCATGGAGCTAACCATTTGGCATGTGTTGCAAATGGGTGAAGCATATGCATTGGATTTTGTATGAGCAAAGTATTTGCATGTGTTGCAAATAAGGGTGCTCAAACTGGCATCTTAATTGAATCTTATTTGATTTGGTTTTTGCTTGGAGCTAAGTTTTGCATGTGTCGCAAAAGGAGAGAGCTCAAGCAATTTGGTTTAAAGTGGTTGTATGGAGTTAGAGATTTGCATGTGTTGCAAATAGAGAGCTCATGCACTTGTAATTGTTGGGGTTGCTTGCATGGTGCTAGAGATTTGCATGTGTTGCAAATAGAGAGCTCATGTTTTGGTATTTGCTTTGAGCTAGGTTTTTACATGTGTTGCAAAGAACAATGCTCAAGCATAAAATTGGTTTAATGTGTATTTGCAAGTTCGTTGTGCCAATAAACCGAGGTCTATGAGTCCGGAATCCCGAGAGCATGTGAGTAGGGCTTGCAACGGGTGTTTGCATGTTGACTGGGCCTTGTGTTGACCTTCACATGGCTAGGGGGGTTAATCTCATAGACTCGGGTTTGATTTGCTTAATACGTTTTGCAAATAGATCTTGAGTTGTTTACGAAATGTGTTTTCGTTAGTTGGATTTGTTATTTGCAAATGTGTTTTGCAAATAAACTTGAGATTATGGGTTCCGATCCTAAAGCATGTGAATATGGTTTGCAAATGTGTTTTGCAAATTGACTTGATCATGTGTTGATCATCACATGGCTAAGAGGATTGATCTCATAAGTTCTTGGTTTATTTGCAAATGTGTTTTGCAAATAAGTTGTGCTTAATAAGATTCTTTGGAGTATGTGATTAACATATGCAAATATATTTTGCATAGTGTTGTGATCATGTGTTGATCCTCACATAGCTCCAAGAATATATCTTTAATGGTTTGGAGAAAAGTTTTTGTGTAAAATGTTGTTTTCTCCACGAGGCGGTCGTCATCGCCCTTGTAAGGCCGGTAGCACCGGGGTTCGGTGCTACCGCAGTTTGGCCGGTAGCACCGGGAGGTCGGTGCTACCGTCTCTCTGGCCGGTGTGATTTTTCCAGAGAGAGGTGTTTTTGAGTTCGGCCTGAGGCCGGTGCAACCGGGGTTGAGGCCGGTGCTACCGCCCGAGCGGTAGCACCGCTCCCAGTTGGCCGGTGCTACCGGTTTTCCTGCAACGGCTAGTTTTGTAGCCGTTGGCGAGGAGGCCGGTGCTACCGGTCCCAGTAGGGCGGTAGCACCGGGTTTGCTGAGTTTTTCCAGATTTCGCCCCCAACGGCTAGTTTTGGCTTGGAGGCTATAAAAGGAGGCCTTGGGGGGCATTTGCTAGTTGCTGAAATCAAGTGTGTGTTCTTGGGGGTGAATTGCATGTGTTGCCTTCTCCAATTTGCCTTTTGAGCTAAGAGTGAGTCCAAATTGTATGTGTTGCAATTAGAAAGTGGATTGAGAGCCTCTTTTGCATGTGTTGCACTTGAGGAGGATCCTTGTGCATGTGTTGCACTTGGTGAGGTTAAGCAGAAGGGCTTGATTGTTAGTCTTGGAGGTTGCCGACTCCTAGACGGCGTAGAGCGTCGTGCGCGGGAGCTCTCAAGGTTGTGAGAAGCCCCGGCGAAGTTTGTGAAGGTTCGGGTTGCACCTACGCGAAAGCGTGAAAAACCACATCTAGTGGATTCGAGGTGGGTGCTCAATTCGTGGAGCTGGTCCAATGTCTTTGGGCTAACCTCAACGTGGACTAGGGAAGACCGGCATGTCTCCGATCACCACGGTAAAAAGTATTGTCTCTTGTGCTTGCCTTGTTCTCTTTATTTATATTCAAGCAATTTACATTCATAGAATTAAATTGATTGATTGCTTGTCTTTAGAATTACTTTTTGTTAGAGACATAATTAGTTAGTGCACATAATGAGCCCAGTTGATTTAGGCTTTAATTGTCAAAACCTTAGTTTATCGCTTCCGCATTATTTTTGATAAGGTTTTGGCATAAGGGTAATTAGGGGTGAATTGCTTTGTAGATATTAGAAAGAGAAAGTTTTTTTTAAAAGCCGCCTATTCACCCCCCCCTCTAGTCGGCATCCTCGACCTTACACCCATCCGACGACCTGATAAAGACACAAGAGAGAAAGATGACTCAGTACTGGGATAGAGTGAAGACTTAGGAACCCAATACTGAACCATACGACACCTCAGAGTACCAGTCACAGAAGAAGACTGGACTCGAGTGTCTTTCTGACGTTTAACCTAACAAGATCAATAGCAACTCTAGTAGATGATCTAGGAGCTGAAACTGGGTTGGGCTGCCGTGGTGCAAAAGACGAACCACCCCAGTGAAGCTGCCTAAAACTCCTACCAGAAAACACCTCACGCCGTTGATATCTACCTCGATGAGAAAAACGAGGAATATCAAGAGGACGGCGGAAAGCCTGACTACGAACTGCTCCAGGACTAAAACTCAAAGAACTAGCATGAAAACCGAGTCCTAGACGCTGCCCAAAAACAGGTGACTCTCTAACCTGCCTAGAAGCAGTGTGTGTCTTAGGAGCACTCAAAGTCTGGGGATGACCCTGAATACCCCTAAGAGCAGCAACACGCTCACGCCGAGTGATCTTGGCGCTGCAAGGTAAATCTACTAGGTGACCATCCTTCTTACAGAAGGTGCATATGTACTTCGCCTTGCTAGAGGCAGAAGCAATAGGAGTAACACCCTTCTGGTCAGAAGTCCTATGGACAACCCCAGCAGACCTAAACACGATGGTACTCACTCTGGGAGCTACCACAATCTCACCACTCTTGGAGCCGCGCACAATGGTGGGAGGATGTGCCCGAGCGTGCTTCAAAGGATCAAATCCTAGACCTTGATTGAATCTACTAATCTTGGATTGGTCTAGAATAAGATTGAGCTTCTTCTTGCCTCCAACAAACTTCTCGAGAGTGCTCATAAGATACTGGTAATCTCGAAAGAAAGAAGCACAAGAAGAACAGGGGGAAGGAGAGGAAGAAGAAGAACTAGAAGGAGAAGATCTCTCAGCACGTGCTTTTTGTTCCCTCAGCACGGCTGCCTCAAGATTGAGGGCCTCACAAGAAACACAAGGAGCATCTCTAATCCTAAGGGTTTGGTCTTCTAACATCTCTCTAAGCTCGACATGGATTTGATCCACATCATCCTTAACCCCAGCACACAGCAGGCAACCAAATTTTGACTTAACTAGTAAGTCCTTAGCAAGTTCATCACACTTGACATTCAAAGCATCATTGTCAAGTTTTAGTTGCCTACAGGCCTCACATGAGATGACTGGGTTCTTAGAAGCATGCAATTCAAGTTCATCATTTCTAGCAGAAAGCTTCTTAAGGTGTGAACTCATGGCATCAATTTCAGCAAGCAATTTAGGGCAATTAGAACATGATAGAGTGGAGTGAGCATGAAGAAAACTAGCCTCAACAGGAATAGCATCAACAGAACTAGTGCTAGCATTCTTCAACCTAAGACCATCAAGTTCAGCAAGCACACTATCATGTATGGTCCTTAGGTTCTCCAACTCCACAAGAACAGCATCACAGAGAACACAGTCATCAGTGACTCGGGAGGGAGAAGATCTAAGTGAAGCTAACTCCCGAGTCAAGTTACCTACTTCCTTCTCTAACTCAGAACATCTCGACCTAGCCTTAGCATGAAACTTGCTTAATTTATAGAAGGCAGCATTTAACTCGTCGTAGGTGGGTATCTCATCCGTGTCGCTGTACAGCTCGGAGTCGCTGATGCCGTTGGCGTCGGCCATGAAGCACATGCCGGAGAAGTCGTCGCTGCCTTTCTTCTCTTGCGGATCATCCTCGCCCTCGTCGCTCCATGTCTCCGTGTCGGAGATGTTGATGCCGTCAAGCATAGCGAGGACGCGGTGGAAGAGCTTCTTGTTCTTGGAGAAGTTGCAGTACTTCTTCTCGTGCGCCGATTCACGAACTGGAGGCTTCTTGTTGCGGTTCTTATCGGTGTAGTCATTCTTGCCTGAACCGCCAACACCGTTCTTACCCTTCTCCAGCTTGGGACAGTTCGCCCGAATGTGGTTAGGGCCACCACACTTGAAGCAGGTGATCATGCCACCTCTCTTCCTCTCTCTCACCCTCTTGTATGCATGAGAGAATTTGCGAGCAAGAAGAGAAAGCTAATTTTCTGGAAATTTTTCCAGTTGGTCATCGCTTAGCTCGCAAAGGGTGGAGAGGGAGAGACCGACAGAAGAATCAGAAGAAGATCCATTGGGATCGGTGACCAAAGCCATCGACTGAGATTTCGTCTTCCGAGAGACGACATCGATCTCATGAGTCTTGAGGCGGGAATAAAGCCCGTCAAGAGTCAGAGTCGATAAGTCGGTGGTGTCCTTGATGGTGGTCACCTTCATCTCCCAAACCCGAAGGTCGAGTGTGGTCAAGAAATGCCGAGCATTGTCCGAGTCAGGGTATATGCAACCAACTGCTCGGAGGTCGCTCAAGATCTTTGTAAACCGATCAAAACACTCGTCGAGACTCTCACCAGCGCGTTTATCAAACTTGTTGTACTCGCGCTTGAACTGGTCCTGCCTCACAGTCTTGATTTGAGTAGAGCCCTCATGGTAAGCATCGAGGGTTACCCAAATCTCGTGAGCGGAGCGAAGGTGAGAAATTCTATCATACTCACCGCGGCTAAGACCATGTATGAGGATGTTCCTTGCCTTAGCATTCGCCTCAACGTCAGCCATATTGCCGGCCGTGACGTTTTCATCGGCAGGAACCTCATATGGGAGTTTCACCTTCTGCCATATCAGAAAGCCCTGGGAAGTGATGTATGACTCCATGCGCGACTTCCAGAATGGAAAATCGACTCCAGAAAAAATAGGAGGCTTGGTGGAATACTTGTCCATCGACATGGCTCTTGAGACCGATCAAGATCTATGGAAGAGCAAAACCGGCTCTGATACCAATTGAAGGACCGAGATGGCGAACAGAGGGGGGCTGAATGGTTGCAAATAAATTTCCCCCCAAAATACTCCAACAAAAACCTCGACAAGATCGCTCAAAGGAAATCGTGAAAAACCCGAAAAAACTAGACAACTATGTGTACCCCAAGCTTGCATGGATAAGTACCATAAAATATGTGAGGATTTTTGAGTCACAATCCTGGTTGTCTAGTGTCCAAGATAAAGAGGAATCAATCCAACTCTTGCTTTTACAAAGAACATCAATTCAAATCACAAAAGTCACTTTCAGAAAAGCAAAAGCAGAATTTCCAGAACTTGTCCTCAATTTGAACAGGAGGTTGGTGGGTTTCTGCAGCTCACAAAATTTTGAGAATTTTTCTCCCAATGAGCATCAGAGTCATGAAGAACTCCACCAAATTTCTCCTCAGAAAGCCTTACAGAAAAAACAGGAAAAATCGAAGAACACAGTAAGTCAAGAACTTCGAGCAGAAAGTTTGGGGCTCGGTTTTCACCTCATGGCGCCCAAACCGTGCAACAAGTGAACTCCAAAATTTTTTTGCAAGTGGATATCAGAGTCCCGCTCCTACTCCAACAAGAATCACTTAAAAAGGAATTTTATATATTTTTATAAAAATCAAATACTAAATGCTGCGCAAAGAATAAGTTCTGAACAAAGTTGGAACTTGAAAGAAAAGATGTTCTCTACTTAATCCAAGAGTGCAAAAGAGATGTAAAACCATATGAACATACTCAAAACATCCAAGATCAACAGCATTTAGAAGGAGGGGAGGCAAATCCAAATTGCGTGAAAGAAAATTGCGAGAATGTAATTGCGAGAAAGTAAATGCTGAATTTACATTGCGTAATGTAAAGACATAATGTAAATGCGCAAAATAAATTCAGAGATGGATGGATAAAACTTTTATTTCTGGAAGGAGAGGTTACAAAGGCTCACTTTCATGTGGGCAAAGCTCAAAGGAGCATTCACAAACCTCAAAACCTTCAAGGGGAGGAGGCTACCACTCCACCCCTATTTATACTACTCTTGGGCCACCTACCACCCTTGGATGAGTCCCTCAACCCTAGAGCACTCATCTAAGGGCTAGGATTAATCCATACTCACAGCCATGCAAGGGCTAACCCAAAACCCACACACATACCGGGTTTTCTTGCACGGTTTTCAAAGCATACTATCTAGACCCGCTAACCTATCAACTAGACCTCAATCCGACGGCCCTCATTGATCCATGCGGCATCTAGCTAGTATCATCTCATTTCCTTGTCTTCTTGACTTGCCCGAACTCAATCTCCGATCATCTTCCGGCGATCTCCCAATCGTCTAGACCTCCGACGCTCCTCGCCTAGTCCCGGTCATCCTCCGCCTCACCATGACCTAGCACCGTCGCCCTGCAACCATCAAAGACAAGGAAACACATCACATAGCAATGCCCACAATGATATGCAATAAACCATCCAACTCATCACTACCGTGCCCATACGGCCGGTATTGCCACTCCTGGCAAAGACAACTCAAATTGCTTCAATTTGAAAATCAATCCAAATCAAACTCAAACTTGAGCACACCTTGCTCAAATAAAGTCAAATACTCATCACAAACATGGATGGACCTCCACATGGTCCTTCATTCGCTCATGCAAAATCCAATGCACGAGCTTCATCCATTCGCAACACGTGCCAAATGGTTAGCTCCATGCAAAATCCAAATAAGAGAGTGATCTAGAGTGAACCGGATTTAGTTCATCAACATATGATGAAGCTCAAGCTAAATGACCTAACCCCTCTTAATAGTACGGCAACCTAACTAGCAACCCGGTCTCCCATCCAAACACTGAGACCGGTAAAAGACTAGGAACTCATTCTGTCGACGATCGGGACCGTCGACCGCAAAGAAGGGGGGAAGGATCATGCAAGGGGCGAGGCCCAAAGTCGTGCTCGTCCGGGAAGGAGGGAGCGTCGATGGGTGCACAGCTCGGGGAAGAAGAACAGGAGACACAACGATTATACTGGTTCGAGCCCCCCAAGCCGGGTAATAGCTCTACTCCAGTCTTGCCCGTAGGCGAAAGATGACTAAAAGCTCCTCGGGGGTACAAAGAAGGAGCTCGACCTCGAGGCCGTTCGGAAGTGGCGACCGAGGGGAGCTCGATGGACGGTGTGGTGTACAAGCATGTCTGCAGATGTGTCTGTGCATCCCCCTTAGGTTTCTGCTGTGTTATTTCTCTTCTAACCGGGGTAGCCTGGCGTTTTTATAGACCCTTGGCGCTGATCTCGAGGCTGACGTCGGGTGATTGTCTGTGAGCCGACGGGGGCAGGTGACCCTAGTTCCCACGTAGGAGAACTGATAGGGGTCGATGACCCTACTTCCCACGCAGGGGATTTGACAGAAGCAGGTGACCCTAGTTCCCACGCAGGGGAGAAAGGTCATACATACATAAAAAAGAGATTACTATACTGGAGGCTGGGTCGAAGTCGCTGAGGTCGGAGAGGTTGCGAAAATCAGCACGGGCTCGAGAAAACCCTCGCCCGAGCTCGGAGCAGCAGTCCTCGAGCTCGGGAGACCAAAAGACGAGCTCGAACAGTCGCACGAGCTCGGGGGGACGGCCTAAAGCCCCCGGGGGGCTTGGACACGTGTCAGGACGACCGATCCCCGACAACCAGCCCCCGAGGCTCAAGAAACGGTCTGAGATTCTAGGCGTTCTTGAGTCTAAAGTCTTTGAGGAGGGATCGTCTCCCTTGGTTGAGCTCGGGAACTCTCGAGCTCCTCTTTGGACCCGGGGAGACCCCTTCGGGTGCTTTCGGTATGGTTGCGCTCGGAAACACTTGAGCTTTAATGCCTTGTCTCCAAATTGACTTGATGGCATCTGGGACGCTCGGGCTTCTCCGCCCCGAGGGGACGAAGGGGGGGCCCGGAAGTGCTCGGGCCTCGCGAGTGGAGAAGTCGGGGGGAATGGTTGGCGGATGTCGAAAAGTCGTGTCCGCACGAGGGTTTTGAAGGGGCGTGATGCTTCGGTTGCTGCTCGCTGGCCGCGAGCACGTCTTTTAAGGCAACAGTAATGTCGGCAGTCGGGGTGCCTTTAAAACCGGAAGGTGCTACCTTTTGAGAACCTTCTTCCTCAGTGCTCGTATTCTCTGCCCTTTCTTCTCTGCCCCTTGCGCCGACGCACCTGTCCTTTCGCCCTCGACTCCATCCTCCACTCCGGCTCCATGGCGAAGTTCGGGAAGAGCACACTCACCGCGGACCGGATGAAGGACTTGGAGACTCTGGGGCTGTTGGACCCGTTCACCTGGCGGCTTCCAGCCGGGGAGAACGTGCCACAGCCCCGGGACAACAAGATTGTGAGCACGAAGCAGTACACGCTCTTCGGGCTGCGGACCCCGGAGAGCGACTTCTTGGCTGCGGTCCTTGCGCAGTGCGAGATCGAGCTCGTGAATCTGGTACCGAACTCTCTCCTCCACCTCTCTATCTTCGCGCATCCTTGCGAGGGGTTTCTGGGCATCCTTCCCACCCCCTCATTGTTTTTTCGTTTCTACTCCATGTCCCGCACCGCGAAGGACCTTATTGTCGGGTGTCTCTATTTCGGCTACGGGCGGGACTTCCTTGCCCCTTTCTCCAGATCCCGACCTGGGACTCGCTCGGGCCGTGATCGAAGAAATGGTTTTACTTGAAGAAGGGCGAGGGGAGCGACCTCGCGTACCACGGCACTGTGGTCGACGGCAAGCGGGAGACCTCGGAGCCTGAAGATTCGACGGTCGACCAGGCGGCTGTCGCCTTTGTCCACATCTGCACGACACGTGGACTAAAGGGGCAGGCAGTCGTAGTCATTTACGACTACCTGCAAAGTCGGGTGTTCCCTCTTCGGAAGAGGTTACACCCCTTCTTCGAGATTACCGGGGAGCATGATGCCACCCGGGAAGGTCATGACGGTAAGCCTCGCTCAATCCCCAAGCTTCTTCGAGTCTGGTCGAGTTTACTTGCTCTCAGCGGTCCTCTTTTGATTCCTCGTAGCACCGAAGGCGTCCTGGGTTGCCGCGAGGATGCAGGAGATCTTCGGGAAGGCCACCACCGCTTACGACCTCGACGGCGACGTCCCCAAGAACATCTTAGGGCGGAGCAATGAGGTAACGCATCCCGCCTTGTTTTTGGCCCCGAGAGCTCGGGTTCGGGCACTGATTGTGACGGGCTCGTGTAGGAGACTAAGGAGCTCTGGGAGACGGCCAAGTGGATGCTGCCGCTACCCGGGCTGAGCAAGGGCAAGAAGGGGAGCAAGAGGTCGGCCCCAGACGCCTCGAAGCAGGTCGCCAAGAAGCCCCACGTCGAGTGGGCTGATCGGGCCGTGGTAAGCCGAACGCCTCGGGCTCGGGAACACTCGAGCTCGGGCTCGCCTCCCTGATGTTTCCTCTTGACTTTTTTACTGATGTTTCGCTTTTCTACAGAGCGAAGCGGCGGTGCCGCTTGGGCCCAGATCTGCGGCCGAGGCGCGCCCCCGCGCTAAGCACCCGGGGAAGGAGCCTTCCTGCCGCCGCCGTGGAGACGCTGCGCCAGGGACGGTCTTCTTTTATTTCCCATCGCCCCGTCCTGCCGCGGTGCTCAAGCGTCCGAGGGGCACTGACCTTTCCGTGGTCCAGGGCGAGGCCGAGGAGGAGGAAGAGGACGAGGTCGAATTTCGCCTCGTGCCGCGGTCCAGGGTGCGGTGAGTCCCACTCGCCACGCTTCTCGAGGAAGACGCCGTGGCTGAGGTGGATGCGACCGAGGGCGACCGGGGAGCCCCCGAGCTGGACGCCAGCCTTGGGGGTTCTTTTGCGGCGGGCGAGGTCGAGTCCGGGCAAGCCGCCGTCGTGAGTCGGACGACCCTGGCCGCCGTCGCGCTCGAAGGGGCGCCAAGCGAGGTTATGACGGAGCAAGCTCCTCTCCCGGCCCAAGGGGATCGGGCCGGGACGTCGGAGAGCGCCGGTGCTGCCGCGGCGACGGGGGCCGCCGGGGATGAGGCTTTTATGGTTCTGCCCCGAGGTCCTGACGGCGCCGTCGACTTGCAGGTGCTGGAGGACCGACTAACGGCGTTAGGCGTGCTTGTCTTAAATTCTGTCATTTTTCTTATCCTTTTTTCCCTTGGATCTGCGGTGACACTTCCTTCGTTCCTGCAGGGCTTGCGCTAATCTCCCGAGGGTTCGGGGCCGTGCGCGGGCACGTGCTTAGCTTTCGGGCCCTCCAGGATGCAATCGAAGCCAACCAGAGGGATGCCGCCGAACTCGAGGCCAGCGCAGCGCGCGGGCGAGAGGAGGTCGAGCGGCTAAAAGAGGCTCAGACTCTCGAGCTCGCGCGAGCTGTCTAGGCCGAGCGGGAGCGCGGGGCCCGAGAGGTCGAGCGGGAGCTGAACCTTGAGAGGGACATCCACACCGCAACGCTCTCAAAAGCCGTCGAGGAGGAGCGGCAGAAGGCAGAGGAGACCCTCGCCCGCGTTCGGTAGAAGGCGCAGGAGACCCTTGACGAGAATCGCACGAGCGCGTCGGCGATGGTCCAGCGAATTGAGCTCGAGCTCTCCGGCGCTCGCTCGAGGGCGGAGGCCGCCCGGCAAGAGTCGCAGGAGCTCCGAGAGCTCCTCGAGGTCTCGTTCATGGCCTACGAGGAGAGCTACGAGATCGTGTCGCCGCGCTTGAGGACTTCGCGATCGCGCGGAAGGAGGTGGAGAGGCTCCAGGTGCGACTAGCGGACCTGCCGACCACGCGCGCAGAGGCAGAGGCCGCGTGCGAGGAGGCGGCAGGCCTTCAGGCGCGGCTTGAAAAGCTTTCTGCTGCCCCGGGGAAGGCCAATGCCGAGCTCGAGGCCGAGGTGGCCGAGCTCAAGAACAGGGCGACCGAAGCCGAGGCGAAGGCGGTCGCGCTTGAGGAGAGAGCGGCCGGGCTAGAGGAGAGGACCACCGAGGCCGAGGCGAGGGCCGCCAAAGCCGAGGCGCGGGCAGCCGATGCAGAGACGAAGGCCGCCGCATCTGAGGCGAAGGCCACCGGGCTCGAGGAGAAGCTAGCCTGGGTGGCTCAGGCGGGGAAGAACGCCTTGGCCCAACTCCAGAGCGACCGCAACCGGGTCGACAACGCCGAGGCCGAGGTGCTGGCGCTGCGGGGGAGGGTCTCTGACCTCGAGCAGGAAAAACTTGCTCGGGATATGTCTGTAAACTAGACAGGATAGGTTAGTAGATAGGAGGGGGGCAAAAGATTTGCACCCCTTGTAAAAGCAATTGTAACGTTTTGCCCCGAGTAATGGAATTGTATTCTCGGATGACTTAGCTTGTTTTTTGCCCCTCGTTGCCTTCGTATGCCTGCATAGCCCGCTTCGTAGAAGAGCCCAAGCGGCGTCGGACTTGGGTGCATGGAGTAGACATAGCCGAAGGGGCCTGTCGGGCAAGCCATTGCCTTCGACCCGAACCATTTAGATCAAGTTGATCGAGCTCGGGGATACTCGGGGTCAGGTTAACTGAGGTCGGCTGAGCCCAAAGTGCTCGGGCTCGGGTACGACTTGGACCGGCCGGCCTGGGATTGCTCAGGCCCGGACCAGGTTTGAGCCTCAGGTCTAGTCCGCCGAGCTCGGGAATGCTCAAGCTCGGGGCTCCCTTAGAGGGCGGTTTCAGAAATTCAAACCCAGCCTACTTGGCCACGGGGGTATAGTCGGCTTATCGCTGCAGGGCGGCTTATCGCGACTGGAAACATCCCCGGTGGTGAATTTAGGAACTGCAACCTCCGAGCCTGGGAATGCATCAGGCTCGGGGCACCCTCTGAGGACGTTCTCTGGTTGGCAGCACGGGGAATGGCCGGCTTATTCCGATAACGATCGACTTACTACGGCCGGGGCATCCCGAGGCGAACCTAGAGAACGCGACCTTGGGCGCTGCAAAAGATACGCAAAAAACATATACAAGAAAAGCTAATGTACGGGTGTCTCGAGATCAGGGAGTCGCTACGCGTGACCTCTGGTCCGAACCTACGACAGGAGGGAGCCCTGAAGCGATGAGAATCGGCTTACAGCAGTAGCATCGACCTCCCGGAGGTAGTCCTTATGGTCACGCCGCGAGATCGCGTCGCTCACGGCGCAAGCATTAATGGAAAGGGGGGCAGACCTTACCTGTACCTTTCAGGTCGAGCCGGCTAACCTTGGGAACACTCGAGGTCAGGTTTGACGAAGGTCGGCCGAGCCTGGAAGTGCTCAGGCTCAGGCACGACTTAGACCGGCCGGCCTGGAATCGCTCGGGCTCGGACCAGGTTCGGGCCTCGGGTCCAGTCGCCGAGCTCGGGAATGCTAAAGCTCGGGGCTCCCTCAAAGGGCGGTTTCAGAAATTTAAACACGGCCTACTTGGCCACGGGGGTATAGTCGGCTTATCGCGGCAGGGCGACTTATCGCGACTAGAAACATCCCCGGTGGTGAATTTAGGAACTGCAACCTCCGAGCCCGGGAATGCATCAGGCTCGGGGCGCCCTCTAAGGACGTTCTCTGGTTGGCAGCACAGGAAATGGCCGGCTTATCATGGTAACGATCGACTTGCTGCGGCCGGGGCATCCCGAGGCGAACCTAGAGAACGTGACATTAGGCGCTGCAAAAAAGAACACGCAGAATACGTCTCGAGGTCGAGGAGCTCGCCGCGTGATCTTATGGTTGCCCTTATGGTCACGCCGCGAGGTCGCGTCGCTCAAGACGTTTTATTATAGAAAAAGCAGACTTTCGGCCGAAAGTAAAACAGACGGAGCCTCGGGCCCGAGGTCTTGAAACGGCGTGATCTTCGGCGGAAGAACCTGAAACATGGGACCGTGACCTCATGTCATGATGAGGACATCCCAACCAAGGATACAACCGCTGCCCCTTCTTCTACGACCGCTACTTCGTCCCCGACCGTCGCTGTTTCGGCCGCTACTTCGTCTACGACGTCTGGAGGGCTTAATCCGGAAGCAAGTCCTTTCCATCCACCTTTGCTGGACCAGCACGCCAAGAACATCCACCGAGGACAGCCCACGCGCCAAGGAAGGCCCAAGATAAAGCCCAATTCGTCGCCGAGTCCGGTTCGGCCATCCAGGAGCAGCAGTACTTCAAACGGACGCCACGGCCACATTCGAACTCCATTTTCGACGTTCGACAACTCGTTTGAAAGGTATCGAGATAAACTTTCCAATGGATCTAATCCCGAGGCCATATTCCTCCTGGAGCGAAGGAAAATCACAGAACAATCTCACGGGATAGAAATTCCAGGTGCTGCGCCACCTTTCTTTTGGGCCCAAGGCCCATGTACTTTTAGGGTTCCACCCTCCTTTGGCCGGCGCCCCTTTCCTGGCTGCCGCACCCCTCTTGGGCGCCCCCTTGTGTGGGTACCCCTTTATATTGGGTTCTCACCCATGTTCTTCAGTTTTTAGGTTTTGTTATGTTTTGGTAGACCCCGTGTGCATCCCTCCTCAATCTTGCGTGTGTCGACTAGACCACCCGAGTTGAGAAACAAAACCTCACCTTGTTTTTCATTGAGATTATTGGATTGAAATTGCTATCACCTTGTTCTTGCATGTTCTTGGTTGCAGTAGGTTCAAGGATCGATCGGGTCTTTGATTCGGTTGTTCGCCTCGTGTGGTGACGTTGCGATTGTTTGGTCGCTGATCTTGTGGTTCATTGTATCGTCCTCATCAGAAGGTCGGGACAATCCTATTGCACATCACGTCATGTCCCTTGAGAGGTCGACAAAAGGTTAGTGCCAAAGATAAAAGAGAATTTTATCGTGGACCCGCACCTGGATTGGGCCGGAGTGCGGCGACCTAAAAGTCGAAGAACTGGGCGTGCCGAGGTGAGGGCGATCTCGGGCTCGTGCCCTACGATGAGGGGAATGGTCATCTTACCGCGATGGGAATCGGCTTACTGCGCATTTCGACCCCCGGAGGTGAGTTACGAGATCAAGACCTTAGCTCGAGCGAGGGGCGCGCGGGCCGAAGGCTCCTGCATCTCGAGGTCGGGAGAGTGTTCGGTCGTGATTGCTAGGATGGACTTTGCCACATGGGGGAGGTCGGCTTACCGCGATGAGAATCGGCTTACTGCGGTTTCGACCCCTTGGTGCCGATCCTTCACATCACGACCTTTAGACACGCTTGCTCGAGGCGCGGAAAAACATAAGAGGAAACAAGAGACGACAAAGCAGCACATTTTATCGCGAGGAAGAAAACTAGGCCGAGCCCCTTAGCTCGAAGCCCTTACCAGCGACGGTCCTGGGCCCGTGCCATGCGACGGGGGGATGGTCGGCTTACTGCGAAGAGAATCGGCTTACGGCGCATTCGACCCCCGGAGGTGAACCACGGGACCGCCATGCCAGCTCGAGTGAGGGGCCTGAAGGCCAAGACTCGAGTATCTCGAGGCCGGCGAGCCCACGGGCGTGACCGTTAGGACAGATCCTGCGACGGGGGGATAGCCGGCTTACTGCGATGAGAATCGGCTTACCGCGTATTCGACCCCCGGAGGTAAGTGTCCGGGCCACAGCCCGGGTCGCGTCGCCCGAGATACGAGAGACAAGCATGATGATAAGGAAAAGCATCTTATCGCAAAACAGAAGGAGGGGGAGCATCAGGTATAAAACCTCCAGAGCTGGTCTACGTTCTACGAGTTCGTGAGCTCCCTGCCATCAGGGGTCGCTAGACGGTAAGCTCCCGCGCGACTTGCTGAGACGACTCTATAGGGGCCTTCCCACAGCGGGGACAGTTTGTTGGTGTTGGACCGGTCCTAGATTCGTCTTAGGACCAGGTCCCCGGTGCGGAAGCCCCTAGGTCGTATCGATCGGGCGGCATGCCTGCGGAGATCTTGCAGGCAACACGCCGATCGCAACAGCGCGCGACACCTTACTTCCTCCGCCAGGGCGAGGTCAAGAGATCGCTCCTGCTCGAGGCCGACTTGGTCGACCGAGCTAACCATGGTGGAGCCGAGCGTGATCTCGGATGGCAGGACGGCCTCGACACCGAAGACGAGCTGGAAAGGGCTCGCCCCCGTCGCTCGGTTAGACGTGGTGCGGACGGACCAAAGGACGGTGGGAAGCTCGTCCACCCAGGCCCGGCCGCGCTGTCCGAGCTCGGCGAACACTCGCTTCTTGACGCCTTGGATGAGCTGTCCGTTGGCGCGCTCGACCGCCCCGTTGCTCTGAGGATGGCTCACCGAGGCATAGCAAATCTTGGTCCCCATGTCTGCGCAGAACTCTTGGAATAGCTCGCTGGTAAACTGCGTCCCATTGTCGGTGATGATCCTGCAAGGGACTCCATACCTTGTGACCACAAAGGAACGGAAGAACCTTACTGCAGCTTTGGCGGTGATAGCGGAGACCGGCTCAGCCTCGATCCACTTCGATAAAGTGTCGATGGCGACGAACAGGAATTTCTTCCCTCCAACCGATCTCGGGAAGGGGTCGAGAATGTCGAGGCCCCACGTCGAGAACGTCCAGGCGAGGGGGATGGTCTGCAAGGCGTAGGCCGGTTGCTGGGCCTTCTGGGCATGGAACTGGCAGGCCTAGCAAGCGTGGACGATGTCTTGAGCGTCCCCGAGCGCTGTTGGCTAGTAAAATCCCATCCGGAACGCCTTCCCGACCATGGTCCTGAAAGAAGAGTGAGCGCCGCATAGGCCTGAATGTATGTCGTTGAGCAAGTACTTACCCTCCTCCGCGGTGACGCATTTCGACAGGATGCCTAGAGCTCCTTGACGGTAAAGCTGCCCGCCGATGAGCCTGTACGAGCTCGCGCGGCGCCGGATCCTACTCTTCTCGGCCGGAGTAGCAGGGAGCTCTCCGCGGTCGAGGAACTTGGTGATCGGGTCCATCCACAAGGGAACACTCTCGAGGAGGGCCACCGGGTCTTCGTGTTCGGCGACGGACGGCGCGGTCAAGGTCTCGAGGATGACGTCTGGCGGGAGCTCATCACCGGACGATCCGAGCCTGGACAAAAGGTCGGTGGTGGAGTTGTCCTTCCTTGGCACGTGCTGGATCTTTAAGTTCTGGAACCACCTCTCCATCTTACGTACTTCGGCGAGGTACTTAGTCATTAAGGGGTCCGAGCACTGGTAGTCTTTGTTGTATTGATTGATGACGAGTTGGGAGTCCCCTTTAACAATCAGGCGGTGGATGCCCAGGGACTTGCAAGCTCGTAGGCCAGCCAAGAGGGCCTCATACTCCGCAACGTTGTTGGTTGCGGGAAAACTGAAGCGGACCACATACCTCAGGTGGTCACCCCAAGGGGTGACGATGAGAACGCCAGCCCCCGAGTGCTCAAATGACCTCGACCTGTCGAAAAACATGGTCCAGGGGTCCTCGACTTCGATCATGGGCTCGGGGGCAGGCACGGTCGTTTGCTCGACCACGAAGTCGGCAAGCGCCTGCGATTTGATGGCGGTGCGGGCCACAAAGCGGAGGTCAAACTCGGCTAGTTCCATGGCCCACTTGGCGACGCGACCTCCGCCCTCCGGGTTCCTGAGAATCTCTCTGAGCGGGAGCCCGCTCGGGATAACCACCGCATGCGCTTGAAAGTAGTGCCGAAGCTGACGCGAGGCCATGAAGAGGGCGTGAGGAGCTTACGGAGGGTAGCGCTCCTTTGGCCCGTGAAGCACCTCGGCCGCGTAGTAGATCGGTCTTGTCGCCCGACGCTGGGCTACCAGATCGCGCTAACGGCCTGGGTCGTGGCTACGAGGTAGAGCAACGACGCCGCCTGCCGCGGAGTTGTCGGCGAGGTGGACTTGAGAGGTACGCCTTAAGCTCGTCGAAGGATCGTTGGGCTTCGGGGGTCCACTCGAAGCCCCCGTGCCTGCGTAGGATCCTGAAGAATGGCAGTCCTCGCTCGCCGAGCCTGGAGATGAAGCGGCTGAGGGCGACGATGCGGTCGGTGAGGCTCTGGACCTGTTTTACCGAAGCCGGGTGGCCATCTGCTCAATCGCCTCGATTTTCTTTGGGTTCGGGCCCACGCCTGAGCCCCCGATCATGTAGCCGAGTACCTTTCCGGAGGTCGTGCCAAAGACGCACTTCTCTAGATTAAGTTTGATGCCGAACTTGTTTAGATTGGCGAAGGTCTCGGACAGATCGTTGACGTGGTCGGTCTCGGAGGAGCTCTTGACGATGATGTCGTCGACGTAGACCTCGAGGTTTCGGCCGATCTGTAGGTCGAAGGTCTTGACCATTAGCCGCTGGAATGTTGCGGAGGCCGAACGACATGGTCGTGTAACAGAAGGTTCCGAACAGCGTGATGAAGGCGGTCTTGTCCTCGTCTTCCACGGCGAGCTTGATCTGGTGGTAGCCGGAATAGGCGTTGAGGAAACTCAACATCTTGGCGTTGGTGGTGGAGTCCACAACTTGATCTATGCGCAGAAGAGGGAAGTTATCTTTGGGGCACGCAGTGTTTAAGCCCGTGTGATCGACGTACATTCTCCATTTTCCGCCTTTCTTTTGTACAATTACAGGGTTGGTCAGCCATTCGGAGTAGTTGACCTCGCGAATGAAGCCGGCCTTTAGGAGCTTGTCGAGGTGCTCCCTGATTATTGCCGCTTTCTCAGGGGAGAAGCGCCGCAGCTTCTGGCGCACGGGCCTACAGCCAGGCTTTGTTTGTAGTTTGTGCTCGACCACCTCCCGTGGGACCCCCGGCATGTCCGCTGGTTCCCATGCAAAAATGCTTTTATTATTTTGGAGGAAGGTGACGAGCTCGTCTTCCTATTTTGTGTCAAGCTGGGTGGAAATGAGGGCGCACTTGCGTGAGCTCCCCTCCTCGAGTTGCACGGCCTTGGTCGGGCCACCGGGCTGGATCGCCGCCTTCCGGCGGGCGTTCTTCGGGGTTGCCTCAGGACCTTGCTGACAGTCGTGCGCCGCCTTGAGGTCGCCGCGGACCGTTATGACGCCGCCGGGCCCTAGGAGCTTCATATACCGGTGCCCGTAGTGATTCGCGACCATGAACTTAATCAGGGCCGGTCGCCCGAGGATGGCGTTATAGGGGAGGTCCTCATCGACCACCTCGAAGGTGATCAGCTCGGTGCGGAAATTCGTAGAGACCCCGAAAGTTGTGGGCAGGACCACTTGCCCGAGCGGAGTGGTCGAGCTTCCTGGCACGATGCCGAAGAAGGGGACCGCTATATTTTTGATCTTCGACCGGGGTATCTGCATCCGGTCCAGTGCGATTGCCAAGAGCAGGTTGAGGGAACTCCCCCCGTCAACCATGACCTGTCCGACGATGGTATTGCTTATGGTCGGGGCGACGACCAGGGCGGTCTTGAAGTCTAGGGACATCCCCGGGGGAGCATCATCTCGGGAGAAGGTGATGGGAATGCCATCCCACCTGCAGGGTTGGTCGGCGGGCTTCCCGACGGCGGCTTTGTACACGGTCCGCGCAGCGTCCTTCAGTTCGCGCCGGGACCGGTATGCTGAAGAGCCGCCGAAGATTACGTCGACATGGTGGTCGCCCTGCTGGAACTCCAAGTCGGGGCCTGCTTGGTCCTCGCTGGTGTCGATTCTGCCGGGCAGCTCGTCGTCCTTCGGGAGCGTGGGCATCTCTCCACGCCCTCTGTAAAAGGCGTCCAGCCTGTACAGCCATGTCCTGCAATTTCGCAGATCGTGGCCGTAGACTTTATGGAACGGACAGAATTTGTCGGAGTCGCTGCTCGTCGTCCCAGGATCGGGCATCGGCCCGAGGGCTGGCGACCACCGCCGCTGGGCCGGCGTGGCGCTTGCCGAGGCCGTGGCGGTCTGGCGGGGCCGAGGCCCTCGGCGGTCGGTCGGCGTCTCGCCCGCCGTGCCTCCTGTCGATCGCGGTGACCACGCGGAGCTGGCCGCCTCCAGCACCGCGGTCTTTCCCTCGCTTCTTGTCGCGCGGGGCTGAGCCCCCTTCCTTAGTGCCGGACGGCCCTGCTTCGCCAAAGATGAGGCCGAGCTTGCCTCGGTCGTAGTCGTGCTTCCAGCGGACGGCGTCGTCCGCATCCGCGTATCGCTCCACCATGCGGAACAGCTTGTTGACGGTGAGCTTTGTTGCGATCTCGAGGTCCTTCGTAAGGCGTCTGTCGTGGACGCCAAACTTGAAGGCCTTTATGACAGTCTCATCGGAGACGTTAGGGATCGAGTTTCGTGCGCGGGTAAACCGACGCACAAAGTCTCGAAGGGGCTCACCCTTTCCCTGGATGACACGGTCCAAGTCCCTTTCTCGTCCAGGCCGCTCGTAGCAGCTCTGGAAGTTGGAGTGAAGGGCGCTCCGCAACTGGCGCCATGACCGAAAAGCGCCAGGCGCCTGGTTGAAGAGCCAGGTGAGGGCGGCTCCATCTAGGACGGTGGGGAGATAGTTGGCCATCGCGGCCTCGTCCCCGCCGGCCACCAAGATGGTGGTGGAGTAGATGGAGAGGAATTCCGCGGGGTTCTTGGTCCCGTCGAACCGCTCCATTATCGCTGGTTTGAACCGGGCCGGCCAGCGCACCTGACGGAGGTCGTCCGAGTACGCCGGGCAGCCGTAGGCCGGGAGACCGTTGCCGCCGCTGCTGGCGTCGGAGTTGCCGTCCGCTGACAGGGGAAGCTCGAGTCGGCGACGCACCCCGCGCCGACCGCGACGGTCAGCAGGAGTGTTGTTAGGACGGTGGCGTGGGCGGTTGCGAACCCTTCGGCGCCTGGGCGGAACGTCCGGGGAAAGACCTCCGGAAGCATTACTGCTTGAGCGAGCATCACTGCCGCTCCGCTGGCGGTGGGCGTGCCCGCGTGCCACGTCCTCATCCCGGCGAAGCGGAAGGGATGGTGACAGGGTACGAGCCCGCGGGTACGGAGTCTGCTGGCGGAACGGTCGGCGACTGCGCGGCGAGTCGTTACTGCTCGCCAAGGGGCGGGACTCGGAGCCCAGGCGCCGCCCTTGCCGCGGAGGCGCGACGTCGTCGGTCGCCCTGTTGAGCTCTTCGGCCAGGGACCGCCGGAAGAGGGTCGAGCCGGCCCGCGCAGGGTCAGCCATGACCCGGGCGATGGCCCGCAGGCGCTCCCGGCCAGGTTCGTCCGGGCGGGAAGGACTGAGTTGTCCGGATGGAGAGCGGGCCGCCCTGCGCTCCTCCCGCCGAATGGCGGTGATAGCCTGGTTAATGGCGACCTGGGCGAGCCGGCGCGCCTCCTGTGGAGTCTCTGGGCCGTCGTCATCCGCCCCCGGAGTCGCCTCGCGGGTGCCGGCCATGAAGACCCGGCGTTCGCGAGGCGGCACTAAGGGCGAGAGCATGGAGGTGGAGCCTTGGTACTCAGGGATCGCATCCGAGCCCAGGCTCACTGATCGCGACATGCTGTCGGTGAAGCTGAAGGTGCTGACGACGCTGAGGCGATGAACTTCGGACGAACGAAACTTCGGGCCCCACGGTGGGCGCCAGCTGTCGACAATCGAGACCGTCGACCACAAAGAAGGGGGGAAGGATTGTGCAAGGGGCGAGGCCCAATGTCGTGCTCGTCCGGGAAGAAGGGAGCGTCGATGGGTGCACAGCTCGGGGAAGAAGAACAGGAGACACAGCGATTATACTGATTTGAGCCCCCCAGGTCGGGTAATAGCTCTACTCAAGTCTTGCCCGTAGGCGAAAGATGACTAAAAGCTCCTCGGAGGAGTACAAAGAAGGAGCTCGACCTCGAGGCCATTCGGAAGTGGCGACCGAGGGGAGCTCGATGGATGGTGTGGTGTACAAGCGTGTCTGCAGATGTGTTTGCGCATCCCCCTTAGGTTTCTGCTGTGTTGTTTCTCTTCCGACCGGGGTAGCCTGGCGTTTTTATAGACCCTTGGCGCTGATCTCGAGGCTGACGTCGGGTGATTGTCTGTGAGCCGACGGGGGCAGGTGACCCTAGTTCCCACGCAGGAGAACTGACAAGGGTCGGTGACCCTAGTTCCCACGTAGGGGATTTGACAGAAGCAGGTGACCCTAGTTCCCACACAGGGGAGAAAGGTCATACATACATAAAAAAGAGATTACTATACTGGAGGCCGGGTCGAAGTCGCTGAGGTCGGAGAGGTCGCGGGAGTCAGCACGGGCTCGGGAAAACCCTCGCCCGAGCTCGGGAACAGTCCTCCGAGCTCAGGGAGACCCCCAGCACGAGCTCGGGAACGGTCCGCACGAGCTCGGGGGACGGCCTAAAGCCCCGGTGGGGCCTGGACATGTGTCAGGACAACCAATCCCCGACACATTCTTAGCCCCAATTAGTTTTACCTTTGCCTTTAGCGATCCACTTGGAGCTTTTATGATATCCAATCATCTGCTCTCCAGAATTGAATCTTCTTCTTGTTCATCAACACGTTATGAACCTTCTCTAGCCCTTCTCTTTACTTCAGGATCACTTCTTGAAGCTCATCAACACATGATGACTTTTCGTTCCCGATTCTTTTATTTATCTTGGACTCAACCTACTTCACAACTCATGGAAGATTGTTAGTCCAACAGACACGATTGTCTCAATCATCATTTGCACTCCATTAACACATAATGGACGCCTCCAAGATCGATTGAGCATAACCCAAATCAATTTGAATGATTTAAAGGTGTCTTGAGTACTTTGATACAACTAATGCTTCATTATACTCAAGAACTTTTCGTTTGTTCTTAATCAACAAAGAGACTCCATCAACACGTGATGAAATGTTGTTTGATTGATTGAAAGACAACCGAACTCAATTTAAACTTCATTTAAATTGACATGAGTATATATAACTACACATGTTTCATATACTCAATATGATGGTTAGTAATGATCCAAATATGTTTAAGTGATGGAAAGGGATCAATACATTTAGACCATCAACTATAGAACAAACTCTATTAAATATGTGCATATCACTAATTGAACATGGAATCAATATGCACATAATCAATCTTTGATTGCATATGAGTTTATCCTATATTAACATGAGTATACTACAACTACACAAGTTATATATACTCAAAAGATTGTTTCAAAGTTTTGATCCTTTATATTATATGGCAAGAGGACATGGATCAATACAATTGAAACATCAAGTTAAATTATCAACTCCCCCTAGATGTGTGCACACATTCATATATATATATATATATTTGGAGATATAATGCATATATTTAGACTAAGGCAATAGAAGAGTTCATCTTTTAATTTGAATCATAAGTATGCATTAAGACAATAGAGTGAATACGAGTGCAAACCTTGGGTTTTCCATTTTCATCCAAATTTGAGACTAATAAGAATAAAGCTCAATAACCATGTTAGCCTCATAATGATTAGATTTTTCTTTAAACAATGATTAAGCATTAATCTAAAACCAATCACCAAAACCAATGGAGTTTGAACTTACAACTGGCTATTGCTCTGTCAGACCGATTTGACAACACGCTGCCCCGCTTTCTCAGAGCGAAGTGACAACACACTGGCTATTGCTTTGTCAGACTAATTTGACAACACGCTGCCACCTGCTTTCTTAGACGAAGTGACAATATGCTGTCCCAGCTTTGTTAGACCAAAGTGAGAACATGCTGCCCCCCATTGTACCAGTCCTGCATCGACTACACACTTCTTATAAAACAACCGACCACCCAGACAGCACTTCTTCACAAGTCCAACCTCCACCGCGGACATTCCATCTGTGCCAACGCCACACCCAACACTCCCCTACAACGTCGATGTTGCCGATGTCTAGCTACACAGAGCTTCTTCGCAAGCGGAGGAGGTATCTTGAAAAGGCGGCATCCTACCCTGATTGGTCTTGCAAGGATGCACGTGTGCCCCCGGAGTTTCCTCGACCAAACTGCGTCTGCGGTCGTCCGGTATGGATCAAGCAGTCCGAGCATGTAGACACTGCCGGTCGAGCTTTCTACAGGTGCAGTGAAACCCTTGTAAGTTAACGACAAGAAGTTGCATTCCGTAATGCATGTTGTCTTTCCCCGAGCTCTAACTTTATCCACGCATAATCCCAGGAACACATAAGATGCTACTTCTTCTGGTGGATCGATGGGCCAGACAAGTACGATAGGATATTCTACGAAAAGGATCACTGGATGAACTACTTTGTAGCGCCCGAGTGATACAAACGTTGGAAGCTTGAGCCTCAGACCAAGGAAAACAAACCAAAGCCACCGCGCTACCGCCTGACGAAGCGCACTTTTGGAAGGCACATGAGGAGCTTGAAGCACATTGGAAGAAGATGAAGGAGATAGCCGATGAGCAATACGCACGAGTGTGGGAGGAGCCTAAGATCGCACCTGAAGACTAGGTGGATGTCTACGGGGGTAACTAGAAGAAAGGCAAGGCATTACACCTCGCGTAATCAAAGGGGAAGGTACCGATAGATTCTTCCATATAGTGTTTATGCCACCAAGCATGACTTTTTCCATTTCCAAAAGGCGTGTATGTATCTTAGCTGTAGTTTCCGTTCGTGGTTCATCCGTATGTCTCTTTCGTCATTTTGTATGTCAAGCTAGGTACCACCTTAATATTTAAATGTAATACTACGTACCCTAATATTTGTATGTACGTTTCCTCTCGTCATTTTCTACATCCTACTATGTCATTTTCTTCCGTATGAGCTATATACTCCCTACCTTCGTTCTGTTTCTACCAACAGTAACATCATTGTTCCGAATTTTTCCTTATCATTTAAAATCTATGCCGCGCCGCCTATTTTTAGTTCGAAAAAGCGAACATATGTACTTTATGCACATTGTCAATCAGTGTCACCATTTGCATTGAACCATATGCGCCATGCAATCCACGTAACTCAGTGTTAAATGTTTCGTACGTTTGTCATTTGTAATTTTGCGTATTGTCGTTACTAGGTTTCCACAAAAATAACTGATTTGCAAAAACAAAAAGGAAGCACAGTTCTATAATCCACATAAATGATTGTTGTAGTATGATTGTAGGAGGGCAATCTTGCAAATAAGTTAGCATGTGATCTAAAAACAAAAACATCCGAGCGAAATACATCACCAGTTCCACGGGCGAGGCTCGGGTTTCTGTCGCCAATCGAAATGGCGCTAAGAACATGAACTGTGAGTTGCCATTTCAATTGGCTACAGAAATACTAGTCGCCAGTCTAATTGGCGATTGCTGACATGGCTGTGAGTTGGTGCATTTATGATCAAGTGAAATAGCGACCGACTATTGTCGTCAATTAGAATGGCGACAGTAATATAATCGCCATTTTGACTGGCGTCGCCAGTCAGAATAGCGACAGTGGTATACTTCTGTAATTTTTCTTTTCGTCTTATTATTTTTATAATTTTTTATTTTTTGTGTATTATATAAATCTTTTTTCTCGAAATTATCATATATCCTTGTTGTTGCAATCCCCACACTTTGATTCTTATCCTCCGGCTATTTATCCAATCCGGTGTGTCCACTTGAATTTGTGACGGGTTCGTGACAGAGTTTTTCTTCTCAGAGGAAGCATTAGCTTTTTCTTTAGTCCCTTTGCTCACTTTTGCAAATCTGGCTCCCATGTGAATAAATTTGCAAAAATAGCTATCTCTGCAATCGCGGCAGTAGCAGGTTGCTACGAACTAGGGGAGCGCAGCACCTCGGCAGCCACAGTGGGTTCGGTGTTGCTGCTGCGATTAACTGGGGTGCCATGGGGTTGTGGCCACCTGCCACGATACATGAGCACAGCAGGTGACATGTCACTTGCTGCAGCTTCAGCTGTCAGGAAGAGAGTTAGTTTTGTAAATTTACTCGCACATGGCCAAATTTGAAAAAAAAGAAAAAAAAAGCGTGTAAGAGTACTGGTTATGTTAAGGCTTCGAGACATATTGCTGTTAAGCCGAGAGAGCAAAGCACCACGCCTGCCGCGGTAGACCTGGTGCGGCTGCCACGGTAAGCCGTGGTGCCTCAGGGGCGGCAGCCTGCGGTACACAAAACCTGGCTTCAGAGTCTGACATTTGGAAGGCTACATGAAGTCAAGTTCTTTGTGATCCTCTTTGAGACAACGGAAGATTAATCTGAGCTCATAGTATCTACCAGACCATAGATATCCTTGTAGAGTTGAATCAATGAGATCCTTGCGAGCCTCCAAAAATATGTTTTTACAGTATTTTAACAACAGTATTTGCTGTATCCAGCATTAGCAAGGTGAGTACCATCACATATTGAGAACAACCCCCTCTTATCATACCACAATACCGAGAGCCGACACGGCCACACCAAACGCTTACAAAGCTGAAGGGTGAGCAGAATCGTCTCCGACGTTATGGCATGCTCATGCTCTCAATGGTTATTCTTAAATCATATCATTAACAATTCCAACAAAATGGAGCGACTGAATAGCACACCGAACTGACAGAGCAAAGCGGTAATGGACTACCTCCAGTTAATCAAAACTCATCACACATCACAATTCACGCCACAGCAATCAGGTTTTAAGGGCGCCAACATTCAAGCCACATCGAAACGATTTGCAAGGTGTCGCAGCCTAATCCTTGTACTTCATGTCAGACAACCTGAAGCCAGGCATCTCAAACGAAGTGGCAAATTTCTCCACCTCCACCCTGAGGTCCTCAATGTCCTTGTTCTTCTCCAAGCCATCGGTGAAGAGCTTGAGATTCTTGCCACACTCCTTCTGGACGTCCAAGCAGATGGTCACAGCCTGGTGAAGGTACTCAGCGATCTGCACAAAGTCCTTCTCAACCAAACCCCTCGAGGTCATTGCAGGAGTTCCTGGAACCAGCGTTCAGAAATAATAATGAACTAGTTGGCAAGCTAGTTTGATTTTCTTGGGAATTGAAGCATATGTTATCTGAATACAGAAGTACCCCCAAATCCAGATCTCTTATAGAAAAAACTTTGGTAATGAGTTCAGCTGTGCGTTGTGTTATCTTTTTCAATTTTCCAAGAGGGACAGATCAATTATGCATGTACCAAACTGACCAATCATCTAGATGTTAAACATGTAATGAATCTCTTTAACTCGTAAGAAAATCATTACAACCAACAGTGGCGAAGTAACCTTCAGGTTTTAATATGTTCTACTGTTTTCCAAGAGGGACAGATCAATTATGCATGTACCAAACTGACCAATCTTCTAGATGTTAAACATGTAATGAATCTCTAATAAGAAAATCATTATAACCAACAGTGGAGCAGTAACCTGCAGGTTTTAATATGTTCTACTGTAATACATATTAACTCCTAACAATTACATGTTGCAGTTTTCTTGTGAAGCCACAAATTAAGTTAGCAAGCCTTTTTCAAATGCAATATTAGATAATGGTGACATGGACATTCCAAGTGCAAAGTTAAGTTTTTCAACATTAGTACCGTACTTTGTTGCCCTTAAGAATTGATTGCAGCAAAAAGTGGGATAATTTAGTTGTAACAGGTTCTGATTTATTCAAATTTACAAACAGTTTTCATATTAAAATTTTGAAGAATGACAGTATTGTGTCCAGTGAACTGGATAATTACCTACAGTTGTTAAATGAGATAATCTGATATAAGTGTTGGATTAGTAATGGTTCATCAGGCTGAGGGAAATAACACTTAGGAATCTAATTGTTCTGGTAGGACTAAAAAACAATAGTGTGATTCAATCTAGAATAAAGGAAGGCCATTTCTTCGATGAAATAGAGATTATCATATATGGGAGCAGAAGTGATATTCCACAAGAAAATTTTCCATGACAATTCTACGCCACTAATGTGTTGGCCATCTCACACCTTACATACTCTTGAGGGACCGCCATGAATGACAGAACAGAGGGTCGTTTTGAGTGACTAATGACCCCTTTCCTTGCCAGTGACCAAAAACAACGTCTAAATCATGTGGGTAAAAAAGCATCAGAACCCTAATTGTTCATGCCCAATGGTGCATCCCATAATAAACAGTGTCAATTGTTAATTTGTTGAGGCTGGCAAGAGATACTGACCAATGCGGACACCACCAGGTGACATTGCACTTCTGTCGCCAAAGACAGCATTTTTGTTTAGTGTAATGCTGCACAGATCGCAGACCTTCTCAACTTTGTTACCTACAATATCAGTAAACCAACTTTAGAGCAAGTTCGCATGGACTGCAACCAAAATAGAAGATGCCAATTAAGCCTGCTCTGCATACCAGTCAAGCCAAGAGGACGGAGATCCCAGAGAACAAGGTGGTTCTCTGTTCCATCGGTAACCAACTTGTAGCCCTTACCCATCAGATGACTTCCAAGAGCAACAGCATTGGCCTTGACCTGCTGAATGTAGGCCTTGAATCCAGGTGACATGGCTTGCTTCAAGCCAACTGCCAGTGCAGCAATCTGGTGATTGTGAGGACCTCCCTGGAGTGATGGAAACACTGCAAAGTTGATCTTGTCCTCATAGTCATAAAGAGCACCCTCAGGCTGGCCTTTTTTGGGAGGCTTCGGGCCCTTCCTGTAGAAGATCATACCGGACCTTGGCCCTCGGAGACTCTTGTGGGTGGTGGTGGTAACCACATCAGAATACTCGAAAGGATTTGCAGCCTCCTACATAAGAACAAAGAAAATGATAAGAATAGTTTCCTGTAAATTAAATCTCTTGTTTGGAATGCATGGATTTGCCACACTATTTGTAGGTTAACTATTAATTACTGACACAATAGACTCGATAAATTACTGTACTTCAATATTTGGAGAGATCATAAGCAATTTTGTGAAAGCAATTCAGGCAAGGCCAATGAAATTGTCATTGACAGACTCAAGCATCCTTTCTTGCAACAAAGACCAGGCTTGATCTCAATTGCAATAAATAAAGACATGTCACATTCAAATAGTGTCACTACATGTATTACTCAAATGCATAAGATGGTACAAGAATGTACAGACAAGGGGAGCACATGTTCATACGAAAACAATTCTTAAGTAGTCATTCCTAGTAAAAATCTAATAGATATATTAAAGTAAAACATTTGCCTTCTTGGGATATCACAACTAGTACCCACGCACCAACCAACCCCTTCTTTGTAATAGGAAAGAGATTCTGATACTCCCAGAAACATATGTACCATGATTCTAGAACAATATACAATATTGAGCTAAATAGAGAGGAGCAAAGACCAAAAAAAAAAAAAGATGACACGTTGCATCAAGAAGGTGCAACAAAATTAGATCTTTGCACCAGCGACGCAACATTTCTATAAACATAGCAACTGCTGAACCAAGTCATCATTCATATAGCTGGATGGCAACCAGCGCAGTGACTCGCTGCCAGGGTTCACAAAACCGATTTCGAAAAACCGGTTCGAAAACCGAATTTCGAAAATCAGAAAAACCGAACCGAAAATTGCTCGAAAATCATCAGAAACCGAAGAGTTAATAAATAAAAAAAATGGAAAAAAAATTCAAAAGAAATCGAAAACCGGTCGAAAACCGACAGACCAAGTGAATATTCCTTAGAGCCGATTTTTGAGCGATTTTCGCTCGATTTCATCGAAAATCGAGCGGTTTTCACCGATTTTCTACCGGTTTACGTCACATAAATTTTTTCAAATTTTTCAATTTTTTTGAATTTGAATTTGAATTGAATCGGTTTTTCGTTCGGTTTTTAATGCCGAACCGGCCCGGCAAGCCCGGTTTTCGCGAAATCCGACTGGTTTTCGTCGGCTTTGTGAACCATGCACGCTGCCATATTCAAAAAAGATGCAGCTTTTTATGAATTACCAGGTAATCACAATAAAACTACGTATTTTAATCAACAAAGTATGAACCCAACCTGCACAGCAATACAATCCATAATCTAATCACCTAAAGGAGTAGGAACATAGACATAGGGATGGAAAAAAAAGCTCGGTGGTGGGGCTCGTTGGGTCGATTCAAAATTATTTCAATTACACTCGTTCATTGATTAAACATTGAAATAAGTCAATTTTGAATGAAATTGGATTTTGATCTGGCTCGGTTCGTTGGCTCGATTCTAAAAATACTTCCAAACTATAAATAACAAGATATTAAATCAAACTGTGTCAATTTCGGAAAGAGCTCCAAAAAAAATGATAGACAAAGCCCATACCTGCGCGGCAACGAGACCACTGATATGAGCCATGTCGCATAGCAACATGGCACCGCACATGTCCGCGATGGCCCTGAGCCTGGCGTAATCCCATTCCCGCGGGTACGCGCTCCCGCCGCAGATGATGAGCTTGGGGCGGAAATCCATGGCCTTCTCCTCCAGCCTTTCGTAGTCGACGTAGCCGGTGTCGGAGCTTACCTTGTACGGCAGGCTCTCGAAGTAGATGGACGTGGCGGAAATCTTCTTGCCCCCCGCCGTGTAGTACCCGTGCGTCAGGTGCCCTCCCGACGGCAAATCGAGCCCCATGATCCGCTCGTGGGGCTGAAGTAGACCGGTGTAGGCGGCGAAGTTGGCGGGTGAGCCGGAGTAGGGCTGCACGTTGACGCCCCAGGCGGCGGGGTCGAGGTGGAACGCGGCGAGCGCGCGGGCGCGGCAGAGCTCCTCGACCTCGTCGATGACCTCGTTGCCGCCGTAGTAGCGGGCCCCCGGCATGCCCTCGGAGTACTTGTTTGTGAGCGGGGACCCGAGCGCCTCCATGACGGCGAGCGAGGTGAAGTTCTCGGAGGCAATGAGCTCGATGCCCGCGCGCTGCCGCCGCTTCTCGCGTTCGATGAGGTCGTACACCTCCGGGTCAACCTCCTCGAGCGAGGTCAGCCCCCAGTGGGCCATGGCGTCCATCGCGGCGGTGGAGATGGCAGAGTCGGCGTCGGTGGAGACGGCGGCGGCGGAGAGGCGAGCGGGACGGGCGGCGGCGGCGCGGAGGAGAGGGAGGCGGAGAGGGGAGGAGTGATGCCTGGGGAGAGGGGCAGTGGTGGGGTGGGAGCACAAAGCGGCGCGCATGGGTGGCTGGGAGAGGCGGTGCGGGGTGGTGGCCATGCGCGACAGGTGCTCGATGGAATGCCGCGGCGGGGTGCGGTGCTGGTGCGGCGGGAGAGAAACCGAAGGCTGGTTGGTTTGGGTCGGGCTGGGCTGCGTGCACCGCGCGGCGGCTTATGTAGAGCGTGTGGGTTTGTAAGGGTTTTTGGTTGTGCCTTGGAAATCCGTGCGCCGCTCTAGCTTGGATTACTTGATTCGGCGCGAGTACTCCCTGTTTTTTCTCTAGCTGATTGATTCGCTTTTCAGACTCGACCTGGTGTATAAACCTTAGCTTTACTATCTCTACCTTTGTTCCTTTCCTTTTCGTTTTGTCGTGGATGTCTCTCTGCCGTCTTTGGTGAATTGGTAACGTGTCTAGTGTGTTTGCCTAGTTTAAGCAATTGCAAAATTGGTCCCACTGGTAAGATTGGCTTGCCAACTGTCTTTCCTGAAGCCCAAATGCCATTGTGCGTCTATTGATAGGTACCATGTCGGCTTCTAAACCGGTATAAAGTAGCCATCTATACCATACCAGCCTTAATACCGGTCATACCGGCTTCAATACCAGTTATAACAGTAGAATTGCTAATATGGTCTATTGGACTAGTGTTATATTTGATAGTACTATTATGTATTTGGCGTAACATTATAAGTGCAATTTGGTGTACATATAATTAAACATGTGTATACTTATAGATATATATTATTATATTAAACTTGAAATGATAGGCCGGTATGGATCAGTACCGGAATGTACTATTTCAAGAGCCAAACCAATATAGCATTCGATACAGTATTGATAAGTGTGGTATGGATACAAATGATCCAAAACAAAGGGTGTCAACTGGATACGAGTAATCCATATTATTCAACTATCGTATTCGATACGATACGAATATGATTTAGATTTTGCTATCCGATTAACAGTTTACCCTCTATTCAAATTCGTATTCATATTCGCAATAAATAATATGGATAAGAATATGGTTTAAGATTTCTCATCTCAATTGCCATATTATCTTAGCTATTCATATTCGAATTCAACACAACAATATACATATTTTATTACAATATATCTAACAATTTGGACATCTTTCAAAAATTTAATGTGAATTTTAAGTTTATATAAGATCAAAATACATTACAATGATTAATTGCGTTGTGTACGAGGTTAAAATGTCCTCAGTATCTTTCCACTACATAAGTTATATATAACTTGTGTGGATATCCGAATTCGATCGTATTGAGTAGTTATTCGATTTGTAATCATACTCACTACAACATTTGGTTCGTATTAATATTTGAGAATATTTGAATTTGTATTCATTTAAAAAATACAAAGATGAATGTGGGACAACCACTATTTGATCCGTTGACATCCCATCCGAAATGTACTATTACAAAATTTGATATACTATGAATATGATTAGGATTTTCTTTCCACCCAAACAAAAATATCTTCTCAATCCCAATCCATCGTCAAATCTGTCTTAAATATGTGGAAGCGAATAATTTTTTTTTTCTTACATTTCGATAGTAGTTAATATGAATCTGCAACCGATTTCGACAAAATTATTTACTAATAATACCATCAATAGTTAAAGCATCATATTAGTGAGAAAATTGGGTATATACCATCCAAATTCCCCATGTTTTGGTATATACCATCAAAATGTTTTGGTTCACTTTAATACCAAAACTTTTCTAAACTTTGTGGATATACCCTCGATCCGGAGGAGGCCAGCCATGGCAAAAAAGCAATTTATCATGCTTCATGTAAGTGTGCATAGTTATTACTATTTAGCTGAGTACATATTACATATTCAATTCGAATTCATATTCCTTAATTAGCATCCGCAAGACATCCCATTCACATTCGAATCCGGCTCAGAATATATAGATGTGAATATTGTTTGACCATTGTTTAATTCAAATTCAACCGCTTACTCCCCCTATTTGGAATATGGAAAATTCCCCAAAATCCTATATAAAAGGAACTATTCCTCAGAAATTCGTAAGGGCCTACTGGAAACATTGAAAACACAGGAAAGGCACATGAATACAATGGCAAAACACAAGAAAAATAAAGGAAAAGGTGTTTGAATTGGACGAAGAAAAACATATGAAATTGAAATAGAAGGCTTTAAACACATGAAATTGAAATAGAAGGCTTTAAGTAGTAAAACAAGCCCCTCTAATACACTTTGGTTGCTGGAGAAGCGTAAAAGTAACCTATCTAGATTTATCTAGCATCACCCATGTTCTTACAACAATCAATGGATGGTGTCTCATGCAAGCATGGCTGCGAGGGTAAGGGCAAGCATTGGCAAGTAGCGGCTGCAAAAGTGATGGGGTTTTGAGTGGTGATTGATCGGGAGCAAGGCTTGCCCAAAAGACCCTTTTCCTCTTCCCGGCATCGACCAAATAGTGAATTCTACTGCGGGCTGTGAACTGCTAAGTTTTTCTAGATGCCTACTCGGGGTATCACCAAATTAGTATGTCAGTAGAGGATGAGGAAAAAACTACTTTTACTACTCCCTTCGGTGTATTATGTTATATTAAGATGCCTTTCGGTTTGAAGTGTGCTAGTGCTACGTATCAATCCAAAATTGCTTGAAATCCCAAATCGGGCGCAACGTGGAAGCGTATGTTGATGATATCGTAGTCAAGTCGAAAACTAGGAACACTTTTAATCAGCGACCTTGAGGAGATATTCGACAACCTCAGGAAGTATCGCATGATGCTTAACCCCGAGAAGTGTACGTTGGGCGTTCCGTCCGGCAAGTTTCTCTATTTCCTGGTGTCCAGTCGAGGCATCGAGGCCAACCCGCGTAAAATTGAGGCCAGCGACCAGATGCGTTCTGCACGAACGCTGAGGGAAGTGCAAAAGCTCACGGGTTGCATCGCAGCCCTTAGTCGATTCATCTCTCGGATGGGCGAACGGGGGCTGCCCTTCTTCAAATTACTCAAGAAGTAGAACACTTTTGAGTTGACCAAGGAGGCAGAAGAAGCCTTTCGGGATTTGAAAAGGTACTTATCGTCTCCATCGGTTTTAACCTTGTGTCGAATATCTAAACATGGGGTATGTATCCACAGAAGATACGTGAAGGATATGTCCTAACGATATGCAGAGATTCCGGATATCACGGGCCAAGTTCATGGGATAAGATATGCGCGGAAAAGATAATTCCATATTAGGAAGGACTCGTGGCGGGACTCGGATTTGCAAATCCGAAACCCTCTATGTATACTGCGCTAGTCCAAAATCACGCTAGTGCACACAGTGGAAACATAGATGAAATATCATTCCATACAATGAATTAACTAAGAAAGATGCAAATTATTTTTAAGTAAAGCATCAGACCTTATGGTCAAAGTTTACACCACTATGCCTTAAGGGCTTAAGAAACAAATAAACTGTTGCAGAGGAAATAAAATAACTTAGGCCATTCGACATGCTACAGGTAATCGTCTGGGAAACGTCTTCCTAATCCACGTAGTCTTCATAATATTCCTCCTCATGATATTCAATATTTTCTGGTCCTTCCTCAACAACTGATCAACAAAGGCGTAAAGCCGTGAGTACAAAAAGTACTCAGCAGGCCGCATGGAAATGATGCAATATATTCATGCAGGCTTGGCAAAGGGTAGATATATGGTTCATTTGTGGAAAGCAATAACTTGAATTGAAATACAGTAAATAGTTTGAAAGCACATTTACGAAAACATAATAAATAACTGGTAAATCAATGGTAGACAATATGAACAGAATAGCGAGGCATCACCCTACACCATCTAAAACAATGATCAACCACCAAATTCAACAGCATAACTTTAGACAACAAAGCAACAGTGAATTCCCCGTTCACATCTCAATAAATCTACCATCCAACATTGTATGAAACACTCTATACCTCATGTGAAATTCCCGGGCATGTCCACGACCGCGAACACGGCTATTCCAATAGTTTTACACTCTGCAGAGGTTGTACAGCTTTACCCACAAGATATGATCATCTCTTTATGCAATGTCATTAGCACACTTCCTTTGGTGTGGCGCAGACAGATCATGACAAAGCTTTTACAATGCACTGTCTAAACTCGGTACTACCCGCTAAGTTTCACCCCTCAGGGTCCCCTCTTGTGCCTTGCAAATCTACCCGTCCATCCCAGAACCCACATCACCAATTAGCAGTACTCAAGGCTAGACATTGCAAATTAATTAGCTAGGTTTATACCATACCAGACTTGTGGTAGTATGGTTAGGCCCAATTCAATGGTGCACAAGATTAAGTCCTTAAGTTGTCTCAAGGAAAACATCCACATCCCAATATGCTAAAAGCACCCCTGTTACCGCACGATCACTTGCCTGAGGGAAAACAACTTCATTCAACCAATACCAATGGCAACCCTGCCATGGTACAACAAAATTTACAATAGTGGCTATCAACCACAATTCAATATCTCATTAAGTCAAGATTAACATTATTCAACATATGATATGAATCCCATAGTACAACTAAGCAGGTCTAAGCATAGCTACGATAACCCAGTGTTGGTAGTATCATCATGTCCAACTAATAATGTACCATCTAGTGGCTAACAATGGATACATGGCATTCCATAGATGAAGGTGGCATAATGTCAACTAGGTACATTCCCATGAAATAATCATGGATACACAAGTAGCATGCAATTATATGAAAGCAAAGCACTTTTGTAAACATAGGATCAATATGATCAAAGGTTACGACTGAAGCAAGTGAAATGAGCTAGCTGTTTTGTATGGGCGGTAGCACTGGGTTCAAGAACAGCTCAAGAACCGGCACGACCTTCAATAGCAAATCTTGATGAATCTTTTGATTGGCTAGACAAAAACTCATGAAACTTGGTAGATGTGATCCTAAGGTTGTCAAGAACTCATTCCAACCTTCAATCACAAGGATTGATGTCAAAGTTCTAACTTTTTTACCCGTGAAGGAAGAACATACCAAGTTTGAGAAAAACTCAAGAACTCGATCTAAGACTTGCTCTTGGGGTTTTGACGATCAAGATGATATTGGATTACATCGCACACGTCATATCAAGCAAGAACACAAGTCCAAAACCTCTCAAATGCATTCTTCAAGAATCATCAACTCAAGAACACAAAACCGGTTTCTTGCAAGAAGGATGCATAGATTGCCTAGATGATTAGGATATGATCTAAAGAATATTCATCCATTAATCAACATCATCGGCACAAGAAGCAAAAGCATTTTAGAAGGAGAGGAGGCAAATCGAAAAGCATGTAGAAAGAGAGGAAGCAAATCCAAAATACATAAATGTAAATTGCAACAATTTAAGTGCGGAATTTAAATGCGTAAAGTAAATTCAAGCATAAGAGAAAATGATTTGAATTTATGGAAAGGAGGTTTACAAAGCCTCACAACAAAGTGGGCAAAGCTCAAAGGAGCTCAAGACCTCTAAAACCTTTAAGAGGAGAAAGGCTACCCCTCTCCCTCTATTTATACTACTCTTGGACCACCTACCACCCTTGGATGAGTCCCTCAACCCTAGGGCACTCCATCAAGGGCTAGGATTGACCCACTCACATAGCCATGCAAGGGCTAACCCAAAACCCACCAAACAAACTGGGTTTTCTTGCACGGTTTTCAAAGCACACTAACTAGACCCGCTATCCTATCAACTAGACCATGATCCGACAGCCCTCCTTGATCCACGCAGCATCTAGCTAGCATCTCGTCCCATTCCTTGTCTTCTCGGCTTGCACCGACTCCATCTCCGATCATCTTCCGGCGATGCTCGACCGTCTGGACCTCCGACGCTCCTCGCCTAGTCCCGGTCATCCTCCACCTCACCATGATCAAAACTCGTCGTCCTGCAACCATCAAAAACAAGGAAACACATCACATAGAAATGTCCAAAAAGATATGCAATGAAATCCATCAAAATCACAAGTTTTAATGCATTCTCGCTCATAAGGGCTGGTGCTACCGCCCTAGGCCGGTAGCACCGCCCTACATCCCAAAACCAGAAGAGACCCTCTCTGGAATTTCTACACCGGGCAATTGGACCGGTGCTACCGCTACCCTGGTAACACAATACCGTCACAATGCCCAAAAATGCACCCTTCTGGAATTTTCACATAGCTCTTCGAGGCCGGTGCTACCGCTCGGCCGGTAGCACCAGGACGCCATGGCTGGTAGCATCGGACTGCCAGAACCCCCAAAAACACCCTCTCGGATTTTTACACACTGCTCTAGGGGTCGGTGCTACCGCTCTCCCGGTAGCACCGGGCTACCATGGCCGATAGCATCGCAAATTCCAAACAAAGCTCAAGTTGCTTCAAATTGAAAATCTAATTGAAATCAAACTCAAACCAGAACATACCAAGCTCAAATTTAGTCAAATACTCATCACAAACATGGGTAGACCTCCACATGGTCTTTCACTATCTTAAAATTTAAGTTCTTGAAATTCTATCGAGATTGGAAATGCTCTCGTATGATTTCAATAGGTTTGCAAATTCATTGGAGCTCTAAATTGTAAGCTAAAATTCTTTTCTCTTTCAGTCCAGAGTCGACACTACCGACATCTCTCACCAAGTAGTACTGCAGCTCGGCACTACCACGCCTCACCAGTGGTACTATCGCTTGTGTCGAGTTGGGTCAGTTTTGGGCAGTTTCTTTTCTGACTGACGTGCCCTTTCTCTCTCTCTTTCCTTTTTGGCTTAGCCAATTGTGCTCCTCTCTCCCATTTCATTCTTTTGCTTCTAAGTCCCCATAGAGGCTCCATTTCTTCTCCTTTCTCTTCCAAGATCAAGTTTTTTTACCTCCAAGTTCTTCCTTGTGCTTAGTGATTCATCTCTACCTAAGGTGACCTTTCTCTCCCTCTTTTGTGCTCTATTTCTTGCCCTAGGTCATCTTCTCTCATTTCTAGGGTTTGTTGGAAATGTTAAAAATGTATGCCATTATAGTTGAAATTTCTTGCTAAAATTAGTATATCGGTTACTTTAAATGTCAATACTTACTATTCAAATGCCCGATCTAGTAATTAGCAAGATCTGTCAATGGGGATTTTTCGGCTCTTCGTGAGCCTGCACTACCATGCCCTGTGATGCGGTAGTACCGGGCCGGCACTACCTAGCTCATCAAGCGGTAGTACCACCCCGGCACTACAAGCATGGGAAAGGCGGTACTACTGAATGCCAAAAGTTCAAAAATTCCTCACTTGGCTATGCTGCTCAATTTTCGATAAAAACCTTAATTCTCTTTGCTTATCTTCTTGTTTTCCCTTGTGTTCTAGAAACCATGCCGAGGGCCAAGAATCCCTCTAGACCTCTTGCTCCTTGTGGTGGAGGCACGGTTCATAAATCTATTAGGAGCATAGGCATTCCACAAAACGACAGTGTCAGCGATAGTGCAGACTCTTTTACCATGGCAATGAGAGACAGAGAAACTCGAAAGCTTGTGCAACAAGAGCTTAAAAGTAGTTCTCGTGCTGGGAAAGGCAAGCAAGTTGCCCAACAATCTGAAGAGGAAGAAGAATAAGAAGAAGAGGAGGAGGTGGAATATGATGAGGAAGAGGAAAGTGATCATGAAGAAGAGATGCCCGATGCTGATCTCATGGATGATTTGAGGCAAATTAGAAGCAAAAAATACTTTGAATTAAGAGATACAAACCAATACCTTCTCCCACAGAATGAAACTGAGCATCGCTTTCACACTAAGTTTCAATAGAAGGTATACTACAAGATTTATAAGGAGGACTTTTCTGACCAGAAGTGGATCAATTGTGACCACATTTACAAGATACCATTCTTCATTGGAGTTACCGAGTTGTTCCAAAGAGCTGGTTTGTTTTAGCTCCTGAGTTTTTGCAGTGACTATGTGGAGGACATGATCTGCCAGTTCTATGCCATATTTTAATCCCAGACATCCATGACTCTATTACTTGGATGACCGGATCTCAGATATTCACAGCCACCAAGGAAGAGTTTGAGAGTGCTTTGGGTGTTTACCACAACGGATTTCCACATATTCACAGTGACAGGGTGGTTGGTCTGGCACAACAACTAATCTTTTATGATCCAGCAGCCAGAAGGAGAAGATCCAGCAGCCAAGGTAATGGAGCGACAAAAGTTTGATGTTGTGGATTTCATGATCGGGAGATTGCCTCTTCGACACGTGATCATGGAAAAACAATATATCTTGATCCTTATATCATACCATCACCAGGAGAAAGACAAACTATAATGGGCCTCTTGGATCAGTCCATAAGCCCTAGAAGCCTTGTGAGGGGCCACCTCAAGTCTTGGGTCACATGGCATAGCAGCAGCAAGAAATGCATGAGCAAGAGGTGCCTCAGGATGCCATCTTAGCTAGTCTTGCTAGCCTTCGCTCTGATATGATGAGTCAGTTTGCTAGAGTGGATGAATACAAAGCTCAGACTCGTAAATGGTGGAGGACGTCAGGGGTTGTATGGATGCCTTCAATTCATCTTTTTCTCAGCAGCTAGATGACCTCAATACCTCTTTGTCTCAGTTCTGTGAGGAGCAGCCCCTGTGACTTTTCGCCACTTTGGGCATGGGCCGCGTGCTCCTCCACCCTCCTAAGTGGTCCCTTGAAGGCTTCTCATTTTTGGTACTTGATGCCAAAGAGGGAGAAGTGTGTTGGGGAGGTAGTGAGGTAGTTGTGGTGTAGTGTAGTAGCAGTTTAGAGGATTAGCTTATATTCTCCTTATTTCTTATTGTGTTGTAAGCAAATTGAACCTCGTTTATTGCTTTAGGATTTTACTTTGATGTTTTATGTTTAATGGATCTTGGTTGAATGCTTGTAATGGATGCTAAATTTTTCGTTATTCAGTCTCTTATTTGGTCATTGGTCTGGTAGTTATTTTCAGGAGATGCACCTTTTGAGTATTTTTCTTAAGCCAGAGCTACTGACACAGAAACGCTGGTACTACTGGCGATCGGCAGTACCGGCACTTTACTTTGGTACTTATTTTATAGAAAGTGTTTTTTGTGATGCTTCTCTGGGATCTCTGAGGTCGGAACGTCATAAAAAATCCAACACTACCATTGCCCTGTATTACCGCAATATCAATGTCGGTAATTGTTTTACAGAGAGGGAATTCCTTTAGTGGTTTTGTGATCAAATTTTGGCACTACAACATTTTGCATATCGGTACTACTGGGGGTACTGTAGCAACAACTAGTATCTTTGCATTTAATGCACTATTCCGATCGTTATGTAGGTGTCTACACTACAGCATTTTACATGCTGGTAGTGCCGAAAATGCAGATTTTTTTGGGATTTCCTCCCCAATGGCCATATGAGTTGGTTGGGGCTATAAATACCCCCACACATGCAACAAGAGCTATTTTTAGACACTCATTGTATATTTGTTGAGCCCTAGCTAGTCTCTCTTCAAAAATTGAGCATTCAATTATTCTTTTAGTGGTTGCTGAGAGCATTCAAGTGTGAAAATCAATTTGAGCCATTTAGATACTTGATCATCCTCAAGAAAGTGTTATCACCCTATTCTCTTGGAGGTTGCCTCCTCCTAGATGGCTTTGAGACGTGAGAACGGGTGATCTCTTCAAAGGAGATTGTGAAGAGACCCGGTTTCGTTGTGAAGGTTGGAGCTCACCTACCTGAAGCGGGAAAGAGCTACCACTAGTGATCGAGGGAGGCTCAATTGTGTAAGGAGCCAACTTGATTCGTTCAAGCTTACTCAAAGTGGATTAGGGGAGGCTGGCAAGTCTCCAAGACCACAGGAAAAGTTCTTGTGTCCTTATTGTGGTTTCCTCTTTGTGTATTTTAATTTGTGCTATTTACATTCTTAGTGATCATTGTGTTTGATTGTCTCCCTAGGATTGCTACTCTTGCTTGGACTTAGCTTGTTGGTGCACGTAGCAAAACCTACCTTATTTAGGCCTTGATTATAATAGAATTGTAACTTGTGTCATACTTGCTTAATTATCATATTAGAACCAAAGAATTTTAAAAACCTCCTATTCAACCCCTCCAGTTAGTTATCCTTGATCTTACAATATTTCATCTCGCCCTCAACCGGCGTAGCCTAGATGGTAGATTTGTTCTGATATGGGTCGACTAAGGGGTTGGCACGTAGGTGTGGCCTGATCTTCATGGTCTCAATTTCAACAGCACTTTCCTCTCTGTTTCCCCATAAATGTGCATGGCACAAGTAACAAACTAGGGTTTCAGTGGTGAAATTGAATCCCTAGCAGAAGCCCTACTTGTTTTCCTTGCACCAAGTGAAAGGGAACAATTGGTCGATCATCACCAAGTTAGCAACATCAACAAGAAGCAATCGGTGAGGCCTTCTCAAACCGTGAACAAGATTATCACGAATTGAGGAAGTAGAACCATTTAGATTCAATAGTATAATCCTAGGGACAACGTGTCCTTGCCTTGCACCACAATAGAAACCCTAGATGGGAAACCCTTGTGCACACACACACTCAATGGCACAACAAACCAACAATGGTATTTTCTTACTTCTCTTGCATAATCTGAAATCTAAAATAAGGTATGCCCTATGCCTTATATCGGTGCACAATGCATGCACAAAAAACATACAAACCGACTCAAATTCACCTCCTAAATGTATACAACATGGACTCTACGAGATAGAAAGTGATTGATGACAACACCACTTCCTTGGATACACACAACACTCCTCAACAAGATGCTAGGCAAGGACTGATGATGAGGGCACGTGCACGACAGTTGAATTATCAGGTAAGCTCATTTCGAGGAGTTCATAATTTTCCTATTAAGGATGGGTTGCTACCTAAGTCACGTGATGTTATTCTACTCTGGAACCAAGGTGAGGGGAGCAGCACTACTATCACAACAAGTCCAGGCCGACCCTATTTCAATTCTAGACCAATTCAGAGTCGGCCTAACAGCCCTGATTTAAAACATTCCTAACTTTCACATGCAGAGTCTGTTAGAGGTGTTCAAGTACCTAATTGAAAGTTACGATGAGACCTTTCCAACCAATCTAACCCCACCTTTAGATTCATTGTTTACAGACCACAATCATCAAAGAGAGGTGTTGCATCACCTGTTGGGCCAACTAGGTCCTTGCTATATTCTATCATCGCTTTGTGAAGGATTTCAGCACCATCGCCGCACCACTTAATGAATTGACAAAAAAAAGGCATTCCCTTCAAATGGGGACAAACACAAGAAGAAGCTTTCAAACTTCTCAAAGAAAAGCTCACAAATGCACCATTACTCCACTTCCTGATTTCGGTAAGACTTTTCAACTTAAGTGTGATGCTAGTGCAATTGGAATTGGTGGTGTATTAATTCAAGAAGGTAAACTTGTTGCTTACTTTAGTGAGAAATTGAAAGGGTCTAGTCTGAATTATTCAACTTATGATAAAGAATTATATGCTCTTGTGCATGTGCTTGAAACTTGGCAACATTATTTATGGCCTAAAAAATTTGTTGTTCATTCTAATCATGAATCATTGAAATATATTAGAAGTCAAGCTAAACTGAACCGTAGACATGCTTGTTGGGTTGAATTCATTGAATCTTTTCTTTATGTCATAAAACACAAGAAAAATGTGATTACTGATGATTTGTCTAAACGTTATACTTTGTTATCTCAACTTGATTGTAGAATTTTGGGCTTAGAGACAATAAAAGATTTATATGCTTCTAATGATAAATTAAAAGATGCCATGTCCAATTGTAAAGATGGTAAATGCTGGAACAAATTTGTTTTTAATGAAGGGTTCTTGTTTAGAGCTAACAATCTATGCATTCCAGCTAGATTTGTTCGTCTTTTGCTGCTAAAGGAGGTGCATGGAGGACTCAGAATATTTTGGCGTCAAGAAGACAGAGGACATCCTTGCTGAACATTTTTATTGGCCAAAGATGACGCATGATGTCGAGCACTATGTTGATCGCTGCACCACATGCTAAAAATCTAAGTCTCGATTGAATCCATATGGTTTATATACGCCTCTTCCTATTTCTAGTGTGCCTTGGGAGGATATTTCTATGGATTTTGTTTTAGGATTGACAAGACAAAGAGGGGAAGGGATATTATTTTTGCAATGGTGGATAGATTTTCTAAGATAGCACATTTTATTCCTTGTTATTAGAGTGATGATACTACACATGTTGATTTATTTTTAGGGAGATCATTCGACTACATGGTGTGCCAACCACAATTATTTCAGATCATGATGCGAAGTTCTTGAGGCACTTTTGGAGGACCTTATGGAACAAGTTAGGGCTGAAGTTACTATTCTCTACCACATATCATCCCTAAACTTATGGACAGACGAAGTAGTCAAGTGCACATTGTTAACCATGTTGAGGGCTGTATTGAAGAAAAACTTGAAGTTGTGGAAAGAATGTCTACCTCATGTGGAGTTTTCATACAACTGCTCGTTGCATTCAACCACAAAGATGAGACCATTTCAGGTAGTATATGGCTTAAAGCTGTTAGTGTTATGCCCTTGAGACAATCATTTAAATGATTGTAACATGACTATGTTTATGAATAATAATATGATTATTGGTATCATTGTATTGATCAACAAGTATGTGATTTGCTTATGAAGCTCTTTACTTATTGATATAATTCGATAAATATCTCTGATCGGATATCATCGTATAGGACAACGATGAATAGATTAGCACATGTAGTGATCAATGATCATGCTTCATAGATCATGGGATATGGAGATATCATCTATACATTGTGGACGCATGTTAAAGAACATGGGTTAGATAGACCCGCCATGGGACACTGCGAGAATGTTTCATTCTTATGTGTCATCAGTGTATCTCATACATAGTAGATGTATGATCCTTAGACCTGAGATTGTCATATTCCCTACATGTGTAATAGTTTTCCTTGGGGCTATCAAACACTACATCCTAATCGGATAGTTATAAAGGTAGCTTTCATGTTTACTATGAAGCGTGCGAGAGGGAAGTGAGCGATCAAGATAGAATTTGCCACTCCAATGAAACGGAGATATATGACAAGGCCACTCGTGTGATATGATTAAGGAAGTGCATGGCCATGCCGTGATTGAGGAGTCAATCACAACTTATTAATATATCACGGATACGAGAGATGGATTGAATCATCAAAGGATGACATGCTTCTCGCCTTGAGTTCAATCTTCATATACTTGGCAAAGGGATTATTACATGAGTACTTTTGATAGGATTTGTCCGATTTGATCATAGTATGTTTGGGAGTTGGCATACTTTGCAAGGAGCCCTACCAACTATTGGATTGAAAAGGAGTTTTCCGAATCCATGTCCAAACGTACGTGAACCTGCAGGGTCACACACTTAATGGGCTGGGACGCATTAATTTAGATTGGATCCGTAATTAATGGACCTCGTGGGCTTAGCACGCTGATGGGCCCTGGTTTAGGGTTTCATCTCGTGGCTATATAAGGAGGGGAGGAGGGTGGGCACAGGGTGTGCTTTTCCACGGTTTAGAAGTGATTCACCCGAAACCCTAGCCTCCTCCTCTCGCTGCCCCTGCCGAGCGACCAGGTGCTTGCACACCGACGCACGGCGTTCCATCCCTGGACATGTGGACTACTGCGGTGACACTGCTGCGACTGCGGCATAGAAGGACGATCCACGGCAAGGTGAGGACGATCCACTCCATCGACGCAACGACTGCGGCGAGGACAATTCACTACATCGACGCGCGAAGGATTCCACAACTGCGCGTCTAGTGGTAATCTAATCTGTGATCCCCTTCTTGCGAGTAGCTTTCTGGTCATGCGGTAGTTTTTTTTGTGCTAGTGTAGCATACCGCGTTCCTCTTCAAAACCCTCACACTCTAATTGATTTGTTACCTCTATCATCTTCGAAGAAGGTAAATCTAGATGCTAAGAAACATGCTGAATTTATTCTTAAGTTGCATGAGACTACAAAAAAAATATAGAGCGCATGATTGAGAAATATAGGGTTGCTGGTTGTAAAAGTAGAAAGGAAATAATTTTTGAAATTGGTGATCTTGTTTAGTTGCATTTAAGAAAAGATAGATTTCCATATTTTAGAAAGTCTAAGTTGATACCTAGAGCTAATTGTACTTTTAAGATTATTAAAAAGATTAATGATAATGCATACAAGCTTGAGTTGCCTATAGATTTCGGGGTTAGTCCCACATTTAACATTGCAAATTTGAAGCCATACTTGGGAGAAAAAGATGAGCGTGAGTCAAGGACGACTCCAATTCAAGAAGGGGAGGATGATGAGGACATCACTTCCTTGGATACACACAACACTCCTCCACACCATGCTAGGCAAGGACCTAACTATGATGATGGCATGTGCATTATAGTTGAATTAGCAGGTGAACTCATTTCCAGACGTTCATAATTTTTCTATTGAGGACATATTGCTACCTAAGTCATGTGATATTATTCTACTCAGGAACCAAGGTGAGGGGAGCAGCACTACTACCACAATAAGTCCAGGCCGACCCTATTTCAATTTAAGACAAATTCGGAGTTAGCCTGACAGCCCTGATTTATAATGATCGTAACTTTCACGTATAGAGTCCGTTGGAGGTGTTCGAGTACTTGATTGAAAGCTTACGATGAGACCTTTCCAACAGATCTAGCCCCACATTCAGATTCATTGTTTTCATGTCACAATCATCAAGAGAGATACTGAGTTGCCTGTTGGGTCAACTCGGGCCTTATAATGGTGTTGGGATCAGAGTCCAAATTGTGTGCGCCCCCTCCTACTGGCGCACAACCCTGGGATGTCTCCCCCTTGGTCACCACCTCCTTATAACCTTTGTGGACACCACTTTTAGTCCTTAGGTTTGTTTAGATTATTTTTTGTTCAGGAAACATCAGTTGTGTACTTGTGTCAACTAGACCCACTACGGCAACTTCAAACCTCTCCATTATTAAATAAAATTTCATCTTTCATCCTCCAATTCAGATTGCACTTATTTCTTTTCTTGGTTGATTCTTGATTGCTTGTAGGAAAGATCAACTGTGTTGGGCACGGTTGATAACGACAAATGGTGTGGTGTAGTGACTACAGGACAGACTTAGTCGTCTCGGTCAAGTAGCCTCGTCATCATTGTCACATCGATCAATCATAGTTATCACTCTCATCGAAAGATCGGGTCAAACGTTTTCATTAGAGATTCCAACTTTAAAACTTAAATTTCGGCCAACCAGTAGGCTGAAATTTGTCAGCTAGATTAAAAATAGAAGGAAGCAAAATTAAAAGATCTCACTATGGAGAGATATGAACATAATCTTTTAAGCTTTCAGGATAGTCAAAGAACGTCAAAATATGATATCGTACATGAGCGTTATGGACTTTTTAATTTGGTTTGTGCTTCGAGTTGATTTCTTTTTTCTTTCCAAACCGAGTTGAACTCTTTCCTTCCTTCTCTCACATGACTTAGGCTCTCCTTTTCTCTTCCAAAATAACATGATAGCCAACATAACCTCCATCTATGTGGCCTTGTCCAATGCGGCCATGCCCTAGGTTGGCCCATGCAGCCAAAGCATCTTGGCCTTTGCGGCCATGCCCTTGGCTGGTCCATGTGGCCATAGCTAGCACATGTGTTGCCTCTATATGAGTTATGCATTGCCGGTACAATATAGTTCTCATGATTTAGGGTTTCAACTATTCTCTCTTGACTTTGATGTTGTTGCAAAACAACACTAACTTGAGCTTTACACTTGGATTGCATGCGAGGATCAGCAAACAAAGTCGGGGCAGTGAGTTGGGTCTCATCATGTTCCCTAAGCATATAAGGGGGAGAAGTCAATGTCTATTTGGGAAAAATGGCGGATGTGTGGATCTAGAGGAGGACAGTGGTGGCTTACCATTGGAGGGCGGAAGGGTGGCAGTGCACTGGTGGGAAGGAGCAGGTGCTGCAGCGAGACATTCCAACATAAGTGAGGCGGCGTGTGTATCTAGGCTTCAAGTTTTAGTGATTTATGTGTTTTCATGATTAATGATGTTTGTTTGTTAAGACTAACAATGTTAACAGGTTTTAAGATGATTTAGTGCTTGATTTTGGGAGAGTGGGAGTTCTTGGTATTCATGGATCCCCGAAAAGGTTTAATTGAAGGAAAAGCATGAAAATTCAATGAAGATTAAGGACATTGTGTTTTAGACATGATCCTAGGTGCTTAGGATGGATCTTTGTAGCGTTAGATCATTAGGTAGCTAGTGGTGATGCATATTAGACTTGTCTATCTCATCTACTGTGAAAGGAAACCCATGAAAAGTTAAAGTTACAATGGAATCAAAGTTGGAGCACTATTGGGTTAGTTTGAAAATTATCAATGCATTTCCAGATGATCATGTAGCTATCGGACAATGGAGAGGATCATTGGAGCTGAAGGTGGTATGTTTCAATGTGTTGGAAAGTTACACATTCTAGATGATTCTATAGCTATCGGACTAGGGAGAGGATCGTTGGAGCCGAAGGTGGTATTTTTCAATGTGCTAGAAAGTTACACATTCTAGATGATTCTATAGCTATCGGACAAGGAAGCGGATCATCGGACAAGGAAGCGAATCATTGGAAAGTTAGACCCTCCGGATGATCCTATAGCTACTAGATAAGCAAGCAGATCATTGAGACAAAGAGTTAGTTTTCGACATAGGATGAATTTTTGTACATTTTAGATGATCAGGTAGCTACCAGATGATACTTTAGGCCTGTAATGACTAGTTTTTTTACTATTAGACTTCAAGCTTTAGAATGACCTGAAAAGGCTTCGGGTGATCCGGAAGGTGCTGATTTCTCCAAAAAAGTTAAGAGTAATGGCTAGTTTTTCAAGGAGGCTATAAATACTTATAATGGATGCCTTTGTTAAGAGTCTTAGCCACTCTACAGGTTCATCTCACACCAATGTTAGATCAAGAGTGCTCAAGAGCATATTTTGAGAGATTTGAGAGGTAGCATAAACCTTTAGTGTGTATCACTCTAGTTGCTTAACATTTGTAGGTTCAAGTGATAGTTTAGGATTGTTACCTTTGGAGATCGGCATATCCTAGATGGTCTGGAGGCGTGGTTCTCGGTGACCTTTTAATGAGGATCTTGTGTAAAGACACCGAGAGTGTTGTGAAGGTTCAGAGTCCACATATCTAGAGCGGAGAAGGACTACCACTAGTGAATGGCTTGATTCCTTGCATAGTTTAGTAGAAGTGGTACTCTTGTGAGAGTTCCTCAAAAAAGTAGGGGAAATCGCCGAATCACCAAGACCTCAAAAAAAATTGGTTGTACCCCTTGTCTCTTTTATGTTTCCGCATTTACTTTCATGTTTTCAATTCCTAGATACTAGACTTGTGTAGGATTGGAACTTAGTTTGCAAAACATCACTAGACTTGTATAGAAGTTGTTTGGCTACACTAGAAACCATAGACACATAGGTTGTGCTAGGAAATGTTAAGTTTTTAATTTGGCCATTAGCAAAAAGAATCTCAATCCATACCCTCTTAGGCATCTGATCCACTTCAACGTGGCACCACCCATGGCTGCAGCTTGCACTGATGATGGGGCCCGCAATGGATGCAAGAGGGAGAGGGAGACGATGGAGAAGTTGCAAGAGGGGTGGGACAGTGGTGTCGGTTCCCACTATCCGCCGCCACTGTCGGGCCACCACGGACTTGCTCCCTACTCTGTCATCCTTAATCTCTACCGCTGCTACAACCGTCCGGCCGCCACGGCCTTGCTCCCTCCTCCATCCTCCCTGATCTCTACCGCTACCGCCACCATCGAGCCGATCGATGAGAAGGGCGGTGAGAAGACAACAACGGAAAGGAAGAGCTTAGAAGGGGACTATGGTGTGGAGAGGATGCGGGGTCAATCGAGCGACAGAGTAGGAGGGGGAGGGGGAAGGAGTAGGGGTGGGCACTTTTAAACCGAAACCGAAAAATCGAACCGAATTAACCGATTATTTTGGATTTTTCAGTTTTCAGTTTTCGATTCGATTTTTATTTTAGCACTATTCGGTTTTCGGTTTGCGGTTCGGTTTTGTAATTTCAAAACCGAAAAAACCAGTTACCGAATAAGCCCATGTCTCGCTCGGTCGGTTCCCATCCGGGCCATCCGGCCATTTCCTTTCCGCGCATCGCAGTCCCTCAAGCTCACTTCCCCCGTTCCCTGGCCCTCGTTCAGTCGTTCCCCAAATCCAAATATCCAATCTCGCCAAGACGTAGACGGCCGGACGCCAAATCGCCAACCCTAGTTGCTAGTTCCGAGTTCCCCAATCTTCCTCTTCCCGGTAGTGGCAGCGGCGACGGCGCGGGCCCTCCCAGGCTCCCGCCTACCGGTCCCGGAGTCCTGCATGTCGATGCTGCGGGCTCCTCCTGTCCAGCGGAAGAGCGGGCTTACCTGGAAGTCTGGAATTCGTGTAGCCTCATCGACCGCATCGCCACACCGGTGCGCCCGTACGACAGCAGTTTCGAAGAGAACCCCAAGGCGTACACCTTCCTTTCCGTCCCGCCGTCCTCGCGCCTGTCCTCGTTGTCTAGTCGACCTCTTCAAACGTCAGGTAACAGGTTAAGTCTCCTCCCATGCTTCCCAACTCACCCAATAGGTTGCAGCTTTCTTGCATTCTTGCTCGCTGGTTTGGTGCAGAAGGTTTGATCTATGCGAAAAAATATGTAGGTCTTAGTTGCCTTGTTTGATCGTTTGCTTTAGATCTTGCTTTGTATTATGTTCTTGCAAGGCTTACTGTGGATCCTGTTCTTGAGTTAATACATGATAAATCATTGTATTGTTTGGTATGTAATCTGTGATAAATTTCGTCCCGATGCTTCAGGGAAATTCGGTTAAACCGAAAACCGAATTAACCGAACTGATTTGGTTCGGTTAATTCGGTTCGGTTTTTAGATCAGTTTGGTTTCGATTCGGTTTGCAAAATCCAAAAACCGAAATATTCAAAAACCGAACCGAAAAAAACCGAATTAACCTAATGCCCACCCTTAGGAAGGAGGAGGACCGCAGGAGGAGATGACATCGGGAGGAGGTGGGATGGCAGCGGTCGGTGCAAGTGCACTGCCGTGGCAGTGGGATGTTGGGATCTTGGCCGCCGGCTCCCCATACGATCTCGACCACCCGATTTTGATCCCTTGCGAGTGAACGTCATGGAGAAAAAGAGAGGAACTACTATTTTTTTAAGTAGTAAAGGTCTCCGATTCTAACAGAACCTAAAAGATTCGTTTAAACTCGTGCGTTCCAGATGAACCGGGAGAGGTGTGCACTGGCCTCTACAGCCAAACTCTTTCGACGGCCCAAACTTGTCCCGCATTTTGCTCTGGTCTTGGTCCAACCCTCGCCGATCCACCGGCCTCCGTTCATTTCATTCCTCCGCCCACAGTCCTTCCCCATAAAACCCGCCTCGTTCGCCGTTCCATCCCTTCTCCCGCCTCTCCCTCCCTCCCCTGCCGTCCTGATCCACCCTCCCTCCCCGACGCCGCCATCGCCGTCGCCATGGCGCTCTCTGTCGAGAAGACCTCCTCCGGGCGCGAGTACAAGGTGAAGGACCTGTCTCAGGCCGACTTCGGCCGCCTCGAGATCGACCTCGCCGAAGTCGAGATGCCGGGGCTCATGGCCTGCCGCGCCGAGTTCAGCCAGGCCCAGCCTTTTGCTGGCGCCCGCATCTCGGGCTCCCTCCACATGACCATCCAGACCGCCGTCCTCATCGAGACCCTCACGGCCCTTGGCGCCGAGGTCCGCTGGTGCTCCTGCAACATCTTCTCCACGCAGGACCACGCCGCCGCCGCCATCGCCCATGACTCTGCCGCCGTGTTCGCGTGGAAGGGCGAGACCCTCGAGGAGTACTGGTGGTGCACCGAGCGCTGCCTCGACTGGGGCGCCGCAGGTGGGCCCGACCTCATCGTCGACGACGGCGGCGACGCCACGCTGCTCATCCACGAGGGCGTCAAGGCTGAGGAGGACTTCGAGAAGACTGGCAAGGTCCCCGACCCTGAGTCCACGGACAACCCCGAGTTCAAGATCGTGCTCAGGATCATCCGCGAGGGGCTCAAGGCGGATCCCAAGAAGTACCGTAAGATGAAGGAGAGGCTCGTCGGCGTCTCCGAGGAGACCACCACCGGCGTCAAGAGGCTGTACCAGATGCAGGACTGCGGTACGCTGCTCTTCCCCGCCATCAACGTGAACGACTCCGTCACGAAGAGCAAGGTGAAATGGCATTTTCTTTTCTTTACATCTGAATCTCTGATGAGCTATAAGAACTTGTGTGTTGTTCTAGGCTGCTGCTTTGGAAAAATTAAAACTTGCCTCATGTGTATCTAGTAAATCATATTAATCTCGTTAGTTCGTTATAATATATACAGAATTGAAGAGCTTTATGTTTCCGCTACTAGGTAGCCATTGGGTGATTTTGCTCTTGTTTTTCTTTTTATCGCCACCTAGATTTGGTCTATTGATCTACTATTTGGAATGTAAAATTAAATTGTGTTCTTTTTGTTTGACTGTGGGATATATATAAGTGCATCCGCTGCATCCAGGCTGCTAGTATGAGAGTGATCTCTATTGATATATTGATGGTTTAAATCAAGAACTGTCGGTGATCTTTAACACCGATGTCTCATCAGAGGCTGATCTAAGTATCAATACTTTGTAGCCAATGGTCTTGCATGCAAGTGCTGTCCTCATGTAGGAGCCATGGCAGTGGATTGCTCATTTTTTTTTGTTCTGAAATTTCTTGGTTGATGAACCTTAATGGGCTCACTACAGCAAACTAGGAACAAAGCAATACAAACCATTCTATAGTTTCTAGATTAAATTATTACTTTATTACATAATTGTTATTGTTGTTTATTATTGTTGGTTCCAGGTTGGCTTGAATCTAAGGCTGTTGCTTTCTTAAGCTACTTTGCTAAGAATTGATGCTCACTTTGTCCTTTTAACTGCAATAGTGCTTTTTCTATGGATTACTTACAACATGTTTTTAGTGCCCTGTTATTTCCCCCCTTTTTTTATAAGTGCCCTCTTATGGCTGATGAGAGATACTCAGATACAGCAGTAACTGTTTAAACCCACATATCATTACTCCCTCCATTTCACATTATAACTTTAAAAGCCACTGTGGTATGCGTGCAATCAAACTTTACATAAGTAGTTACATCTGAAGGTGTTGAGTTGTTTAGACCCTCATAAGAATTAGTTTAGTATAAATGCTTAATTTCAATAAACTTCTCGCAAAGATGTTGGTACCTCGAGAATGTGCAATGGTCTGCATCTCTGATCGAGATTTGTTTGTGCCTGTATTTGTGTAGCACTATAACTAAAATATGAAATGTTACTAAATCTGTGGTACTAAAATTGCAATGCAATAGATACCTGACAATAGTTCTTCCTTTTGAACAGTTTGACAACCTATACGGTTGCCGCCATTCCCTCCCTGACGGTCTGATGAGGGCCACAGACGTTATGATTGCTGGCAAGGTTGCTGTTGTCTGTGGTTATGGTGATGTTGGCAAGGGCTGTGCTGCTGCCCTCAAGCAGGCCGGTGCCCGTGTCATTGTGACCGAGATCGACCCCATTTGCGCCCTCCAGGCTCTGATGGAGGGTCTCCAGGTCCTCACCTTGGAGGATGTCGTTTCAGAGGTTGACATCTTCGTTACCACCACCGGCAACAAGGACATCATCATGGTTGACCACATGAGAAAAATGAAGAATAATGCTGTTGTTTGCAACATTGGGCACTTCGACAATGAGATTGACATGCATGGCCTTGAGACATACCCTGGCGTGAAGCGTATAACTATCAAGCCTCAGACTGACCTATGGGTTTTCCCTGAAACCAACAGTGGTATCATCATCCTTGCTGAGGGTCGGTTGATGAACCTTGGGTGCGCCACTGGCCACCCCAGCTTTGTCATGTCATGCTCTTTCACTAATCAGGTACATTTGGCAGTCCATTTAGTTATAGTCTTGCCAAGTGCAAATATTTCACTTTTTCATGACTGATACCTTGTTGATAACTTACATCATTTGATAAATTGTGTTTGTTACAGGTGATTGCTCAGCTTGAGCTGTGGAAGGAGAAGAGTAGCGGCAAGTATGAGAAGAAGTTGTATGTTCTCCCCAAGCACCTCGATGAGAAGGTTGCTGCCTTGCACTTGGGCAAGCTTGGGGCCAAGCTAACCAAGCTAAGGCAGTCCCAGGCTGACTACATCAGCGTTCCAGTGGAAGGTCCCTACAAACCGACGCACTACCGGTACTAGGCTGCCCTGCTGGATGGAAGATCAATTACTACTTTCAATTTCTTTTAGTTTCGTCGCTGCTGGTAGGAATATTCACTGGTTAATTGGTCGAGCCTGGTGAGGCCTGGGCTGGAGAGATATTTTGCTTTTTACATAGAAATAACAGCACAATTGGTTTTTTCTGCACGGTGGAATGTGCAAGCCAATACAATTTTGTCTTGTTGATTACATATTACTTTATGAGATATTAGTTATTTTTTCAATGCATATTTTTTCTCACAATTCGCTTAAATATGTTTTTCTTCTGCTAAATCTCGTTTCTCCCTGTAATTTGTGTTGAAGTTAACAAGTTAGTATAGACGATTTTTTTTGTTGCAACTTCTCTGGATCGGTTCAGCAAACAAAATGATGTTGATACAGTTTTACTGACAAAATCCGATGTTGTGAGAAATATATTATCTTGTTGGTGTACGGAGACTTAAATGATATTTTTTCCTCTCTTGCACCTTATTCCACCTTTACATCCTCCCAGTTGGAGTAGTGGGTATTCTGTTAAATTATGTATATCTTAATGTATTTTCAAGTAAACTTTTGCCTTAGCAGAGTTTGATTTCCGTGGAAATTTTTTTCCTTCAGTAACCTTAGCCTCAACTATTTCATTCGAGGTTTCTTTAAATTAATTTATCACAAATCTATAGAAGATCTGATAATATTTCACTTTTTCATATAATCAGATATTTTTTATTTTAATAAGTGGTATTTTCCCTTATTTTTCATGCTTGATGTAGTTTTCAGCTTAGTAATGATTAGTATCCACCTGCTGAAGCTTCTCTGAAGCGTTCATTAATTGATCCGAAAGTTAATCCCTGAGCTGGTGATAGAACCTTTTCAAAATTATGCAAAGCTAACTTTCAGTAAGAGCAGCTTGATGAAACGCATCAAAGAAGTGAATATGCAGAGCGAGAACCAGCTAGAGAGTTCCTTGCCCAGAGGTGCTCTGCTGTTGAACCAGATTTAGTTTACATAATTCCTCGAACACAGCAACCATCCAAATCCATCTGCTTAAATTCCAAAGAAAAGGGGGTATCACATAGCGGTACATAATCTACAAGAGTTTCTAAAGAAAAGGGGGTAGCACATAGCGGTACATAATCTGCAAGAGTTGTGTATATTTTTAGCTATTGGCTTGTACTTTTAGTGTTTCCGTAGATTGTTAGTTAATTCACTTTTGTTGTGCTTGTTTACTAATATCATGATGTAAATTTTGTTCTTCTTACATTTTTTTGGCAGGTTTGTCCACCAGACAAGGATACTGTCGTTTGCTTGTCAAGCCAGGAAGAGAAAAATGAGCCACCTCCTGCAGACTCTAATAATCAACTTGATCTGAGATCATGTGCACCAGAAGATACTGAAGTGTTCATGGGATCAGGTTTTGCCGTAAAAGATAAGTACACTCGTGAGAAATCGTTGCTGGATTCTTTGGATAATAACCAGAACATTTCCAGCCAATCAGAACTTGAGGTGCATGATATCATGGATTCGAATTATTGCTTAATCTCTGATAATGCCGAGGAGGTAATGGTCTGCCAGGAACATTCTTTAGAAAGAAACACAAATGAAGGTGAGGATGAGCTCTGTGGAGCTTCATAAGATATGCATTCTGTCATGATACTTGATGCCAACAAAGATGATACTGGACCTGATTCAGAAAGGACTACGGGCGAAGCTGAGGATGGCAAATGTGATCTTTCTGAAGACATGAATTGTGTCACAATAGGTGATATAAACAAGGATGTTGCTGAATGTTCTTTAGAAAAGAATATTGTGGAAGCTGAAGACACGAAACGTGACGATACTCTTGTGGATGCTATCACAACTATCAAAGATAATCCGAACGAAACTAGCACAACTGCGGATGAGATCAAACGTAGCGAGCAGTATGTTTCATCTGAATCTAAAGATTCCACACTGACAATTCTAACGCCCAAATTTTCACTCCTTTTCCTATAATAAAATAATTTAATTTGAATAATATAAACATCAATTAAAAGAAAAAATATTTTAGTTCGGTTCTTTACGTTGCAAAGAATGTTTCTGTATTTTTTTAAGAACTTTTGAGTTCGTTTCGTAATTCTTTGGATTTATTTGACTTTCTATCACTTTTTTAATTCCAAAATCCTTTCTTTTCCCTAAAATCCCGTGGGCTGAATTCTTTTTTGGCACATTCTTCTCTTTGTGCCGATCTCCCTCTCCCTCGTGCCACGGCCCAACTCCTTTCATGCGCTGCATCCCACCTCTCCCTCTCTTTTCCCGCTTGGCCCAGCTACGTGAAGGCTCGATCCATGCACGCATGCCAGCTCGTTTACGTGAAACCCTAACCGCCTAGGCCGCTACTCTAGCAACGTCGCCGCTGGCGCTTTCAGCGTTCGTGCCTAACATGCATCTCGAGGCTATTTAAAGCCCCAAGGATCCTCGTATCATGTGCTCCTCGTTTGCCGCCCCCCGAAACCCTAACCGCCTTCGCGTCGTTCGAGCTCACCAGAGTTGGAGGAGACACTATCACCATTGAAGCTGAACCTAAGCTCTTCCTCACCATTGAACTCGGTCTCAGGTGAGTCTCTACACCTATTGTCAGCTCCGTGTACCGTGTCCACTCATGGTGAACATCTTTTTTATCCCATGCATCGTGTCCACTGTGGACCAGAGCCGAATTATGGACCTATTCCTTGTACTAGGGCCCACTCGCCACCTCTAATCATTTTCCTGAATTTCTTTTATTTCAAAAATTCTGAAAATCCGTGGTCTATCTCCCTTTTTTCTCGATTTTCTCTCAACCAAACTTTCAGAAGATCGTTCTCCTTCGTCTGAGCTTTGATTAAATCCTTACAAGTTTCTAAATTCATCTAAAGTCAAGCCTTATCTTTCAATACCATCCATTTTGAATTTGGAGTTCATTTCAGATTTTGTTTATTGTTTATTTGTGTTTCTTACTTTCTTTTCTGGAAGACGTTGATCCCCAGGAAGCAAACAAAGGCTTTGAAGAGCAACACTAAATAGCAATAGTGTACGAGCAACTCGTAACCTTGATCATGTTGATCCTATATTTGCAAACATATTTTACTTTCATATCAATTACATGATACTTTCCTATCAATGTTATTTACTAGGAGTAGCTAAATACCTATTTGTCATTATGACACCTTAATTATTGAATGTCATTTGTCCATTTTCACCCTAGGTTTGGTCATTAATAGTTGTACATAATTGTACTAGTAACATTGGGTTGATGTAGCTATGCCTAGCTATGCTTAGTTGTGCGATGAGCTCATATCACATTATGAATTACTTAATGAGATATGGAATTGTGGTGGGTAGCTATTATTGTAAAATTTGTTGTGACATAGCAAGGCACGCCATTGGTCTTAGTTAGATAACATGGTTTTCACTCGGGCAAGTGACCACGCAATAAAGGGGATATTTAAGGACTAAATCTTGTGCGCCCGAGGGATGTGCAATAAATGGGCTATTTAAGTGATCATGCAATAGTGGTTTTCACTTGCTTAGCACATTTGGGATGTGGATGTCACGTCCGAGGATACTTAAGGATTTAATCTTATGTGCCATTGAACTTGGCCTGAACGTGCAACCATATGTCCAGTATGGGATAGACTTGGCATAATAGACTATCTTATACTTGTGCTGTCCTACATGGTTGGATTAAAGGATTACTCCAATGGATTATGTGGGCAGAAGGTTACTCGGACTCGATGAGATAGTGGGATATGGTTCTGATTTGTGATTTACACATCTCACAATGGTGAGTCCCTTGTTAAAAACATTGACACAGGTTACATGGATCGTTCTGAGAGTAGACCGGCAAGGTCCTAGAGTTGAGGGGATAAACTCACTAGGCAAGATGGTGCTAGTGTGCAGTAGCGTAAATGCCATGTTATGATCGCTCAATCGTACACTCTTGAATGGCGAGTCACGGTAGATGTGGTGAGTTGATTGTATCTTGTCGGTACAGTGTAAAACTATTTAAACAGCCATTTCCGTAGTCGTGGCTTGCCTGAGGATTTTACATGAGATAGAGTTTTCGTGAAATGTTGGATGGTGGAATGGTTGGGAAGTGAAGAAGTGATTCACTTGATGTTTTAAATGCAATTGTCTTACTTTTTTATTGTATCTTTTTCAATTATGCTTTGCAATCTATTTATCATATTTCAAATAATTATTACTTTCTGCAAAAGAACTATATGGCTATTCTTTTGTCACGTCTTGCATGATTATAATTGATCACTCTTCTATATGACTTGGTGAGTACTCTATATACTGACGGCTATATGCTTTGTGATTAGTTGTGGAGGAAGGACCAGGCAATTTATAATTGAATTAGGAGTGTGTTTCCCTATACGATTGTCTGTGGTATGTTGGATGGCCTCATGCTATTTCATTTCCACTGGAAGTGTTTATTAGTTTCTTAAATCTTATGAGGCACAGTTGTGTAAACCTTGATCATATGTGTTGCTATTATTAAATAATAATTTGCTACTTTCTTAGTTATTTCGTTGAATAGAATGATATTTTATCTATGTTGTCACTGCGAGCACTAGTGTTATCCTTGGTTAGTTTAGTATACACCGAGAGTTTCAGATTTTGTAATCCAGGCCCTGACAACAATGGTATGATCAGGGGTAGTACATTTACTCGAGTTGAAACAGGGAAACGCTTACAATGGCAAGTGACAGTACAAATGGAACGAATAAAAATCATCAAGATGGTGAGGATGATTGTGATAACAGGTGATGCAGTTCTTAGTGAAGATGGCAAAACCTGTACTGATGATGAGATTCTCCTCGTAGATAGCACCTACAGCGCAAAGAACGAAACAATTTCCTAAGAACACAGCATCTGATGTTAAGGCCTCTGCCCGATAGCACCTGCGAAGAGAAGGATACAATAGTTTCTGATGACAAGTGCTTACAGAAAGATGTTCAGGGTACTGATGCAAAAATAGAGCGGCACTAAAGGGACGGAAGGTTGTGGCCTCTGAAGTAGGTGAACGACACACGAGGAGCTCCTCGAGAGCACCGTCTTTAGATTGGATCGGGCTGACGTAGGGACTGGTTTCTGTTTGTGTTATATAAATTCCTTTTCAGTGTCTTCATGCAATATTGTTATTTGTCTGTAATTGGTGACCTCCGTTAACATCTTAGGTTTCAACAAACTTCATCAGCTATGATGGGGTAAGTTGGGTCCGATATTTCGATGGAGATGACTCTCACAATTCGGCTACCAATCGTGCATGACTAATACGCCAAGCGATCACTTCAAGATTGTTAATGACCTAGCCAGAAGTACAGTCGACCTAATCATGAAGATCAATTCCTACAAACAATCGAAGAACAAGGTAAAAAGCTATCTGAATATTGCAGATTTCAATATTGATACGAAAGAGTTGAGGCCTGCAATCGCAGTTATTGGTCTAGTAGACTCAAGAACATACGTCGAAGTTTTACGGTAGAAAACTAATCTGAATAAGCCTACTTTACAATGACATAGTACATAGGTATTTATAGTGGTTACAAACGGACTCCTCTAAACTTACGACTGAAGAGATTTATTGCTATCTCAACAGGACACTCAGACGTAGGACTCAAAGACTTTATCTAAGGAAACAAATCTAAACGAAAATAGAAATAAAATCTTATTCGTTGAAGAGATCTACTGCCATCTCAACAGACCTTCCAACGTAGTACTTCAAGGCTATCCAAATTGGCTAGCACTGGTCGCAAATTGGTCAGAGTGCATTGTTGACTGGTGGGCATTGGTCACGGACTAGTCAGTGTGGGTCGCTGACTAGTTATACTAGTCATAGACTGGTCAGCTTGGGTCGCAAACTGGTCGATTAATTGTTTCTTCTAGTTAGTGATGGATGGTTGCTAGTCGGGGTCGGCCTGGATTTTTTATGGTAGAAATGTTGCTCCCTCCTTGATTCCTGAGTAGAATAACATTACATAATTTAGGTAGTAATCTATTCTCAATAGGAAAATTATGAACTCCTAGAAACAAGCTCACCTAATAATTAAGTTGTCGATCACGTGCTCTAGTGATTGGTTCTTGTACATCTTGTTGAGGAATAGCAGATGTGGTTGTATCAGTGGAAGAGATGTGTTTGCACCAAGATTTGGTAGGTATGGTCAAAATCGGCAGATTTGAGTCAACAGATATCACTGATATTTAAACTTGGAAAGGTTAAAGATATTTGGTAACTACAAAGATTTCTGAGGAGAGACCGTCTAGATCGAGACCGATACGGATCGCATTCTGTAACGTGTTGTAATAGGATTCAATCGGTCGATAGGTATAAAAGATAGACGTGGGTAGACGAAGGAGGACGATCAAATCAACCAGTCTGCATTATACTTTCATCTACTTTTCCATCAACTAGGAGTAGTTTTGTAATATAGATTCTCCTATAACTTGATTTGATCAATAAAGTTGCGCATCGCCGATTATTGATCATCTTTTGTTACGCCAATCAGGTTTGATTGATCTTGTTGCGCATCACCTTTTTCAGAATTGATCTGCCTTTATTCTCTGATTAGCCCTAATCGGCTAATTAGATTGACCCTTACCTTTGATTTGATCGGCTTTAAACTGGTTAGATCTGGGCCGATTGCCCCACAGGATCAGCTTTGCGTGTATTTCATGTTTTTTCTTACCGATTGCAGGATCAAATCGGTTCGCACGCCACGAACTAACTTGAACCCGATGTTCGTCTGGTGTGTTGTGGTCAACAAACCCTACATCAAGTTTTTGGCGCTAACACACTCTTGGCACGCCCGATGGGACACATCAAGATGTCTTCTTTCGGCAAATCGATTCCGCCTTCCGACCTCAACGCCGAGGCCATAATTGTCCCTACACTGGACGGTTTGATGCCAAAATAGCCCAAGGAAATTGAAGATCGAAACACAGCGTTGGAAGAGATGATGTTGGGTTGCTACCAAAAAAACCAGACGCGGCATCACCCAGAAGACTGCATTGCCGACGGTCAATGCCCTCAGCGACGCAAGGGTCGCTAATAGCCTGGTAAGTCAATACGTGCCTGCACAAGCAGAGTTATCGGCTATGATCGAACAATCTATGCACCATGCCTTGATCAATCAGTCATCAGCTTTAGTCACTACCCTCAAGCCAATGATTGCTAATAGTGTTAAAACTATTGCCCAAGAGTTGGCTTCGTTCGGGGGCATGCTCGATCCACTGCAAACGTACCAAACTACCCTGTTTATTCAGTGGCTCAAAGCACTCAAAACACGGTCGTTGGTGCGATACCGTTAGCTCCAATTCCATCGTTGATGTCGACCCAACCCACTGCTATACTACCATGGGATCCTCGTCCTAGCGGAGCCGTACATTACCAAGCATACACTGATGCTACCAAATTGAACGTGTTGGCTAATTTTCCACCGTCAGCTCCGTTTTACACCTTCCCACAATCGGTTTCCCAGTCGGTTGAGCCTGATAGATACCCGCAACACTATGAGCCGATTCCACCCAGGAATCCGGTCCCGCATAAAATGGTAAACTATTTAGAACACTTTGTCCCGTTCCCGGAGCAGCTAGTTAGGAGAAACGATGGGTACGACCAATTCCCTCAACATCCGTCGGCTCAACCTAATCGGCAGCCCGAGCTTGCACTCGGGGGGCAGAATGCCAGTTATGATCATTGGCAAAGCCTCAATATCTCGTCAGCTAATAACATCAATTAGGCCGACCAGATTTCTACTGTGTTGAGAGATCAATTCGGTCTATAGCCAAAGGGTACAGTCATCGGCTAAAGAAAGCCGTATCCTAATTATATAGATCGCATGCCGTATCCACATAATTTTAAAGTTCTAGGTTTTGCCAAATTTTTTGCAGATGATTCGGTCACAACCTTAGAGCGCGTTGGATGCTTTATCACTCAATGTGGCGAAGCTACTGAGTCCGACGAGCTGAAAATTAGATTATTCCTTTTGTCTTTATCGGGAGCTGCTTTTACTTGGTTTACTAGTTTACCTCCAAATTCGGTTCATTTTTGGAACGCTTTGGAAAGCCGATTCCATGAGTACTTTTTCTCCGATAGTCTGAAACTCAGGATTTCAGATCTAAGCTCTGTCCGCTAGAAATTTGGGGAATCGGTAACTGACTACATTAAGAGGTTTAGGGAAGTTTGAAATCGATGCTTTAGTGTCACATTGCCTGATAATCAACTTGCCGATTTAGCTTTCCAGGGGTAAATTCCCCCGCTTAGGGAGAAGTTTGGTGGGCAGGAGTTCACCGAGCTAAGTCACCTGCTTCATCGCGTGTTGGCTCAAGAAAGCTGATATCCTGACAATAGGGGGTTCTGGGATAAATTCAAAGTAAATGGTAACAATAAGGAAAAGTATAAGGCCAAAGTTAATATGGTAATTCCTTGTTAGTTGTGCAACAAATCAATGGGGAATACCAGTGTTATGATGAAATACTGCTTAGATACTTAGAGAAGTGTCTTAATACGATCGGCTCATTCACTTCACTTTCCATTGACCATATTCCTCGGGAAATGAATGATAGAGCTAATTTGTTAGCTCAGCGGGCATCGGGCTATAAAGTTTTTTTGTCAATGTTAAATGCCTGAACCAGTTGATAAAGTGATAATTTGTGTTGATACTGTCGATTGGAGGGCGAAGATAAAAGATCACCTAAGTGATCCCTGCAAACCTAGAGAGTGCAAAGTTAGGCAGCATGCCTTAAAATATGTTGTCTTGGATGAGGTTATGTATTATCGTACATTAGAAGGGTTACTACTAAGATGCCTTAGAGCCGATGAAGCCAAAGTGTCCATGGGTGAGGTACACGAAGGTATCTGTGGATCTCATCAGTTGGCTTACAAAATGAAATGGATGCTTAGGCGCACAGGGTATTTTTGGCCGATGATGTTGGAGGATTGCTTCCAATATTACAAAGGGTGCCAAACTTGTCAAAAGTTCGACAATGTACAACTCGCACTTGCATCGGCTTTGCATCCGATTATTAAACCATGGCCATCCAGGGGATGGGGAATAGATGTAATCGGCCAAATATTTCCTGTTTCAAGCAAAGGCCATAAGTTCATTTTGGCCGCAACCGATTATTTCTCTAAGTGGGTTGAGGCTATACCCCTCAAAAGAGTTACAAGTGTTGAGGCCATTGGGTTTGTCAATGAACACGTTGTTCATCGGTTTGGTATCCCGTAGACCATCACGACCGATCAAGGCACCGTGTTTATGTCCAATGAATTTCAGAATTATGCAAGAAGCCTAGGAATCAAACTGCTAAACTCATCACCTTATTATGCTCAGGCTAATGGACAACCTGAATCATCCAATAAAATTTTGATTAAGCTGATTTGGGAAGAATGTTTTAATAATAGCCGACAGTGTCCTCTTCAAGAAGAGTGCCTCTGCGATAGATGACACCAAGAGTAAAAGTGGCCCGCCCGATGAGTGTTCAGGAAAAAGTGCAGCAAGTCATTTATCTGAAAGTCGTCGGCTATTTCCAGAACAATGGCAGCTGCAGCAGCATTAGGGATAGTTCTAGGCTGAAGTCGATCAAGGAGTCGGAGGCTTGGAACAACCTGGCCGAAGCCCAATTGCCGGGCATAGGATGAAGGATGGTACAACTCATACGACGGCTGAAATGTCCGATTTCTGGTATTGAAGCCAACATGCAGTATGCTGGGAGAAATAAACACCTTGTAGAGATCCAAAGTCGATTGAGGCATCAAGGAACTGTCAGCTTCAAGATGCATAAATGACGTCCATGAGAAGTCGGCTACGCCACTATAGCTGAAGAAATCCCTCTGACCAAAATCTTCATTATCCAACTGAAGGAAAAATGATAAGTATTTTCTCGAGCCGATGGGGGTGATCTTCATCTCATTCCCAGAGAACATAATGTATCTCTCGCCATATGATCGGCTAGCTCTGAATTGGGGGACTATATTTTCTGGAATGTCTTCGTGTGGAAACGCTGTGTCTTCTGCAGGGTCTAAAGCAAGAAATCGGCTAAACAAACAGTATAGACATATCTGAATAAACCACAAAGGCCCTCCTATATTGCCGGTAGTGAAATTGGCAAAGCCTGTAAATAGCCGACTCCTGATTAAACACATCATTTGGTAGACTGCCACTAGCAGCATTTTTTCCAAGGCTAGCCGACGATCCTCTACTAGCTACTCTGCTATGGTCTGATATGTTTGGGTCGGCCTGAGAGAAGCCCAGTAGAAGAGATACCTGTCTAGCCACAGGTTAAGGAAGGCCACATGCACTTCATCCGACACTGGCCCATTCAATTTGTTGTTGCCGATGTACTTGTTCCATCCTTCACCCTTGGACTTGATGAGTTTGTACTTTCGCTTGGTGCTGTAAGCCGATAATTGTTCTCCGTCCTGCCTTAGGCAGTGATGTAAGAAGGGTGCCTGATCTTTCGATGAGGTAGATAAATATCGATTCAGTGGAATTGACCCTCACGATCCGACTACAACCGCACAACGACGTTTGCATCTTAGCAATCGCTGAACCAACTCCAAAAGGTTATTGACTTTGCTGAAGGCGCGATCAACCTGAACACGAAGTTCAATTCCTTTGAGCAATCGAAGAACTAGCTAAGAATAAGATGAAAAGCAATCTAAAAACAAAGGTGGGATTCCGATTAAGCTACACAACTGAAGAACAGAAGTTTGCACAAGGGCTAAACCTAAACTCAATGAAATCCCAGTTCTTTGGAGGCCGGCCGTGGTATAAAAAGAAGTGGGGGGGGGGGGAGAAGGGCTGTTCGGCCATGCCTTGATTTGTGGCCGAAAATCAGACATTCCCTCCTATTCCTTTCCATCTTTAGCTAGGCCCCCTTCCTATTATTCTTATCTCTAAATAAAGACTCTATTACATGGTAATGGACAATTTATGGGTGACGCAGCACCACTCTCCTTGTTGCCGAAATCATGGAGACTTCAAGATCTTGGGGTTAAATGGAGAACTCCTTCCCTTACTGCAATCATCTTTGTGTCCATTCACCATCATCGCGCTAGGACCTTCATTCCTTAAAAGAATAACACAATCTGTTTCAGGCAGCATCATATAGTTCTTCAAGTCATTAGATATACTAAGAAACGAAAGTATCTGATAATTCAGTTTACGTGCACGAGCTCGAGTGATCGGTCCTTGTATAGGATGAGGAGTTGTGGCAGCAGGTGCTGTGGGCGTACCCGAAGAAGTGATGTCCTCATCAGGCAGCACAACTGGGCCACATCCAAGAGAGTTGGGCCGACGGGACCAGTACGGAACATGAAGGCATTAAATGTTTCTGACCAGAAATAGTAAGCCGTGGTCACTAAGGGCTCATTGGCTTCTGGATCGGCTAAAGAAAGAGGGAGACACTCCGCTATGCCGATCCTTTTCCATACCTCTCTTTTTTGGGCAGCTACGCGGATGTACCAAGACCTCCACCCCTTAAGCGCTATCGGCCAGGCCTTAAAGCTCTTATTCCAACTTTCTATGTTATATCCGGCAGCTGATAATGGAAGGCGGGGGATTTCCTCATTTATGATTGTATCTGCATCTAAGTTCCCTACCAGACCTAGATAATACTGGTCGATGCTGTTCGGGATTGGGATAAGTACCTAACTCGGGTCCATTCAGCCGATCTGGGATGAAGACGATTGAGAAGCTTGAAGAACGCGAAAGGGTTCGCTGATAGAAGTGAAGAAGCCGATTTCAGATTGAAGGACCATGTGGAGGTCCATCCATGTTTGTGATGAGTATTTGACTTTATTTGAGCAAGGTGTGCTCAAGTTTGAGTTTGATTTGGATTGATTTTCAAAATGAAGCATTTTGAGTTGTCTCTGCCAGGAGTGGCAGTACCGGTCTTACGGACGCGGTAGTGATGAGTTGGATGGTTTATTGCATATCATTGTGGGCATTGCTATGTGAAAGGTTTTTTCCTTGTCTTTGATGGTTGCAGGACGACACTGCTAGGTCATGGTGAGGCGAAGGATGACCGGGACTAGGTGAGGAGCGTCGGAGGTCCAGACTAGGCGAGGAGCGTCGGAGGTCCAGACGGTTGGGAGATCGCCGAAAGATGATCGGAGACGGAGTCTGGGCAAGTCAAGAAGACAAGGAAAGGAGTTGATGCTAGCTAGATGCCGCGTGGATCAATGAGGGCCATCGGATTGAGGTCTAGTTGATAGGTTAGCGGGTCTAGGTAGTATGCTTTGAAAACCGTGCAAGAAAACCCGGTATGTGTGTGGGTTTTGGGTTAGCCCTTGCATGGCTGTGTGTGTGGGTTAATCCTAGCCCTTAGATGAGTGTTCTAGGGTTGAGGGACTCATCCAAGGGTGGTAGGTGGCCCAAGAGTAGTATAAATAGGGGTGGAGGGGTAGCCTCCTTCCCTTGAAGGTTTTGAGGTTTGTGAATGCTCCTTTGAGCTTTGCCCACATGAAAGTGAGGCTTTGTAACCTCTCCTTCCAGAAATGAAAGTTTTATCCATCCACCTCTGAATTTATTTTGCGCATTTACATTATGTCTTTACTTTACGCAATTTAAATTCAGCATTTACTTTCCATAATTACTTTCTCGCAATTTACTTTCATGTAATTTGGATTTGCCTCCCCTCCTTCTAAATGCTGCTGATCTTGGATGTTTTGAGTGTGTTCATATGGTTTTACATCTCTTTTGCACTCTTGGATTGAGTAGAGAACATCTTTTCTTTCAAGTTCCAACTTTCTTCAGAACTTGTTCTTCGCGTAGCAGTCAGTGTTTGAATTCTTTAAAAATATAGAAAAATCTTTTTCAAGTGATTCGTGTTGGAGGTGGTGCGGGACTCTGATATACACTTTCAGAAAAATTGTGGAGTTCATTTGTTGCACCGTTTGGGTGCCATGAGGTGAAAACCGAGCCCCAAACTTTCTGCTCGAAGTTCTTGACCAGACTGTGTTCTTAGATTTTTCTTGTTTTTTCTGTATGGATTTTTGAGGAGAAATTTGGTGGAGTTCTTCACGACTCTGATGCTCATAGGGAAAAAAGTCTCAAAATTTTGTGAGCTGCAGAAACCCACCAACCTCCTGTGCAAATTGAGGACAAGTTCTGGAAATTCTGCTTTTGCTTTTCTGAAAGTGACTTTTGTGATTTGAATTGATGTCTTTTCTAAAAGCAAGAGTTTGAATTGATTCCTATTTATCTTGGACACTAGACAACCAGTATTGTGACTCAAAAATCCCCACATATTTTATGGTACTTATCCTTGCAAGCTTAGGGTACACATAGTTGTCTAGTTTTTTTTAGGTTTTTCACGATTTCCTTTGAGCGATCTTGTCGAGGTTTTTGTTGGAGTATTTTGGGGGAAATTTTATTTGCGACCATTCACCCCCCCTCTGTTCGCTATCTCGGTCCTTCAATTGTTATCAGAGCCGGTTTTGCTCTTCCATAGATCTTGACCTGTCTCAAGAGCCATGGCGACGGACAAATATTCCACCAAGCCTCCCATCTTTAATGGAGTTGATTTTCCTTTTGGAAGTCCTGATGGAGTCATACATCACGCCTGTGGTTACGACATGGCGAAGGTGAAACTCCGTATGAGGTTCTGGCGATGAAAATGTCACGGCCATCAATTTGGTTGACGTTGAGGCGAATGCTAAGGCAAGGAACATTCTCATACTGGTCTTAGCCGCGTGAGTATGATAGGATTTCTCACCTTTACTCCGCTCACGAGATTTGGGTAACCCTCGATGCTTACCATGAGGGCTCTACTCAAATCAAGGCGTGAGGCAGACGCTTTAAGCGCGAGTACAACAAATTTGATCAACGCTACTGGTGAGAGTCTCGGCGAGTGTTTTGGTCGGTGTACAAAGATTTTGAGCGACCTCCGGCGCTTGGTTGCATATACCTAACTCGGACAATGCTCGGCATTTCTTGACCGCACTCGACCTTGGGTTTGGGAGATGAAGGTGACCACCATCAAGGACACCACTGACTTATCGACTCTGACTCTTGACGGGCTTTATTCCCGCATCAAGACTTATGAGATCGATGTCATCTCTCGGAAGACGAAATCTCAGTCGATGGCTTTGGTCACCGATCCCATTGGATCTTCTTCTTGATCCTTCTATTGGTTTCTCTCTTCCGCCCTTTGCGAGCTAGCGATGACCAAGCTGGAAAAATTCCAAAAATGAGCTTGCTCTTTTCGCCGCAAGTTTTCTCATGCATACAAGAGGGTGAGAGAGAGGAAGAGAGGTGGCATGATCACCGCTTGAGTCCGTGGCCTCAACCACATTCGGCGAACTGTCCCAAGCCGGAGAAGGGCAAAACGGCGTTGGCGGTTCGGGCAAGAACGACTACACCGATAAGAACCGCAACAAGAAGCCTCGGTTTGTGAACCGCGCACGAGAAGAAGTACCGCAACTTCTCCAAGAACAAGAAGCTCTTCCACCGCGTCCTCGCGCTTGCGACATCAACCTCTCCGACACGGAGACATGGAGCGAAGAAGGCGAGGATGATCCGCAAGAGAAGAAGGGCGGCGATGACTTCTTCGGCATGTGCTTCATGGCCGACACCAACGACATCTGCGACTCGAGCTCTACAAATGACTGGATGAGGTACCCTCCTATGACCAGCTCAACGAAGCTTTACGCAAATTAGGAAAATTTCATGCTAGAGCTAGAGCTAGGTGTACGGAGCTTGAGAAGGAAGTAGGTACCTTGACTCGAGAGTTAGCTTCACTTAGATCTTCTCCTTCCCGAGTCACTGATGATTGCTCTTTGTGTGATGCTATTCTTGTGGAGTTGGAGAACCTAAGGACCATACATGATAGTGTGCTTGCTGAACTTGATGGTCTTAGGTTGAAGAATGCTAGCACTAGTTCTATTGATGCTATTCCTGTTGAGGCTAGTTTTCTTCATGCTCACTCCACTCCATCATGTGCTAATTGCCCTAAATTGCTTGCCGAAATTGATGCCATGAGCGAACACCTTAGAAAGCTTTCTGCTAGAAATGATGAACTTGAATTGCATGCTTCTAAGGACCCAGTCAGCTCATGTGAGGGCTGTAGGCAACTAAAACTTGACAATGATGCTTTGAATGTCAAGTGTGATCAACTTGCTAAGGACTTACTAGTTAAGTCAAAAACTGGTTGCTTGCTGTGTGTTGGGGTTAAGGATGATGTGGATCAAATCCATGTCGAGCTTAAGAAGAAGTTAAAAGACCAAACCCTTAGGATTAGAGATGCTCCTTGCGTTTCTTGTGAGGCCCTCAAGATTGAGGCAGCCGTGCTAGGGGAACAAAAAGCACGTGCTGAGAGATCTTCTCTTTCTCTTTCTGGTTCTTCTTCTTCCTCTCCTTCCCCTGTTCTTCTTGTGCTTCTTTCTTTCAAGATTGCCAATATCTTATGAGCACTCTCGAGAAGTTTGTTGGAGGCAAGAAGAAGCTCAATCTTATTCTAGACCAATCCAAGATTAGTAGATTCAATCAAGGTCTAGGATTTGATCCCTTGGAGCACGCTCGGGCGCATCCTCCCACCATTGTGCACGGCTCCAAGAGTGGTGAGATTATGGTAGCTCCCAAAGTGAGTACCACCGTGTTTAGGTCCGCTGGGGTTATTCATAGGACTTCTGACCAGAAGAGTGTTACTCCTATTGCTTCTGCCTCTAGCAAGGCGAAGTACACATGCACCTTCTGTAAGAAGGATGGTCTCCTAGTAGATTTCTGCTTCAGGCGCGCCAAGATCACTTGGCGTGAGCGTGTTGCTGCTCTTAGGGTATTCGTGGTCATCCCGGACTTTGAGTGCTCCTAAGACACACACCGCTTCTAGACAGTTAGAGACTCGCTTGTTTTGGGCGTCCGGGACTTGGTTTTCATGCTAGTTCTTCGAGTTTTAGTCCTGGAGCTGTTCGTAGTTAGTCTTTTCGCCGTCCTCTTGATATTCCTCATTTTTCCCATCGAGGTAGATATCAGCGGCGTGAGGTGTTTTCCGGTAGGAGATCCAGGCAACCTTACTGGGATGGTCCGGCTTTTGCACCACGGCGTGCCAACCCAGTTCCGACTCCTAGATTATCTACCAGAGTTGCTCCTGATCGTGTGAGAGTTGAGCGTCAGAGAGACACTCGAGTCCAGTCTTCTTCTATGGCTGGTACTCTGAGGTGTCGTATGGTTCAGTATTGGGTTCCTAAGTCTTCACTCTATCCCAAGATCTTGAGTCATCTTTCTCTCTTTGTTTTGATCGGGTTCGTCGGATGGGAAGGGCGATGTTTGGATTGTTGACTCGGTTGTTCTCGTCATATGACCGGAGATTCTCGTTGGTTCTCTTCCTAGTCCGAGCCCCGGTGATGAGTTAATCACTTTTGGGGATGCATCTTGTAGAGTCATTGCTAAAGTACCATCTGCATTAACCAAAATTTCATTCTTAAAGATGTTGTCTTAGTAAGTAAGTGCAATACAATCTCTCTGTTTCTCGACTTATCGATGACTCTTTCGAGGTAAGCTTCAAGAGTAATGCTGTAGAATTCTTGATTCATCGGGAGGGTTAGTTTGGGATTTCTAGATTTGGGAGAGTCTTTTGTGCTGATTTTTCGCTTCTTCCGGAGACTCTCTTTGATGTTTGATTGCTTCGAGTCTCGTGATCTCTCCTTCGGCATAGGAGACTTGGTCACATTGGTTTTGATTATTTGACCGAGTTAGCGACCACGATCTCATTCGGGTTTGCCCAAACTCAAGATGGTCAAAGACTTAGTTTACTCTCCTTGCCGACATGGCAAGATGGTTCTTACTTCTCATCCTCCGATCCACCGTAGTGATGACTGATGCACCAGACAGCTTTTACATATGGACACTGTTGGTCCAAATAGAGTGCGATCGGCAGGAGGGAAGTGGTATGTTCTTGTCATCGTTGATGATTTTTCTACATACTCTTGGGTATTCTTCATGGCCTCGAAGGATGAGACTTTTTCTCACTTCAGGGGTTTGGTTAGTAGGTTGTCTATTGAGCTCCCAGGTGCATTACGAGCTATACGCAGTGATAATGACACGGAGTTCAAGAATTCCTACTTTGAGAGTTTCTGTGTGGAGTCTTGTTTAGAGCATCAGTTCTCTTCTCCCTACGCCCCTCAGCAGAATGGCGTAGTGGAAAGGAAGAACAGGACCTTGGTTGAGATGGCCAGGACGATGCTAGATGAGTACAGTATTTCTAGGAAGTTTTGGGCTGAGGCTATAGCTACTGCTTGCCATGTTTCTAATCGCGTGTTTTTGAGAGCACATCTGCATCGCACTTCTTATGAGTTGAGGTATGGGCGAAAGCCCAGTGTGTCTCATTTTCGCGTATTCGGTTGCAAGTGTTTTATCTTGAAGTCTTGTAACCTAGATAAGTTTGAGTCTCGCTCTTCTGATGGTATCTTTCTAGGTTACTCGACTTCTTCTCGTAGCTATAAGTGCAGGTGTTGATGCGCATAGGATCATAGAGACTGTGATGTGACCTTTGATGAAGCTAGCCCAGAGCTAGACACGATGTTTGAGCTCTTCTTATCCCTCCGAGACCATCTTTGTAGAAGATGAGGATGATGGAGATGATGGTGTTCCACCGGATCCAGTCCCCTCTTCACCTGAGGTGCCTCCTATTTCCATTTCTGCACCTCAAGGAGACCAGCCCTTGCCTTCCGACTCTCCTTCAGCTAGTGGCTCTGCTCCTACCTCTTCTGTGCATGAGGTAGAGGCCACTTCTGTTTCTAGACCTCCTCGTCATATTCAACGTTCTCATCCACCTGATCAGATCATTGGTGATCTATTTGAGTGGGTCACTCGTTCAAAATTATCCGATGAATCGTGGATTAATGCTATGCATGAGGAACTTGAGAACTTTGAGAGGAACAAGGTATGGCAGCTTGTCGAGCCCCCATCTGGTCATAATGTCATTGTGATCAAGTGAGTGTTCAAAAACAAGCAGAGTGAGGATGGGGTTGTCATTCGCAACAAGGCTAGGCTAGTTGCAGGGGCTTTTCTCGAAGTTGAGGTCTTGACTTTGAGGAGACCTTTGCCCCTGTAGCTAGACTAGAGGCTATTAGGATCCTGTTTGCATTCTCTGCATCCCAGGGCTTCAAGCTCTATCAAATGGATGTCAAGAGTGCATTCCTCAATGGCTATATTGAGGAAGAGGTTTATGTCAAACAACCTCCAGGATTCGAGAACCCCAAGTTTTCGAGTCATGTATACAAACTCTCCAAAGCTTTGTATGGACTCAAGCAGGCCCCCAGAGCATGGTATGAGAGGCTCAAGTCTTATCTTCTCAGCCATGACTTCAAAATGGGCATAGTAGACAAAACTCTATTCATCAGACACCATGAGTCTCATTTTCTACTTATCCAGATTTATGTGGACGATATCATTTTTGGTGGCTCATCTTATTCGCTTGTATCTCAGTTTTCTAAGGTGATGAGCACAGAGTTTGAGATGAGTATGATGGGCGAGTTGAGCTACTTTTTTGGCTTCCAAATCAAGCAGACTCGGGAGGGTACTTTCTTGCATCAAGGCAAGTATACCCGTGACCTCTGAGGCGCTTGATATGTCGATGGGAAGCCGGTGATGACTCCTATGGCCACCACTCTGTCCTCGAGCCCGATGAGGATGGTGAGCTCACGATCAAAAGGAGTTTGAAGCATGATCGGCTCCCTCTTGTACCTCACCGCTTGAGGCGGACATACATTTTGCTTGTGTGTGCGTGCGCTCGATTTTAAGCTTCTCCTCGCGCCTCTCACGCTTGAGCGATCAAGCGCATCTTGGTACCTTCGTTCTACCACCGATTATGGTATTTGGTACTCTTCGTCTTCTTGTCTATCTCTTAGAGCCTTTTCCGATGCCGACTTTCTTGGTGTAGGATAGATAGGAAAAGCACTTCGGCACTTGCCAATTCATTGGCACTTCTCTTGTTTCTTGGTCATCTAGGAAGCGATGCAGGGTTGCACCTGATCCACCGAGGCCGAGTATGTTCTTTGCACACGATTCTTTGTAGCAGTGCTCTGGATGAGATCAACCTTACGGGACTATGGGTTAGAGATAGAGAGTGTGCTACTTTTACGTGACAACACTTCAGCTATTTGCATTGCTAAAAACCCAATTACAACATTCCCGGACCAAACACATTGATATTAGATATCACTTCCTTAGAGACCATGTGGAGAAGGGAGATATCGCGCTTGATTCGTGAGAGTGACCTTCAATTAGCCGATATCTTCACCAAGCCTTTGGATAGCTCCAGATTTGTTGCCTTGAGGAGTGAGCTTGGAGTCGTGAGCCCTTACGGCCTTTCGTGAGGGGGAGCCGGTTTGTATATTATGTATTATATGTTTTCTTTCAGCTTTTCTTTTCTTTGTATTTCTTTTGGGTGACTTTGGGCTTGTTTTCTTGAGTTGAGTTCACTCACTTAGACTTCTGGCATGCCTTCCATGGACCTCTTATCTTGTGCTTTAGGTTGCTATCATGCGTGATTAGCTGTTCTCTCTTCTCTCTAGGTTGAGTTCCCTCACAGTCTTATAAGTCTAGCAGGTATTGGGCCTCCTGGGTAGACAGGGTCTGTGTGCATTCCTTAGTTGGGATCTAGAGTCAGCTTCCCTATGTTAGTCACTGGGAAGATAAGAGCGAGTCTAAGCCGTAGTGAGTCTCTTATATCTTTTCTATGCTCTATAGCCATCCAATTTTACAGTTTCTCGACTTCTTCTCCTCATTCTGTTTTTCTGGTTATTATTGAGTTCATTCGGTTTTTCTTTGTGCCTAATCTTGATAATAACTCAACTTTAACCAGATTTGAGCTTAAAATTGATTCATTTGTTAAGGGGGAGTTTGGGAATCTTTTCGTGCATTGCATATAGACTGTATTTCCTGTTTTATGAGCTTTGTCTATTATGCAATTGATATCTTCTTCATGCTATACACCATGCTGCATCATATGGAGGAAATCACTAGCTCAGATATGTCCAAGTTCATTTAACTTGCTAAGCTTTAAAATGAAAAAGAAGCCTTAAATGAAAAACATGATGAAACTTGTTGCTTTTACTTGCTAGGTTTCTTCTCTAGAGGTTTGTGCCATAATTTGAGAAATTTTGGAGTTCTCTAGAGTCCCTATAGCAACTTGGGTGAAACTAGTTTGATCCATGCTAGAGTCCTTCAATTGCTCATGAATCATTGTGCTAAAAATGAAAATTAAACAAAATTGACTCTTCTTGTGCACATACGACTCAACACCTTGCATTCACAAGATCGCTTCCCATTGCACTTGGGATGAACTTGGAATACATCATGTTTGACTTAGACCATCCTCTTAAGAGTTCATCTTGAGATGGTCGCATATGGCTTGAGTCAATTGGTTGTCAAAAGAAAATGCAAATAAATTAAAAACAAAGACATATGTGGGTAAAGAATGCAAATAATGTCAAACATTTGCACCCCTCTATGTCTTGTATGATGATAAATCAAAATTTGCATTAAGTGATAAATGAGCCCGAAGGACCTTGTATGCTCTTCTAGATCCCCCAAAGTGTTGAGTAAGTTGAACTCTAGGTTTTCCTTTTGATCCTTAGAGTGGCTATTCTTCTATTTTTGAAACTAAAGCTAAGTGTTGCACTTGTCAAATATTGCTAAAAATGAAATATTCAAAACTAAGCTCGTATTTGCACTTGGACATGTCTTAATTTAGTCATCTTCTGAAATTGACAAGCTTGGTGTAATATCCTTCCATTTTGATCAATTGGATAATCTTCAAAGCTCTTTCAATTGCATTTCATGCATACATAAAAAAATTGATGCCTATATTGCCAAAAGGGGGGAGAAAACGTAGAAAAGGCATCACTAAAAAGATAAAAATGTGAATGCTTATTTGGTTATTATGATCTTTGTAAAACTATGCTACTACTTCTGTTGGATCATAATCTCATAATCACATTTGACATGTTTAGTTGGATTTTAGTTTTTGTTGAAAACTTGCTCTTTCTTAAATTTAACTCAAAAATCTAAATTCCTCTTCGTCAACTTGGTCATGGTTCTAATTTCTATCTTTGGACCAAGTTTGACTTTACAACTAAAAATTGCTTTCTTCTTCATTTTCTTCAAACTCAAATTTATGCCTTTTTGTGTGGTTTGTCAATATACTCATCAAGGGGGAGATTGAAGGACCTTGTGGAGGTCCATCCATGTTTGTGATGAGTATTTGACTTTATTTGAGCAAGGTGTGCTCAAGTTTGAGTTTGATTTGGATTGATTTTCAAAATGAAGCATTTTGAGTTGTCTCTGCCAGGAGTGGCAGAACCGGTCTTATGGACGCGGTAGTGATGAGTTGGATGGTTTATTGCATATCATTGTGGGCATTGCTATGTGAAAGGTTTTGTCCTTATCTTTGATGGTTGCAGGATGACGGTGCTAGGTCATGGTGAGGCGAGAAGGATGACCGGGACTAGGCGAGGAGCGTCGGAGGTCCAGACGGTTGGGAGATCGCCGGAAGATGATCGGAGACGGAGTCCGGGCAAGTCAAGAAGACAAGGAAAGGAGTTGATGCTAGTTAGATGCCGCGTGGATCAATGAGGGCCGTCAGATTGAGGTCTAGTTGATAGGTTAGCGGGTCTAGGTAGTATGCTTTGAAAACCGTGCAAGAAAACCCGGTATGTGTGTGGGTTTTGGGTTAGCCCTTGCATAGCTGTGTGTGTGGGTTAATTTTAGCTCTTAGATGAGTGCTCTAGGGTTGAGGGACTCATCCAAGGGTGGTAGGTGGCCCAAGGGTAGTATAAATAGGGGTTCTCTTGATGGTTTTGAGGTTTGTGAATGCTCCTTTGAGCTTTGCCCACATGAAAGTGAGGCTTTGTAACCTCTCCTTCCAGAAATTAAAGTTTTATCCATCCACCTGTGAATTTATTTTGCGCATTTACATTATGTCTTTACTTTATGCAATTTAAATTCAGCATTTACTTTCCCGCAATTACTTTCTCGCAATTTACTTTCATGTAATTTGGATTTGCCTCCCCTCCTTCTAAATGATGCTGATCTTGGATGTTTTGAGTGTGTTCATATGGTTTTACATCTCTTTTGCACTCTTGGATTGAGTATAGAATATCTTTTCTTTCAAGTTCCAACTTTGTTCAGAACTTGTTCTTCGCGCAGTAGTCAGTGTTTGATTTCTATAAAAATCTAGAAAAATCTTTTTCAAGTGATTCTTATTGGAGGAGGTGCGGGACTCTGATATCCACTTGCATAAAAAGTTTGGAGTTCATTTGTTGCACCGTTTGGGAGCCATGAGGTGAAAACCGAGCCCCAAACTTTCTGCTCGAAGTTCTTGACCAGACTGTGTTCTTAGATTTGTCCTGTTTTTTATGTATGGATTTTTGAGGAGAAATTTGGTGGAGTTCTTCATGACTCTGATGCTCATAGGGAGAAAAAGTCTCAAAATTTTGTAAGCTGCAGAAACTCACCAACCTCCTGTGCAAATTGAGGACAAGTTCTGGAAATTCTGCTTTTGCTTTTCTGAAAGTGACTTTTGTGATTTGAATTGATGTCCTTTCTAAAAGCAAGAGTTTGAATTGATTCCTCTTTAACTTGGACACTAGACAACCAGTATTGTGACTCAAAAATCCCCACATATTTTATGGTACTTATCCATGCAAGCTTGGGGTACATATAGTTGTCTAGTTTTTCAGGTTTTTCACGATTTCCTTTGAGCGATCTTGTCGAGGTTTTTGTTGGAGTATTTTGGGGGAAATTTTATTTGCGACCATTCACCCCCCCTCTGTTCGCCATCTCGGTCCTTCACAGATGTTCAGAGAGCTTGAAGGCATGAAAATAATCATGTGGGGCACATATTTATACAAAAGGTATAAAGTGAAACGGCGGGAAGGGTTTCGATGTGTCGCGTGAAGTTAAAACACACGATGTGCATATCGAGATTTTTACGGTGCCATTAAAAGCAGCGGTTACAGTTGAAGACTTCCTGTTAAGTCGACGTCGTGCGAGCCGATACTTAGGATTCTGGGAAGATAACAAGTTATCTCCCAAAAATGGGGGACATATGTTTGCACCAAGATTTGGCAGGTATGATCAAAATCTGTAGATTTGAGTCAACAGGATATAGTTGATATTTAAACTTGGAAAGGTTAAAGATATTTGGTAACTGCAAAGATTTCTGAGGAGAGACCGTCCGGATCGAGGCCGATACGGATCATGTTCTGTAACGTGTAGGTATAAAAGATAGACGTGGACAGACGAAGAAGGACAATCGAATCAACCAGCCTGCATTATATTTTCATCTACTTTTCCGTCGACTAAGAGTAGTTTTGTAATCTAGATTCTCCTGTAACTCGATTTGATCAATAAAGTTGCGCATCGCCGATTATTGATCATCTTTTGTTACGCTAATCAGGCTTGATTTTCTCTGATCTTGTTGTGCATCGCCTTTTTCAAAGTCGATCTGCCTTTATCCTCTGATTAGCCCTAATTGGCTAATTAAATTTACCTTTACCTTTGATTTGATCGGCTTTTAGCTAGTTAGATTTAGGCCGATTGCCCCACAGGATCGGCTCTACGCGTATTTCATGTTTTTTCTTACAGATTGCAAGATCAAATCGGTTGGCACGCCACGAACCAACTTGAACCCGGTGTTCGTCTTGTGTGTTGTGGTCAACAAACTCTACATCAAGTTTTTGGTGCCAACAGGATGTTATGAGCCATATGAAATCCTGATGGCTAGCTGCCTGACTGTGCTAGTTTAGAAGTCAAAAGTGTTGTATATGATCAAACGTTCTCATCTACTACTCTACTTTTTAAGCCATCTGTAATCTTCGTCACCTTCGTCAGGGTAGGCCTCAAGACTACTGTTTCTTTTGTTTCAGACGATCGGATTTATGTCAAAAGTTAGGTAGCTTCATTTTCTCTGTTTACTAGTGCCAAGCATTATGCAAGTTGCTGTGCATGACAAGCTTCAGAGCTCGTGTTACTTGTTTATGGCCAAGTCAGCGAGCATTGTGCTCAAATTTTCTAACTGTAAATCGTTCGCCGTTATCTTGGGTTATTAACCCATAAATATTTATGAATTGAAGTCGACATTTGTATGTGATTTCACTAAGTTAATAGACCTAAATGGTTCGTCGCAAAAATAAAGGACCTAAATGGCATTTGTCCTCAAGTTACAAGAGACGTTGCCCAATTTTCCTCAAACATTCAACAACCTAATCTATGTTTCTGGGTTCAAGAAAAACGAACGTCGAGTCTTCTTGTTGCGTGTGCACTGAAATGCTAAAATTGACCCGCATACAACTGAGCAAACAAACAACACACAGAACTCTTTTTTTGTTGGATAGATTCTGCAGCCGTAGAATCTTGTATAATTAACAATTCGTAGCTTTCATCAAATCAACACTCCATTCATGCATGGTGTTATTCAGAAAGGGAAATTTTGATATAAGTTTAGCTAAGACCCCCTGACTAGGGTTTATCTGGAATTTCTACAACTTTTAAATGCAAACAACATATCTTGTTGAGTAATTATCAAATCACGCGAAGGTAACCAAATCGACATAACTTATTTTATCGCTAGCATACCTGACTTTTGTGACCCCGCTGGTGATTTTGCTATCGACCTGTGCGTTTCATGACGCATCCCGTTCCCATGATGTAACAATCCCAAGAGGTGTTCTCTCCTGTCATGGCCTCATTTATTTTTAGAATAATTCCATTTTACACCCTTAACTTTTAAAAAAAAATCCATTTAACAGCCTCAACTACAGAACTGATTATTTAACTTCCTAACTTACAAAATCGGGTCAATTTACACACTAAAGCGGTTTTGATAATTTGGATCCCACTCAAGGGGAGCTACGTCATTGAGTTTAGGCAATGAGGATCCAATTCAAAGATATTGACATCAACATCATCGACCTCTTTCTCACTCTTTTTCTCTCTATATACATTCCCTTTCATCTCATCATCATTTCTTCTCTCATTTGGATCTACATCAGCAAAAATCGATAACATAGCTGCCAACATAGCAAAAAACACACAAAAAACCCTAAGTTGGATCCTTGTCAGTAAAATCGCTCTTCAAAACCGTCTTAAGACGTAAATTGACTGGGTTTTGTAAGTTTGGGGTGCTAAATACCCGGTTTTATGGTTAAGGGTGTTAAATAGGCTTTTTGAAAAGTTAAGGGGTGTAAAATAGACCTATTCCTTTATTTTCTAAATTTTTTTTGGCGAGGAGGCACCTCGGTTCTTCCGACGAGTGCTTCTTAGCAGCGTAGCACTAGTTTGTGTGCTAGTGATGACGAGGCTTAATGGTGTCCTGATCTTTCGGTGAGATGGATAACTATCAATTAATAGAGACGACCCTCACGATCTAGGCTACAACTAAAATACGACCGATGCCAAGCAATCGCTGAACCAAACTCCGAATTGTTATCAACCGTGCAAAACCCGGTTGACCTGATCACGAAGATCAATTCCTGTAAGCAATCGAAGAACAAGCAAGTGAAGAGGAACGCGGTATGCTACGCTAGCACAAAAAAAATTCTACCGCGAAACCAGAAAGCTACTCGCAAGAAGGGGATCATAGATAAGATTACCACTAGGCCGCTTCGCGAATCCTTCGCGCGTCGATGTAGTGGATCGTTCGCCGCGATCGTTGCGTCGATGTAGTGGATCGTCCTCGCCTTGCCGTGGATCGTCCTCCCACGCCGCAGTCGCAGCAGCATCACCGCAGTAGTCTACACGTCCAGAGATGGAACGTCGTGCGTCGGTGTGCAAGCACTGTCGCTCGGCGAGGCGGCGAGAGGAGTAGGCTAGGGTTTCGAGTGAATCACTCCTAAACCGTGGGAAAGCACACCCTGCACCCTCCCTCCTCCCCTCCTTATATAGCCACGAGATGAAACCCTAAACTAGGGCCCATCAGCGTGCTAAGCCCACGAGGTTCATTAATTACGGATCCAATCCAAATTAATGCGTCCCAGCCCATTAAGGGGGTGTTTGGGACAGCTCCAGCTCCACCAAAATTCGTGGAGTTGGTGGAGCAGGGTATTCCTAGCTCCAGAAATTTATAGAGCTGGAGCTGTGGGTACATTAAGAGTGTTTAGATGTTTCATCTTGTTTACATTTTAGACTAAAAATATAAACTTAATTCACTTTATTTTAGCCTACAAACTCCAGCTCTGAGGTGGAGCTGAGATCTGGAGCTATACCAAACAGGGCCTAAGTGTGTGACCCTGCAGGTTCACATACGTTTGGACATGGATTCGAAAACTCCTTTTCAATCGGACAGAACCTATCAAAAGTAATCATGTAATAATCCCTTTGCCAAGTATATGAAGATTGATCTCAAGGCGAGAAGCATGTCATCCTTTGATGATTCAATCCATCTCTCGTATCCGTGATATATTAATAAGTTGTGATTGACTCCTCAATCACGGCATGGCCATGCACTTCCTTAATCATATCACACGAGTGGCCTTGTCATATATCTCCGTTTCATTAGAGTGGCAAATTCCATCTTGACTGCTTACTTCCCTCTGCACGTTTCATAGTAAACATGAAAGCTACCTTTATAACTATCCGGTTAGGAAGTAGTGTTTGATAGCCCCAAGGAAAACTATTACACATGTAGGGAATATGACAATCTCAGGTCTAAGGATCATACATCTACTAGGTATGAGATACACTGATGACACATAAGAATGAAACATTCTCGCAGTGTCCCATTGCGGGTCTATCTAACCCATGTTCTTCAACATGCGTCCACAATGTGTAGATGATATCTCCATATCCCATGATCTATGAAGCATGATCATCGATCACTACATGTGCTGATCTATTCATCGTTGTCCTATACGATGATATCCGATCAGAGATATTTATCGAATTACATCATTAAGTAAAGAGCTTCATAAGCAAGTCACATACTTGTTGATCAATACAATGATATACATTCATTGGACCAATAATCATATTATTATTCATAAACATAGTCATGTTACAATCATCTAAATGATTACCTCAAGGGCATAACACTAACAGCAAGAACAAAGCAAAAGCAATCTGAAATTGAAAATATAATTAAAGTATTGATGTTGATCTCGTCGAACAAGAGAATACCAAATAGTTTCACCAAGAAAAACTACGAATAAACAAAACCCCCCAATAATTTTAGGGTACTCTCTAGCTATATATAGGTAAAAGAGAAAGGGGATTCAGTAGGCACAAAGGAGAGGCCGAATAGGACTCTTACAAGGCCCAAGGCCCAAGTTTGACTCGAACTGAAAAGTTGACCCGAATTGTTTTGTTGATTGCGGAGTACTCCTTAGGAATTTTTGGGTGAGGTCAAATTTGTTGGAAAGATCTTGAGTAAGCTTTTAATCAAGTGCAAGAACTCTCCAGTTGGACTCCGTATGCAAAAGTTATACTCATTTTACTTTAGGCTGGTATCTGGATGCTGAATTGGATTCCAGAACATTATGGATTTGATCTCTCTCTCTTCTTGGCCCATGGATGACGTGTTGGAGTTGGTCCAACATGGTGTAGTCGTATCCATAGTAGTGATGTCCTCATCATCCTCCCCTTCTTGATTTTGAGTCGTCCTCGACTTAAGCTCACCTTTAGCTCGTCCTTAACACAAAACATCGTCATATAGGTCCTACATTTAATTAAATAAATAGTAGTTCTGCCTCTTTATATATTTTAAAGACAAGAAAGACATTCAAAGGATTTCACCTAATAATCATCTACATAGCTCAACATTTTTTCCATCATATAAAGGCAAGATGAAAGCTAGCACTCTTGGATGCTTCCTCCCATCCTTGAAGGAAAACCATCCTCGATTTTGGACAAGCTGGAAAAGAAACAAGCAACAAAAAAACAACGTGTACATAGCATATATGTATATATCCCATATTTCATTGTTCTTTTGGTTTCGCGTAATGCTATTTACATAACAATAAATGAGGAAATCAGATTTAAGCAAAGCACCTTTCCTCACAATTTTGCAACTCAATTTGTGATTATAAGTGAAGCATATAACATAAATATTAACATGATTCAGTTTGCAACTTAATTTGCAAATATAAGTAAAGCACATATCTATCCCTGTCCTTGGATAAAGAATACTCATGTTTTGTAAGTCTCGTTCAATAACATAGATGGGCAAAACTAAAAGTTTTGGTAACAAGCATAGCTCATTCATATAATCGGATTGTAAACAAGCAATATCAAACCATTCCAACAATGGTGACACAATTTTAATGGGCTTCCTCTCATCAACTACGACATGCTGATTTGTAATACAAGTCAATGTACTAAAATTCGAACAATGAGGTAGCAAGCTATGGTTATCACACATATCAGGAAAATTTGATGGTGCCTTACATGAAACAAGCTGTTGCATACATCTAGGATTGCCCAAAACAGCAAGTTTCAATTCAGGAAATTTATCACAAGTTATGCATATTCTGTAAAAATGAAACTTGCCATCTATGCCATAATCCCCAAATAAATTGAATTTAAAAAGTAGGCATATGTGCTAGATAAAGACTTAAGAGATGAAATTTTAGAAATCTTATCCATAGCACAATTCAAGCTAACAGGCTCATTTAACATGATATAGCACAAAACAGTGGCAGGGGATATTCTAGCTATCACTTCCTTATGTGTAATCAGCACCACATGATCAAAATTATAAGCATGTAATTCATCACATGTTTCTACAATTGAGGCACAAGATGGTAACTCACTAGAATTAAGTATAGTAGGAATATACTAACAAATTTACTCCCTTTCTTACTGTAAAATCAAATTTTTACCATAGTCATTAGCATCCTCCTCAAAAGAAGTAGGTACCTCAAAACTTTCAATTGATAATGCATGGTTTTTAGCTTTTAGCTCCCCTTCTTCAGATGTAACCTACATATCACATGGAATAGCAACAAACAGAAGTAGATTGGATTACGTTAGTACTATCATCCTCACATGTGCTATCTTCTACTTCACTCGAATTTTTTGGTATTTCTTTCGCATGCTCAAGGTGTTTGCTCTCATTATGGTTTGGTGCAGTACATGCAATAGGATTAGCATTTAACTCTGTAGGAACTTGAACTGTAGTTGATTGTTTTTCTATATTTTTCTTTCAGCTTTGCATGAAAGATTAAGCAAGTATGACATAGAATTGAATTCTTTACAAGATATCATGATCTAAATATCAAAATCTAGTCCACAATAAAAGCTATTCATCCTAGTCTTTTCGGTCTCTTCTAACCCACAACACAAAGATACTTTTGTTACGTGTGCTATGTCATCGTACCTCCCATGGTGCTGAAGTTGTGCTCATACGTTCTTCGTATCTCGGAGTGTAAACTACCTCTTCTCCTAGGATGCTATTGGGCAGAGCACTACGACGTTGAGAACCTGCCATTGTTAGTGAAGACAAGAAACAAATCACAAATATTTGTTCCTATCAAGTACTAGGATTTGGTGATTCAAAGTCTCTCATACTCAAGCTTTTACCAAGTTCTTACTAATTCTTACCAAGCAAACATGTGGTAACTGGCGGCTGATTCGTGATAAACATACTCAAGCTTGGCAAAGCGATTGCAAGGAGAACGGTACCTATTTGGCTTGTAGAAGGTGGAGCTTGGACAGACAATATTTATTTTCTATGCAATTTGATAATTCTAGTTATTGTAATGATAAGTAATGACCCAAACTAGAATTCACAAGCCCTAGTTGCCAATCACAAGGATATAAGCGAATTTCAAGATAACACACATGCAAAGATGATGAAACTTAATGCAACAAATGGAATGAGCTAAATAAGAATAATTTCAGCACCAAAGCTCATGTTGCATAAGTTATGGAGAGACACTAGCTAATTGCTTTAGAAAAGGTAAAAAGGCACAAAATTGCTTACTAATTAATAAAATTACACAATTTGAAAATAATGAACACAAATTAGGGTTTTGCTCAATGTAGTGCTGTCGGCCACTATTCTATTTTCTTTTCTTTTTTTGGCCTTCTGGCTCTTGCTTTCTTTTTTCTTTCTTTTGGTGACTTTCAGCAAACACTAGTATGAATAAAGTTTTGGAATCGCTAACTCGATGTCACAACACGGTATGATATGATATTTCAAGATTATGTAATGTATCAAGTAGAGCAGCCCTCAGCAATATCAACAAGCTAGTCTCAAATAGGATCAAAGTAATCACAAGGGATGATTTGGTTCCCAATAGTAGGTGTATTGACATTTTTTGGGATTTTATGCTTTGTAGATGCTATTGTACTAAAAGGAACAAGCTTAATCTCAGAACGATCCACGAAACCCTAATTCAGTGTTTCTAGGGCAGTAGAGTTGTGTAACATCCCACAATTTGGCCTATAGTTTCACTTACGTGCATTTTAGTGATTTTCTGAAATTATTGGATTTTCTGGAATTTAATTGAATTTATTTTAATTAAGTATATTGAACCTTTGGTGAAAACTAATTATATATAGATAAAACTAATATGAAATTTTTCCAAAAATATTTTATTTGAATTCAAAATGTCTCGAAGTATTTATGAGAATTTTCTTGGATTTTTCCTGATATTTTAATTACCTTAAATGGATTAATCTAATTTCGGGAATTATTTTAAATCAAAAAGCTTTCAAAAAAACGGTGAACAGTACTGGGCCGAAGCCCAGCACTGTGCGCACGTGGCCCAACGTTGTGTGGCCCGCAAGCCCGCTTCGACGCCGCCGCGCGTGGGGACCGTTGGATCGGATCGTGCGGTCCTCTTTCCTCGGCGAAACCCTAGCGCGTGAGCCGTTGGATCGAGATCAAGCGGTCGGGATCGCTTCGCGTTGTTTTGGAAAGTTTTGATCGCATCCGTTGATTTTGGAAAGGGCGGATCGGATCGTATCACCCGGGAATCAATCGTGGCCGTTCATCTTGGATCGGACGGTCGTCGATCGTCGTCTCCGATTTGATTTTCGAGTTCGCCGCCGTGAGCCGTCTCTACCGCGGATTGCTTAGGGTTTCCTTCCCTGCGCTCATGCCGAGGCTATAAAAGCCGCAGCCCGCACTCTGATGTTCCTCGTCCCCTTGCGCAGCCAGTAGCACTAGCCTCTTCGCCGGAGTCGCTGCCGTTCGGCCCTGAGAGCTCGCCGTAGTTCTTTGTAGCGCCGCCTCTCTTTTTCTCGCCGTTTCGCCGCCGTCAAGCCTCCATCCGCCGCTCGGGTTCCAGATCCAGATTCGCCGCGTCGAGCCGCGCCGGAGCTGCCACCTCTTCGACGCCAAGAGGAGCTGGTTCGCCGTTGGAACCGTCGTCGTCTTCGTCTCCGGGAACTCAGCGCCGCCGCGACATCGCCATGCTTCGGAGCTTCGCGCAGCCGTTGGATCTTCCGTGGACGTCTCAGATCGTGCCGCGTCGCTTCGTCTGTAGTGATCAGCTCGGGTAAGCATGGACCGTCGGATCAGGTCTGTTCGGTTGAGATCGCGCCGCGTGTGTGTTAGGGCAGTAGCCGTCGGATCGTCGCTCGGATGCATGCCGCGTGTCGAGCATCAGCACGGGCGGCGTCGCAGCCAGTAGATGCCTGCCGCGTGTCAGGCGCGTGACGCGAGGCGCTGTGAGCCTCGTCCACGGTGGACCAGAGGCGGTTCCGTGGACCGGGTCGATGCGCCGAGGTGACGTGTCAGCGTCTGATTGGCTCGGGCCAGGGCTGACATCAGCATTGCGCAATAAAAATCTTTTCAGTTGAAAAATAATTCTGGAAAATCGGATATTCTATTTTCTGTATTTTCAGTATTTATTCAAACTTCAAAAGGCTATATCTTTTGCATTTTAACTCGGATTTGAGTAATTCAAATTTCTAAAAATTTGTAAAATCAAGATCTATTTATTGGTGAATTTTATTTTATTTTTATAGTTTGTTTGCTCTCTGTTTTGGTGTTTATTTGCTATTTTGACATCGTTTCGCGTAGACGTTGAACTGCCGGTGATCCGGAGGAAGATTCATCGCTTCAAGACCCAAGCTTAGAGCAAGACCAGCACCTACTCCCAGGCAAGTTGTGCTTTGATCATGTTGCACCCAATTTCACCAAATTACTATTTTGTCTTTTAAATTATGCATGATATTTTATGTGTATAAATGATTTCAATTAATCTGGGAATTAGATGATATGCCTAATTGAATTAAATCACACCTTGTCAATTTTATGCCATGATCTAATTGTCACCGTAGGATGTGGAATTATAGTTGGTTAATATTAATAATCAACATGGGACTAGTTAGACCGTCGTAGATTGCTTAGCCATGCCACGTCATCACATGTGTCCGAATGTTGTTACTTAATCTTGACTAATGGAATATGGAACAATGTTTAAGAATTTGTGTGTCATGTGTTGTCACACAGTGCTATCAAGTTGTCGTGGCGAGGTCACACAACTAGATTGAAATGTGGGGGGGGCACGTGGTGCTTGGTAATCAACTGGGGTGGTAATGATTTAGATTGGGGCAAGTGGCAAGGGGCAATGTGCCAAGGTGGGCCAGGGTTGGCAGGGGTATGTGGAAGTCTTGCCTTAATCACTTTAAGGACTTAACCTTGCAAGCCTTTGACCTAAGTCTCTCTTGCAACCACATGTCTGGAATGGGACAGCCTAGTTGAATAATTTGTGAAGCCTAGATTTTGAATCTTGTCGTGGTAAATAGTGAGTCCGGGTTTACGGTTTAACTCACATGGCGCAAGAGGGGGCCTGTTGTGGTGGTTTAACCCTTGATGTTGAAACCATAGCGAACGATCTTGGGTCTAGGTGTAGCATTGTAAAGGCTTTGTTATGATCACTCGCCTTGGTGGTGTTTGGTTGTATCGTGTGGGTAAAGTGCATAACCTCTGCAGAGTGTACAATCTATTCGAATAGCCGTGCTCACGGTATTGGGCAATGCTCGGAATTACAGATTAAGGGTTAGACTTTTGTTAAACAAAAACTTGTTGGGATGGCGAGTGCCATGGGAGGTGGAAATTGATTTAGGATTGGAAATTTGGTTTACTTCATAAATCTGAATCTATTAATTCTTTGTTATTGTTTCTTCGCTTTTCAATCTATTTCTCGTATTCTTGTTAAATACCGCTCTCTTGCAAAATAGCCATATTAGCCATTCCTTTGGATTGAGCCAAGCATATAGAATATTAGACTTGCATTCTTGTGCACAACTTGTTGAGTGCTTTATGTACTCACCCCAACAACAACAACTTCGTAAGAGGAAGAATCTACGCCCTTCGTGGAGGAGGATTATATGGATCACGAATGCTTAGGTCCGAGCCTCATCGGTTACTGCGGTGAATCGGGAGTCTGCTACGCTTATTTATTTTTTTCTTTGCTTATTTGCTATTTCTTTTATAAGCCCTGTGTGGCAATAATCATGTAAGACAATAGTTACTATTAATTATTAAAGTTATGCTATATTCCGCTGTGTATGACTATGATAGCATCTATGTTGAGCCTGTGTGCACTAGCGTGATCCTGAACTAGTGCGGTATACACAGAGGGTCCGGATTTGCAAATTCGGGTCCTGATAAGTTGTCGCCTAGATTAAAATTTGAAAACGACCGAATTTGGAAGGTTCACTATGGAAAGAATTGAAGCTTATCTCCTCAGCTTTCAATAGAGTACAAGGACATGCAATTTGGACCTCGGGTGTGAAAGTTATGGCACAAAAATAGAACACCACAAAATTGTCCCAATTTTAGCCAGACGAGACCGATTCCGAATCAGAATTAAATTCGGTTTGAATGAGTCCAAATCACAAAGGACACCCAAAATATTTTTGTAGAGGACTCTTCAAGGATTCAGGAAAGTATAAAAAGTTTTCAATCGATGTTCGGACATAAGAATTATGATCAAAATACCGAGATGATCTGAATTGGAAGTACAACTTGCTTAACCAACTTTGACGTCCAGATTAAACAAATTTGGGTCCAGAATTAGAGTCTGTGCCTAACTAGGTTTTTGTAGAGCTCGTCCCCAGGTTTTAGAAAAGTGCAAATGTAAGGACCAAGTTGGCCTAGAGGTGGGGGGTGAATAGGCAACTTTAAAACTTTTTCAATTATTATGAAAAACTTTTCTCAATAAAAATAGAAACGGAAGCAATTAGTATAAAAGTCCAGCACCACACTTGTTCAAGAAAACTTTTTATAGAAGGGAATTTCGAATAAGAAACAATAAGAGAATGTAAGCACTGATAAACAAAAACAAGAGAACTCTAGGATTTTCCACCGAGGTTCAGAGATCACTTCTACGTTCCCGTTAGAGCACTTCCTCAGAAGTATTGCTCCACCAAACAGCCAATCTCAATAGCTTTTGGTTTTCCACTATCTTGACTCTTTCACTACTCCAGTGAGGTGAGTCTCAACCTTTCACAGCAATGGTGGTCTTCCACAATCACTGTTGGATAGGTCACACCAACAACTTCTCCAACCGTCTAGGAACAGCTAGTTCCAAGAGTAATAGACTATCCACAAGCCCTGTCTCTTGATTCAGTAGCTAGATGCAAACTAGACTTAGCTTGGAGCAAGCACTCAAAATATTCAGAATGAATGTTTGTGATTTTCTGAGTTGAAGCTCAAACTCTTGATAAAAAAATGAAGCTCAGGAATTCTAAAGATCAAGAGTTGTATATGATTTGAACGATGTCAAAGATGTTCAGGATATCAAAGATGTGAATGTGCAAAGTTCTATGTCTTTGTTTGTGAGCCCAGGCATTCTATATATAGATCCTGAACAGAAATAACCGTTACACCTACCATTTACCCATTGGGGGTTGGTAGGTTAGATGGGGTAGGTCAACTGCTACCCTTTTGTAAGAATTCTATGGTGTAAGAATCATAAGTCAAACTACACACACGCCGGACCGGAAATTTCAGTCCGGGGTACATAGTATTGAGAAGCATTGTTGAACTCAGAGAGACCCATTTACGCTGGACCGAAAATATCGGTCCGTCGTACACATGCATTGTTTAGCTTTGATACCTGCAAGAGAATGCTTGAGCCGGACCGAAAAAGTTGGTCCTGTGTACACATGTTTTTGTTTCTTTTGAGTACCAGCAAATAACGTTTGTGCCGAACCGAAAAAGTTGATCCGGCGTACATGGAAAAACGGCTGGTTTAAATAGAGAGAAACAAATTTGCTCCGGACCAAAAAAATTGGTCCGACGTACACAAGGAATTCTGGTCTGCATCAGACTTTATATTTCTGGTTAAAATAAATTTTAACACAGACTAGAATCTTATTTAGAGTGAAAGTATAACTTATGCCAGACTAAATTTAAGAAAGAATTCAAATTTGTCCGACGAAAAAGGTTATAGGCTGAAAGAATCAAAGGAGAATTTATAACGTCGGACCATCAGAAATCGATCCGGCGTACATGAAGTACGCTTGGTGAAGGAAGTTCTCAGCGCCGGACCGAAAATATCGGTCTGACGTACATGGTGTACGCTCGGTTAGAGTTTGAACTTAGGATCTTTGAGCGCTTGAGTAAAAGAAGTTTGGTCCAGAGAGAACTGTTTTGGCTAAGAAGATAGAGCTTTGGATTTTTGAGTGAGAAATATGAAAAGTCCTATGCAAGTAATCTTAGTGATTTTGCATATGAACCAAGATCATTTCTTATGTATAATCCCTCTTAATAGTACGGTGATTTTAACTATATGGCTTGAATCAACTCCCAAGCCAAAACTAGAAAAACACCTTAGCCTTGATCATCAAATCTGACTATTGTCGGTTTTCACTAAGTATCCTTTTTAGTCATCAACACCAAAATCTATATAATAAGCATAATTTATACAAATATGGAGCCTAGATGCTCTCAGCAAAAACACTAGAATCTGAGTCCGTTTGATAAAGTTATGAAAAAAACAATGTGTACTGAACAGATTGAAATAAAAAGCTATGCGAAGGAAAAAAGATCAGCAACTAAAACAAGGACTCTAATAGATCAAAACCTACCAAAACACACTAAAATACCATACTGAATCTATACGTTGAATTTTTGTGGAGTAATTTTTAATTTAGGACAGAAAACAAAAACTAATCTAAGATACTAAAATTCTCATCGATTAACGAAAGCTCTGATATCACCTGATGAGACTTAATGGTGTCCCGATCTTTCGGTGAGATGGATAAGTATCGATTAGTGGAGACGACCCTCACGATCCAGGCTACCTACCGAAACATGACCGACATCAAGCAATCGCTGAACCAAACCCTGAATTGTTATCAACCGTGCCAAAACCCGGTTGACCTGATCACGAAGATCAATTCCAGCAAGCAATCAAAGAACAAGTAAGAACAAATCAAAAACAATATGAAATTGGAAATATAATTAAAGTATTGATGTGGGGTTCCGAAGCACGGTATTGCTGTTGATCTCGTCGAATAAGAGAATACCAAATAGTTTCACCAAAGAAAACTACGACTAAACAAAACCTCTAGTAATTTTAGGGTACTCTCTAGCTATATATACGAAAGAGAAAGGGGATTCTACCAGCACAAAGGAGAGGCCGAATAGGACTCTAGTACAAGGCCCAAATTTGACTTGTACTGAAAAGTTAACCCGAATTGTTTATTGATTGCGGAGTACTCCGAAGGAATTTTTGGGTGGGGTCAAATCTGTTGGAAAGATTTCGAGGTAAGCTTTTAATCAAGTGCAAGAACTCTTCAATTGGACTCCGTATGCAAAATTTATGCTCATTTTACTTCAGCCTGGTATCTGGAGGCCGAATTGTATTCGAGAACATTATGGATTTGATCTCTCTCTCTTCTTAGCCCATGGATGACATATTAGAGTTGGTTCAACTAGGTGTGGTCGTATCCATAGTAGTGATGACCTCATCAAGTGATCGAGCTAGTACAAGAAAAAAAGGGAGAATGGGAAAGAAGAGAATGAGAGATGATGTCGTATCCATAGTAGTGATGACCTCATCAAGTGATCGAGCTAGTACAAGAAAAAAAGGGAGAATGGGAAAGAAGAGAATGAGAGATGATCCATCGGCGGTGTTGAAGAGAAATGCAGTGCTGGTAAATTGTTGTGCCCTGGTTGGTGGTAGCATTTGTAGTCCGTGTTATTTTGAGGGTTGTTCCTGAAACACAGCTCATGAGCAAATCATTTTGGGCGTCCCTGATAATCAAAGAGGATAGTCAATTGCATTGATGCAAGTAAATATTGATATGAAGGGACAAGGACTATCCACTGGTAGTCTAGCACGAGGAGAGGAGGGGAAGAACTCCCCACATGGAAACCGCTAGAAATTTTTCATTAACAATATATTGTTTTATTTATATAGTATAGGTTTTTAATATGAAGTATGTGTCTTTTTTATATGTTTTGACTAGAATTTGTACCTACATGTTAGAATTAAGTTTTAAAGCTATACATTGAACAGATACATATAAATTGCTGAATAAAGTCGTACTAACATTTTACAAAAATAGGGTTTCGGGGAACTCCCTAGAGACGTCCCGTCGCGTTGCCATATCTGTTCTTGAACATATAGTTCTTCTGAATTGAATATGAAGTATAAGACGTAGTGGCATTTGCTGTTTGCATTTTGCACCCACTATCAAGACTATCAACCTTGCATCGAGCTCTGTGCAAGAAAATAGGGAATCGAATTCAATAAAGTTATTTCATTGCCAATAGGAATTAACTGTACCATCTAGTTCTTTTTTTATTATTCGTTTTGCACTGAAATTTGATCGATGATTGCATTGAAGTCTAATTGGATACCGAATGGGATTTAGTTTATCAAAGGGGAAAGTACACTTTCAACTTTGAAATATTTGTCTCGGTTCGTTTTTTAGCTTTGAGCTATATAATCATCTGAAACACAGTCCTGAACTATTAAAACCATTCACTTCACCCCCAACCCACTCCACTCTGGTTTTGGGCTAACTGGGATGCCCCGTAAGATCCTTGCTATCAAATGAAGCCTCATTAGCTCTGGGTCCACAATTGACTCTAATACTCTTTCTTTGTCATCTTCTACGAGAATGGCGGCAATTACGGGGGGTTTTTGAGCGTGGTGATGAGAAGGTGCTTTAGAGATCAAGGAGGAGAGGATGATTTCGACGAAGTCGAACCCAATGAGGACGAAGTAGGTGCACATCTACCGTACTAGAGCTCCACTTTTGCTGTTCCCCTTGTAATATCACAATGTTTGCTTTTGAATTGTTTTGTGCAATTTATCATTATTGGGATTTTTTTAATTTTATTTGCAATTTAAATATTAATATTAATTTTCCTTCAGTTAAGAAGTATTTAATATGGATATTTTTCAAGTTAATATTTGCAAAAAATATTTTATTTGAGTTCTATATGCTCACAAGTATTTTACAGAATTTTATGGGATTTTTTAAAATTTATTTGCTATTTACTTGAAGCTATTTTTATTTTCTATATTTATTTAAAAAGAAAAATTAATTGAAAATCCGTAAATGACTTTGGGCCGAAACCCGTTTGATCCGGCCCAATTATCCGCGTCGAAGCCCAGTCTAGCCGATCAGCGCGCGGCCCAACCGAGTTCAGCTCGGTTCATGTGCGCGTGTCAATGACAGGTTGTCGTCTCCGTGTACACGCAGGAGCCAGAGCGCACACTCGGACGCACTTGCCATTCCAGCCAAGGGACGAACTCCTAGGCCTTTTTAAGGGGAGCATAGTGGTCACCTTGAGCTCGCAAAGCTAGACCCAAGATCCGTTAGCTTCAAGTCGCCGCCATCTCGCCATATTTTGAAGATTTTGCAAAGCGTCGCCACCGGAGTAAAGCCATTGATTTGTTGCCATCGATGAGCCTCGAGACTTGCATTCTTTGCACAACTTGTCGAGTGCTTTATGTACTTACCTTTGTCACAACAAAAGCATCAGTTAAAGAGGAGTCTATACCTGCTTTGGTGGAGGAGTTCTAGGAAAAGGCGAGTTACTACGAGCAAACCTTGGAGGTAAGGCTGATTTTAGAAGATCAGATTCGTGAAAGTTAGAAAGATGATGTTAAGATCAAGAGAGTTAAGTCTAAAATGGGGAAAGGCAAAGCTAAATATTTTTCTTTGGATGATCAAGGTACTCTATGGTTTAAGAGTCGAATTTGTGTATCGAATCAGAAGGAGTTGAAGTAGTTGAGTCTTGAGGAAGCTCATGATTCAAAATATTCGATTCACCTAGGAAGTGCTAAGATGTATCAGGATATTAAGGAAAGATTATTGTGGCCTAGTATGAAGCGTGAAGTTTTTGAGCATGTTGCGTTTTGTAATGTGTGTCAGAGAGTGAAGACAATGCATCAGAGGCTAGCTGGTTTGTTACAACCATTGAAAATTACTAAGTGGGGTGGGAGGAAATCGGTATGGATTTTATTACTGGTTTCCTAGAACATAGAGTGGTTATGATTCTATATTGGTCATTGTGAAACGTTTGATGAAAGTTGCTCACGTTATACCAGTTAAGACTACATATACTGGAGATCTCTTGGCAGAGTTGTACATATCAAGGATTGTGTGTTTGCATAGAGTGACAAAGAAGATATTATAGAGGTGTCGATGTTCAAGACCTAGGGTCCCTAAATCAAACTTATGAAAAAGATGATTGTGGGCTTCTGATGAAAAAGATTGAGAAAACAGGGAATATGGGGATTGCTTCTTTATTAGCCAAGTGGTCTAACAGAGTACAATATTTACAGAGAATCAGAAATCTAATTACAATTGTGATTATAATTGCCTCTCTCCTTGATAGCGTAGAAGGGCTCACTATTTATGTTAAATGAAGAGGCAATAGTTGTTCTCCAAAAAAGTGTCGTATAACCAAGAGGTACCTTCCTGCCAAACGGTATCTTCTTGTCAAATGGTGCCTTTTCTAGCGATAACTTCCAGGTAGTTGCGTGTATTTGTCAAATAATTGTCTACACGAAGACATGTGCGGGGATAACCGCTTGCTCCGACCAGTTTCACTGGCCGGGGATGACCAGTGTGAAGCAATGTGATAGCCCACCTTAACTATAATGGTCGGAGACATAACCTTCTAGTTAAACATGGGCCGCGTTCTATATTATGGGCTTCATGGATTATAGGACCATTAATAGAATACGGTTTTTAATCGTTGAGGGCCCAGAAAAAAGAGGCTTTTAATCCTCATCAGCTAGCCCCAAAGGCTTGAGTAAATATGTAAATTACTCAAGACTTTTCATCTTCCGTGACCTTGTGGTGTTATGCACCAATTATCTGACTATTTAAATGCTAATAAATGAGGAGATCTTTGCAATTCTCTTGGTAACTGAACTAGCATTAACCATCTTTACTGAATAGTTTATGTAGAGGGGAGTAAGGCTTCTTTTGTATAATTCATACTTTCAGACTCTTGAGTGAGGAAAATTTTCTTTGAACTCTATTGCTTTCAAGCTTTCTCTTAGTTCTTAAAGCTTTTCATCTTCCGTCCTTCTTTCTTCTCTCAGCAATTGTGATGGAGAGTATGATCAAGAAAAGGAGGTAAAAAATTTCAAGATCTAAAAGAAAGTTTGAAGACAGAAGGCCCTATTCTTTCATATCGGTTAAACATTCATCAAAAGGTGGTTTTTACACCTTTTTGGAAATTGAAACGGTGTTCAGAATCGACACAGTAAAGAATATATAAAGGGTTAACTCTCTATAAACTCTTTACGCCTTTGTAGTTTTAAGTGCAGAGTAGTCTTTGAGCCCTTTAGAATTCCCTTGAGCCTTTTTGTCTCCAAGCCTTCTTCTCCCTCATAACTCATCACCATGGACAAGTCTATTCTTACCGAAGACAAGGTTCAAGAGCTTGAGGAACAAGGTTTGATCCCCTCACACGAAATGATGAGGTGGGATCCTAGTGGGGAGGACACGAAGCCGATGCCTCATGAGGGGCACCTCGTCCTTTTTGCTGCTTTTGTCAGGTTAGGGTTTTGCCTCCCCGAGAGCGAGTTCCTAGTTGATGTGCACGATCATTATGAGATTGAGTTTCATCATCTTCCCCCTGATTCTATCCTGATTTTGAGCATTTTCTCGCATCTTTGCGAAGCTTTCCTTGGCATCCCTCCACCACTCCACCTTTTTTGCTATTTTACCAGTACACTAGGAATAGCAAGAACTAGAATATCGCTGAGAGCGCCTATTTTAAGCTCCAAGATAAAATGACTTCTCAGTATCTCCCACTCTCGACCAAGGACACATGATGTGATTATCGTCAGGAGTGGTTTTATTTCGAAATTCCTGGGGACAGCCGCCTTCGATTCACCGAAAAGATGGCCCCAGTGTGGACAAGGACAGAAGCGAAGAAGGAGAATGATTCGCTGATCCTCACCGACGATGAGCGTGACATCGTTAGGATCATCACCAAGTTGGTGGCAAGGGGCTTGTTGAGGTAGAAGATCGTTTATGATTTTCTACACCACAAGGTGAACCCCTTGAAGAGACGATTCATATTCGCTTGGAGGATGAAAAATGACCTAGATCCTACTAAGGATGAGACTAGAGGTGATAGAAATCTGAGTTACTAACCTCTTTCTTTCTATTAAAAGAATTTTACTGACATTTTTGGGTATTCCTTCCTGTTAGTTCTGGCTGTTGAGGAGATCTGGTCAAGGATCACGTACATGCTGCACATTTCCTCTAACGAGTCCAACCAAGCTGCTTTAGACAAGTAGCCATTTAGCCTGATCGGACAAACCGATGAGTTTATCAATGAACGTATCATGGTAAGCACCAAAAAAACTTTTGGTTATTTTTATTAATTGTCTTTATGCTTGATAATTAATATTGTTCTTTAGATGCATGATCGAAAATGGGTTGCCGATCAGTCCGAGGTCTCAGCGTCTGCTCTGCTGACCAAGAAGGTAAGGACCTCTGATCCGACCAGCACTAATCATGCGTGATACCAGTTAGAGCCATTCGCTCTAAGAATGTGCATGATCGACCTTAGGCACAAAGAAGAGGGTCGCGTTCGCTGCAAGGACACAGACAAGGACCTCATCTTAGGTGCACAAAAAGAAATGGTTCAATTGCATTTCCCTTTATTCAGGGTGAAAGTGAGGATTCAGAGGATAATGTTTCTCTGATTATATGGAGGAAAAAGAAGACTCCTGACCTAGATGTTCGGACATCGTCAATTCCTCTAATATCATGGGAAATGGACTTAGAACTTCATTGCAGATATGTACCTTTTTATGGATATTTTTATTTCTATGTACTTTTCTTCAAAATCTAAGAGTCTTTTGTTGTTATTTTTAGTCCCCAGGCAACTACTAATGATTCTTTTGTGGATCAGGATGTGGCTGCCTAGGTTGGTGCTGAGGCCAATCCGCTAGTCACACTAGCAACAACCAGTGTGAAACAGGCCCTAGCATCAATTGAGGCTATTGCTCAATATGCCCCGACCAGTGGGCAAGTGAATCTACCCATCATTGAGGGTGAAAGTCCCTCGACTGCAGTTGAGGACCCTCTCATCGATCAGGTTCCATCAATCATAGAGGAGATCGGCACCCCTCCTGTGATGACGACCGAGGTGGTAGGGACGACCACTGCTACTGAAGAAGCTTTTGCGGTCGTGGAGGCCGAAGATCTCTTGGATGCAATAAAAAAGATGTTGGTCATTCCGACTAGCGAAGTGGAAATAGTGTCTGAAAAGGCCATAACCGCTGACACATCCTTCCAGTGGATTTACCACTAGCGTCTTCCTCTGGTCATTCCGACCAGGAAAACTTCAAGCAAGTTTTTGATAACTTGCAAGCGAAGGTATTCATCTTATCTCATTTCTTCTAAGAAACTTTTTGAGAAAAGGTAATTCTAATTCATTTGCGATTTTTCTTTTTTATAGCATTCACAAGAATTGCTCGACCTATTAGGTCAGCAAGCAAAAACTTTGGTTAAAGCCGAAGTAGACAAAACAAAAAGGTATGTTTGAGAAACGACCTCTTCTTTTGGCTTATTCAAAGATTTTTATCCTAACAAATCTGTTCGAGAATAGATTGGAAAAGCAAATAACAGAGCTTGAAATACAACTCTTGGTGGCTCAAAACACCGCCAAGGGTTATAAGTTTAATCTTGTCGAGGCTACTAATAAGATCATATATCATGAAGAGAAGACTGCTAGACTCCAGGAGGCCTTCAAAAGAAATAAAGACAAGGTTTATAGGCTCTCCGAAGAGCATAAGACTGCTCTCCAAGCAAAGGAGACTGAAATAACAGATAAGAACTATATCCTGTCCTGCTTCACTTTTCTTTTTTGAAAGAAGAAAGTGATATTTAAATTTTATTTTGAATTCTGCAGAACTAAAAGAAATGATAAAATCCAAAGAGATTATGCTCTTTGAAGGAGAAGTAGGGAAAATAAAATCTGAAGTGACGAGGCCAGTAATGAAAGAAGAAATAGAAAGAATGATAGACCAAATAAAGCTCTTCATGAAAGACATAGCCACAGTTCAGAGAGGAAGGAAATCCATTCTAAATTTTTCCTTGGAGTAGCTTCAAAAAATCGCCACGGATCTAAAAGGTAAATAAGTAAAACTTACAATTCTTGATCAATTGATTGATGAATTGGTCGCGGGGCTGAATGACCAGCTGAAGATCATCCAAAGTCACATCCCCTCAATGGCGCAAACTATAAAGATAGCACTCCGGACCTCAATTGCTGTTCAAGTGGGTGAGTGTTGGCATTTCTACAAGGATGAAGTCGAGTTGGAGAAACTCACGCCTGACCTAAAACTGACCACTCAAGAGGAGATCAATAGAAAACGTGCAGAAGTACAATATGCCATTGACATGTATATGAAAAATGTAAAGATCACATTCAAGTAGTATGTATATCAACTTTTGAATGAATGAAATATCTCCTCTTGTGTTATATATTTTTTTCTTGCCTCTTATCTGCTTGTATATTTTTCTGAGTGTGTCACTAGCCCCCTACGGTTTGTGTACTGACTAGCAACATGGTCAGAAGATAAACAGTTATAGGATTGACAACCTGTTCTCTGTTACTTAGTACTTAGTATTAACCAGTAACAGATTGGAGATAAAGTTAGTCTAATGAGTTCCAATGCAATAAGGACTGGCTTATATGGAAAGTCTCTATTAGAAGTTATCCACAATCTGACCAGCAACTTCGTACATGTTGTAGAGAGGTTAGCCAAGTTATAATTTTGTGATTTCTCAGAGGATGATCAAAACAGAAAACAACTATACATATAACACTTAAGACATACTTATGTAAATGAAAAATATGTAATGAACTTATTTACACATAAAACCCAATGAAGATACTGTATTCCATGTGTTTGAGAGAATTCTTCCATCTTCCATGGCGAGTTGAATAGAACCTGGTCGGGTGATTGATACCACAGTAAAGGGACCTTCCCATTTGGAAGATAACTTATGTAAGTTAGACTGATTATGGATCCATCGTAGAACCAGATCTCCCACTTTAAGTATTCACGTTTGAACTCTTTTATTGTAGTATCGTCGTAAGCCTTGTAAATAGGCTACCAACCTGATAAGTGCTCGCTCCCGTTTTTCTTCTACGAGATTGATATCATCTTCGCACTAGTCGTCTTGATTGACATGTTCATAGAGAGTAGTTCATGTAGGACATAAGTGAATCTCACTAGGCAACACGGTTTTTGCTCGTTGTGCGTATGACCCAAATCACTGAATAGAGGTCTTCTACCTAAGCCCTCGAGCATATGATTTGGCCATTAGCACGTTCAACTGCTCTATTGCTCTAAGGATGAGCAATAGAAGCGTAACATATCTTTGTGCCTATTTTATTATAATAATCCTGAAATAGGCCACTAACAAATTATGATCCATTATCAGTAATTAGTCAATAAGGAACACCAAATCTAGTGACTATATTTTTCACAAAGAATTTCTTGGCTACTTGAGCTGTAGTGGAAACTACAGGCTCAACCTCAATCCATTTTGTGAATGTATCAATCCCAACAAATAGGAATTTAAATCCATTCATTGCTTTACGTAAAGGACCTACTATATCAATTCCCCATGTCGAAAATGGCTATGACAAAGGTATGGTTTGCAATTGATTAGAAGGTAAATGCACTTGTCGAGTATAAAATTAACATTGCCCACAAGTTTTTACAAGTTGCATTGCATCTTGTAAAATATGGGCCAATAAAAACCATGTCGGAAGGCTTTTCTTACCGGTGTTCTGTATGAAGCATGTGCTCCACACAAGCCCCCATGTATTTCATTAAGCAATGTTTTCCCTGTTCTTGGGATATACATCGCATTAGAACACCATGCGATTGTAACACCCCGGCATCCACGTGCCCTGAATGTCACCTTACCAGACCTTTACACTAATATTTAACCCACATTAACTAAAAAATTCAGCAACATCATACAACACTTCTAGACAAAAAGCAACATCTACCAAGAATTTCTAACAAGTATTGACATTAAATATAACCTCAACAATAACAATTAACCATATTTTACCACATTTTCAGCAACCACCAACTTTAACATCTAGGCAAGATATTTCAACTACAAGGTATAAAATGAAGTACGACAATGGACAATAGAAAGGCATAACCCAAGTTATACAAACAAGCCACACCCATAGCTTAAACAAATAGAATAATAAATCCTTACAGGTTGCACCTACTAAATTATTCCAATAATGAGTTTATTTATTTATTAACCAAGCGTGTTCCGGAATGCTAAACATTATGATGACAGTGGAGCAATTGACATGTGTCGTGTCTATGCTACTCCCATTCCGGTCATGCCGGTCTCAAAGTACCTAAAACATTAAGCAAATAAGTGTGAGTCCAAGGCTCAGCAAAGTGCATCATACAACAATAACAACACACGTAAATAACCATTGAATAAAATACATCATGTCATGTTATCCATACATAAAGGAGAACTAATTAATTTAAATCTCTTCATCTGCTTCATTCATGCAATGCATCATGCTTTTATGCTCAAATGCATCTCTTTTTCTCTTTGCTTATAACGGTATAGCTAAGGGTACACCTGTTGGTGTCACACTCTCCCTTCCATCCCAGTGGAGGGGCCTACTACGTCTTACTCCCATCCATATCCTGTGGAAGGGCCTACCATAGTAGGACTTTCGTGCCCACCACAAGTGGGTCACAGAGGCCCACACGGGTCACCTGTTCCATCTATTCTGGACCAAGTTCTTATTCAAACTCAAAACTTATGCCTTTTCATGTGTTTGTCAATATACTCATCAAGGGGGAGATTGAAAGACCATGTGGAGGTCTATCCTTGTGTGTGATGAGTAATTGATGAGTTTTGAGCTTGGTTTGATTTGAATTGGATTTGAAGCAATTTGAGTGTTGGTTGCTCTTCTTAGTGCTACCGGCCTAGGGGTAGTAGCACCGGACCATTGAGAGCAATTATGATCGATTAATGATTTTGGGATAATCATTGAATATCTTGTGGGCATTGCTATGTGAAAGGTTTTTCCTTGTCTTTGATGGTTGTAGGGCGACGGTGCTAGGTCATGGTGAGGTGGAGGATGACCGGGACTAGGCGAGGAGCGTCGGAGGTCCAGACGGTTGGGAGATCGCCGGAAGATGATCGGAGACGGAGTCCGGGCAAGTCAAGAAGACAAGGAAAGGAGATGATGCTAGCTAGATGCCGCGTGGATCAATGAGGGCCGTCGGATTGAGGTCTAGTTGATAGGTTAGCGGGTCTAGGTAGTATGCTTTGAAAACCGTGCAAGAAAACCCGGTATGTGTGTGGGTTTTGGGTTAGCCCTTGCATGGCTGTGTGTGTGGGTTAATCCTAGCCCTTAGATGAGTGCTCTAGGGTTGAGGGACTCATCCAAGGGTGGTAGGTGGCCCAAGAGTAGTATAAATATGGGTGGAGGGGTAGCCTCCTCCCCTTGAAGGTTTTTGAGGTTTTTGAATGCTCCTTTGAGCTTTGCCCACATGAAAGTGAGGCTTTGTAACCTCTCATTCCATAAATGAAAGTTTTATCCATCCAACTCTGAATTTATTTTGCGCATTTACATTATGTCTTTACTTTACGCAATTTAAATTCAGCATTTACTTTCCCTCAATTACATTCTCGCAATTTACTTTCACGCAATTTGGATTTGCCTCCCCTCCTTCTAAATGCTGTTGATCTTGGATGTTTTGAGTGTGTTCATATGGTTTTACATCTCTTTTTCACTCTTGGATTGAGTAGAGAACATCTTTTCTTTCAAGTTCCAACTTTGTTCAGAACTTGTTCTTTGCGCAGCATTTAGTATTTGATTTTTATAAAACTCTAGAAAAATCCTTTTTAAGTGATTCTTATTGTAGGAGGTGCGAGACTCTGATATACACCAGCCGACAAATTTTGGAGTTCACTTGTTGCACCGTTTAGGCGCCATGAGGTGAAAACCGAGCCCCAAACTTTCTGCTCAAAGTTCTTGACTGACTGTGTTCTTTGATTTTTCCTGTTTTTTCTGTAAGGCTTTTTGAGGAGATATTTCGTGGAGTTCTTCATGACTCTTCTTCTCACAGGGAGAAAAATTCTACAAATTTTGTGAGCTGCAGAAACTCACCAACCTCCTGTTCAAATTGAGGATAATTTTTGGAAATTCTGCTTTTGCTTTTCTGAAAGTAACTTTTATGATTTGAATTGATCTCCTTTCTAAAAGCAAGAGTTGGATTGATTCCTCTTTATCTTAGACACTAGACAACCAGGATTGTTACTCAAAAATCCCCACATATTTTATGGTACTTATCCATGCAAACTAGGGGTACACATAGTTGTCTAGTTTTTCAGGTTTTTCACGATTTCCTTTGAGCGATCTTGTCGAGGTTTTTGTTGGAGTATTTTAGGGGAAAATTTATTTGCGACCATTCACCCCCCCTCTGTTCGCCATCTCGATCCTTCAGATCTGCATCGTGTGGTTCTGGTGATTCCACGTCGCCCCTTCTCTGTTTACTTTTGGCATTAGATCTGTACCGTTAAATCTATAAATGTACGGCTTAGATTAGATCTAGGGTTTTATGTTAGATGCGGTTTGGACCGTTGGATTGTTTTTGAATGCTCGAGATTGAGCCACGTCGCCTTGCGCACAGTAAACAACTCCGTAAGAGGGAGCCGTTGGATTAGATTTAAACGGTGGAGATTAAATCCAGGTTTGCCCTAAGGATCCGCACCGTTCAAATTTGAACAAGCGGCGGTGATTGTGCCGCGGCCACGCCAAATCGCGTGTGGCCGCATGTTCCTGTTGACCGAGGCGTGACCCAATCTCGGCTGTTGATTTCAAACGGGCCATCGCGATTGCGTCGCGTGTCTTCTCGTGAACCGAAGCGTCGCCAGGCGTGCGCGAAATCCCACCATTGGATTTGTGCGCACCGTTAGATGTGTGACGCGTGGCAGCGCGGAAATCAAAGCGTTACCGAGTCTGTGCAGGATTGCACCGTTGGATCTGAGAGCCCCGCTGGATGGGCGACGCGTGTCACACGCATCTCGGTGCGCTGCTCGCGTGCGTCAGGAGATCTGACCGTTGATCTTTGGACGGCCATGATGTAGCCACATAGTAGAGATCTGACTGTTAGATAAAGAATGGCTGAGATGATGACACGTGCCCGTGCACGAATCTCGAGGCAATCGGCTGACGTCAGTGGTGACGTCAGTTCTGACGTCATCAATGGGACCCACTTGTTAGTGTTGGTACTGTTCTGTGGACCGAGTCCACGGTGGACCAGAGCCGAACTGTGGGCCGGGTCCATAGACCGAGACGACGTGGCAGCACCAGAGAACACCACGTGTTTGCCGACGCAATAAATCGGGTTTTCAGTTGAAAAATAATTATGTTAATTCGGTTTATTCTTTTTAATATATTTGCAAACATTGAAAGGCTATAACTTTTGCATTTGAACTCCGATTGGAGTGATTCCAGTCTCTAAAAATTTGTAAAATTGAGATCTTTTTAATGGTGAATTTTATTTGAATTTTTGAGGTCATTTAGTCTACTTTTTTGGGTATTTATTGCATATGTTATTTTTACGCGTAGACGCAAATTTGCCGGAAAGTTTCGAAGAAGAATTCGTTGCTCAAGACCATGCTTCGGACCACGACCAGCAACTCTTTGAAGGCAAGTGATGCTTTGATCATTTTGATCCCAGATTTTAAAATGTAATTTATGCTTTGAAATTATGCATGCTAATTTATTTAAAATGAATTTAAATTAAATTGGGTAATGTAGCTAATCAACCCATATTGTTATTGTCAACATGAAATTATTATCTGTATGCCCTGAAATCTTTGTCACCCTAGGATTGATTGTATTTATTGGATAATAATATGATGCCAACACGGGAGGCTAGACCGTGAATAGATGCTTAGCCTTGCAACGAATCATGAATGATCTTTCGGGAAATACTACAATATTGACTAATGAAATATTGAATTTATTTTGAAAGTGGTGTGATGATGCCACATGATGAGATTGAGGTATAGAGACCTGTGTGGTTCTGTACCGATGTTGAGTTATTGCTGGCATGTGTTGCACAATAATCAACGGGGTGGGAAATGATTTAGACTGGGGCAAGTGGCAAGAGGCTTTGTGCCAGGTGAGCCTATGTGGCAATGGGTTGATGTGTGATGTGTGTCTGTGTGCCACATTGGGCTGTGTGCCACTGTTGAGTGATGAAAGTCTTGTCTTGGTCAGCTAAGGACTTCACCTTGCAAGTCTTTGAACTGAGTTACCCGTACAACCACATGTCTGGTATGGGACGAACCTAGTTGATTAGGGTTCTGATATCTTTCCTCTGATACCTCAGGGTGACAGTACACGGGGGTGTATCTGTGTGGGGGAGCGTACCTGTGCTATGGCTTGGTGCCCTTCCAACGGTGTTGGCCTGTCCTATACTTCGGCTCTGTGTGAGGGGAGTGATAGTGAAGGCAATACCGGAGAGGTTCTTTGGTTAAGGTAGAGGTTCCTGAAAGGCTTTGTTATGGACAATTACCTGTGTGGTGAGCGGCTGTATCTTGTGGGCAAAGTGTACAACCTCTGCAGAGTGTCAAATCTATTCGAAGAGCCGTGTTCGAGGTATTGGACATTGCTCGGGGATTACAGTCAAGGGTTAGATCTTCAAAAATAAAAATGTGGAAAGGGTTGCTGTGTGCCAGTGTGGGAAAAATGAAATGGTTAAGGCTATGTGCCAAACTTATATAGAGAAAAACCATTTGCCGAACTTAGTACTACTTATAACTGTTTCACTGCTTTTATTCTAAATAAAATGTTAAGTTTAAAAATGTTGATTGATGCAAAAGAACCAAGTAAGCAAATTCTTTGGAATAAGCCTTGCATATAGTAATAGCATCGCATTCTGTGCATTACTTGTTGAGTGCCTCGAGTACTCACCCCCTTGCCTATGAACCCAACATCAGTGGAGGAGTCTACGCCAGCGTGGGAGGAGTAGTACATTGAAGAGCCGGACAATTAGGGAGCAAGCCCAGTCGGTTGCCTTTGGCAAGATGAGGGCTTCCACGAAGTTTATTTGCTTTCCGCTGTTATCTTTTAATACTCTGATAATGTAAGCCTTGCGTGGCCGATCTTATGTAAGGAGACCATAAGGTCGCACAATTCAGTTTATATAAATGTTTGAACTGTTTATTATTATATCGCTGTGAATGTGTGTGATGTTCAACCCTGTAAAGACTGTGTGTGCTAGCATGATCCTGGACTGGCACGGAATACACAGAGGGTCTGGATTCTCAGAATCGGGTCTCGACAGAGGTGGTATCAGAGCAGGCTGATTGTAGGACTTAACCCTAATTAGGTTAGTTGTGCTCAGGAGGATAAAACTATTTTCTAAAATTTAATCAACTTGAGCAAGAATATCAATGAAATCTCGACTTATCTTTTCTCTCTTGGTCATACCTATGCTGCATTTTCTGTTGTTATTTTGGGTTTTAAAACGAGGTCTATTTTGGTAGATGAGGATGATCCACACTTATCGAGAGCGCACTGGAGGATATGCCGCTGAACTATGGCGTATGATGCAATTTCTCGGAGGCTTCGACAGGCCGATCTATCGGGGAACCTCTATTGTGAGGGCAGGACTTGATATCGCCTGGGATGTCAAGATCACTGTATATGCTCGAGAGAGGACGAGGGCGAGCCGTCCTATCCACATCACCGTCAGGAGGACTTCGTTTGAGGCCGGGATCCTGGAGACGTCGCGTCTTGCAATGCGGCAGATCGCCCGTACCTACTCTGCAGAGTTAGAGGGCACCGTATTTCGTGATCACCCACGCCGGGATAATCGCCACGACAGGATGGAGTTCTTGGAGGAGGACGCCATGATCACTCAACTGGTGAGGTATGTCATCGCCCAGGAGGAGACCATGGACAAGACTGTCCAGGAGCTGCAGAGGGCCCGCAACGAGGTCACGGAGGTTAGAACACAGCTGCGGGAGACCCGAGAGTACCTAGCTCACTCTATCCAGACGATCCATGAGCTAGAGATGGCACTGTACGGACCTGAGCCTGAGCCAGTTCTGGAGCTACATGACCCAGATCCGGAGGAGCAGGCAGGCAGCCTTGGGACCAGCCGAGTCGATGGGGTCGTTAAATGCCGATGCGATGAGGGCATCGGACCGGTTGCCCCTATGCCACCGCACCCGCCGTAGTACCCACCGGTAGGACCGTACCCCGGGTGGCTTAGTGACTGAGAGTTCTTCGGAATTGACTCAAATGTTGAGTCAAGTTATTTGAGCCGCGTCTTTTGTTTTTGAGTCGCCAGTAGGTGTGAGTCGTTGTGGAGTCTTAATGTCTGTTTACTTGTTTCTATTTGTGAGTGTCTGGTATGTGTTGCATTGCCCTTAGGCACTTGTGAGCAACCATACTATTTTATTATATTAATAAAGTTGCTAAATAATTTAAGTTACACCTATTTTCCCCTGTATAAGTTCCTCTACATGTCTATGCTTTCTTCTTTGTTTAAACTTGGAAGTTTTCGTCAGATGGTGAGGACTCGCGGCAATGTTGGAGCCAGTGGAAGTGGTGCCAATCAGGCGAACAACTAGAATGAGGAGCCAATTCCTCAACCACCGCAAGTTGATCTGCAAAATTTGGGAGCTTTTCTGTCTGCCCAAACCCAGTTGATGAATACCATGATGCAGACTATGCAGCAGATATCCAATCAAGCTGCTGCAAATGCCCAACCAGGGGGTAATCAAGGTCCACATCCTTACTCAAGGTTGTCATAGTTTATGAGGACTCGCCCACCCACGTTCTCAGGCAATGCCAATCCATTGGAAGCAGATGATTGGTTGAGGACGATTGAAAGGAAACTACACATAACCCAATGTGTAGGACATGAGAGGGTACTCTATGCCTCTCATCAATTGGAAGGAACTGCCGCAGAATGGTGGGAAAATTTCTGCGCAGCACATGAGGACCCACAAGGTATTACGGGAGGAATTCACAACGGCCTTCCATCAATACCATGTACCTGAGGGTATCATGGACCTGAAGAAGGAAGAGTTCCGGAACCTCAAGCAGGGTGGCCAATCAGTGGCCGATTACCTAAATAAGTTTACCCAACTGGCACGCTACGCACCGGAAGATGTAGCGACGGATAAGGCGAGACAATCCCGCTTCATGAAGGGATTGAATGCTGGGCTACAAGTGGGACTGATCACCCACACATTCCCGGACTTCTAGGAGCTGGTTAACAAGGCTCTTATCCTACAGGATAAACGTCGGGAGTTGGATGACAACCGAAAGCGCAGAATAGCGCAACAAGGAGGTCGTCAGGGCCAGCAAAGGCAGAAGATGGCACCTCAACAGTTCGTCGATTCCAACCGGAGCGTTGATAGAGCACCATCGCCAACAAACCGTCCCAAAGGCGAATACTCAAACTCAGGCGAGCGGTGAGTACGGACTAGAGGAACTCACAAGCAGCAGGAAGACGTTGTTATCACTGCAATGAGCTGGGGCATTTTGCCAATAACTGCCCCAAGAAAGGAGGTGTCACCCCGGTCCGCTTTAATCTGGGGAACACACCTGCAAGAACACCGGCACCAAATGTGAACTGCGGAGCAACGTCATCGGCAACACCATCTCAAGCAACTGCGCGAGGCCGAGTCAACGACATCACTGCGGATGAAGTCGAGCGTCCGCAGACGTTGTCTTTGGTAAGTTCTAGTAAACTCGATGCCGCTCTTCGTTCTATTTGATTCTGGAGCTTCACATTCCTTTGTTTCCCAAGATTTTGCTGTTCAAAATAATTTGGAGATTGTGGATCTTAAAAGTGTGCTTGTAGTCAAATCCCTTGGATCAGAACTCCGATCTAAAGTAGTATGTTCTGGGTAAGACTAATAATTAATGTAATAGAGTTCCTAGCGAACTTAATTATACTGAATACCTAAACCCTAGATGTTATCTTGGGAATGGATTGGCTAACTAAGCACAAGGCAGTGTTAGACTGCGGGCGAAGAGTTATATCAATCAAGAGCTCAGGTGGGAGAAGGGTTGAGTTTGAAGCAAAAGCAGTGCGAGATGGATAATTGATGGTCAACAGTATGAAGACTGTCAGTTTGGAGGATGTTCTAGTAGCCAGGGAATATCCAGATGTTTTCCCTGAAGATTTACCTGGAATGCCACGGATAGGGATATCGAGTTCGTTATAGAACTGGTACCAGGGACAGCTCCAATAGCTAAGAGACCCTATCGGATGTCTACTGTCGAATTGGTGGAAATGAAGAAACAAATTGAAGAGCTGTTGGAAAAAGGGTTTATAAGACCTAGTTCATCGCCATGGAGAGCACCAGTCCTGTTCGTTAAGAAGAAGGACGGGAGTTTTAGGATGTGTATAGACTATCGTGCACTCAATGATGTGACGATAAAGAATAAGTATCCGCTTCCCAGGATTGATGACCTATTTGATCAGTTGAGAGGAGCAGGAGTCTTCTCCAAGATTGATCTCCGATCGGGATACCATCAATTGAAGATCCGATCAGAGGATATTCCGAAGACTACGTTTTCGTCAAGATATGGACATTACGAGTTCACGGTTATGTCCTTTGGTTTGACAAATGCACCGGCATATTTCATGAACCTAATGAATAAGGTTTTTATGGAATACTTGGATAAACTCGTTGTCGTGTTTATAGATGATATCCTTGTCTACTCCAAGACGAAGGAGGAACACGCCGAACATTTAAGGCTAGTCCTTGAGAAGTTGAGAGAACAACAGTTGTTTGCTAAATTTAGCAAATGTGATTTCTGGAAAAATAAGGTTGAATTTCTTGGATATATAATGACTGCGGAAGGAGTTGCGGTAGATCCAAAGAAAGTAGAGGCAGTGTTGCATTGGGAGCAACCAAAGACGGTAACTCAAATCCGTAGTTTCCTTGGAATGGCGGGATATTATCGTCGTTTTATCGAAGGATTTTCTACAATTGCGAGACCTCTTACGCAATTATTGAAAAAAGAAAAGAAATTCTTGTGGACACCAGAATGTGAAAAGAGTTTCCTGGAGTTGAAGAAACGATTAACGTCAGCACCGGTACTAGTCTTACCTGACGTTCATCAAAGCTTTGATATTTATTGTGATGCGTTGCGTCAAGGACTGGGATGCGTATTGATGCAAAACCAGAAAGTAGTTGCATATGCATCAAGGCAATTGAGGCCACATGAGGAGAACTATCCGACTCATGATCTGGAATTGGCAGCCGTAGTGCATGCCCTAAAAATATGGCATCACTATCTCATCGGAAACAGATGTGAAGTATATACTGATCATAAAAGTCTCAAGTATATTTTCACACAAGCTGATTTAAATATGAGGCAAAGAAGATGGCTAGAATTAATTAAGAATTACAATATTGGAATCCAGTACCATCCGGGTAAAACCAACATTGTGGCTGATGCTTTGAGTAGAAAGAGCTAGAGTGTAAATATGCTGTTGGAGACAAGTCAGGATGAGATGTGTAAGGAACTTTAGAAGATGAGGTTGGAAGTGGTACCAAAAGGATTTTTGGCTAACTTGGAAGTAAAACCTACCCTGGAAGATCAGATCAGGGAAGAGCAAAAAGATGACGACAAGATCAAAAGAATCAAGTCCAAGATGGATGAGGGCAAGGCAAAGGATTTTAAGCTAGATGAGCAAGGCACAATGTGGTTTAAAGGACGCATCTGTGTACCGAACAACAAGGATTTGAAATAGTTAATCTTGGAGGAAGCTCATGACTCCAAGTATTCAATCCATCCAGGAAGTGCAAAAATGTATCAATATTTAAAAGAAAGGTTTTGGTGGCCAAGCATAAAGCGAGAAATTGCTGAGTATGTCGCATTATGTGATATATGTCAAAGAGTTAAAGCTATGCACCAGAGACTAGCAGGACTATTGCAACCCCTAAAGATACCTGAATGGAAATGGGAAGAGATCGGCATGGATTTCATAACCGGTTTACCCAGAATTCAAGGTGGATATGATTCCATATGGGTTATAGTGGACCGATTAACTAAAGTTGCACATTTTATACCAGTAAAGACCACTTACTCAGGAGATCGATTAGCAGAACTATATATGGCAAGAATTGTCTGTTTGCATGGTGTACCAAAGAAGATAGTGTCGGACAGAGGAACTCAGTTTACTTCAAGATTCTAGGGTAAGCTACATGAGGCAATGGGAACTCGTCTAAACTTCAACACTGCATACCATCCGCAGACTGATGGTCAAACCGAGAGAGTTAACCAGGTATTGGAAGATATGCTAAGAGCTCGTGCGCTAGCATATTCTGCTTCGTGGGACAAGTGCTTGCCTTATGCTGAGTTCAGCTACAATAATAGTTATTAAGCAAGTTTACAGATGTCTCCATTTGAAGCTCTGTATGGTCGATCCTGTCGAACACCGTTGAATTGGAATGAGACAGGTGAACGACATGTTTTCGGTCCAGATATTCTTCAGAAAGTGGAAGAACAAATCGCTATGATCAGGGAAAGGCTGAAGATTGCTCAATCAAGGCAAAAGAGTTATGCTGACAATCGTCGCAGGGATTTGAGCTTCGAACCTCAAGATTATGTGTATCTCAGAGTTACACCACTCAAAGGAGTTAGAAGATTTCATGCAAAGGGGAAGCTTGCACCCAGATATGTCGGACCGTTCAAGATCTTGAGCCGCAGAGATGAAGTTGCATATCAGTTGGAGTTACCACAGTCTTTGGCAGGAGTACATGATGTATTCCATGTATCTCAATTGAAGAAGTGTCTTCGAGTACCGGAAGAACAAACACCTTTGGAAGCAATCGAGCTGCAAGAAGATTTGACTTATAAAGAATACCCGGTGAAGATTTTGACAACCATGGACAGAGAAACGAGGAACAAGTCGACATGTTTTGCAGAGTCTAGTGGAGTAACCACTCGGAAAGTGAAGCAACTTGGGAACGCGAAGAAGACCTAAAGGAGTTTCCTGACCTATTTCTATAGACAACCCTGAATCTCAGGGAGGAGATTCTGTTAAGGGGGGAGGTTTGTAACACCCTAAAAATTTGATCTAATTTAAACTTTGGAGTATTTCTAATTTTTGAGAATTTTTGGGAATTTATTGGAATTTATTTGGATTTATTCAAATATGGTCTTTCTTGAAATCCATTAAAATATTGCAAAATTTTATGCAAAGTTTTTCTGGAAATATTTTATTTGAGTTCCAAATGGCTCAAAGTATTTTCTGGAATTTTTCTGGATTTTTTTGAGTATTTTTGCTATTTATTCTGGCTTTGTTTATTTATCGGAATTATTTTAATTCGAAAATGCTTTGAAAATCCTAAAATAGTGTTGGGCGAATCAACATGCGTGCCCACCCATCACGCCGTTGGCCGCGCGCGGCGTGAAACCCTAGCCGCGCCCGTCCGGTCCGATCGAACGGTTGTGAGAGCGTCACGTCGCCATGCGATGAGGACCATCCGATCGAGTCCACACGGACGGTTGGGATAGAGCCACGTCGTCTCTTCTTCGCGAGATCACCGGAGAGGCGTGGGCATTGATGCCCGTGAGTTTCGCCGGCGGTTTTCACGCACGCCGAGGCTCTTTAAGCCGTGTCGGTTAGCACGTTCTGTAGAGAATTTCAAGACGTTTCTTTTGACTCTTTGCACGCACGCCGAGACCCCTCCTAGCGCCCGTGCGAACTCGCCGTAGTTGCCCTTTCGCTCCACCGCTGTTTTTGCTTCCTCTCGCCGCCGTCGGTCGTCTTCCGCCGTCGCCTGAGCCAGTTCTGAACTCCTCTGAGTTTACCGCGTCGAACGAGCCACTTCATCACGCCGGAGAACCACCGTAGCGCCGTCGACCGCGTAGTCTTCCCCAGCTTCTGCAGCCTCTTCTTCATCGCCGCCGTCGACCTCACCAACCCACATCAACCGTCCGATCTGCATCGTGCGGTTCTGGTGAGTCCACGTCGCCCCTTCTCTATTTAATTTTGGGATTAGATCTGTACCGTTAAATCTATAAATGTACGGCTTAGATTAGATCTAGGGTTTTATGCTAGATGCGGTTTGGACCGTTGGATTGTTTTTGAACACTCGAGATTGAGCCACGTCGCCTTGCGCACAGTAAACAACTCCATAAGAGGGAGCCGTTGGATTAGATTTAAACGGTGGAGATTAGATCCGGGTTTGCCCTAAGGATCCGCACCGTTCAAATTTGAACAAGCGGCGGTGATTGCGCCGCGGCCACGCCGAATCGCGTGAGGCCGCGTGTTCCTGTTAACCGAGGCGTGACCCAATCTCGGCCATTGATTTCAAACGGCCGTCGCGATTGCGCCGCGTGTCTTCTCGTGAACCGAAGCGTCGCCAGGCGTGCGCGAAATCCCGCCGTTGGATTTGTGCGCACCGTTAGATGCGTGACGCATGGCAGCGCGGAAATCAAAGCGTCGCCGAGTCCGCGCGGGATTGCACCGTTGGATCTGAGAGCCCCGCTGGATGGGCGACGCGTGTCGCACGCATCTCGATGCGCTGCTCGCGTGCGCCAGGAGATCTGACCGTTGATCTTTGGACGGCCACGATTTAGCCACGTAGCTGAGATCTGACCGTTAGATAAAGAATGGCTGAGATAATGACACGTGCCCATGCACGAATCTCAAGGCAATCGGCTGACGTCAGTGGTGACGTCAGTTCTGACATCATCAATGGGACCCACTTGTTAGTGTTGGTACTGTTCTGTGGACCGAGTCCACGGTGGACCAGAGCAGAACCGTGGGCCGAGCCCATAGACCGAGATGATGTGGCAGCACCAGAGAACACCACGTGTCTGCTGACGCAATAAATCGGGTTTTCAGTTGAAAAATAATTATGTTAATTCGGTTTATTCTTTTTAATATATTTGCAAACATTGAAAGGCTATAACTTTTGCATTTGAACTCCGATTGGAGTGATTCCAGTCTCTAAAAATTTGTAAAATTGAGATCTTTTTAATGGTGAATTTTATTTGAATTTTTGAGGTCATTTAATCTACTGTTTTTGGTATTTATTGAATATGTTATTTTACGTGTAGACGCAAATTTGCCGGAACACGACCAGCAACGCTTTGAAGGCAAGAGATGCTTTGATCATTTTGATCCCAGATTTTAAAATTTAATTTATGCTTTGAAATTATGCATGCTAATTTATTTAAAATGAATTTAAATTAAATTGGGTAATGTAGCTAATCAACCCATATTGTTATTGTCACCATGAAATTATTATCTGTATGCCCTGAAATCTTTGTCACCCTAGGATTGATTATATTTGTTGGATAATAATATGATGCCAACACGGGAGGCTAGACCGTGAATAGATGCTTAGCCTTGCAACGAATCATGAATGATCTTTCGGGAAATACTACAATATTAACTAATGAAATATTGAATTTATTTGGAAAGTGGTGTGATGATGCCAGATGATGAGATTGAGCTACAAAGACCTATGTGGTTCTGTATCGATGTTGAGTTATTACTGGCATGTGTTGCACAATAATCAACGGGGTGGGAAATGATTTAGACTGGGGCAAGTGGCAAGAGGCTTTGTGCCAGGTGGGCCTGTGTGGCAATAGGTTGATGAGTGATGTGAGTCTGTGTGTAACATTGGGCTATGTGCCACTGTTGAGTGATGAAAGTCTTGCCTTTGTTAGCTAAGCACTTCACCTTGCAAGTCTTTGAACTGAGTCACCCGTACTACCACATGTCTGGTATAGGACGAACCTAGTTGATTAGGGTTCTGATATCTTTCCTCTGATACCTCAGGGTGATAGTACACGGGGGTGTATCTGTGTGGGGGAGCGTACCTGTGCTACGGCTTGGTGCCCATCCAACGGTGTTGGCCTGTCCTATACTTCAGCTCTGTGTGAGGGGAGTGATAGTGAAGGCAATACCGGAGAGGTTCTTTGGTTAAGGTAGAGGTTCCTGAAAGGCTTTGTTACGGACAATCACCTGTGTGGTGAGCGGCTATATCTTGTGGGTAAAGTGTAAAACCTCTGCAGGGTGTCAAATCAATTCGAATAGTCGTGTCCGCGGTATTGGACATTGCTCGGGGATTACAGTCAGGGTAAGATCTTCAAAAATAAAAATGTGGAAAGGGTTGCTGTGTGCCAGTGTGGGAAAAATGAAATGGTTAATGCTGTGTGCCGAACTTAAATAGAGAAAAACCATTTGCAGAACTTAGTACTACTTATAACTGTTTCACTGCTTTTAATCTAATTAAAATGTTAAGTTTAAAAATGTTGATTGATGCAAAAGAACCAAGTAAGCAAATTCTTTGGAATAAGCCTTGCATGTAGTAATAGCATCGCATTCTGTGCATTACTTGTTGAGTGCCTCGTGTACTCACCCCCTTGCCTATCAACCCAACATCAGTGGAGGAGTCTACGCCAGCGTGGGAGGAGTAGTACATTGAAGAGCCGGACAATTAGGGAGCAAGCCCAGTCGGTTGCCTGTGGCAAGATGAGGGCTTCCACGAAGTTTATTTGCTTTCCGCTGTTATCTTTTAATACTCTGATAATGTAAGCCCTGCGTGGCCGATCTTATGTAAGGAGACCATAAGGTCACACAATTCAATTTATATAAATGTTTGCACTATTTATTATTATATCGCTGTGAATGTCTGTGATGTTCAACCCTGTAAAGACTGTGTGTGCTAGCGTGATCCTGGACTGGCACGGAATACACAGAGGTTCTGGATTCTCAGAATCGGGTCCTGACACAGGCCTCCTTGTCCTCCCTCTCCCATTGGTCCCTCTTCCCCTCATACCAAGTGGTGCCATGTCTGTGGGGGTGGGCGCTCCTTGCCTGCAGGGCCTTGTGGGCTTCACTTTGATGCACGAATTCATCCGTCATCTTCGCCTCAACAAAACTTTGCCATACGTCCTCTGCAATAAACCCATACTTAAAGAAGGGAGTCTTGTCCTTATTGACATATTCCTTGACAAGCGTGCTCTTGAAGTTCTTCCACGCCTTTCCTGCCACTAGCAATGCATACCATCGCACTGAGTTCACAAAGTCTTCTGGGATCTCAAATGAAGACATAATTTATGTCACCAAGTCGTTGCGGCTCTCATCAGTCAGCGACTTCCAGGATGGACAGGTGATGGAGACCCGTTCCTGTGCGACTATCCGGCACAATATCCTAAATGCATTCACTTCCTTTCTTGGTTCGGTGGGGGCCCATCCTTTCGATCAACCGTCGTGATGGTATATCGTTCTGTGGGCCTTTTATTTGCTCCTCTTGGACCTCGAGGAGGTTTTCTTTTCGATGACCCATCACATCCTTGAGACGATGAATGACGGGACGCCATCTTCTTTTTAACTAGACCATATATTATATACTCTATTTAGGCCTCAAAAGATAAGTTAGAGGGATATATTCCACTAGAAGAGGCATACTTGCAATGTAGGCTAGTTTTCATGGCTCAACAAGAAGAAAAAGGAATCAAGTAAGAAAGGCTATCAATTGATGATTGCTTTTATTTGATATACATTAGTGCAACCCTTTGTGCAACCTAACTAAGCCTAGAACAAGTCGGTCCAAGTATGGAACGGATTGTTGTAAATATTGCGGTATTAGCAATTTTGTACAAATATTAATTCCAAGAACAGACAGAAACCAAGGAACAAATAATTCACAATAGCACATGAAAATTCAAAATGAAACATGACAAATGAGCTCATAATCAAGAATATTAACATGTGCAGCATCATGAATTCTAAGGAAGATAAAACAATTAGCATAAAACTCAAGTTGATTATTTGTGTTCTCAGATGTTCAGTTGCCTAAGGCCCTCCTCGCCACAAGGAACGAGTAATAGACTAATTTGTGACAACCTTACCTCAATTACCAACTTCTATGCTTGACAGATTGCACGCAAACCTAATCAACTGTTTATCATATATGCACAAAATAGAGATATATCAAGTGAAGCTTACAGGAATAGAATGAAAAGAAGATAACATTACAACTCATCACTACCGACAGAGCATAGATAAGTAAACAAAGCTATACAATCTGGACAAAGCAGAATGATAATAACAGTCAACAAGAGCACATACTTCATGACAGGATTAGTAAGCAATTATATCACTAAGCATATAGAACAGAAAACAATTGATCTAATCATGCATGTATATATGTAAAGGTCTATCAAGTTTGTTGTCACAAATAGTCTATTTCAGTCCCAAATCCTCACTGAACACAGTATCTCCCACTTGCAAGGTCCCCAAGCCTAAAAGACTGGCCCCTTTGCAATATACTTGCAAGGTCCCCAAGCCTAAAAGACTATCCTCTTTCCAATATACCCATGTAATAACATCACAGAGGAGTGTGAATACAGACTGAGCTGTCCCATAGGCAGCAGATCATACAACACAAAGAGGTTGTATGCTCACAATCGGAACAACACTCGGCCATTCAAAGCGGCGTCGAGGCAGCGTCGGCGAGGGGGCCCGAGTGATGCTGCCAGAATGGGAGACGAGGCGGCATCGGGTAGGGGGCGGCCTCAGCGAGGGGGCGGTGTCGAGGTCGGGGGGAGGCGTTGGAATGGGAGACGAGGTGGCGTCGGGTAGGGCGCGGCCTCGGCAAGGGGGCGGCGTCGAGGTCGGGGGGAGGCGCCGGATTGGGAGACAAGGCGGCGTCGGGGAGGGGGCGACGTCGAGGCTCGTGAGACAAACCAAGCTAGGGTTTTGGGAGCTGGAGTGGAGAATGAATGATCTGCAAGAATGGTCTTTTTATAGGGCTCCCCTATCACAGACGGTTCTAATATTGAACCATCTGTTATAATAACATCACAGACGGATCTTCAATAGAACCGTCTGCGATAGTGTTTTATCGCAGAAGGTTATGTATTAAAACCGTCTGTGAAAGATAACATCACAAACGGTTCTATTATAGAACTGTCTATGATGAAGTTTCCCATAGACCTTCATTGCTGAGGCAAAACCAGAGTTTAGCCTTCTTGGCCTACAATCGATTGTGGATAATGTATAATGTGTATGGAATTGTAGATGAAGCAACATATATACATCAGTAAAGGAAAGGAAACTTTATTAAATAAATCAGATGCATACATACACAAAGTTAAGTGTTTCGAATTTTCGAGCATCTTATTACAAACAACTCTATTATCTTCGAGAGTACACTTAAAATCATAACTCCACTTGCTTATTCTTTTGTATAAAAATTAGCCCTTCACGATGATCAACGCGTGTGTAGCTAGCTTCCTCAGGTTGTTCTTCCTGGACTGTGATGCTTTTCCCGATAGGAGGCAACTCGTCAAATTGATTATATTCTTCCTCATCTACTACATTCTCTACTCCGACAATCCTCCTTTTTTCCTAAAGAACTACATGTCTCTTCTTGTTGGACAGATCGATTACATAGAATACTTGAACATCTTGGTTAGCGAGTACGAATGGTTCATCTTGGTATCCGACATGTGCGAGGTCGACATTAGTGACACCGTACTTGTCAACCTTCACGTGCTATAGGTGGACCCAACGACATCGAAATAAGAGGATCTTGAATAGTACATAGTCGAGCTCCCAAATCTCCTTTATGAACCCATAGTAGGAGCTCCTCGTCGACCCAGCGGTATTGAACGCATCTATGCGACACCGCTATTCTGGTTTGTGCTCTTCATATCCTGATCTCTCGTATAAAATGTGTACCCATTTAAGTCGTATCCTTTCCATGTTACAATTGTAAATGTTGGCCCTTTTGCCAACCATGTAGCGTATCACCTGACGAGGTTCTAGTGATGGGTCGCTCCTTTAGCCATCTGTTAAACTGAAGGTTATGCTGTCGCGTGATCCAAGACTCTTGCCGCGTTAGATTCTCTTGCCGTAGCCAGTGCTTATGCTCGTCGATGTACAGGGACACTATAGCCATGTTTTGTAAAACTGTGAAATGAGCTTGAGCATAGGCAGCCGGATTAGGCGTGATTGATTTCCTTCTAATGGTCCTGATGCCCTGGAATCTCCCCTCATGGCGAGATCGAGGCACACCTATTGGTTTGACATGAGCCATGTAATCGACGCAGAACTCTATTACTTCTTCAGTTGCATAACCTTCGACAATGCTACCCTCCGACCGAGATCGATTCCGTACGTAGCACTTGAGAATTCCCATATACCTCTCGAATGGGTACATGCTACATAGGAACACGGGCCCGCATATCTTTATCTCTATCACAAGGTGAACAACGAGATGGACCATAATATCGAAAAACAACGAAGGGAAATACATCTCAAGATTACATAGAGTCATCATCACCTCAGCCTATAGTGCATCTAGTGCTTCGAGATCGATGACCTTCTGAGCAATTGTGTTAAAGAAATAACATAGCCTTGTGATTGTCTCCCGGATCTTGACTGGCAAAATACTTCTAATTGCCGCAGGGAGCATTTGTGTCATCAGCACATGTCAATCATGAGACTTCATGCCAATTAATTTCAAATCTTTTATCGAAACAAGTCTCTTCATGTTAGAGGAGTAACCGGACGGAACTTTCACACCATGCAACACTGGCACAGTTCAGTTCTCTCGGCCTTAGACAGTGTAACAAGCAGGTTCACAGTATGTTCGGCCTGTATCGGTCTCTTTCGGTGCTAACTCAGGTCTTATGCCTATATAGATCATGTCAAGCCATGCACTGATACTGTCCTTTGTTTTGCCTTTAATATTCAATAAGAGACCAATCAAGCTATCACAGACATTCTTCTCTACGTGCATCACGTCGATGTAGTGCCAAACTTCTAGGTGCTCCCAGTAAGGTAGGTCCCAAAATATTGATCTCTTTTGAAACCCCCTTTTGAAACCCCTCATAATCAAGTGTGCTTCGATCTGCGTAAAGTTTCGAAACATCTTTAGATTCTCACAGTCAATGCACGAACAAGACATAAACTGCACACCCTTATTAAACATATCCTCTTCTGTAGCTTTTCTAAAAGCGGAGACGCCATTAATTTTCTCGGCACTCACACGGTTCTTAGTGTACATCTAGCTTCGGTCCATCTACGCCAAGCATATAGCATTTAGTGTTAAATGTTAAAGTACACTAGGTGTCCGTATGCACACATTACTAAATTATAACCAATTACTACCTTCGAACAAAACAAACAAATGGATCTACAAGCTAGATATCTAAACACAATCTTTAAATTAAATCTCTCTTCACCAAACTAGCTACTTAAATCTTATATATAATAATACAGTAAGATTTAACCAATTACTAACCTTTGATCACAAAGAACTTGCACATGCATGGACCTACAAGCTAGATCTAAACAATCTTAAAATTCTCTCCTTACCAAGCTAGATATTGAATATAATGTAATTACCCATTACTAAACCTTAGATCAACAAGATCACACATGGATCTACAAGCTAGCTAGATCTAAACAATCTTCGAATTTCTCTTCTAAGTAATATCTTGAATATAAAGCAATTAATTAGAATCCAAGAAATTATATACTAACCTGCTTAAATATAGAAAAGAACAGTACATGGATCTACAAGCTACATCTATATACAATCTCTCTTCAAATTCTCTCCTTACCAAGCTAGATCATGAATATAATGCAATTAAAACCCATTACTACCCTTATATAGAAAAGAACACATGAATCTACAAGCTAGATCTAAAAAGTCATCAAATTCTCTCCTTACCAAGCTAGATCTTGAACATACTGCAATTAGACACCATTACTAACCTTAGATCACCAAAATCAAATGGATCCTCAATCACCATTCAAAATCAACAGTCTTCTTTTATCAAATCGCCTCATAGCCGCAGCCAAATAAAAAATAAATTCCGAACCCCTAAAATGCACCAAGTGACTCGAGCCTCTGTATTATATATCGCTGAGAGATATCACAGACGGTTTTGTACAAAAACCGTCAATGATAAACATAGTATCCTAGACGGTTTTATTAGAAAACCGTCAGTGAGCTATCACAGATGGTTTTACTATAAAACCGTATGGGATAAAACCTGCTATCACAGACAGTTTTTTTATAAAACCGTCTAAGATATTATCACAAACTGTTTTATTATAAAACCGTATGTGACATTGATGTATATCACTGACGGTTTTTGAAGAGTACCGTCTGTGATGATGTCACTGACGATTTCAATATAAAACCGTCAGTGATGTTAATCGTCATAGACGGTTTTGAGGAACCGTCTGTGACGAGACGTCTAATATAAGCCTTTCTGTAGTAGTGTCCACCTCTGATTCTTCTGCTGGTTTTTCCCTCTACCTTTTACGAGCTAAGCAATGACCAACTGGAAAAATTTCCAGAAAATAAACTTGCTCTTTTGGCTCGCAAATTCTCTCATACATACAAGGGGTTGAGAGAGAGAGAGGAAGAGAGGTGTCACGATCACCTGCTTCGAGTGTGGTGGCCCCAACCACATTCGAGCAAACTACCCCAAGCTGAAAAAAGGCAAAAACAACGTCGACGGATCGGGCAAGAACGACTACACCAACAAGAACCGCAACAATAAGAACCCTCCAGCTCGTGACCTGGCGTGTGAGAAGAAGTATCGCAACTTCTCAAAGAACAAGAAGCTCTTCCACCACGTCCTCGCCGCACTCGACGACATCAACCTTTCCAACACGGAGACCTGGAGCGACGAAGGCGAGGATGATCTGCAAGAGAAGAAAGGCGGCGATGACTTCTCTGGCATGTGCTTCATGGCAGACGCCAACGGCATCAGCGACTCCGAGCTCTACAGAGACTCGGACGAGGTACCCTCCTATGGCCAGCTCAATGAAGCTTTCTGCAAATTAGGGAAATTTCATGCTAGAGCTAGAGCTAGGTGTATGAAGCTAGAGAAGGAAGTAGGTACCTTGACTCAAGAGCTAGCTTCTCTTAGATCTTCTTCCTCTCGAGTCACTAATGACTGTTCTTTGTGTGATGCCCTGCTTGTGGAGCTAGAGAATCTAAAGACCATGCATGATAGTGTGCTTGCTAAACTTGATGGTTTTAGGTTGAAGAATGCTAGCAATGAATCTGATAATGCTATGTCTTTAGATGATAGTTTTCTTCATGCTCACTCTACTCCCTCATATCAAAATTACCCTGAATTACTTGCTGAGATTGATGCCATGAGCAATCACCTTAGGAAGCTCTCAACTAGAAATGATGAACTTGAAATGCAAGATTCTGAGGACCAAGTCAGCTCATGTGAGGGATGATGAGGACATCACTACTATGGATACGTCCACACCTCATTGGACCAACTCCAACACGTCATCCATGGGCCAAGAAGATAGAGATATCAAATCCATCACGTTCTGGAATCCAATTTGGCCTCCGGATACCAGTGTGAAGTAAAATGAGCATAACCTTTGCATACAAAATCCAATTGGAGATTTCTAGTACTTGATTCAAAGCTTACAACAAGACCTTTCAAATGGATCTAGTCCCAGCCCTAGATTCATCGTGGATCAGCCGGAATCATCGAAACAATACGCTATATCACTGTTTTGGGCTGTTTTGGGCCTTGTAAGCGTGAGGGGGCCCAAGCCCAAGTTGTGTGCACCCCCTCCTGGCTGCACACAACCCTACGACGACCCTCTCACGTCCCTTCCTCTCATATACTCAGTAGCCGCCGCCATAGAAACTTGGGTTTTGCTTAGTTGTAGTTTTCCTTGGTGAAACTATTTGGTATTCTCTTGTTCGGCGAGATCAAAGGCAATACCGTGCTTCAGAACCCCACATCAATACCTCAATTATATTTGCAATTTTAGATTTCTTTTGCTTTGTTCTTGCTTGTTCTTTGATTGCTTGCAGGAATTGATCTTCGTGATCAGGTCAACTGGGTTTTGACACGGTTGATAACAACTCGGAGTTTGGTTCAGCGATTGCTTGGCGTCGGTCGTGTTTCGGTCATAACCTGGATTGTGAGGGTCATCTCCACTAATCGATAGCTATCCATCTCACCGAAAGATCGGGCATCCGTTAAGCCTCATCAAGGGTTGTAGGCAACTAAAACTTGACAATGAATCCTTAAATGTCAAGTGTGGTAAACTTGCTAAGGACTTACTAGCTAAGTCACAAGAAAGTTGCTTGCGATGTTCTGAGATTGAGGGGGACTTGGATGAAATCCAAGTCGAACTTAGGAAGAAGCTTAAGGCCCAGACCCTTAGGATTAGAAATGCCCCTTACGTTTCATATGAGGCCCTCAAAGTTGAGGCAGCCGTGCTGAGTGAGAAAAATGCACGTTCTGGTAGTTCTTCTCCTTCTGATTCTTCTTCCTTTTCTCTTCCCTGTTTTTCATGTGCCTCTTTCTTCTGAGAGTGTGAATATCTCATGAGCACTCTTGAGAAGTTTGCAGGAGGCAAGAAGAAGCTCAATCTCATTCTACACCAATCCAAGATTAGCCGATTTAATCAGGGTCTATGATTTGACTACTTGGAGCACGCTAGGGCGCATCCCCCACCATTGTGCGTGGCTCCAAGAGTGGTGAGATCGTGGTAGCTGTAAGTTCAAGCTCTATTAGTTTTGGTAATTGGTTTTATATTAATGTTCAATCCTTTTTTAATGACAAATCTAATCATTATGAGACTAACATGTTATTGAGTTTCATTCTTATTAGTCTCAAAATTGGATAGAAAATTGATAACCCAAGGTATGCACTTGTATTCACTCTATTGTCTTAATGCATACTTACGATTCAAGTTAAAAGATAAACTCTTCCATTGCCTTAGTCTTAATATGTGCATTATGTTTCCAAATCTATATATACATGAATGCACACATCTAGGGGAGTTGATAATTTAACTTGATGTTTCAATTGTATTGATCTATGTCCTCTTGCTAAATAACATATAAAGGATCAAGACTTTGAAATAATCTTTTAAGTATATATAACTTGTGATGGGGGCAGCGATCCCGATCTTTCGGTGGGATGAGGATACGTCGATTTGGAGGTGTTGATGGCACCGAATTTAGGGCTTCCTACCAAACAGGTTGGGAGCTTCACAATCGCAATGCCGAATCCACAAAGATACAAGATCCAATGATCAGTAGTTCCTGCAAGAAATCGAGAACCCGCAAGAACAAAGTATGAAGCAAACCGAAAAGGTAGTATTGAAATCAAACAAAGAAAACAAGTTGAGGTTCTGTTTCTCGGCTCGGGCGGTCTAGTCGACACGCGCAAACACGAGGAGGGACGCACACGGGGTCTACCAAAACACAACAAAACCTAAAAAATGAAGAACATGGGTGAGAACCCAATATAAAGGGGTACCCACACAAGGGGGGCGCCCAAGAGGGGTGCGGCAGCCAGGAGAGGGGCGCTGGCGAAAGTAGGGGTGGAACCCTAAAAGTACAGGGGCCTTGGGCCCAAAAGAAAGGTGGCGCAGCACCTGGAATTTCTGTCCGATGAGATTGTTCTATGATTTCCCTTCGCTTCAGGAGGAATTTGGCCTCGGGATTAGATCCATTGGAAAACTTATCTCGATACCTTTCAAACGAGTTGTCGTACGTCGAAAACGGAGTTCGGATGTGGCCGTGCCGTCCGTTTGAAGTACTGCTGCTCCTGGATGGCCGAACCGGACTCGGCGACGAATTGGGCTTTATCTTGGGCCTTCCTTGGCGCGTGGGCTGTCCTCGGTGGATGTTCTTGACGTGCTGGTCCAGCAAACGTGGATGGAAATGACTTGCTTCCGGATTAAGCCCTCTAGACGTCGCAGACGAAGTAGCGGTCATAGAGGAAGAAGGGGCAGCGGTTGTATCCTTGGTTGGGATGTCCTCATCATCCTCCCCTTCTTGAATTGGAGTCGTCCTCGACTCCATCTCATTATCCTTCAAAGTATTAGTAATAACAGTAGACAAAGCAACAGAGAATGGCAATGGTTCTATACTATCCATGTTATCTTGTGAGAGAACCTTTGCAGCCAACAATACTTTACCCTTCAACTTAAGATCAGGTTTTTGAGCAACTGGTGTAGTTGAATGGGTTGATTTACTAGCTACACTTTTAATTCCACTCTCTTCTTTTTCTCTTTGAGCTCTTTTAACATCAATGTTTCTTAGTTCTGTAGGGCTCATGGGTTTCAAAATAATTTTCTTTTCCTTATACAAGAAAGTATACTCATTGGTCATACCATGATGTGTAGCATCCATATCATAGATCCACGGTCTACCCAATAAAAGAGAGCAAGCATCCATGGGTACAACATCGCAAACAATATTATCATGATAAGAACCAATCGAGATAGGTACTCGAGCGGTTTTGATTACGAACCTTACGGTGGAATTGAGCCATTCAATTTCATCTTGTTGAGAAGTGGATTTGTGGTCAAGCCAAGCTTCTCGACCATGTCTACACTCGCAAAATTGTTGCAGCTACCTCCATCAACAACGACATGCACAACGCGCTCATTCACCACACCCTTGTCTGAAAGATATTATGGCGTTGATTTTGTTCATCGCGTGCAGGCTGTGCGCTAAGTACACATGCGACAACAAGAGCCGGATATTTCTCGGATGCTGCAGAAGTGATAATCTCTTCTGCTGGCTCTGCAGTGTTAGTGGCAACAAGAGCATATTCAGTTTCATCAATGTCACTATCACTAGTGTACTCATCATTTTCTCTGATTATTAGAGCATGTTGATTAGGACAGTCTCGCATCACGTGCCCCATTCCTTTGCATCGAAAGCATTGTGTTTCCCGCTTTCGACCGGTGGAGGCAACTGAGGAAGCACTCTTGGCGGGTGCTTGAAGTGTGACTGAGTTGTTTGCCTCCGGAATGCGTGATGGCGTCGAAGTAGTTGGAACAGCGGGTGTAGGTACACGTCCAGGTATGGAAGATGTTGCCTTGGTATGGATCTGGACCGACTTGGACGTGGAAGAACCTCCAATATTACCTCGCGTTGTCGATCGTCGACCTCGCACTTCCTTTACGCTTTCAAAGCAAGATGGTACAAACGAGTGATAGAATTGTATTCTTTATAGTCAAGTATATTCTGTATCTCTCGGTTAAGCCCACCCAAGAACCTAGCCATTTTTGCATCTTCACTCTCTTCTAACCCATAGCGCAACATGCCAATTTGCAATTCCTGATAATATTCCTCAACCATTTTATCACCTTGATTAAAGCGCTGCATTTTATTCAATAAATCACGAGCATAGTATGTAGGAACAAATCTAGCCCTCATGACACGCTTCAACCCATCCCAAGTTGTAGGTACATCACGGTTGGCTCTACAAAGTTCTTTCCACCAAATAGATGCAAAACCAGTAAATTCACTAGTGGCAGCGTGAACCCTTCTATGCTTAGAGAAGTCATAGCAAGAAAATTTTTGATCTACCGCCAACTCCCAATCTAGATAAACATCAGGATTATAAGTACCATCAAAAGGAAGCATAGTAAATTTCATTTTTGCCATAGAGTCATCACGTTCTTCCCTTTGATCATGTTGATTTATAGCCATACCTTGCCTGTTATTGCGGAGTCGATGATGAGGTCGGTCGTTGTTCACATTTACCCTGTAGTCGTCCTCGGTATCGGCGGCGTAGTTTTTCTCCTCTTGATCCACCCCGTTTAAAGTAACAGGGACAACCGGTGGAGCGACGCGTTGGCCCAAAGCATGACCAGCGGCACCATTGTTGGGGGCAGCACCTTGAAGAAGTTGCGCTAGCTGTGCTTGAAGCTTAGTGAGGGGTGCCAATTGCGTCTGAATCGCATCAAGAGTGTCACGAGTTCGCATCTCATGCTGATTGTGCATCCTCTCGAAATGAATGACCCAACGCCGTTCCTTTGGCGTGAGGCGGTCCTCATGTTCACTCCCACTGCCAACGTTACTCCCACGATTGCTTGGACTACTTTCCATAGTTAGTAGAAACAAAGAAACTTCACACAGATATGAAAGCTCCTATAAACTACTAGGTCGTTTGAAGTGGTAAGCCTCACACACGCTCACACTTCTACCAAGTTCTTACAAGTCCTCGATGTGGCAAGCGATTGCAAATTCCGGAACCTGTGTGGTTAGAAGATGGTGGAGCTTGGACAGGCAATAATATGCAGCAAAGGAGGAACTAGTATCACTGAACCAAAGCAAGCTGAAAAGTCGTTCAAAATCAGTACAGTGCTGGTCCTAGGCTAGATGGTACTAGAGACGCGAGCCTAATCACCAACAGCAAAAATTCCAGCTGAAACAGAGACAGTCGAATTTTTTTGAACTTCCGAGGGCGTTTTGAGGCCCTAAACGATGTTTTTTGGGGTCGAACGAATTTTTCAAGGCCTCGGGAACCCAATTAGAGTTGGACTTGTCAATTTTCGGATGTAGCTTTTCGTTTCGGTCGTTTTGAGTACTCGAACAGCCCAATCGGAGGCCATATGCAAAAGGTATGGCAGTTTTCGTGCAGGGTGTCCGGAGGGGATCCGAATCCACTTCAAAAGGAAAGTTGAATGTAGAACCAGAGAGGGACGGCCTATACCTTCCTTTCAAAGCCAGACCTAAGCAAAAAAAAAGCTACACTTTCCTTCCCTCTGATCTTTTCTTAAACCGAATCAGATACCTTCCTTATCTCCTGCCAACCGAACCTAACTAGGGAAAGAGATCCCTTCTCGGATTTTTTTTTCTGAACTTTGGTGTTACAATTGAATCTATGCGGCTTTTGTAGGATGCACTTGCCTTTTTTTCTCTGATTTGGTGCGGCTTTTTTTTCTATCTGCACTTGCCTTTTTTTTATATTTGAAAGCTGATATCTTCTTTGGTAGACACAGAGAATCACGCGGATTAGGGAACGGATCAAGATAACTAGAGACCAACCTAATCTGATCTCCAGAAACCACCGAGAGTCCTGATCTGATCAACTAGCAGAAACTGACTCCAATTCGAATGCAATTGTGACCAAAACGTGACTCGAACTCGAAACTCTAAAGGGACTAGACTCTAAAACCAGCAAAGACACGATTATGCAACCGACGATTCAACAAACCAAGAACAAGTAGTAAAAGTTAGGGCACAAATTAGCTTGGACAAAGGGACAAGTCTTTTTTTGTGTGGCAAATTTTCTGGACTCTAGGTAGAAAACGAAATATGATGGAAAATCTCACCGAGCAACCTTGAGCTCTAATACCAACTTGATGGGGGCAGCGATCCTGATCTTTCGGTGGGATGAGGATACGTCGATTTGGAGGTGTTGATGGCACCGAATTTACGGTTTCCTACCAAACAAGTTGGGAGCTTCACAATCGCAATGCCAAATCCACACAGATACAAGATCCAATGATCAGTAGTTCCTGCAAGAAATCGAGAACCCGCAAGAACAAAGTATGAAGCAAACCGAAAAGGTAGTATTGAAATCAAACAAAGAAAACAAGTTGAGGTTCTGTTTCTCGGCTCGGGCGGTCTAGTCGACACGCACAAACACGAGGAGGGACGCACACGGGGTCTACCAAAACATAACAAAACCTAAAAAATAAAGAACAGGGGTGAGAACCCAATATAAAGGGGTACCCACACAAGGGGCGGTGCCCAAGAGGGGTGCGGCAGCCAGGAGAGGGGCGCTGGCCAAAGGAGGGGTGGAACCCTAAAAGTGCAGGGGCCTTGGGCCCAAAAGAAATGTGGCACATCACCTGGAATTTCTGTCCCGTGAGATTATTCTGTGATTTCCCTTTGCACCAGGAGGAATTTGGCCACGGGATCAGATCCATTGGAAAGGTTATCTCGATACCTTTCAAACAAGTTGTCGAACGTCGAAAACGGAGTTCGGATGTGGCTGTGGCGTCCGTTTGAAGTACTGCTACTCCTAGATGGCCGAACCGGACTCGGCGACGAATTGGGCTTTATCTTGGGCCTTCCTTAGCGCGTGGGCTGTCCTCAGTGGATGGTCTTGACGTTCTGGTCCAGCAAAGGTGGATGGAAAGGACTTGCTTCTGGATTAAGCCCTCCAGACGTCGTAGACGAAGTAGTGGTCGTAGAGGAAGAAGGGGCAGCGGTTGTATCCTTGGTTGAGATGTCCTCATCAACTTGTGTAGTTGTAGTATACTCATGTTAATATGGAATAAACTCAAATACTATCTAACATTGATTATGTGCATATTGATTCCAAGCTAAATTATTTATATGCACATACTTAATAGAGTTTGTTCTATAGTTGATGGTCTAAATGTATTGATCCCTCTCCATCACTCAAACATATATGGATCATTACTAACTATCATATTGAGAATATGAAACTTGTGTAGTTATGTATACTCATGTCAATTTAAAAAAATTTAAATTGAGTTCGGTTGTCTTTTAATCAAATCAAAGAACGCTTCATCATGTGTTCATGGTGTCTCTTTGTTGATTAAAGACAAACGAAAAGTTCTTGAGTATAATGAAGCATTAGTTGCATCAAAGTACTCAACACACCTTTAAATCATTCAAATTGATTTGGGTTGTGCTCAATCGATCTTGGAGGCATCGATTATGTGTTAATGGAGTGTGGTGATGATTGAGACAACCGTATTTGTTGGACTAACATCTTCCATGAGTTGTGGAGTAGGTTGTGTCCAAGAAAATGAAGAATCGAAACGAGGAGTCATCATGTGTTGATGAGCTTCAAGAGGTGATCCCGAAGCGAAGAGAAGAGCTAGAAGATTCATCATGTGTTGATGAACAAGAAGTAGAAGATTTGATCCTGGAGAAAAGATGATTGGAAATCATAAAAGCTCCAAGTGGATCGCTAGAGGCAAAGGAATAACTAACTAGTGCTAAGGATGTGTTCCTAGTCTTTTACCGGTCTCGGTGTTTGGATGAGAGGCTGGATTGCTAGTTAGGTGCCGTATTATTAAGAGGGGTTGAGTCATTTACCTTGAGCTTCATCATGTGTTGATAAACTCAATCCGGTTCACTCTAGCTCACTCTCTTGTTTGATTTTTGCATGGAGCTAACCATTTGGCATGTGTTGCGAATGAGTGAAGCTCGTGCATTAGATTTTGCATGAGCTAAGTATTTGCATGTGTTGCAAATAAGGGAGCTCATGCTTGCTTCTTATTGAATCTTAATTGAATTGGTTTTTGCATGAAGCTATGGATTTGCATGTGTTGCAAAATGAAGATAGCTTATGCAATGATTGTTTATGCGGTTATTGCTTGGAGCTAAGTTTTGCATGTGTTGCAAAAGGAGAAAGCTCAAGCAATTTGGTTTAAAGTGTTTGCATGGAGCTAGAGATTTGCATATGTTTCAAATAGAGAGCTCATGCACTTGAGTTTGTTTTGGTTGTTTGCATGGAGCTAGAGATTTGCATGTGTTGCAAATAGAGAGCTCATGCATTGGAGTTTTAGCTTGTGACTTGATCGTGTGTTGATCATCACAAGGCTAAGTGTGTTTGTGCTTTGAGTTTGCAAATTGTGTTTTTGCAAAATATTGATATTTATGCTTCTTATCTTGGAGCATGAGGTAAGCATTTGCAAATGTGTTTTGCAAAGTGTGATGATCATGTGTTGATCATCTCATGGCTCAAGATTTGATTTTAATCGATTGGATTTTTATTTGAAAATATGTTTTGCAAATGAACTCGATTATGGGTTTCGATTCTAGAGCATGTGAATAGGGTTTGCAAATGTGTTTTGCAAATTCACTTGATCATGTGTTGATCATCACTTAGCTAAAAGAATTGATCTCATAGGTTCTCGGTTTATTTGCGAATGTGTTTTGCAAATAAGTTGAAGTTTTAATGTGATTCGTTGGAGCATGTGAATAGGGTTTGCAAATGTGTTTTGCAAATTGACTTGATCATGTGTTGATCATCACATGGCTCAAAGAACCAACCTTCGAAAGTTTGGAGAAAAGTTTATGTGAAAAACTGGGTTTTCTCCTTGTGGCCGACACTACCGCTTATTGAGGCCAGTAGTACCGCTAACGTAGGCTGTACCGCATATGGGAATCGGTACTGCCGCTCGGCCGGTACTACCACCCCAATGAGGCCGGTAGTTATATTCCAGAGAGGTGCTCTGGAGTTGTGCAGAGGATGGCACTACCGCCCGTGGGGGACGGTAGTGCCGCTTGAGCGTTGGGGTCGAGGCCGGCACTACCGGCCCTAATGGGCAGTAGCCCTAATGGGCGGTAGTGCTAGATTTTGCTGAAAAGTCCCATTTTGCCCCCCCAACGGCTAGATTTCTTGTGGTGGCTATAAAAGGAGCAATGGGGGCTGGCATTTTGTGTTGTTGACTTTGGGGAGAGTTTATGGGAGTTGGTTGCATGTGTTGCACTTTTTCAATTGGTTTTTGAGCTAAGAGTGAGCCCTAATTGCATGTGTTGCAATTAGGAGTGCATGTGTTGCACTTGAGGAGGATCCTAGTGCATGTGTTGCACTTAGGATGTCACCGGAGTGCATGTGTTACACTAGGTGAAGTTCAAGCGGAAGGGCTTGGCTTGTTACTCTTGATTTTTGCCGACACCTAGACGGCATAGCAGCGTTGCGCGTGATGAGCTTCTCGACTAAGGTTCTGAGAAGCCCCGGCGAATTTCTGAAGGTTGGTGCTCGCCTACCCGAAGGGGGAAAGAGCAACCACTAGTGGATTCGAGGTGGGTACTTAATTCGTGGAGCCAGTCCAATTCGTTTGGGCTAACCTCAACGTGGACTAGGGAGACCGGCAAGTCTTTGAATACCACGGTAAAAAGTATCGTGTCTCCTGTGCTTGCATTCTATTTCTTATTTATAAATTCAAGCAATTTATATTCATATAATTAAATTGATTGATTGCTTGTATTTAGGATTGTAATTTATTGTTAGAGACATAATTAGTTAGTGCATATACTGAGCCTAGTTGATTTAGGTTTTAATTGTCAAAACCTTAGTTTATCGCTTCTGAATTGATTATTGTTAAGGTTTTGGCATAAGGTTAATTAGGGGTGAATTGATTTGTATAAATTCGTAGAGTAATTTTTAAAAACCGCCTATTCACCCCCCTCTAGTCGGCATCCTCAATCTTACAAGTGGTATCAGAGCTTGGTCTCTCATTTTATTAGACTTAACCGTCTAGAGAGTAAAGGATGACGACTAGTGGATTAGTGCACTACACCGATTCACAAATATTTGATGGCTTAAATTATTCTTCATCGAAATTATTTATGATTTCACATTTTAAATCCATGAGCCCCAAAATATGGTGGATAGTAGATGTGGGCTTTTCTCTTCGATTGAATGAATTTGCTCCAATTAAAGGAGAAGAGAATTGCCTACATCTTGACACTCAAGATACTAACGCTTTATTTAGTTCTGTGAGCATCGATGTTTTCAATCTAATTTGCAACCTCAAGAGCGCCCATGAAATGTGGATCAAGGTTCAAGAACTATATGGATCATCCACATCAACAAACAATGATTGCATTAAAGATTGGACATCGGTAGAAGAATCATCTACTTCTATCTCAATTGATGAAGAACCGACTACACCATCAACCTCAACTTCTACCTCAAGTGATGATGAGCCTACCACTCCATCTCTTCCATCGCGTTGCTTCATGGTAAAAGGTAAAATTGAGGTAAGTGATAGCGATGATGATGAGCCCTCTTATGATGAGTTGATGAATATGTTAGAGGAGCTCAATGAGTATCTTGGGAGAGAAAAATCCAAATATAAGATTTTGAAGCTTGAGCATGACTCACTTCAAAATAATTATAATGTGCTCAAAAGTGAGCATGAGTCTCTTCTCCTCAAGGAACTCACTAGGCCTAGGGTGGACATAGGAATTAATTGTGATTTAATTGATGAAATGTCATGCTTAAATGTTAAACCTAGTATTTCATCTAAAATTGACATGTCCACCTCTAGCAATGATATTCTTTGTTGCTCTAATGAAATTGCTTCTAGTTCCTCTATGTCTTTAGAGACTAATCTTGTAGAGAAGAATAAAGAGCTCAAGACACAAGTCACTCAATTGACAAGTGACTTGAAGAAGTCCTATCAAGGAAAGGCCACTCTCGACAACATTCTAAGCAATCAACGAAAGTTGGTTGACAAGAGAGGGATTGGCTACATCTCCAAGAGGGAGAATAAAATGAAGGGCCACTACGCCTCCGTGCGCCCTCACCAAGTGGAATTCAAGCCACAAGCATCAACATTGAGGCAAACCGGTAAGGAGCGAGTCAAGAAGGTTAAGAGAGGGCCAAATAGCGTGACGTGCTTCAATTGCCGGGAAAGGGGATATTACGATAAGAATTGTCCCAAAGGTATCACTCCTAAGCCTATTGTTGTCAATGATCATTATTAAGGACAAAAATGGCAATGTGTTTGCCAAGTTTGTCAATTCTCCTAAGACTATGCAAAATAGTGATAATCATTTGCTTAGGAGATATGAATCTAGAAATGTGTTTGCTCAAAATGCTAGATTTCGTAAGACTATGAAGAATCATGTAAATCATGTGCTTAGAAAAAATAACAATAGCAAAACATTTGCTAGAAATATTAGATCGTGTAAGCATCCTAATTATAATGATTATTATGTACTTAGAAAGGATCAAACTAGGAATGGATTTGCTAAAAGTGCTAAAACTCCTAAGCCTCCTCAATTCAATGCCGATAAATCTCTTAGGAGTAATAACAATCGCAAATCCATTGCTAGTCGTGTTAGTTCACTCAATACTATTCATGTTAGGGCCATTTGGGTCCCTAAATCTCTTGTGACTAACATTCTTGGACCCAACAAAAATTGGGTACCAAAAAGTGCCTAAAAGATTTTTAAGTGCTTAGAGATGCATTGGAGGTTTGGCTCAATCAAGAAAGAGATGAATCCATCATGCAAAATGGAGCCAAGCATGAAGACAATCGCTCCAATCATGAACCAATGCTATCTCGGTAACAAGTATTTAAATTGATAATTTTAGCTTATAGCCTTGTGTAGGTTATATCGCATTATTCATGAAAATCAATTTGAATTGCTTGTTCATGTTCTTGCTCATGCTTGTTAGTTGTATTGATTTTAATCTTGAGCAAGTTGGGTTGTGGCACATTATGGGGGAGTGCTAAATCATAACCATGTATATTACATCCCTACATGTGCCTATATTTATATAAGTGCTAATATATATGTTCAAAAATCAAGCCATTTAGTCAAAAGTCAAAAACTTGTATATCTATTAGTAATCCTTTGAAAAACTAGTTGAACATGGTATACAAATGATTTCAAAAGGTTTTCCAATGGTTTTGGCTTTACAAAAAATATTTTACAAAGAAAATAAGTTTCAAGTCCAAAAGCTAGTTACTACTATCTTATTTTGGATTTAAATTTATAATTTTCATAGAATTAAAAATAAAAAAGATTTTGAAAATAGTTTCAAAAATAAAATCCTAGAGTTGGTCATTCTTAACAACCTTCGTGTTCAAAAGATTTTCAAAATACCAACCAATCAAAAGTTATTTGATTTCGAAACTCATCCAAAAACTAATCTTGACCTATATTGGTCATACTACTGCACTTTGTGAGTTTCACCTTTTGAATCGGATCTTGTGTAGTATCTTGGTTCAAAATGGTAGGTTAAGACTCATACACAAAATTCAAATGTCTATATCTTATCTCTTGCTCATTTGAATTTTTTTTGTTGAAATCTGGCTTTGCTTTACTGGTGGTTCTTTAAAAGGGCCTTTTTGGTCAAAAAGTCAAAACTTGTGCTTAAAAAGATCCAAATTTGTGAAAAGTATTGTAAAAGTGTTCTACTATGTATTTTAAATGTTTTACAAGCTTTCAAAATAAAAGTCCCTATTTTGAAATCTAATTTAGCCAAAGTCTTTGGTTTGAACCAAAAATAGCCTAAAGTTGGATTTTGGCATTCAAATTGGATTTCATTATCTTTATTAATGGTCAAGGCTTCTAAAAGGTATTTTATATCCGCCAAGCCATGAGGATTTAAATTTGTCTATGAAATCTAGGTTGAAGTTGTACCTTGAGGTCTTTATGAAGTTTGATTTCTTTTTATGCCTCACACGCATTTTACCTAAATCTATACTAAAAGAAAATTCTTTTCAAGCAAAAGTTGTTTCAAAATATTTAAAGTTGTCCAAATTTGGTTTATTGGAAATTTCAAATCATTTGGACTTCATTTGAAAAGATTTTGCAAACAAACTGCATTTTAGTCTGCCGAGGTCGGCACTACCACACCTGTATGGCGTTTGCACTGGAAAAGTCGGCACTATCACATCTGAATGGAGGTAGTACCGGACTCCTGCCACTACCGACCCTATTTGAGCGATAGTGCTGGTCTGGCTGGTCAGTTCTAAAAAATTCTGGTTTTCGAAAGCAAACATTGGGATATTTCATAATGTTGTTTCCCTTTTCGAAAATTCTTTTTAAAAGATTTTTTATGATCCCAAAGTATCTCTATGTGAATCTTCAAATCATTTGAAAAAGATTTGTTGTTGTTTCAAGTGGTACAAATTTGGTTTCATTTTCAAAAGTATTAAGTAGTATTGACTTGTTGCTTCTTAAATTGCTATTAATTGGTATCAACTTGGTCTTCATTTGATTTAATCTCGGTGATATCCACTTGATATCCTCAAAAGTAAAACTTGTGCATATATCTAAATGATAAGCTCCAAGGTTCATCTTTTGAATATTATGGGAGCTTATTCAAATCAAGTTTTGTATATTTGCATCCAAGTGGTATCTCTTAAATGTTTTCAATTGGTATCAGACTTCTATGATTTCGAGCTATTATGAAGAACTCATGATCATGAAAATTGATTCTCCATTATGTGGTCTTAAATGACGAATTAATCAATTCTTAGAGATCAAAAGTAATCATTTGTTGAGTCCTTCTCTTGAAGCTCAAATGAGTTATATTTGTTTACTTTGATACCTTCGAGTTCTTGGAAGCTAAGGCGTATTGTTCTTTACAAGTGATATCACTTGAAAAAGAGATATTTACATGTGGTATAAATTGAAAATTCTTTCAAACAAGTGATTCTTCAAGCAATGCCTCTTGAGATCGTTTTTAATTGGTATTCTTCTTTCTCAAGTGGTATCAATTTCATTTTCAAAAGAGTGAAAATTCTTTTTCATGTGCTTTATTGAAAATTTGAATCATTTTTTTTAGTTTCCTCGGTTGAGCCCTATTAGGCAAATTATGGACTCTTCCATTGAGACATGATGTATTCATTATTTAGCCTAATAAAATGAGGAGTTTTATTTGAATGTGTTTCAAATAAAACTTTTTTAGCTTTAACTCTAAATATGACCCCTTTTCTAAAAAGTGGTTTACTCTTTAAGGTCATATTTCAAAAGTTTGCAAAAGCTTTGGTTTTCATTCTTTAAAACCGAAATTCCTTGCAATGGTCATATGATGTCATTTCAAATCCTTTTATGACCTATATTCGATTGCTTCTCTTGCCAAGCTCTGTAATCTTTTTCATTTGGCACATGATCTTCCAAGTGATGCTTATCTCTCGATATTTCCAAGTGGTATAGCCTCCTTTTGGATTGGTTTTCTATTTTTGCTGTTTAATGCCAAAAGGGGGAGAATGTGAGCTTAATTCCTTCATTTGGATTTGAGAAAAAGGGAAAGAATTATTTAAAGTGCCTATTTCCCTTGCTTGAAATACTTGAAATGTTTATTTAAAAAGGGAAAATTGATTTGTGAAATATTTTATATTTTGAGAGTTCAACAAATGGTATAAGAGTTTGGATTTGTTGTTTAAAAGAAAATTTGATGCAAAATGGTATAAGAGCTTGGTTTTATCAAGAAAGAACATTTGTATAAGTGGTATGAGAGCTTATTGGTTAAATTTCCTCTTTAGTGTTTAATTGTTCTATTTGCCAAAAAGAGTGAGTTTTATTTTAATGCCAAAGGGGAAGTTACAAAATTTGAAAATTTTATTGTATAATTTGATTTTTGATCTTCAAAACCCCTTCATGTATAGTTTTTCATCCAAATCAGAAATTAATATAGTATTGTCGACTTTTGTGGTCGGCAATGAATTTATGGGGCAGGCGCTAGATCTAAAACTCGAAGGTCACACAAGACAAAGGTTTAGACAGGTTCAGGCCCTCGACGGAGGAGGTAATACCCTAGTCCTGTGTGCTAGGATTATTTTGATCTCTTGGATCTAAGATTGCTCGTCTCCCTATTGTTGCCCGCCCTCTACCTTATATAATGGGGGTGGGGCGGTTTACAGAGTCCCGATCGGTTAAGGGATTTCGATCGGTTATTGGATTCTAATCGGTTACAAGATAGAGTTTACATCTTTATCTTATCCTGCTAACAACTCGGATTACAATCATATCTCTTATATCTAAATATTTGTTCAACCGTCTCTAGGATATATCCCCTTGCGCACGACAGCAAGGCTTGGCGCGGAGCTTATCCTCTAGGCCTTACACTTGGCCCTGTCTCTCCCTCAGGCACTTCTGGGCCAGTTATGAAGACACCTGGGTTCTTATATTCCACAGTAGCCCCCAAGTGATTCATGATCCGATTGCTATATCTTTATCTGGGTCTCAACTTTGGATCAACATTCTCAGCTTCCAGCATAAACCTCTGACTGGTTTCTTCTTTGATTTGAATGCTTCTCCTTGCAGAAAGGGGATTATGAAGAACTCGAATATAACCCCCGGTTTTTTGCTCCAACTGATTATAATCTCCCATCCGACAGGTTTATTATGGGTAGCTTCGTAGATCTGACCCATATCTCATATAAAGATTAGATATTTCTTCCCGCTCGAGGCGAAACCCTAATATCCTTCCTCTTCAAGGATCAATACCGGACAGTCTTCGAAGTTGTTTCGACTTCCTGTGCCAATTCATTTTCCGAAAACCTCTTTGGCTTCTAAAACTACCTTAACTCCAAGTCTCCTCAGCTTTTGGTGTCATTACATCTTCGCATTTACTTTAACCTTATCGTATCAGCTATAAAAGGCGAACCAGTGCTTTTAGAATTTATACTCTCACGCTTAGTCCTCCATTTTCCTGCACCAAGCTCCACCTTCTTCCTGAGGGATTTCATGGACGGTCGGGATCCAGAACTTGCCGAGGAGTGGGCGCTATTCGACCTCTCCATGGTCGAATGGGTTGAAGATAAGGCGGTTGCCCTCGACCGCGCCACCGTTGACGCCTTCCTCGAAATCGTTCCCGCCCTTTTCAGGGCTAAGGAAGCTCTCGTGGAGGCGCTTGGTCGTGTGCACCGCGGAGAAGTATAACACTCCTGTAAATGTAAGAGAGTCTTTTCCCAGGCATAGTGCCTGGGGAATTTATATAATAAAGAAATACCTTCCGAGTGATATCTATGACTGTCATTAGACATAGCTTAGACCCAACTTGGGGTATATCAAAGCTTGTATGGCTCTTTGGTCGGGTGATATCTATATCCGACTGTCGCAGGATATATCTTAGGTCCAACTTGGGACATATTAAGATTTGCGCGGCTCTTGGCCGAGTGATACCTATATCCGACTGCTATAGGATATAGCTCTGGTCCGACTTGGGACATATCATATTCACGTGGCTCTTGGCCGAGTGATACCCATATCCGACTGTTGTAGGACATAGCTTAGGCTCGACTTGGAGCATATCATATTTACATAGCTCTTGGCCGAGTGATACCCATATCCGACGGCTGTAGGACATAGCTTAGGCTCAACTTGGAGCGTATCAGGATTTTCATGGCTCATGGCCGAGTGATACCTATATCCGACTGGTGTAGGATATAGCTCTGGTCCGTCTTGGGACATATCAAGGTTTATCCGAACGGTATCCGTACTCGTTTATTACGATGCACAGCTTATCGACCCATCTTGGGGCATACCATTGGAACCGTGCCTTATCAGGCTCAACCCGTGATATATGATTCCGCCATGCGGTAACCAACTAGCGACCCAACATGGGGCATATCACAAGAAGATATTTTTTAATCCAAACTGGAGGATACCCACGTCCCACTTAGTTCGATAAGTGGTTAAACATTCCATCGTGGGGAGCAACATGTCCCAAACATGACTTGGTCAAACCATGACTGCCTCTGTATGTCAGGACGTCGAGATAGCGAATCATTACGAAGAAGAGAGCAAGGTTAGGTGTTCTGCAATCTTTTTCCACCGACTCGATGAAAACCTGATTTTTCCTCCTTTTAAGACTAAGCCGTGCATTGATCGATGGTTCATTTTTTCCACCGCACACTCTTGCCCCTTCTGCTTCCCTGTCTCTCCGACTTCTCCGCTGCTAGGGTTAACTACTGTTGTGCTCGCATTTTTGCGCTGTCGTTGATCTTTCCTCCGAAAATGTCTTCTCATTCTTCCAAAGACACCTCCTCGCTGCCTTTGCCCCATGATTGGACCACCTCGATAACGACGGAAGAGCGGTTGAAGTCCATGGCGGATGACGGGGTTCTTCCAGCCCTGACTTTAATTTTCGCACGACCGGCCGCAGGTGAATCCATCCCTACCCCTCGTTCTGAAGAAATTGTGGTTTTTGAATCTTTCTTCCAACGCGGGCTGGGCCTTCCTGCCTGTGTTTTTCTTCGCGGTCTTTTCTTTTTCTATGGTATTGAATTAGTGAACTTGAATCTTAATTCTATCCTGCAAATCTCCATCTTCGTTCACCTCTGCGAGGCATTCTTGGGCATCCGCCCTCATTTCAATCTCTTTCGCCACTTTTACCTTTTAAAGCCTTATCCCTCAAAAAAACGACCCCAAGGTAATGGGGGAGCCGGATTTCAATTGTGAGAAGGATTAAAGAAAACCTACTTTGCCATTCCCTTCAAATCTTCAAATAAAGGCTGGTACCAGGAATGGTTTTATTGTTCCAATCCTGATCCTGCTCTCCCTTCTTTTGTCGAGCGCCAGCCTAAGGTATCCCTTTCTTGGACATCTGTTCCCAATGATGGCGATATGGATCAGGTGCAGGATCTCTTGGTGCTGATTGATAAATTAAAGGAAGACGGTCTCACGGGAGTTGGTCTGGCCCTCCATTTTGTCGCTCGCCGGATACAACCTCTAAAGGAGCGAGTCCATCTGGATATGAATTTGAAGGAAGGGAACTGCCCGAAACAGCGTCGAAGGAGCAGGTATATGCTCGGGTAGGCGACTTTTTCATCCCAAGCGTAGAGATGTCCACTGCCAGATGCCCAAAGTCCTTTACTGCATCAAACCCTCCTCCTGAGGTAAGAAAGTTTAGCTGATAGACTTCCACATTCGTCTCTGAATGACTTTTAACAGTTTTAATACTCCTTTCCAGGATCGATTGGCTTTCTTTAGTGATGCGCCTCTCCTAGAAATGCCTGTACATAAGAGCGCCCACTGGAAGCGACCTGCAAGCTCCCAAGCCAGAGACCCGGCCCCAAAGAAGGGGAAGAAAACGATTATCCAGGACCCTCCGAAGCCCTCAGCGCCCGACTGGTGGTCCCAAAATCCAGGAACCGCCAACACAAGCCCCGGTGCCCTCAGTTCCCCTTCCACATAAGCCCGTGGTACAGCCGAGTCCAACTCCGAGTGACTCGAGCATTCGGGAGGAGCCCAGGGTTCTAGATCATAGCGCCCCGACTGGTCCCTCCGGAAGTGGTTCTACCACTCGAAAGAAACCCCCGATGAGGATAAAGAAGTCCGACAGGTTGGATGTCCCATCGACTCTTATTTGACGCGTTTTGCCGGCTTATTCCCCGATCGTTCTTCTTATAGGAATCCTTCTTATGATATTCCCGTCGAGACACCATCTGGGGCCCCTGAGGACACTAAGTCCCAGGGCGTACCTGACCTAGTTGAGGAGGCCCCACAATCTGCCTCGCCTGGAGACATAGGGGCACTCTCCGATCCACAGCCACCTTCATCGGCACCCCGTGCTTCGGCACCGGGTCCCGCTACTCGAGAGCCCGTCTCCCGTCCATGCCCCGAGGTAGAAGAAATCTTTCGAGATCCGCCGACTCTTGCTCGCCCCCAACTCATAATGCAAACCGCGTGGGTTGATGAGGAAGACGGCTTGAAGTCCCTCGACGACCCGGCGGAGGAGGAAGAAAGGAATGACTTTTATAGTCACGCCGCCGCTTGTGCTCACCTGGCCTGAGTAATATTTTCACTACTCTTGTCACCTTCTTGCTTGTGTCGGTTAGCATGTTGTCACCTTTCCCTATGATAGTTACAGAAATTGGGAGAACGCTCTGCGAAAAAAGTCTGAATACCTCCAAAAGATGCTCCCGAAGGTTAGGACATGCCAGGAATATCTGGCCGACTTGGAGCAGATCAAAGCTAGACATGCAGCTGAGCTGCAAGATCTTCAGTCAGAAGTCCAGGCCTTGCGGGAAGAGAAGAAAATCCTGTGGCAGGAGAAGCTAGATGTTGTTGGCTCCCTTCGAGGTAGATATTTCTGGACCATCCCGCGCTCTCGTTCAATCATCTGGTCTTCTGATTTCCTTATCTCCGTGTCAGTTCGGGATTCTACTATTGCAAAGCTCCAAGAGCAACTTAAGGCCTCGGAGGCCTCCAACTTGAAATCGGAGGAGTTAGAAGGTACGCTCAGCAGCTTGGACCTCCCTTGCCTTCGTTGTCTTCTTAGTATTTCTTAATAATCTGTTTTTCTTGCAGACTACAAGTTCAAGACGCGGGCGCAATATGCCGCTTATAACGAGAAAGTCGAGGCCCTTGAAACGTCTTGTGCTAAGCTTTGTGAGGCCTCTGAGCCATTGTTGAGGTTGCTTCATCCCGGAGGCGTGAGGCCGCTCAGTAGGGACCACGTTATCTCCCAACTGGAGGAAGCCCACAAGGGGCTTAAGAGACTCTTGAAGGAAACGGCGACCAATGGTGCTAGCTAGGCTCTGGCGATCACCAAGTCGCTTTATCCCCGAGTGGATATTGAAGCCATTAAAGATGGCTATGCCTGCAATATGGATGAAGACCGGGCCGCCGAACTCTGGGAGGAAGTTAAGGATGCTTCTTCGGCTATCGCAGAAACTTTGGACCTGTGAACAAATATTTGAAAGTGTTTCTTTGACCTAGCATTTTTTCTTTAAATATGCTGTTATGCTCGATGAGGCCATCCGAGTAGTTTTGACATCTTAAATATCATGTTCGACTAGTTCAGCCCCCAGGCTCTGGGGCATGGTTCATGACGCATGTCTCAGAGTCTTAAAATTCGTAGGGGCGAAGCACTCAGACGCATAATTTTCGAGAAGATTATACGAGAACAACTTTAAGAGTGAACATTCATTCATAAAGAAGCAATTGAATTACAGAATTCAAGTGAAAAAACGACGTAGCTGTTCTATGTTCCAGGTGTTGTTGAAAATTGTGTCGTCTTCTCGCTTGAGCTTATAAGCCCCAGGATGTATCACATCATCGATGATGTAAGGGCCCTCCCAGCTTGGGGAGAGCTTATGCTCGTATTTTTTATTCTTTCTAAGGACCAGATCTCCTTTGGAGAATGCGCGGCTCCTTACATTGCGACTGTGATAGCGATGTAAGCCCTGAAGGTACTTTGCCGACTAAATTGTTGCAACGTCCCTGGCTTCTTCCAGTCGGTCGAGGTCTTCTAGCCGGCTTTCTTCCGAAGTGACCTCCTCATAGCTCCGGACCCATGGGGATCCGAATTCTAACTCGGTGGGGAAGACCGCCTCTAAGCCATACACCAGGAAGAAAGGTGATTGCCCGGTTGCTCTGCTGGGGGTGGTTCGCAGCCCCCAGAGTACCAAAGGCAATTCTTTGACCCATTGAGTGGCATATGGTTTGAGACGATAAAAAATTCTTGTCTTTAGGCCTTGTAGCACCATGTCGTTGGCTCGTTCGATTTGCCCATTACTTCGGGGGTGTGCTACAGATGCGAAGCAAATTTTTATGCCGAGTTCACCGCACCAGTCTTGAAATATGCCACCTCTGAATTGGGTGCCGTTATCCGTGATGATTCGGTTTGGTACGCCGAATCTAACCACGGTTTCATTGAAGAATTCTTTAGCCTTTGCGGCTGTGATTGTGGCGACTGGCTTGGCCTCAATCCATTTGGTGAATTTATCGACGGCCACGAAGAGATGAGTATAACCACCTTGAGCCTTCTTCAAAGGTCCCACCATGTCAAACCCCCAGACCGCAAATGGCGGTGATTGGGATGGTGCAGTAGTTCTGTCTTGGGTTTGTTTACATCGCGCAAAGAATTGACATCCTTCGCATGTCCGGATGATGTCCTCTACATCAGTGACAACATTCAGCCAGAAAAATCCCTGATGATAAGCCTTGCCGACTAGGGTTGTTGACACCGCGTGATTCCCACAAATTCCCGCGTGGATTTCTTTGAGAAGATCTCTTCCTTCTTGTTCTGATATGCAACGCCGTAGTACACCAGAGGAGCTCTTGCGATAGAGTTCTTCCCTGATTACCACATAACTCTTGCTTCGGCGCATTATTCGTTCGGCCTGCACGCAGTCTTTGGGTAGCTCGTCCTTCGTCAAATAGTCCAGATATGGAGCTGTCCAATCGGGGGTAATGATCAAGACTTCTGCCTCAACGTTCTTCGATCTCCACTGGGATGTCCGACTTTGGCCGAGTGCTTATTGTGGGCTTATGAATTTCTTCGACGAATACTCCCACGGGCACCATGGTCCGGCCGGATCCCATTTTTGCTAGCTCGTCGGCTGCTTCATTGTCCCGACGGAGCACATGAACAAGTTCCAAGCCGTCAAAGTTGCCTTCTAGCTTGCGTACCTCTTGGCAATAAGCAGCCATGTTGTCTTCGATGCAGAACCATTCTTTTTACACGTGATTGACCATGAGCATTGAATCTTCGTGAACCGTCAAACGTCGGATACCGAGTGATATGGCGATACGGAGCTCATGGATGAGTGCTTCGGACTCAGCGGCGTTGTTCGACGCGGGAAAAAGTATTTGAAGAACGTACCTCAACCGTTCTCTACTTGGTGATATGAGCAATATACCAGCCCCCACGCCGCTGAGCATGAGGGAACCATCGAAGTACATCGTCCAATACTCGAGTTCCTGGATGACTGCCGGGTTTTGAAGTTCTATCCACTCGGAAGTAAAGTCGGCAAGCGCTTGAGACTTGATGGTTGTGCGAGGCTTGAATAGGATATCAAAAGCTCCAAGCTCGACCGCCCACATTGCAATTCTCCCAGTGGCCTCCTGGTTGTGAAGTATATCTCCTATTGGAAAGGAAGTGACCACCGAAACAGTATGCTCTTGGAAGTAGTGCTTGAGTTTGCGAGATGTAAGAAGTACGGCGTATAATAATTTTTGCACTTGTGGATACCGCGCCTTAGATTCACTCAAGACCTTGCTGATGAAATAGACTGGGTGTTGGATCTTCTGCACGTGACCCGGCTCCTCCCTTTCTACGACGATTGCAGCGCTGACTACACGAGTCGTTGTCGCGATGTAAAGTAACAAAGGTTCCCCTGGCATCAGTGAAACCAAGACCGAGGGTGTCGTTAAGAAGGTCTTCAAATCTTCAAACGCTTGCTGTGCCTCAAGCGTCCATTGGAACTTATCCTGCTTCTTGAGCAGTTTAAAGAATGGCATACCTCGCATACCCAGTCGGGAAATAAACTCACGAGTACGACCATGCACCTGTAAGCTTCTGGACGTCCTTTTGGCAAGTCGGCGGTTCCATATTTGATATGGACTTGATCTTTTCTGGGTTGGCCTCAATGCCTCGTTGGGATACGATAAACCCGAGCAGTTTTCCCGAAGATACTCTGAAAACACACTTCTCGGGATTAAGCTTCATGCTAAAAGTCCTTAGACTTTCGAACATCTCAGTTAGGTCGGCGATAAGGTCCTTCCTCTCCCGAGTCTTTACCACGACATCGTCCATATATGCCCTCCACATTGCGTCCGAGTTGGGCGTGAAAACACCGCTGTATTGCGCGCTGATACGCTGCACCAGCATTTTTCAACCCGAACGACATCGTGGTATAGCAAAAGGCCCCAAAGGGCGTGATGAATGAAGTCTTGATATGATCTTTCGCCTTTAGGAGAATCTGGTGGTACCCTGAATAGGCATCGAGGAAACTCAGGATCTCGCACCCGGCAGTTGAATCAACCACCTGATCAATTCGAGGTAGCCCGAATGGATCCTTCAGACATGCCTTGTTGAGATCAGTATAGTTAACACACATGCGCCAAGTTTTATTCTTCTTTTGAACTAGTACAGGGTTCGCCAACCAGTCGGGATGATACACTTCTTTGATAAAACCTGCAGCTAACTGCTTGGTGATCTCCTGCTTGATGACGTTCCGACGATCTGGAGTGAACCGCCGGAGTCTTTGCTTGATCGGCTTTGCCTTTTCATCGACGTGTAAACAATGCTCGATCACCTTCCTAGGAACACCCGGCATGTCGGATGTTTTCCAGGCAAAGATGTCCTTGTTATCCTGGAGGAAGGTGACGAGCATGCCTTCGTATTTATCCTCGATCCCTATCCCGATCAGAGTCATTTTGGATGGGTCGGATGAGTCGAGAATAACTCTCTTGGTTCCTTCGCCAGACTTTATCCCTGACATGGCCTGCTTCTTGGATAGGATGTCGCCCTCTTCCTTTAATGTGGCAGCCTCTACCTGGATATTCTTCCCCTCGGCGGTTGCTTCCTGCAGCTCAGCAAGTTCATAGTTCTCTCGGTCGCATTCCAAAGATCGCTTGATATCACTGCGAACCGTGATGACGCTTTTGGGTCCCAGCATCTTCATCACCAAATAGGTGTAGTGCGGGACGGCCATGAACCGAGCCAGATCGGGCCTTCCCAAGATAGCGTGATACGTTGTCTCGAAATCCGCTACCTCGAAATTTATATACTCGGTCCGATAGTTGTTTTTGGTACCGAAGGTGACAGGCAAAGCAATCTGCCCGAGTGGAAACGAAGACGCCCCAGGGATCACCCCGTGGAACGGCTGTGAGCTCGGCCTTAGCTCGGAGCGGGGGACGTTCATGTCGTCAAAGGTTTTGGCGAACAAGACGTTGAGTCCACTCCCTCCATCAATCAAGACTTTCTTGAGCTTTACATTGTGAATAACAGAGTCGAGCACTAGAGGATACTTACCCGGATGTAGAATTCAGTTGGGTTGATCCGAGCGGTCGAAGGTGATCGGGACTTCAAACCACTTCAGATACTGGGGAGTTGCCGGTTCCACCGCATTGATCTCCCGAGCGGTAAGCTTTTGCTTCCGCTTGGACTCGTATCCGGTGGAATCAGATACAATCATCGGGTCCAGCGTGTCGAGAAGCATCTTGGAGGCGACGACGTTCTGCAGCAGTGTATAGAAGACAACTTGGTCTCCAAATTTTGATTGTAGGATGTCCTTGTGGACATTGCGGCCGCGAGATCGAAGCGATCGCGCCTGTGCCTCCTTAGCCTTACGAAGAAGGCGATCTTCCTCCGTGGCTTCTTGAATCTCTTGTTGGCATTGGAGATCGGTCTTTTGCTCTTCTATTGCGAAGATGCCACAAAGATTGTAGCAATTCCTCACGACGCCGACTGGTTCGCTGACCGAGTCAGATTGGCACACTTGAGATGGGTCGGCCTGATCTTTACCAGATTGGATATGGTTTAGGTCTAGGCAAACAAGTTCTCCGAGTGCATCTGCGACGAAGTCCAGGTTTCCAAAGCGGAAAGCCTGGCCGGAGATGAAGGTGGTGATGATTCCACTGATTGCTACCATCGAGTTTGTAGGAAAAGATTATAGCGCTCTCCCTACCTGGCGCGCCAACTGTCGACTTTTGTGGTCGGCAATGAATTTATGGGGCAAGCGCTAGATCTAAAACTCGAAGGTCACACAAGACAAAGGTTTAGACAGGTTCAAGCCCACAACGGAGGAGGTAATACCCTAGTCCTGTGTGATGGGATTATTTTGATCTCTTGGATCTAAGATTGCTCGTCTCCCTGTTGTTGCCCGCCCTCTACCTTATATAATGGGGGTGGGGCGGTTTACAGAGTCCCGATCGGTTAAGGGATTCCGATCGGTTATTGGATTCTAATCGGTTACAAGATAGAGTTTACATCTTTATCTTATCCTGCTAACAACTTGGATTACAATCATATCTCTTATATCTAAATATTTGTTCAACCGTCTCTAGGATATATTCCCTTGCGCACGGCAGCAAGGCTTGGCGCGGAGCTTATCCTCTGGGCCTTACACTTGGCCCTGTCTCTCCCTCAGGCACTTCTGGGCCGGTTATGAAGACACCTGGGTTCTTATATTCCACAAGTATACTCATGTTAATATGGAATAAACTCTAATACTATCTAACATTGATTATGTTCATATTGATTCCAAGCTAAATTATTTATATGCACATACTTAATAGAGTTTGTTCTATAGTTGATGGTGTAAATGTATTGATCCCTTTCCATCAGTCAAACATATGTGGATCATTACTAACCATCATATTGAGTATATAAACTTGTGTAGTTACGTATACTCATGTCAATTTAAACAAAATTTAAATTGAGTTCGATTGTCTCGGTGTTTGGATGGGAGACTGGATTGCTAGTTATGCGCCGTACTATTAAGAGGGGTTGAGTCATTTAGCTTGAGCTTCATCATGTGTTGATGAACTCAATCCGGTTCACTCTAGCTCACTCATTGTTTGGTTTTTGTATGGAGCAAACCATTTGGCATGTGTTGCTAATGGGTGAAGCTCGTGCATCGAATTTTGCATGAGCTAAGTATTTGCATGTGTTGCAAATAAGGGAACTCATGCTTGCTTCTTATTGAGTCTTAATTGAATTGGTTTTTGCATGAAGCTATGGATTTGCATGTGTTGCAAAATGAAGATAGCTTATGCAATGATTGTTTATGTAGTTTTTGCTTGGAGCTAAGTTTAACATGTGTTGCAAAAGGAGAAAGCTCAAGCAATTTGGTTTAAAACATTTGCATGGAGCTAGAGATTTGCATGTGTTGCAAATAAAGAGCTCGTGCACTTAAGTTTGTTTTGGTTGTTTGCATGGAGCTAGAGATTTGCATGTGTTGCAAATAGAGACTCATGCATTGGAGTTTTAGCTTGTGACTTGATCATGTGTTGATCATCACAAGGCTAAGTGTGTTTGTGCTTTGAGTTTGCAAATTGTGTTTTTGCAAAATATTGATGTTTATGCTTCTTATCTTGGAGCATGAGATAAGCATTTGCAAATGTGTTTTTCAAAGTGTGATGATCATGTGTTGACGGTGTAGCGGCGTTGTGCGCGGCAAGCTTCTCGATGAAGGTTTTGAGAAGCCCCGACGAATTTGTGAAGGTTGGTGCTCGCCTACCCGGAGGGGAAAGAGCAACCACTAGTGGATTCGAGGTTGGTGCTCAATTCGTGGAGCCGGTCCAATTCATTTGGGCTAACCTCAATGTGGACTAGGGGAGACCGACAAGTGTCCGAACACCACGGTAAAAAGTTTCGTGTCTCTTGTGCTTGCATTCTATTTCTTATTTATATTCAAGAAATGTATATTTATATAATTAAGTTGATTGATTGCTTGTATTTAGGATTGCAATTTATTGTTAGAGACATAATTAGTTAGTGCACATAGTGAGCATCGTTGATTTAGGCTTTAATTTTCAAAACCTTAGTTTATCGCTTCCGCATTAATTATTGTTAAGGTTTTAGCATATGGGTAATTAGGTGTGAATTGATTTGTAGAAATTCGTAGAGTAATTTTTAAAAACCGCTTATTCACCACCCCCGTCTAGTCGGCATCCTCGATCTTACAGTAGCTCCCAGGGAGAGTACCACTGTGTTTAGATCTGCCGGGGTTGTCCAGGGGATCTCTGATCAGAAGGTTGCTACTCCTAGTACTTCTGCCTCTAGTAAGCCGAAGTATACATGCACCCTTTGTCAAAAGGATGGACATTTGGTAGATTTTTGCTTCAGGCACGCCAAGATCACAAGGCGTGAGTATGTTGCTGCTCTTAGGGGTATTCAGGGTTATCCCTTGACTCTGAGTGCTCCTAAGGCACACACTGCCTCTAAACAGGTTAGAGAGTCGCCTATTTTTGGGCAGCGTCCAGGACTCGGTTTTCAGGCTGTTCAGTCGAGTTTTAGTTCTGGAGCTGTTTGTGATCAGTCTTTCCGCTGTCCTCTTGATATTCCTCGTTTTTCTCATCGAGGTAGATATCAGTGGCGTGAGATGTTTTCTAGTAAGAGATTCAGGCAGCCTCACTGGGATGGTCTGGCCTTTGCATCATGGCGGGCCAACCCAATTACAGCTCTTAGATCCTCTACTAATGTTGGTTCTGATCTTGTGAGAGTTAAGCGTCAGAGAGACACTAGATTCCAGTCTTCCTCTTGTGTGGCTGGTACTTTGAGACATCGTGTGGTTTAGTATTGGGTTCCCAGATCTTCACTTTATCCCAGTACTGAGTCATCTCTCTCTCTTGTGTCTTGATCAGGTTTGTCGGATGGGGAAGGGAGAGGTTTGGATTGTTGACTCCGGTTTTTCTCATCATATGAACGGAGACTCTCGTTGGTTCTCTTCCCTAGTCCGAGCCCCCGGTGATAAGTTGATCACTTTTGGTGATGCTTCATCAAATAGAGTCATAGCTAAAGGTACCGTCTGCATTAATGACAATTTTATTCTTAAAGACGTTGCCTTAGTGAGTAAGCTGCAGTATAATTTTCTTTCTGTTTGTCATCTTATCGATGACTCTTTCGAGGTAAGCTTCAAGAGTAGCTCTTGTAGAATCCTTGATTCATCAGAGGAGTTAGTTTACGGGATTTCTAGATTTGGGAGTCTTCCGTGCTGATTTTTTTGTTTCTTCTGGAGACTCTCTTCGGTGTTTTATTGCTTCTGAGTCCTGTGATCTCTCCTTCTGGCATAGGAGACTTGGTCACATCGGCTTCGACCAATTGACCCGAGTTAGTAGCCACGACCTCATTCGTGGTTTGCCAAAACTCAAGATGGTCAAAGACTTAGTTTGCTCTCCTTGCCGACATGGCAAGATGGTTGCTGCTTCTCATCCCAGTCACTGTTGTGATGACTAATGCACCAGGACAGCTTTTACATATGGACACTGTTGGTCCAGCTAGAGTGTAGTTAGTGGGTGAGAAGTGGTTTATTCTTGTCATTGTCGATGATTTTTCGAGGTATTCTTGGGTGTTTTTCGAAGGATGAGTCTCTTACTCATTTTAGGGGTTTGGTTCATAGGTTGTCTCTTGAGCTTCTAGGTGCCTTACGAGCTATACGTAGTGACAATGGCACAGAGTTCAAGAACTACTACTTTGAGAGTTTCTGTGTGGAGTTTGGCTTAGAGCATCAGTTCTCCTCTCCCTACGTCCCTCAGCAAAATGGCGTAGTGGAAAGGAAGAATAGGACCCTGGTTAAGATGGCTAGGACGATGCTAGATGAGTACAGTACTCTTAGGAAGTTTTGGGCTGAGGCTATAGCTACTGCTTGACATGTTTCTAATCGCGTATTCTTGAGAGCACATTTGCACCGCCCTTCTTACGAGTGGAGGTAAGGGCGAAAGCCCAGTGTTTCTCATTTTCGTGTGTTTGGTTGCAAGTGTTTCTTTTTGAAGTCTGGTAACCTGGATAAGTTTGAATCTCGTTCTTCTGATGGTATTTTTTTGGGTTACTCAACTTCTTCTCGTAGCTATAGGGTCTGGAGTTGCGATGCGCATAGGATCAGAGAGACCTGCGAGGTGACCTTTGATGAGGCTAGCCCAGGAGCTAGACCTAACATTTTAGGCTCTTCTAGAGACCGAGACCATCTTTGTAGAGGATGAGGATGTTGGAGATGATGGTGTTCCACTTGATCCAGTCCCCTCTACACCTAAGGTGCCTCTTGTTTCTATTTCTGTACCTCAGGGTGACCAGCCCTTGCCTTCTGACTCTCATGCAGCTAGTGGCTCTGATCCTACCTCTTTTATGCATGAGTAGACGCCACTTCTACTTCTGGACCTCCCCGCCATATTCAGAGATATCATCCACCTAATTAGATTATTGGCGATCTGTTTGAGCGTGTCACTTTCTCAAAATCAGGTTTGTCCAGTTTCTGCCTCCACTCTGCCTTTGTTGCCTCGTTGAGCCAAAGGATGTTTCTCATGCATTATCCGATGAGTCGTGGATTAATGCTATGCATGAGGAACTTGAAAACTTCGAGAGGAAAAAAGTTTGGTAGCTTGTTGAGCTCCCATCTGGTCATAATGTCATTAGGACCAAGTGGGTGTTTAAAAACAAGTAGAGTGAGGATGGGGTTGTCATTACAAACAAGGCTAGGCTAGTTGAACAGGGCTTTTCTCAGGTTGAGAGTCTCGACTTTGAGGAGACTTTTGCCCCTATAGCTAAACTAGAGACTATTAGGATCCTACTTGCATTCTCTGCATCCAAAGGCTTCAGGTTTTATCAAATGGATGTCAAGAGTGCATTCCTCAATGGTTATATTGAGGAAGAGATGTATGTCAGGTAGCCTTCAGGATTTGAGAACCCCAAATACCCGAACCATATCTTCAAGCTTTCCAAAGCTTTGTATGGATTGGCCCCTAGAGCATGGTTTGAGAGGCTTAAGTCCTATCTTCTTATTCATGGTTTCAAAATGGGTATAGTAGACAAAACTATGTTCATCAAACACGAGGTTTTCCTTCTCATCCAGATTTATGTGGATGATATTATCTTTGGTGGCTCTTCGCGCTGTCTTGTGTCTCAGTTTTCTGATGTGATGAGCACAGAGTTTGAGATGAGCATGATGGGCGAGTTGAGCTACTTCCTCGGCTTCCAAATCAAGCAAACTCGGGATGGTACATTCTTGCATCAAGGCAAGTACACTTGAGACATCCTGAGGTGGTTTGACATATCTAATGGGAAGTCGGTGGTGACTCCTATGGCCACCAGTGCTGTCCTTGAGCCTGACGAGGATGGTGAGCCTGTTGATCAGAAGGAGTTTTGGAGCATGATCGGCTCCCTCCTGTATCTCATCGTCTCGAGGCCAGACATACATTTCGTTGTGTGTCTGTGCGCTCGATTTCAGGCTTCTCCTCGTGTCTCTCACCGTCAAGCGGTGAAGCGCATCTTCAAGTACCTTCGTGCTACCACTGATTATGGTATTTGGTACTCTTCCTCTTCTTGTCTGTCCCTTCGAGCCTTTTTCGATGTAGACTTTGCCGGCTGTAGGATAGATAGGAAGAGCACTTTTGGCACTTGCCAATTCATTGACACTTCTCTTGTTTCTTGGTCGTCTAGGAAGAAGTCTGGGGTTGCATAGTCCACTGCAGAGGTCGAGTATGTTGCTATAGCGAGTTGCTGTAGTCAAGTGCTTTGGATGCGTTCGACTCTGCGTGACTTTGGGTTAGCAATAGCAAGTGTTCCACTTTTCTGTGACAACACTTCAGCTATTTGCATTGCTAAGAACCCAGTGCAGTATTTCCGGACCAAGCACATTGATATTAGATATCACTTCCTTAGAGACTATGTGGAGAAGGGGGATATCGCGCTTCAGTTTGTAGAGAGTGACCACTAGATAGCCGATATCTTTACCAAGCCTTTGGATAGCTCTAGGTTTGTTGCCTTGAGAAGTGAGCTTGGAGTCGTGAGCCCTTACGGCTTATCGTGAGGGGGAGCTGGTTTGTATATTATGTATTATATATTTTTTCCTCCAGTATTTCCTTTCTTTTTCTTTTTCTAGGTGATTTTGGGCTTAATTCTAGAGTTGTGAGTTCACTTAACTTAGACTTCTGGCATGCTTTGCATGGACCTCTCATTTTATGCTATAGGTTGCTATCATGCACAATTAGATGTTCTCTCTTCTCTCTAGGTTGAGTTCCCTCACTGTCTTATAAGTCTAGCAGGTGATGAGTTCCCTGGGTAGACAGGGTTTGTGTGCACTCCTTAGCATGAGATCTAGAGTCAGCATCCCTATGTGAGTCATTGGGGAAGATGAGAGCGAGTCTAAGCCGTAGTGTTTCTCTTCTATTTTTTCTATGCTCTATAGCCACCCAGTTTGCAGTTTCTCGACTTCTTCTCCTCATTCTGTATTTCTGGTTTCTAGTGAGTTCATTTGGATTTTTCTTGCACCTAATTTTGCTAATAACTCATTTTAACCAGATTTGTGCTTAAAATTGATTTACTTGTTGAGAGGAAGTTTGGGAATCTGTTCATGAATTGCATATAGACTGCATTTTCTGTGTTATGAGTTTTGTCTATTATGCAAATGATTTACTCATCATGCTATACACCATGCTACTTCATATGAAGAAAATCACTAGCTTAGATATATCCAAGTTCATTTGTCTTGCTGAGCTTGTTAAAATTTGAAAATTATAGCTTTAAATGAAAACTTGATAAAACATGTTGCTTTTACTTGCTAAGTTTCTTCTCTAGGTGTAATTGTCATGATTTGTGAAATTTTGAATTTCTCTAGAGTCCCTATAGCAACTTGGGTGAGACTAGTTTGATCCATACTTGAGTCCTTCACTTGCTCATAAATCGATTTGCTAAAATGAAAATTAAGCAAAACTGACTCTATTTGTGTGCATTAGACTCAACACCTTGCATTCACAAGACAGCCTCCCGTTGCACTTGGGATGAACTTGGAAAGCATAGTGTATAACCAAGACCATCCTTTTAAGAGTTCTTGAGATGTTCGAATATGGCTTGAATCAATTGTTTTAAAAAAATACAAATAAAACAAAAAACATAAGTGGGTAAAGAATGCAAATAATATCAAACATTTGCACCCTGCTATGTCTTTTAAGATATTAAAGCCAAATTTGCATTAAATAAAAAATGAGCCCGAAGGACCTTGTATACACTTCTAGATTCCCCAAAGTGTTGAGTAGGTTGAACTCCAGGTTTTCCATTTGATCCTATGAGTGGCCGTGCTTCTAGTTTTGAAACTAGTGCTAAGTTTTGCACTTGTCAAATCTTGCTAAAATGACATAATCTAAACTAAGCTTGCTAGCAAAATGTGTTTTCTCTTGGATATGTTTAAGCTTGCTAACAATTGACCAGCTTGGTGTCATATCTTGTCATTATGATCAATTGAATAATTTTCAAAGCTCCTTAGGGTGCATTTCATGAATACATGTGTAAAGGGAGAAAATATAAAAAATCTTGATGCCTATATTGCCAAAAGGGGGAGAAAATGTAGAAAAGGCATCATTAAAAAAATGGAATTGCATTTTGAATATTATGATTTTGGTGAAAAATTGCTAATCTTAAAAATCATAAGCATTTGTGAACTTTTGTTGGATTTTAGAGCTTTTGTGGAAAATTTGCTCTTTCTTAGGAATTGCTCTAAAATCTCTCTCGCCAACTTGGTCATGCTCTCATTTCCTCTTTTCCTAGACCAAGTTTGGTTTTGGCATCCAAATTGCTCTCTTCCACTTTCAAACTCAAATTTATGCCTTTTGTGTTGTTTATCAATATACTCATCAAGGGGGAGACTGAAAGACCATGTGGAGGTCTACCCATGTTTGTGATGAGTATTTGACAAAATTTGAGCTTGGTATGCTCTGGTTTGAGTTTGATTTGAATTGGATTTTCAATTTGAAGCAATTTGAGCTCTGTCTGCATTTCCCGGTGCTACCGTCCTTGGCAGCCCGATGCTACCGGCCGAGTAGTAGCATCGGCCCCCAGAGCAGGGTGAAAGACCCGAGAGGGTGTTTTGGAGGATCAGGCAGACCGATGCTATCAGCCATGGCAGCCCGGTGCTACCGGTCGAGCGGTAGCACTGGCCTCGTAGAGCGGTGTGAAAATTCCAGAAGGGTGCATTTATGGGTATTCTGGCGGTCCGGTGCTACCGCCCATGGTAGTCCGGTGCTACCAGGATAGCGGTAGCACCGGCCCAAATGCCCGGTGTGAAATTTCAGAGAGCACCCTCTTCTGGTTCGGTTGTAGGACGGTGCTACCATCCTGGGAGCGGTACCACCAGCCCTTATGAGCAAGAATGCATTAAAACTTGTGATTTTGATGGATTTCATTGCATATCTTTTTGGACATTGCTATGTGATGTGTTTCCTTATTTTTGATGGTTGCAGGACGACAGTGCTTGATCATGGTGAGGAGAAGGATGACCGGGACTAGGCGAGGAGCATTGGAGGTCCAGACGGTCGAGGATCACCGAAAAATGATCGGACACAGAGTCAGTGCAAGCCTAGAAGACAAAGAAAGGAAAAGATGCTAGCTAGACGCTGTGTGGATCAAGGAGGGCTGTCGGATCACGGTCTAGTTAATAGGATAGCGAGTCTAGTTATTGTGCTTTCAAAACCATGCAAGAAAACCCGATTTATTTGGTGGGTTTTGGGTTAGCCTTTGCATGGCTGTGTGAGTGGGTCAATCCTAACCCTTGATGATGTACCCTAGGGTTGAGGGACTCATCCAAGGGTGGTAGGTGGCACAAGAGTAATATAAATAGAGGGGTAGGGGTGGCCTTCCTCCTCTTGAAGGTTTTAGATGTTTTCGGCTCCTTTGAGCTTTCGCCCACCACCTTGTTATGTGGCTTTGTAAGCCTCCCTTTCAGAAATGCAAATCATTTTCTCTTATGTTTGAATTTACTTTACACATTTAAATTCCGCACTTACATTCTTGCAATTTACATTCATATAATTTGGATTTGCCTCCCCTTCTTCTACATGCTTTTGGATTTTCTTCCTCTCCTTCTACATGCTTTTGATTCTTGTGCCAAGGATGTTGATTGATGGATGAATCTTCTTCAGATCATATCCCAATCATCTAGGCAATCCATGCATTTTTCTTGCAAGAAACCGGTTTTATGTTCTTGAGTGAATCATTCTTCAAAATAGTGTTTGCGGAGTTTTGGACTTGTGTTCTTACTTGCTGTGACATGTGGGAGGTCCTCCAAGGCCATCTTGATCATCAAAACCCCACGAGCAAGTCTTAGATCGAGTTCTTGAGTTTACTCAAACTTGGTGTGTTCTTCCTTTACGGGTAAAAAGGTCAGAACTTTGACGCCAATCCTTGCGATTGAAGGTTGGAATGAGTTCTTGACATCCTTAGGAGTACATCTACCAAGTTTCGTGAGTTTTTGTTCAGCCGATCAAAAGATTCCTCAAAATTTGCTTTTGAGTCGTGTTGTTTTCAAACTCTGTTCTTGCTGTTGTTCTTAGGCCCAGTGCTACCACCCCTAGTGCGGTACTACCGGCCTCCCAGCGGTAGCACCGCCCTTACAGAATAGCTTGTTCTCTCTCATTTGCTTAGTTTGATTGATTTGTTTGTGAGCTTAGTTGGATCATTTTTGAGTGGGGACATTTTTATTTGGGATCATTCACCCCTCCTTCTGATCGCCATCTCGGTCCTTCACTTAATCGGCTTCACAACTTCATCCTTAGAATTTCCCAAAGAAATGCCAACCTCATGCAATTATGAAGATATACGAGTATCGAAAAATTGAAGGAAAGAAGAGGGAAGAGTACCGTCTAGAGCCTCCATGTTGCAAATAGAAGCCCTATACTTTGCCTTCTCCAAAGTATCCAAATCAACGGTCGCCACCCCACCTGGTATGATGGGGGTATTCAGCCTCCTACACCTGTGTGGTATGGGGAGAGAAGGCAGAACTGCAAAAGGTCCCGTCACTTCACGCGCTGAGGGATACTTTGCATTCTCCACATTTACCCTTTTGACCATCATGGCATCTTGGTCTGTATTCTTGGACAACACTGTACTAACCTTATGTCCAGCAATAGTAGCAGACCTCCTCAGTTCGATAGTAAATCCAGTGCTGGAATTTTTAGCAAAAGCATCAAGGTCAAGAGATAAACTCTGATCGGCAAAAGCATTATTGACAGTCTGTTCTGTAATTTCAACAAAGACAAAGTTGTTGTGAATCAAATCAGCATTTGCAAAAGCACTAGATTCAAACTTTTTGGTGATTGCATTAGAGTTAGTTTGATCGATATCAGTTAACTTTTGATCGGCATGTTCAGACAGACTTGCATTCACAGGTACCTTAGGATCACCAATATCATTTCCATGATCAATGTACATAACACCAGTAACTACCCAATTCTGATCGGTTGAAGCAGTAATTTTATTTTCTTTGGTGCTTTCAACAGAGTCAGCCTCAATCACATTATCACCAAGAGCTTCACTTACACATGGGGCTATATCCTTCGGCACATCCTGATTAACATTAAGTGAATTTGCAACAAAGTCAATAGATAAACTGTGATCGGCAAAAGCAATATTGTCAGACTGTTCGGTAGTTTCAGCAAAAATAAACTGATCGGTAGGAGAGTAAGCAGTATTAGTTAACTTTTGATCGGCATGTTCAGATTGACTTTCATTTGCAGTTACGTTAGGATCACCAAAATAATTTGCAGGATCAGTGTTCATAACATCAATAGCACCCACTTTCTAATTGGCAGAAACAATAACTTCAAGTTCTTCGGTGCTTTTAAGAGAGAAAGACTGATCGGCAGCAGAAAGACTCTGATCGGCAAGTGCAGACTGAAAGGCCTTTGCATCCACATGGCCACCAATAGCAAGAACGCTTTTATCATTTGGATTATTATGAACAAAATTGTTGTGAATTGAAGCAGCATTTGCAGCATCAGAGTGTATAACACAAATAGTTCCACATTACTACAAGGAGCATCAGAGACATCTAGTGGGAGATGATCTTCAAAAACCTTTTCGGCTATTGTACGTAGCCCAGTTCCACCTAGGTTATCAGTCTCACCAAGAGGGTGTTGGAGTGCAGGTGAAACAAGTTCCCCCTGTTAAACCCCTACTGACTTTGCTGAAAACATTGGGACATCATGTAACGCTGACTCACTAGATGATCCATCCTTTGTAGTTTTAGACCTTTTGATGTCCCTATCCGTCAAATCAGCATCTTCATCCATTTGTTGCTTCCCTTTTCCGTGATCCTCCCCATCTGGCTGATCTAGATTGTGCTGAATCACTTGATCCTTGCTTTCACCACAAAAAAAATCTCATAGAGAGCATGTCCAACACAAATATCTATACTATCAGGGACTAGCCTTGCATCTTTCACAGCGATGTTCAAGCGAACAAATCCCTTCTTTCGAGTACTCACCATGTCGACAAACTGAGTTGCATCTATGATGGAACCAATTGCACACAAGGATAGTTAATCCCGAATCTCATAAGGGACACCAAAAACCTGCACTCAAATTCTCAAGCTGCAATTTGGCATCCGCCTTCGGAGACCACTCCTCGAAAGACATAATCACACCATCCTGGCTTTTTACCTTAACTTCTCCAATACTTGTCAATCTCAATAATTCTATCTTGGACAGAAAAGGAATTAAAAAAGAATTCTGACCATGTTCTTTGACCTCCCATTGCCACTTAATAGGAATCACCCTTTGAAGCTCCTCATGCATCTTGTCAACATTCCATTGACCCCCCAAGATGCGGACCAAGGCCGTCTTATTAGTATCACTCTGGGTTTTCTTGTTACCAGAATAAGGAATTTGATAGAACCCGAGCCCATCAGCCACATACCCACACAAATTTGCAGCCGGTTTAGGTAATTTCAATATAGGACATTTGCTAGGAATGTGCTGATCACTCTCGCAGATATCACAAAAAATCAAAGCTTGACATTCTGAAAGCGAGTACCCTTTTTTCTGACAACGGTAGCAAATGAGCTTAGTGTTGTCAATAGCATCTGAAGGCTTCAGTATGGGTGTCTGCAGAGAAGCCTGAGTTACCGAGTTAGAAGTAGAACCTTGTGCACTATCAGCTTGAAAGGTTGCCTTCGGTTCTAACATGACTCCATCACGGACACGTCCATTAGTACCAGAGATTTGACGAGCACCAAAACGACCCCTACCACGACCAAAAAATCTTGGTTCCATTGGGATCGACCACGAGTAAAAACCCCAGTACCTTGATTTCCAGCAACACCACCTGGACCACCAAAACGACCCCTACCACGACCAAAAAATCTTGGTTCCATTGGGATCGACCACAAGTAAAAACCCCAGTACCTTGATTTCTAGCAACACCACCGGGACCACCCTGCTAGACAGCTAGCAGAATTGCCACCACCACCATGAGCAGTCACCCTATTGTTGCCACCATGATTGAACCCCTGCTTGCCAGATCCGTCTATCTTCGAATGTTGACGAAGAACTGAAGCAAAAGTTGTTCTATCGGCTAATTCTGCCCCAGGCTAGTTTTTGTTGTATTTCCAGGTGCGAGAAAACAATTTTCGCAAACCAACACCCAAACTGTCGATAGAAACAAATCTAGTTGTGGGCCCTTGCTGACGCAAAGATGGAATTCTGATGCTATTCTGATCTTGTTTTGGATTGCCTTTTGAATTTTCGTTAACACACTCCTGATAATGCGCCAAGAAATGTGGGTTACTGTTACCAAGTTTGATTCAGTTAGCACGCTGTAATACATCACCAAATGTCACCAGAGGAGTAACCCTTGGCTTCGGCAATGGACCTCGCCAAGGCCGCATGGAGGAGGAAGCACTCCCTCCAATCACCCGAACAGAAGGACACTTCAATGGACATGATTGAATCCTTTGAACTGCAGGCAATAATTCTTGAATGAAAACTATATCTTAGTTAATCCCTCTTTTTACAAATGTATACCACAATGGTACACATGCAGACAAATTTCCCAACTTTGACCACTATAACTATCTATATTGGACATATGAAAATGATACCAATTGGTTAGTTTCGAAAATACGACATTGGGTATGGCAGGGCCTTGCTCTTCTAGATCCATTCATTGTCAACCTTGAGGCACCACAAATGGTGAGGGTACGAATGGAGAAGAGTGTGGTGGGGCAGAAGAGGATGACAATGTGATGAGGCGGTCAAAGGAGGAGAAGATGAAGGTGGCAGAGGTGTATGGAAGGCGAGAGGCCCAAGGATGGTGGGTGGTGACGGCGTAGGTCCACGGCTCAGCCTCTCCTCGTACCCGCTCAACCGCTGTAATGGACACAGAGGCAGGAGACACGTGAGAAGAAAGGAGGGCATAGAGGAGATAGCACCTGCAGGTGGCGGGGTGGGGGGATGCTGTTGGGCAAGTTAGGTGGGGTAGGCCACAGCCAAGGAGATCCACACATGTGGCGGTTTCGTTTTCGGTAGGACGGTTTTTGTCTAGCTAGAGGATTAGCATGGATTGTTACATATGGCCACATGTTGGTATGAGGAACCATATTTGTAAGTATTAGAGATATACGGGAAGAGGTATTTGGAAATTGAAATTCTACTAATATATACGATGGAAATTGAAACCGCCTGTTCACCTCACCCTCCCTCGTCCGCATCCTTTATTCTGTTTACTATTCTCGTGAACTGCGTGTACGTGTAATGCAGCAGATCGTGTGAGAATCACGATCGCCACCTTTTTTTTACTTACCTGCCAAGAAAAACATTTTATTATTATTTCCCTAATTCTGATAACCAATGATACATAAGCCCTGGAACAGAAAATCCGAAGAGTGCAGCTGGCAGGTGACAAACGATACAAATTTACAACTACATCCCTTGACATGCAAACCTTTCTTCAACCATGCAAGTACCGCACCAGCATTTTAAAACCATGTTAACGCCAAATCGGCAATACAGCAGCTGAGAACCAACCTAATTAATACGATCCTCCAACTATATTATATAACACAATCACGAAAGCAGAAAATACATAAGCTCAATTATTGGATACATTTTAACATGACACAGCAATCCACAGAAAATTACACAACATAAGCTCAACCACTTGATACTTTGGAACATGATGATGACCTTACGGATTATCACCATACTTTAGCAATAAGATCTCTAGTAAGGATTTCATTCATATATACTTTAGCAACGCCACACATAAGTCATGCCAAACTAAACCAGAACGAATTAGATCTCTACTATGTAAGCGCCAAGTAACTAACAAATGGTTTCCCAATGTTTCACAGCCATCCTGCAGCATAGATGAAACAACCATCCATTTGTGTTAGATTAGCTGAACGACAAATTATTACAACCATTTGCTGTGCCCCCACACTTATCACACCGACATGGTAAAAAAAAAGTAGACGTCGGCCCAGTGTGACACATGCTTAGTAAGGAAACCAAATCTAAATTACTGAAGTAACTGAAGTACTGAATTACTGGCAATGAGACAACAAGTCTAACCGCTGATGTACTTGGCTATAAGGAACTTCCTTTTGCTGGCCCGATCCTCATGCAATTCAACATCATCTTTTACCTTCTCAGCTAGTTCCTCCAGACCACCGACTCCAAAGCTCTCATAGTCAAGAGTCTTCTTGTACCGTTGCTCGTACAGGGACTCAAAATTACCCAGTAGAACAGGGCAGGAGTAACAAACAAGAAGCTCCTGAATCTCCTTTCTGAAACTGTCTAGATGGTCATCAAACACACATGCTGCATCTATGTCTGGGTTAATGTTTCGTTCATCCTCTGAGAAATCATCTGATGAGCTGCCCAACTGCTGACATGTTCCTGTAGTGCTTTCCTCAAGAGTAGCACTTCCTCTCTTTTCCTTTTTCAAAATGATTGGTGTACTTGGATGTTTCGTCAGGTTCCTATCGCCAGAATTGCGAAGGCAAATCATCTTTCTCTTACCCTTCCCTATGACAACAAAAGAGTCGGCCAGCTTTTCAAAAAGATGAATAAGTTTGACAGCTCCATATTCTGATACATAGAGATGTCTCCCAAAGAGCTTTAGATACTCTGAAGGAACACGGACAAGTGGAACACATCCACCACATAACTCAAACATCCGTTTTAGTTGACCCTTCAAGCCTTGAAGATCACCAGGACGAACCCACCATGATCGTTCATCTGTCAAACCTTGGTCTATTTCTGGACCTTCATTCAAACCACAAGGTAAATTATGTGACCTTGATGATGTACCACAATTCCCATCTGCAACAGTACAGAAAGCTTTGCAGGGTTCTCTAGTGATCTGAGAAGAGTTGTAACAATACATCTGGTTGCTGGTGGTTCTACCACATTCATTACTCGAAGTTCCTGTATAGACAATGGCCTCCTCTTCATTCTGCATGTCAGGGAACCGCCCCAAAACTCCACTATTGACATAGCCTGTAGGATCAGCAGTGCGGTGCCCTAATTCATTCTGCATGTTAGGGAACTGCCCCAAAATCGCATTATTCACATAACCTGAAGGATCAGCAGCGCGGCGCCCTAAGGATCTAGGGGCCACAATACCTTCTCCACGAGCAAGACTAGGCCAGTCCCACACGAAACTCCCAGCACTGCTCAAAGCCGATGAGACAGTAACTGAAGATGGAATGGCCAGGACAATAGTGTATCCACGCTGACCAAGTATATGCAATGCAGGTGCAAAGTCCACATCACCAGATATAAGCATAAGAGATGACGGTGGGCGATTGTCCAGTGCAAAGAGAAACATATCAACCAGTATAGCCTTATCAGCAGCATCTTTCCGTCCATTTGGAACATCAACAAGTTTGACTCCAGTTCTCTGACATCCCTCCCTGAGTCTTCTTGGGAAAGCATTGAAATCTCCATAAGCAGAGAGCATTGTCACAGCACCCTTAACAACAGGATGCAGCCGTAATGCCATCCGGACATTTCCAGCAACATCTTCTGGCCGTACATCACTTGGAACAGGGCAGTTCTCCATGTCCCAAAAGATAGCCACTGGACCAAGGACTACATTTGCCTGGCTATTTGCCAGAGAATGCCCCATATTCAAAGTAACAGTAGTCATCCTGCTTGAATCTGATTCTGACACCACAGCTTTTGGTGAGGGTGAAGTGACACGACTAGCCATTGCTTTATCTTCAAAAGACATAATGGGTCCTGCATAATGAAAAAAAGATAACGATTAAGAAATCGTTAAGATAATGTTACGATGGTACATTTAATAACCACAATAGTATGTACATGAGCAACTACAATTGTGCAAGTATGCACTACCATCGAATATCGATTCACAATACTATGGAGTATGAATGTGATCACCTTTCCCATATAATGATTATGTATCCTAGTACATCAACCAATAACATATCTGAGATGTTGTGATGGTGGCTATCCTAGCAGTTTCTGTACAACAACCCAAGCAATTGATTCTCCTATCCACCAAATCAGAAAACCACCAAGTACGTATGTTACGGAAAATTGGGATTTCTTTTGGAAGACAACATAGTCAAATGCAGTGTTGTGAAAAACGGTATGCGCTCGACGGACAGATGTGGTACCGCTAAGCGATTAGTCACAATACGGCCGATTAATCGGAATTTAACGGACGACTATGCGTTCTTATTAATATATTTATTTACATTTAGAATTAATTAGAAATATTTTAGTTACCCAAAGTTATTGTAAATTATCACTCTACAAAACTTGTTTTACATTTCATTGTTTATACTTATCCAAAAGGTACATACTTTGAACACTATGACACAATATTATAAACTAATTTATCGTACTTAGTGAATAAAAATAAGCTATTTTCGTGATTAAACGGGAAAATGTATGATTAATCGGAAAACAGCCGACTAATCAGATTGTGAGGTCAATTAATCGTTCGACTGCGTTAATTGCACTCCGATTAAATTATACGTGACAGTTTAGTCACCGTCACCGATTAATCGGAAGACTAATCGGTCTAGTCGACCGTTTTTCACAGAAATGGTCAAATGTCAGTTGTCAATATTCAGATATTATTTTATGCTTCTGAAAGATATGCAAAGTATGTAGATAGTAAGAGGGCTGATTTGATTAGTACACCTAAATGGAGGGGCCTGACCTAGCAGCATCTGCATTTCTAGAAGATTAGAAATGCACTGAGGCACCCAGTTTACTCACTCACCGCCTGCACGAGATATGACATAATATGGATCTCCCATTTTGCTCTTTGAGGAAAAAAAAATCTGTAACAAGGTTTATATTCAGAAGAGAAAATGAATCTTCTCTGGTATGGTTACACAGAGCTCATTTGATGCATGCTTGCTACAACATGTGCACAAAAAGTTGATCCACAAGCTCCCAAAATTCATATCTGACTGGCATGTGGGAATATCGAAGCTTTTCACAGAAATATCACAACAACAACATCCACACTATCTACCTGTAGTTAAAACGTGAAGCTATGCCATGAATATTGGTAGTTGGCAGTTGAATTGGCACCTATCAATTTGAGTTTAAATTTGATTTCTTTTCCTAACATTCTACTAGACTAAAATCCAAAATCTGACCTTGGTAATAATTTCCTCTATCAAATCCATATTCAATGGAATTTGGAGCTTTTGGTCAGATACTGATGTCCAAAAGTTAGCAGTCAGCACATTTACACACCAAGACAGGCTAATGAACAAACAATATCACAAGCATGAATGCATAATAACATTAAGATCCTACATCTCATAGGGATAAATAAACTGATGCTTAATGTAAATAGTGCAAATTGGAAGAAAACCTAATTCGTTGAGTTGTTTACTGAAAAAACCTAATGCAATTTGGCCAAGCAGAAAAAAGGATGGAAAAGGGAAGCAACACAAAAGATATCGATATTGAATTATTGATACACTACAAAGGTTCAAGAGTGATGAATAAACACCATACAAGGTACAGTTAAGGATAATGTCATCAGCAGTGTGGAAAACACAAAGGGGCATAATATAATTATGCAATGCATTTTTTCATAAAAATTGATAAAAACAAATAGATGGGTCCTTTTGTTCTTGGGCAAGCTTTGTTGATGGGAATTAATCACACACATGTGCTCATCCATTTCTTTCTCTGCCCAATGAGGCCCTTGCAGAACTCAACTCAAAAGGGACAACTTGCGAAATGGGCAAAGTGCTAAACTGTAATTACCCCAGCAAAATTATCTTAAAGAAATAAAAAGGCACTCTTTTTCCAGTTTTTACATGCTCCTCGCTACTTCCTCTCCCTGTATCATAGGCCTAGGACCTTCCCCGTTGGTACCAACTTCTTCACTGACCAGAAGGACCACTGATTTGTGGCCCGCCTGTCAGGGTGAGGCAGTGCTCAACTTCTCACACACACCAATCATTTCCTCTCCACTCTATTGGCTAAAGCCGACCTCCTCACCCCTCCTATCTCTCCCCCATGACCCATCACCCATGGAACCAACCTTGTCCCGCCAGCGACCGCCATTGATCCCGCGATTGTACAACCGAAAGATGCTCGTAGCCCGATCTTATCGCAGTATCTGAAGCCAAAATATCTAAGCCCTTCTGCCCCGGCTGTCACAACTAAACCTCACCTTTTCTTTCTCCGATCGATGACCTCCAACCTCTTCGGGAACCGCCGGCGAGGAGCTCCTTCGACGTTTCCTCCTCTGTCTCCTCCTGTGGCCCCTTGCTGGAGATCCATCCGTCCGAACTAGCACTTCTTCTCTTGGTAAGCACCATGAGCTCGATCAATCGGTTTCGCTCTTCCCTAATTTCAATCGATGCTGTGAGCAATTGGATCTTACTGATTCCCTCCTCTTCCTTTGCGTGTCCATGACTAGGTTATTGGTTGCAAATTTGTGCGCTTTTAGTGATGTGACCCGCAGGTAGATTTTCACCTAGGGTTCTTTGATTCTTTAGCATGTGCAACGAGACACAAGGCTCATCCACCTTTGTGTCTCGGATTCTTATTGTGAGGTTGGTTACCTGTGTTGTTCACTGAATTAGGGTTTAGGAAGCTCCGCTTCTTGGCATATAACTGTCTTGGTTATTTAGGACATACGACTCTATTCTTGTTCTTGATGATAATCTAAGGTCAGAAGTAATTTGCTATTTAAATGGCTGCAATTGAACCCTTGGTGTGTGAGGGTATGATGTCTTCGAAAAATTGGCTATGACGTCCTTTTATTTCATGAATCAGCTGTGTATACAAACAGCTACCGGAAATTTATGGGATCATGAGCTATCATGGTCTTACTTTTGCCTTGCTAAACATACTTCTGCTATATATGCATGAGCAAGGCAAAGGTTTTTGGTCTGTTAAATGCTCATGGGCGCCTCGTGAGGTGCCTTCAAGGCAGTTAATTTAAAACATGGCCTCTGCAGGATATAAAAGTATTGAAGTTTTTATTTTGGTGAGTTAACACTTGCATGTACATACTGGTTGCTCACCTATGTCACGGAGGACATGTCCAAATATCGGCTAACTGTTTCATCTGACCTATTGAAGTTCATACTAACTAGCCCTTAGGTTGTGTCCAGTTGTGTTCAAGAACATGGCAACTTGCTCCTCAACACATACATGTATAGTGTCACGGATCAAATAGCGTTCTCTCAAAACTTCACACAATCGTAAAAAAGGAGCTCTCTTAAGCCTTATCATTTTGATACAGGTTGTGTCATGCTTCCAAATTTTGTTATTCAGATAATCAATTCTAGTCCTACCCCTTTCCTCGATTGGGCCATAGGTAATACGTTCTCTCCTTTTCCTTATTCTGGACCGTACAAATAAAATCATCATGCAAGCAGCCACATATGCAGCAGCACCAAAATAAAAAATCAAGGCATTGTAACTACTACTCAAAGCAGTGAGCACGATCAATCCAAATTTCAGTTAGCTTGCAGACAAACTAAGCACAGTGAGCATAAACATTGCCATATTTCAACCTAGCTCAGATACTAAGTACTATGACAAACTACTCATATGGAGAAAATAAAGACCTACACAGTGACAGTGAGCATGAACATTGGCTACCAACAACAAGCACGAATCCAACTATGTCACACCAGATCTACCATTCTTTGCCCATGAAAAATTATGTCACAGCCACAGCGAGCATGAACATTGGCACAAATTATGTCACAGCACCAGTGAGCATGAACACCAGATCTACCATTCTTTGCCCAAGAAAAATCATGTGAGAGCTAGATCTACCAACAACAAGCACGAATCCAACTAGATTACCAGGCGATTTGAGGTAAAGAACAAGGATTTGGGATCCATACCTTCGATTGCCTCACGAGCTTCACCGTAAGGTGAGGTAGGGCAGGAAGACCGGGATGGGAAGAAGAAGGAACAGCTGCAGCTCAGATCCAGTAGCCGCCGACGTTGGGGCGCCGCCGGTGTCGCCCTTCCCTGCGTCGAGTGCGGCGTCAAATCCAGGTCGCGGGAGAGGAGGAAGACAGGGAAGGAATAGGGAAGGAGAGGCGGCACCTTCTGTCTATCCAAGCCGTCGGCGTCAAGAGGAGAGGCGGGCGGCGGCGGCGTTCTGTGGGGGAGGAGAAGGGGAATCGAGCGATGCGGGCAGTGACCGCACGCGACTCGAGCGGACGAGGCCGTCCTTGTACCGGTCGGTTCGGCTGATTTCATAGGATGGATCGGTTCAGCATCTCACGGGACGGGAATGTTCTCAGGAGTCAGGAATACGTACCACTGCATCCAGGATGAGTTGTTCCGTTCACTCAACCAAAACATATAAGGATATAGAAATATCCATAATCTTTCTATATCCAGAGTTGGTGCGGTTACCGAAATCACCGAGGGGAATCGGATCACCGCAGTGGACCGTGGATAAGAAAGGTTCACTTAATCTTCCGAAATACTGTTTAAATACTGTACGATTTTTTTTTACTTTAGCAACCTTCATCTAAAATGTTAAGGAGCCTCGCTATCGAATAGTCAGGGTTAGAAACAGATCTAAAATCGGAACGAGAGAGACATGCGTTTAGGAGAGCGACGTAGATACTTTATTGCTTTCTGATTGCTTGTACATAGGGGGACCTCCCTCCTCCTTATATAGTAGTCGCCTATGGTTTTGGCTAAGGGACCATCGTGGGTTTTCATTGGGCCACGTGGTTTCCCAACACTCCCCCTTGGACCCTTTGCCGCGAGATGCATATGCCTCATTAAAACTCCAGAAAAACTCAGTGGAAAAATACTTGGAGAAAGAGTACATAGCATACGCTTACTATGTTGCACGAATTGCCTCATTAAAATCTTATGCAAGAAAACTTCATGAAAAACTTGCTAAGGGAAAAGAGTATAATTCACCCAAACTTCAATTGCTAATCTTCGAGATTCATGTTGGGTACTCAAATTCATGTTCGAGATTCATGTGGGAGTATGTCAAATATCTCCCCCTAAAATCTGCACTTCCCTAAGTCTCATCATTCCAATTCCTTTAACACACCTTTCAAAGGTAGATGCTGGGAGTGATTTAGTGAACAAATCTGCAAGATTTTCACATGACTTAGTACGCAATATCTTGATCTCGTTCATCTTATGCAATTCGTGAGCATAGAAGAACTTGGGGTTGATATGCTTCGTGAGATTGCTCTTCACATAACCCATCTGTGCTTGAGCAACGCAAGCTGCATTATCTTCATATATGATCGTGGGAGTTTGCTCAATGTTCAAGCCACATGATTTCCGGATGTGGTGAACTATTCTTCGGAGCCATACACATTCACGACATGCTTCATACAAAGCAATGATTTCCGAGTGGTTTATCGACGTCGAGACGAGAGTCTACTTAGACGCCTTCCAGGAAACTGTTGTTCCTCCACATAAGAAAACATATCCAGTTTGGGACTTGCCAGTATGCGGGTCTGATAAGTACTCAGAATCGGCGTAGCCGACCAAATTCAGTTCATTGTTTCTTCTGAAAAACAAACCGAGATCTTTGCTTCCTTGGAGGTAACGGAAGATGTCCTTGATCCCTTTCCAATGCCTTTTGGTGGGTTCTCAGATTGCATCGAGCTAGCAAATTCACAGCGAACGCAATGTCCGGTCTAGTACTATTCGCAAGGTACATGAGCGCTCCAACTGCACTCAGATATGGGAATTCTGCTCCCAGGACTTCATCCCCCTCTTCTCTAGGTCTATATGGGTCTAGGTCTGCTTGGAGTGACCTTCCGACCATTGGAGTCTTTGCAGGGTATGCTTTTTCAAAGTCAAATCTTTCCAACACCTTCTGCGTGTAGGTTGATTGATGTACCAAGATTCCTCCTTGGACATGCTCAAGCTTCAAGCCTAAACAAAACTTGGTTTTACCCAAATCCTTCATTTCAAACTCAGACTTCAAGTATGAGCATGCTTCTTCAATTTCTTCATCTGTCCCAATGATGTTCAAGTCATCTACATAGACGGAGATTATACAGAATCCATTCGAGGATCGCTGTATAAACACACATGGACAATCTTCGCTGTTTGTGTAGCCTTTCTTATAGAGGAAGTCACTCAAGCGATTGTACCACATTCTTCCTAACAGTTTTAGCCCATATAGTGATTTCTCTAATTTCACACTGTACAAGTTTCTATTTGCTCCGTCTTGGTTCGGGATAGGGATTCATTCCGTTACTTTCATGTATATCTCCGAATCCAAGTTTCCATACAAATATGTTGTGACAACATCTATTAGCTTCATTCTCAACTTCAAGTTGACTCCCATTAAGATCAAATATTTAAAGGTAATTCCTCCCATGACCGGAGAATAGGTTTCTTCATAATAAACTCCAGGATGTTGAGTGAAACCTTGAGCTACGAGCCTTGCCTTGTACCTTACAACTTCGTTGTTTTCATTCCTCTTCCGAACAAAGACTCATTTGTGACCTACAGGGTTTATATGGGGAGGTGTACGGCATACGGGCCCAAACACCTCTCTCTTGTTCAGAGAGACTAACTCTGAAGTGATTGCCTTCTTCCATTCTTCCCAATCTAGCCTTTTCTTGCACTCTGCTAGAGATGCAGGCTCGGGATCATGATCAATGATCGAGGCAATCTTCTTTTCAAAGTATGCATCAACGTTGGCTGTTGCTCTATTCAGGGATTCTCCTGTTATTACAAAGTTTATGGCCATTTCATCATAGGGTGCTTCATGCACTTCTACTTGCTTTTCACTGCTATTCCCTATCGCAGGAGCAAGTTCCTTTAGCTTTTCATCGCCCATGTGTGCGCACACATTATTTTCGGCGGCTTCCTGCAGTGGAAGGTTCAAGTCTGGAATTGCCTTTTCCGTTGGCTTCTTTCCGTGCAGTCTCAACTGCTCCCTTCTTTCCTTAGGGTATTTTCGTGATTGGTTGTGGTAAGTCCTCTCGCCAGCTTTCTCGGATGTCTCCGGTACTTTGGGTTTGAGGAGCCGATTTCTGTTCTTTTCTTTGAGGCCTCAAGCAGGATGAGAGATACCTTTATTTTCTTTGGTATTTCCACCTCTCGGTGCATTCCTTGCGGTACATGCGACTTAACCACGCCTTCGATCACAAAATGATCAGGCGATTCATTTTCTAAATTCTGCAAATCAATTATCTTCTGGACTTCTTGATTTGCTTCATTAGTGCGGGGGTCATGCGCGGGGATCCCTGTGGAATGCCATATGATTTCCCGGTATTTTTCATCCAAATGTTGATTTCCTCCCCCTAATGATGGGAAACGATCCTCGTCAAAAATGCAATCAGTGAATCGGGCTGTATGCAAGTCTCCAGTCATGGGTTCCAAATACCTGATTATGGATGCACTCTCATAACCAACGATATCCCGGACTTGCGAGAGGGCCCATTGCGATCCGTGAGGGGTGGTATAGGAACATATACCATACACTCAAATTTCCTGAGATGGGAGATCTTCGGGATGATCCCGTGCACAAGCTGCATAGGAGAATGGATGTTGTAGGCCAAAGGTCTGAAGTTGATGAGAGCTACTGCATGCAGGACTGCGTGTCCCCAACAAGTGTTGGGCAAGTTACAACTGTGCAAAAGCGGTCTGGCAATGAATTTAATCCTCTTTATTAGTGCTTCAGTTAGTCCATTCTGTGTATGGACGTGTGGTACGGAGTGCTCAACTGCTATCTCTATTGCCGTGCAATAATCATCAGATGCCTTTAAAGTAAATTCTCTGGCATTGTCCATTCTGATGGACTTCACGCGATAATCAGGGAAAGCATTCTTAATTCTTATGATCTGCGAGATCAGCTTTGCAAAAGCATGATTTCTTGTTGACAATAAGCATACATGCGACCATTTCGAGGAAGCATCGATGAGCACCATGAAGTACCGAAACGGCCCTAACAAGAGCTGAATCGGGCCGCAAATATCCCCTGGATGCGTTCCAGGAATGCAGGAATTTCACTTTGCACTTTCATGATAGAGGGTCTTGTTATTAATTTCCCGGTGGCACATGCAAGGCACACGAAATCTTCATGATTCGGAAAATTTTTAACATTAATGCCATGACCTTGTGAGTTATTCACTATATTTCTCATCATTCTAAGACCAGGGTGACCTAATCTACCATGACATAAAGAAAATAACTCAGAGCTTCTAAAAACAGTCTTCAAGGAAGTATACACTTCGGGTGCATGAATATTCGTGTAGTACAACCCAGATTCATATGAGGGATATTTTTCTAATACCATTTTTCCACATACCGCATGCTTCACGATGCACAAGTATTCTTTGCCATTTTCTTTATTGGTTTCTAATGAAAACCATTGGCGCGCATGTCATTAAAGCTTAAGAGAGTGCGTGTTGATTCAGGGTATAAAAGGGCTTCTTCAATTACCAAAGTTGTACCCATAGGCAATATAATAGTGGCTCTTCCTGAGCCTATTACATATGAACCGCTTCCTGCGATCGTAGTAATCTTTCTAGCGTTCTTCGTGATCGACTAGAAATATTTAGACTCTGTTAAGATGGTATTTGTTGTGCCACTATCAACAATGCATATCTCTTCCATTTTGACGCTACATGATTTCTAAAAAGGAAAAATAATTTCAATCAAATAGTGGCAAAATAATTCAAACATTGCTTGCAAATGGAAGAATACTGGAATAAAGAATAAATTGCATATTTATTCATGAGAGAAGTACGCTCTTCTAGAGCTTACAATTCATTATTCAAAAGAAAATGCTAACAACCATAATCTAAAAAAATGCATTAAACAGAATCTGCAAAATATGCATTAATTTTTGCTTCTATGTCAACAACAGAAGTTTTCTCTTCATTTGCCATAATATTGGCTGCAGCATCGATGTCCAGGCTATTTTGTGAGGATGAGACAAGTGGGGTATCTTCATCTATGGCATCATCATCACCAATCTTGGCGAAGTGCGCCTCTGCTGGGGCGTTTTCCTTTGCCTTCCTCTTAGCCTGATATGCGTTGATCACTTCCTTGGATTCCGACATATCTTCGACCAGTGTCCCCAAGTGCCACACCTGAAGCACGTTTGGTTCTACTGTCCATACGGCTTGGCGTACGTCTTTTCTTTGTCATCCTTCTTCACTAGGGCTTTGGACTTTCTTTTGGCCTGATTCATCTCTTTTTCACCCTGCTTGCCCTTCTTTCTATGAATGGGCTTTCTCACCTTATAGCTATTGGCATTGACTTTTGTGCCAGTGCCTCGTCCAGGTAGCTGCGAGACATAGTTCTTGCGTAGAACATCGTCTTGCGATTCCGCAACTTGCATTACATCAATCAGTTCGCTATACTCCTTGTATGCGTCCGACGATAGTCGCGCGCACTGGATAGCATTTGGGTGGAAGGTAGAGAGAGTTTTCTCAATCTTCTCCTCATCAGTGATCTTCTTGCCACATAGAGAGAGATTGGTACAAATTCTGTGCAAGGTAGAATTGTACTCGGCCACTGTTTTGAAGTCTGCAAACTTCAGGCGGACCCAATCTTGCTGTGCTTGGGGCAAGATGGTGTACTTGAGCTTCTCGAACTGCTTCTGAAGTGCAATCCAAAGCTCAAGTGCACTCTCTTCAGCCATGTATTCATTCTTCAAAGTGGCTGAGAGGTGGTGCCTGAGGAAGTGCAGGGCTTAATCGTTCTGCTCGGCGGTAGGTTTCGCGTCCTGCGAGGACCCTAGACCAATCGCTGCACGGAGCTTCTTGCCCCCAAGAACGATCTTCACGTCCGATGCTCAAGTGAGGTAGTTCTGACCGTGCGGGGCCAGTTCTTCAAACTCACGATTCACGATGCCGAACATCTGCATGATTCCAAAATCCCGGCATTAGATTACTGCGTGTAATCTAATAGAAAAATGGTTGCATAAAGCATGAAGTGCAGAAAAAATAGCCAAGCATTGCAGTATACAAAATAAAGTAAAGAATTCAAATTTCATAAAGAATATTCATAAAAACAGATAAATAAAGCTAGAAAAATTAAAAACAGAGCCAGATAATTTTCTGGAATTTTCTAGCAATTTTCCAAATTTTCTTGCTATTTTTTCTTTTTTTTTCTTTTTCTTTTTCTCTTCTTTTTCTTTCCTTTCCTTTTCTTTGCCGAATGTTCTTTTGGGCCGTGCGCTTGAACAGGTCCACCCAGCCTACCTGGCCCGAAAACCAGGCGAGCCTTAGAGGCTGGCGGCTAGGGTTCCCAATCCCTAGCCGCCATATGCACATGCTCCCCAAAACGATGTGCTACGAGCTGAGGCGCTACGGCGGCAAGGGTGGTGAGTTGCGGGTGCGGCCGGCCATGGCGGCGGGGCGGCTTCGAGCCGACCGCGACGACGCGGCATCTGCGGCGGCGACGGCGCCGACAATGGCCAGCGCGCGCTGGCGCTGTCGATCGGGCGGCCAGACGCTGGCCGAGGCTGTCGGGCGACGCCATGAGGTCGAGACCAGCCGGGCGGCGGCTCGGAGGCCGGAGGTCGGCACGGCAGCCGCGAGGCGAAGGCCAGCCGGGCGGCGGCGCCGCGAGCGGCCGGAGACCAGCCGGGCGCGGCTCGCGAGGCGAGACGAGGCAGCGCCGCGGCGACTTCGAGCTCACAGACGGCGGCGGGCCGGCCGAGCGCCATGCGGCGACGCGCCGAGGCAGAGGGCGACGACGCGCCGGGCCGAAGCCGGCACGCAGCAATGGCGCGGCCGACTAGCCGCGAAGCCGGCCGGCGCATGGGGCCGAGGCGGCAAGAAGCGCCGGCGCAGCGCCGACGGTGGCGTACGCTGCGGAGCGCAAGCCGAGGTGACGTCGGCGCGCTGCGGGTGCGCAAGCCGACGGCTTCCTTTTTTTTTTGTGTATGTACAGTAACTGCGTGTACTGTAGCGATGTATCGTCTGTAGCTTCATGCCGAGTAGCTTCGAGCGATCGCTGTGTGGCTTCGTGCTATGTGACGAAAACGGTACAAGATGCGTAGGATAGATGCATGCATAGAAACGACAAGCGTTTAGATTCAATCGCCGAAATCCCACCTTTCTCACCTTTCACCGATCTCCTGAGAGCTTCGGTCGATAACGTGTTAAGGAACCTCGCTATCGAATAGTCTGGGGTTCCCGAACAGATCTAAAATTGGAGAATAGAGAGAGAGACACAGGTTTAGGGAGAGCGACGTGGAATACTTTATTACTTTATGATTGCTTGTACATAGGAGGGACCCCTCTCCTCCTTATATAGTAGTCGCTTAGGGTTTTAGCTAAGGAATCATCGTAGACTTTCATTGGGCCACGATGTTTCCCAACATAAACCATTTATTACCTTGATCAAGTCGAAACAGCCGAAGACAACTTAAGCTGCAGTTTCATTATGACTGCAAACCCTTACCTATTAAGGAAGGATGCTACGCGCTGCTGGCAAGTGGTATCACAACATTTCTGAACATGTAAAAGTGGAAGAAGCTTTTGGCGTGTCGTGATGGCTCCTGTTGGCCGAGAGGCAGAGATTTCTCAAAGGTTATTATTGAGTCTGATTGTGAAGATGTTCGACGAATTGCCGACGGACAGATCAGTCATCGCGAGCGTCGTAGCAGAAGTAAGAGAGCTTAGTCGTTTCTTTAGCGTGTTTTTCTTTCGTTTTGTTCGGCGGGATGCAAAAACTGCGTAGTGCATGGCTGTGCTAAAAATTTGCATGTTTGCGGGAAGGTTGGCACGAGTGGTGATATAAGCCCTCGTTTCCTGATTTCTTCCCTGTGAGCAGATCGTACCTTTGGTGAGGGTTAACAAAACGTTTCAAAAAAATATTGTAAAATATTTAAAAATTTAGCGAAGACTAAAAAAATATAAGAAATATATTTAAAAAAAAGTACGTAGAAACATGAAAAAAAATTCGATATGATCTCTTAAATATGAAAAAAATTCGACATGATCTTTGCTATATTTTAAATAATAGCAAGTTGTAAATTAGGCATTAGCGATAATATATCAACAAATAATCTTTCATTTCAATACTACTCGCGTATCAATCAAGTGCAAAAATAGATATTTACATAATTACATAGCAATGTTATTCACAATTTCACTACCATTCACATATCAACACTATTTACATTTTAATACCTTTCATTTGAAGTTGAGGAGTAGGTATAGCTTCGTCGTTCTTCCATTGTCACAGAAATACCATGTTCGACCTATATGAACAGAATATTAGTAAAAAAAATGAGTTGTAGTGAAATGAAACATACAAATAAACAAAATTTCGGCATGACCTTTGCTATATTTTAGACAATGTGAAGTTGTAAATAAAGTATGCATTTAGCAATAATATGTCCTTGTGTCGAAAGAAACTATCCAAGAATATATAGTTAGTACCGAAACGAGTTGCATTCCACTTAATCAACTCGCCTCCAATATACTTTTTCATCATAGCATAAAGCTTGGAATGGTTGTATATCCATCGAGAGATTTTTCTTGCACTCTCAATGACCGAGGCGTGATCAGGGGACTCTCCAATCTCTTTCAGCATCAAATTAATGGTATGGGTCACACAAGACTGCAACACGATGTTGCGGTGCTGCTGTTCAATGAGTTTGCAAGCCTTCTTGTAGTTGGCACCATTATCTGTGATAATCTGCACCACATTTATCGGACCCACTTCGTCGACCACTGAATATATTTTCTGCGTGAGCAAACAAAACCAAGTACCCCCATTACATGATCCGTACATTAATTAAATTGCAGAAGAGAACAAACGAAACCAAGTACCTTGCGCAAGTACAAGGCATCCTGAGATAGGCTAGTGGCAACGATGGACTTGTGGAAGGCATCCTGAGATAGGCTCGTGGCATCGATGGACTTGTGGAAGAAAATGGTGCTGTTGGAGTAAATCATGAAGTTAATTATACTCATGCGTATCAGCCCTGTCCAAGAATCACACATGATTGTTATTCTGTACGTAGGTCATTGCTACTTGAACTTTGTGAAGCTCTCCTTTATGTCTGCTTCATTGGTGTCTAAATATTTTTCATCTATATCTCACCACTCGAGAATAAGACACCCTCGCCTGCAAATGAAACATAGTACAAAAATGTTAGCTATGAATCGGTGTACAACTGTACAAACATTTTAAATCTCACTTACCGTATTTTTGTGTTTCCCTCACGGCGCTAACAAAGTATGGACTATCTGCTTTTCGCCCCGCGATACCAACAGTGTGAAAAAATTTGGCCCACACTGACCCCAATGGCCTGCTTCGCACACTTTCCCTTCTGTGTCCACTGATGGGTGTCAATCCTTCGTTGCACGGGGCCACAGGGCGTACCAACATTGTAATCCCTCACCGCCTGTGGTCTTTCTCGTTGCGAGGAACTCTGAAACATCTTCGACAACAAACCGGAGTGATCTCCTCCAACCCTCCTAGAGGAGCCACTGCCACCACCGTACTCATACATGTCACCTGCCCAGCTTCTAAATTCTGCCTCTATTTTGGAGGCAACCATGGCATACAGGAATTGATCCTCCTCATCAGCATCACCAGTATACTCTGAATATACACTTCACCTCGGCGGGGAATCTCCAAATGCTCCTTCTTTCCTCAGCATCTCCTCTCTCTTGTTCTTCTTCTTATCCCTCGTCTTGTCTGGGTCACGCTGAAAGTACTCACAAACTTCTATAGGAACTTTACTACAATATATGACACTTGTACCACACTCTGCCAAGTGCTGCTTCAGTCGAGTTGCATCACCTCCCTTCTTCTCTTTGATATGGTGGTTGCATCAAAATCCAACACCCAACTTCTCTCCGTACTCCCACACCACGTCGACATAGTCTGCCATATGCTAATATAAAACAATAAAAGTAAGCATACATACAAATATCGCTATTTGAACAAATAGTACCATTTGTAGGTGTTCTCCATTGCTACTAAATATACTTTGACAAATATTACTACTAAATATAATTGAACAAATATTTGAATAAATATTGGTACTAAATATTGCTACTTCACATACTCGAACAAAATTTGCACTAAATATTCGTGAATAAATATTGCTACTTACTCGAACAAAATTCACACTAAAAATTCGTTAATAAACATTGCTAGGTCACCATTTCAGCATGAGTACAGTGCGCATTGCATGATAATTTTTCGACCAATTGAAATGCAAATAAATGCATGAACAAGGCATAGCTACTAGTACCGAGCGAAAATCGATAAAAAAACGAGCGAAAACCGAGCTATTTTCGCGAAAATCATGGAGGAGCTCGAAATTCACTGGGGGAGCGATTTTTGCTCTAGCCGAGCGGTTTTAGCAGCTTACCGAGCAAAAATCGCTCGAGCGGCGGCGGAAAGACGGCACTCGGTGGGCGGATCTCACCGGAGGCAGCGTTGTCAGGACGAGCGTGTTTGGGGATTTTTGTGAGGCAATGAAGGTGTCGGTGAGACGCAATGAACGTGTCGCTAGGTCAATGCAAGTGCGACGGCCTGGGCTAGGCTGGTGACCCACCAGGCGGCTTGGCCTGTGGGCTCAAAGCCTGCAGGCCAGTTTTTTTTTTTTGCTTTTTCTATTTTCTAGATTTTGAATGGCTCAGAAACATCTCCAAACTTCATTTTTCCGAAAAAAAAAATCACACCAGAAGCCATAAAGCAATTAATACTAATTGTAGAAAATTTTTGAATAAATTTTTCAAATCTTTTAAAAAATTTGAATTTGAATTTCACCAGTAAACCGATTGATAAAACATCTTGAACCGAAACCATATGCTTGAAAGCCGCAGTTTTCGAGGGATTTACCACAGTTTTTGAAACCGTGCCTGTGGCCTCGAGTCTTAAAAAAAGGGTAACAGTGGGAGATTGTTGTATTGCCCAAGTAGGATAGGGCTAGCAAGTGGCAACAATAGTACCGAGCAGTAAATCAGCTTAAAATTACGTGAGATTTCCGACGTAATTTTTAACGCAGCAGGCAAGCTGGCAGCCGCATATTTAACCCACTCTTATCAACACTAACTGGCAAGAGCCAATGAAACTAGACGCCAGCAATAGTTTTAAATTACGATTTCCGTAGTTTCACGGCAAGATCTAAAAAAGTTACGGCACCTATTGCTAGCAATAGCAAAAATTATATGTGGCGACCTGTATAATTAATCCAGGATAATGACAGTAATACCGTCATTACTCTGAGATAATTATACTGATATCGGCATATTAGCTAACAAAATATCCAGAACACCCAACATTTTATCAGTTAATACACCGTATTTAGAGTGTTACAGTAGAACAATAATTAGAGACTGAAATTAAAACTTATTACATCCATTGTCACGCAGATCTACAAGTCCATTACACATTTAACATACATAAAATCCCAAGTACATCATAAATTAATACACATAAATATTAAGTACCCAGTGGATCGACAGAAGCTTCCGTACAGTCCACTACTCCACCCAGTCCTCCTGGTTGTTCTTCACCTCCTCGTAACCCTGATCCTACGTGTGATCCTCACCCCACGCCTCGTAGGCGAGTCCATAAGGATCATTTTCTAAGCAGAGCGGAAATTAAGTAAGAGTGAGTACAAAAGTACTCAGCAAACATTAATAATAAAATGCATCATATGAATTTTCTTATACCCATCTCATTTACTTCTTCCCTCAAAATCCATTTTTATAGAAATTAGGGTTTTATTAAAAAAGGTTGTTTTTTAGTTTTATTTATTAAATATGCTACTAGCACTCGTATATGAGGCAGACTTAGCTTCCATAGCCTCCAATCTAGCAGACATGCATAAATTCATGATTTGACTATGCGCAGGTTTGTTCCACTTTACCCATAGTGATCCCAAACACCATTGAGACCCTAGAATGTTTATAGCTACTCCAGTATTAGATCTCCAACCCTAGTAGCCAACAAGCCGTGGTGTCCTTCACCAATGTTCCCACCCACTCATAGCATACTAGTTGTACCCCGACTTCAATGCACATCGGTGGTACACATCTCATGGCGTTTATATATAACACCTCAGAATCATCAACCACAACTTAGTTCCAAAACCACGTACCTCTCCAGGCCTTCGAACCTACTCGAATTCACGCTCTTAGTTATCTACTCATACCAAATGTGGAGATCATAACACCTTTATAGGATAACCTTTTCTGATCGATTTCACACACTATGGTTGATACGATAATTACAACTCATTGGCCAGTGTAGTGGTTCATCTTTATATTATAACCTATGTAGAGGGCCCCACCGGTGATACCCTTCTCAAAGGCACCCTCTACCCACCATACATATATACGTCGCTGGCTCAATCGTTGTACGAGCCATCCCATGCACATCAATTAATCACCGCCTCAGCAATTCACAATTAAACCATCTTTCCAACAACATCCGATTTAGGGTTTTCTTTTTAAAAAGAGGTTTTTCAATACATTGATGATATCACATATAACCAAATACATTTGATTGAAATTACCCAAATATGGTCCAGAAATGCTTGCCAGAATTCGAGTGAAAATATGTGTCCTCACACGGTTGCTGAAGGTGACCTCCTATCGGATTTAATTCAATTCCTGAAATTTTGAGATATTACAATTTAGATTGATATTAATTATGGCGTGTTTTATGGTGACCAACTTTTCTCTGACTTGTTTTAATTTAATACATGTATATTGCATATTTTAAATTTGGGATGTTTTAACTTATCGTATTGTAATTTGGCGTATTTTAATTTTGGGTTGTGCATTGACTTAGGTATGGTTTCCTTATTTTAATCATTATGGGTGTTACTTTAATTTCATACCTAGCACTCACTCATATTCATTTCTTTTTTTCTTTTTTTTTCTGTTTTCTTTTCTTTTCTTTTCTTTTTCCTCTCTTTTCTTCTCCTGGCCAACCTTATCCTCTTCCATTGGCTTCCTTCTCTTCTCTACTCTCCCCTCTCTCTCCATCCACGCCGCCCGCTCCCCCGTCGGCCTGCGCCCCCGTCGCTGGCTCCCCCTCACCACCAGCTTCCCCCGCGTGCAGCCCTCGACCTACCTTGCCCGCGCCTTGGGCTACCTCACTCGCGCTCGCGGCCCCGGCCTACCTCGCCCATGCCCCGGGCCACTTCCGCTCATCCCCCGGGCCACCGCCGTTTGCCTTTCTCGGGCCGCCTCTGCCCAGCCCCCTCTTGGGTCGCCTTTGCCTACTTCCTCCTAGGCTGCCTGCCCGATCGTCGCCCAGCCCGTCCCCTCGAACTCCTCATCGCCTGGACCGAGGTTTGCTCGGCCTCCTCCCTCCTCCATGATTGCCATCCCCTTTTCCCCTATTGAAATTGTTTGTTTATTATTTTTTAAATAATATGCAAAAAATTACATAAATAATATGCCAAACAATTACAGAAATATACCTCCACGACCATTTGGAATAGCGACAGAGGCTCTGTAGCCATTTCAAATGGCAACAAGAGTGTCCACGCGGGTAGCCAGGTCAGTAGTCATTGTTTCAATTGGCGACAGAAGACTCACCCCTTTGTTGCCGATTGAAATGGCGATAGAGCAACCCACCCCCTCTGTCACCATTTCAATTGTGACAAGAGGGATGCATTTTAAGCTATCACATGGCTAGGGGGACCAGAAACCTCGATCCAGATCTAGAAAAGATGGGGAGAAGAAAAGAGAAGAAGAGAGGAAGAGAAAAGGAGAGGGAATGAGAAGAGAGTTGAAGAGAAGAGAGGAGGGAATTAGGGGAAGGAGAGAGGAAAGGGAAGGGGAAGGGGAAGAAGAAGAGGAGATGAAGAGGAAGAGGAAGGGGAAGGGGAAGGGGAAGAAGAAGAGGAAGGGAAGAGGAGGAATTAGCTGCAAGTTTTCTAGGTTTTAACTTGTATTTATTGAATTATGTTTTGAAAATATGGTAGATTAGCAACCGAAATAATTAGATGTGTAGGTATGCAATTATTTAGTTGTGTAGATAAGTAATATTGGTGTAGATATGTAGTTATGTAGGTATAGTTGATGACGGATCGGATAAGTTAGGACAAATTATTAAAATTATGTCAGAGAGTATGGAATTGGAAAACGAAATTTACAGACAGCTTAAGCATTTATTTGTTTTAGTGTAGAGTAGTTTTTTGTGATACGTAGATATAGCGGGGCGATGAACCTAGAATTCATTAGGATTGTTACGTATTGGTTAACAGAATGACATTACGTCATGTACATAATAACAATTTGAGGAAATACTGGACAGGTGTGGATGAGTGAGTACATTTTAAAATACACTATGGAGAAGGGGATCCATAGATGGGTGCATAAGGGGTCTATTTTCCAAGTGTGGTGGCTAACCTATCACTTATAGGGGAGTGTCCATGGGGCACCATTACGAGATTGTTGTACCACCTGTTCTCGTTAAAACATAAGTTACATGATCTGAAGTTGCACGGTGTTGGAAATTTTCAAGGGATTGCACGTACTGGGAGTTAGTGGAATTGAAGGGGCCAAAGTCATGGAGCTCGTACGTACGATTGATGAAGGAGCGAGGATGGCATCTAGTGTTGTTGGCGCAAGCATTTCAAAAAGTCGCTTCCAACCATGTGATGCAAGAAAATGCCATTGCTGAAAAAAGCAGAAGAAGTTGGGGAGTCAAGCCACAGTCAGGCATTCTTATTGACTTAGGATGTGGGAGGGGTGATGAGTTAGTGCAATATGAGGAAGTAGATGTTCTCATGTCGGAGGTGCAACAATCAATGGGCATTGCAGATGAGGGAGAACAAATCGAAGGCTTAGTGGAACAAATAGAGGCCAAGGATAGAAACTACGAAGCTTTATATGATGATGATAGTAGGAATGATGGAGAGGTTGGAGCTGAAGAGGGCATACCTGCTGAGTGGAACGAATACCAGTTCAACAAGCTGATAGTTAATGAGGGTGAAGGTGTTGTATAGGGGTATGATCAGAATGAGGTATGATAAGGAGGGATTTACAAAAGTTAGTGTGGAGTGCAGGAAGCAGTCAAAGAATGTGTAGTGTCACTATGGAGAACATTTAAGGTTGTGAACTCCGCAGCGCGGGTGTATGATGCGAGAGCGAGATGGAGGGTTTTCAGCCTAAGTGGGACACCCTTTTGAAGTGCTCAATAGTCATTTCGTACACATGTGTGCTAACGGATTCTATGCAATCGCATAGAAACATCTCTTCAGGCAATGCTGCAAATGTAATGTACTGAGAGATTGTGGGCAACCTGGATTTGTATCCATGTTCTATTATACTTGCAATAGAGCAGAGGTTTCAGTATAAGCAAAAGGCTCTTGAAGTTAGGTTCGATACATATGAAGACTCATACAAGAACCGGCCAATTATGCTTCGAGTCATTCAAGAAAGGAATGCTAGCACATTTATCAACATTTTCGAATAGCACTCACAGCGGTTCCCTGGGAAGATCGTAATTAAGCGAGTATTCTTTGCTTTCAGAGCGTGCATCAACGCATTCAGACATTGTCGTTCCTAACTTTGTGTGGACAGCATATTTCTGACTAGGAAGTATAAGGGCCAAATATTGGCTGCCATCAAAGTAGATGGCAATAACCAGGTTCTTCCCATTGCACTGGCTTTTGTGGAGAGTGAAAACACATATAGCTGGCTTTGTTTTCTGAGTAACATGAAAGCCGGTATTGTCGATGAGCAGCTTTAAGTTTTTATCATATATAATCGACATCCCAGGCTATTGAAGTCGATTGTCCAGCTACAACAATGGCAAGAAGAGCCCTATTTGTGGCCTGGTTTGTAGAGTGGGTGCTGCAAGCGATACATTGGTGCCAACTTCTATAAGAAGTTTAGAAACAAGGATCTTACAAAGCTTTTCAAGAGGTTGTGTGACCAGAATCAGTAGAAAAAGTTTGATGCACTCTGGAAGAAGCTGGATAAACATTGAAGCATACAACAGAGGCTGTGAAGAAAATAGCACCTGGTGCGGAATATGTCCCTATAACGCTGGATGAGCTACCTACAGACCCTCCGCACTTGGTTAGGAGGAATGGAAGGGGCACGAATGCTTCTCTGAGTGGATTGAGCATGAGCCTAGGGAGAAGTGGACTTTTCTTTACGACACCAATGGTGCCAAGTGTGGTGTCATGACGACAAACTTGGCTAAGGTGTACAATTAGATCATGTGGGGACTTAGGTCCCTTCACCTAGTAGCTATAGTGGACGGAGTTCTTCGTGGCATCACAAAATACTTTGTGGATCATCACACTATGGTGTTTATTGCCATGAATAATCCTCATGTGAAATACTCCAATATGATCACTGCGTACATGGAATATAAAAGCTAAAAGGGGGGAGATGCATATAGCATTCAAAATGGGCACAAGGGACCTTCGTTTCAAGGTATTGTGTAGAGACAAAGGTAGTCATGGGATGAATCACCAAAAAGTTGTGCAGGAGTGCACCATTGGGAGAGGAAGTTGTTCTTGCACATGCAAGAAACCTCATCTGTTACACAAGCCATGTGCACACGTAATGGCTGCCTGTTCAACAATTCGTATGAATCCGAGCATATTCATGTTTGAATGTTTCATGAAGGAAGCGGTGATGGCAACTTGGAGCAAAGAAATGCATGGTTTCGGTGTGGTTGGTTCATTCACGAAGCATCGGACCTGGGATCAAACACGGTGGTTTCCTAATATTGACAAGTTGAAGGGAGTTGGACAATGCCAAACCAGACATATAAGGAACGACATGGATGTAGCAAAATGTGGCCATCGTGTAAAGAAATGCTCATGAAAGATCGAAAAAGGCGACTAGAGGGGGGTGAATAGGAGCCAAATAAAATTTTCGAATAAACTCTCCCCCTAAAATTCAAACCACCAAAAGACCAGAAAGAAACTGCACTGGTCGGGTATTTCTGGTCGGATGAATAGTACCCCCGACCTACAAAGGTCGGATGAACAGTACTCGGAATGAATAGTGTTCGGGTGAACAGACTTCACCAACAACCGGTCTGATGAACAAGATTCCCGACCAAGTGTTCGGATGAACAGTACTTGGGTGAATAGTGTTTGGGTGAACAGTACCCACCGACCAGATGAACAGTACTCCCGACCTGAAGTGTTCGGATGAACAGTGCTTAGGTGAATAGTGTTCGGTAAACAGTAAAATCAGCACGATCTCAAAAATGAAATCGATGTAACTTTTGATCGGTGATCCAAAACAGTGAAAATTGGTGTGCACCTCCCAAAGGATGTCAGAACCTATTTCAATCAACAATCGAAGGAATTAATACCAAGGTTCCGTCCTTTTCGTTTAACAAATGCAACACCAAAAATAGAGTCACGAACACAGATTTCACCCTAACTTGTCAGCTGGGAGTTGATGGTCGAAATCCTTGGATGACTCTCCACAAATCATAGCAAGTAAGTACACGAAGAAACAACCCTTCAAACAAATAGAAACACTATCTCAAAACTAGGCACGTAAATTGGTTTCTTGCAGAATCAATAGAAGAGGTTGTAGATTGCCTAGATGATTGGGATATGATCTATAGAAGATTCATCCAAAATCTTTCATCCTTGGCAACAAGAACCGTAAGCCAATCAAGACTAAAGAACGCAAGTCACACGCTTATGCACTTTAAGAACACACAGATTTACAACTTGCAACAAGAACCTAAGGATTGCCTAAAAGATTGAAAGCACCAATCCAGAGAAGAGTTCATCAATCATGAATTTCAACAAAGACTCAATAGCATGTAGAAGGAGATGAGGCAAATCCAAATTACGTAAGGTAAATTGCAAGTAAGAAAATGCGAATTTAGATAATGTAATTTAAGTGCGAATGTAAATACGTAAGAGAAATGAAACAGAATAGAAATGAAGAACATTTCATTTCGGAAGGGAGGTTTACAAAGCCTCACAACAAAGTGGGCAAAGCTCAATGAGCAGGATCAATTCCACCTTTGGATGTCCCGCTTCAATCCTAAGCCACCATCCAAGAGCCGAGATTTGATCCTTACACCGCCACTCTCAACAACTCTCAACTACTCACGAGACTTTCCTCACCGCCACCCCCAAGGAGACACCCTCTCCCCGTCTATTCATAGCAGCTTGAACACCTACCACCCTTGGATGAGCCTCTAAACCCTAGAGCACTCCATCAAGGGTGAGATTTTACCCACTCACAAAGCTATGCATGGGCTCACCCAAACCCAACAACACAACGGGTTTTGCACGCTAACTCACACTAACTTGACCCGCTACTCTATCTTCCCGACCGCGATCCAACGGTCCTCCTAGATCGAGCAGCTCCAAGTTAGCATCTCATCCATTCCTTTGTCTTCTCGGCTTGCGGCTACTCCTGCCTCACCATCTTTGGCGACACCTTGATCATCCGACCTCGGCTCTCCCACCTAGTCCTCGATCCCTTCGCCTCACCATGACCTAGCTCCAAAGTCCGCAACCATCATAGACAAGGAAACCACATCACATAGCAATGTCCAACAACACATATCCATCTCAACAGACAGATATACACTACGCTGACCAGCATAACCCCGACTACACGTGGTCTGACCACTGGTCTCCATCCCGACCACCCATGGTCTGACCACTGGTCTCCATCCCGACCAACCATGGTCTGACCACTGGTCTCCATCCCGACCACTCGAGGTCCGACCACTAGTCTCAACCACTGAGTCGGACGACCCAACCACTGGCCTGGACGACGGTCCGCAACACACCAAAGCCCCGACCACTCAGCCTCGGACGACCGACCACTGGCCTCGGACGACCGTCCGCAACACACCAAAGCCCCGACCACTCAAATCGGACGACCCGACCACTCGGGCCGGACGACCGGTCCGCAACACACCAAAGCCCCGACCACTCGGTCGGACGACCCGACCACTGGGTCTGGACGACCGGTCTCCAACCAAGAACTCAAATTGCTCTAGCTCGAAAAACAATCCAAATCAAACTCAAACTTGAGCACACCTTGCTCAAATAAAGTCAAATACTCATCACAAACATGGATGGACCTCCACATGGTCCTTCAATCTCCCCCTTGATGAGTATATTGACAAACCACACAAAAGGCATAAATTTGAGTTTGAATGAGAGAAGAAGAAAGCAATTTGATTGAAAAGCCAAACTTTGTCCAGAGAGAAAGATATAAAATTATGACCAAGTTGGCAGAAAGAATTTAGAGCAAGACCATGAAAAGAGCAAGTTTTCAACAAAAGCTCTAAAAACCAATCATAAGTGTCAAATGTGATTATGATCCATAAGAGATAGCAAAGAAGCTTTCACATTTCTATCTCCTCCTTTTCTACATTTTAAATGATGCCCTTTTCTACATTTTCTCCCCCTTTTGGCAATATAGACATCAAAATAGGATTTTCTCCCTCTTTTATGTATGCATGAAATGCAACCTAAGGGAGCTTTGAAGATTATCCAAATGATCATAATGACAAGATATGACACCAAGCTTATTAATCTCAGATTATGACCAAACTAAGACATGTCCAAGTGCAAATAACAAATTTTGCTCATAAGCGAAGTTTTGAAAATGTATCATTTTTAGCAAGATTTGACAAGTGCAAAACTTAGCAAAGTCTCAAAACTAGAAGCAAAACCACTCAGGGATCAAATGGAAAACCTAGAGTTCAACCTACTCAACACTTTGGGGAAATTTGAAGTGCATATAAGGTCCTTCGAGCCTATTTTTCAATTTATGCAAATTTTCTTTAAGACTTCGAAAAACATAGCGGGGTGCAAATGTTTGACATTATTTGCATTCTTTACCCACTTATGTGTTTGATATTTGCATTTTTTTTTGATTGACTCAAGCCATTTTCGATCATCTCAAGAGTAACTCTTAAGAGAATGATCTTGGTCATACACAATATATTCCAAGTTCATCCCAAATGCAATGGGAGGCGCCTCGAGAATATAAAGTGCTGAGATCAATTTTGCACAAAAGAGTCAATTTTTTTAATTTTCAATTTAGCACATATAAGCAATTCTGAAGGACTCAAATATGGATCAAGCAAATTTCACCCAAGTTGCTATAGGGACTCTAGAGAATTCCAAAATTTCACAATTCATGGTAAAAACTCTTAGAGAAAAACTTAGTAAGTAAAAGCAACATGTTTCATCAAGTTTTCATTTAAAGCTTTTAAGTTTTTCAGATTTCAATGAACATTAGCTTGATAAATGAACTTGGACATATCTAAGCTAGTGATTTTCTTCGAAAGATATAGCATGATGTATTTCACGAAGATTGAGTCAAATGCATAATAGACAAAGCTCATAAAACGAAAAATGCAGTCTAAATGCAATGCATGAACAGATTCCCAAACTCCCCCTCAACAATTGAATCAATTTTAAGCTCAAAACTGGCTAAAATTGGGTTAATATCAAGATTAGGCAAAAAGAAAACCCGAATGAACTCAATAATAACCAGAACAACAGAATGAGGAGAAGAAGTCGAGAAACTGCAAAACTGGATGGCTATAGGGCATAGAAAAGATATAAGAAACTCACTACAGCTTAGACTCGCTCTTATCTTCCCAAATGACTGACATAGGGAAGCTGACTCTAGATCCCAACTAAGGAGTGCACATGCACTCGCTCTACCTGTGAGGTCCAAAACCCGCTAGACTTAAAAGACTGTGAGGAACTCAACCTAGAGAGAAGAGAGAATGACTAATCACGCATGATAGCAACCTAAAGCACAAGATAAGAGGTCCATGCGAGGCATGCCGAATTCTAAGAGAGTGAACTCAACTTAAGAAAACAAGCCCAAAGTCATCCAGAAGAAAAAAGGAAATGCTGGAAGAAAATATATAGTACATAATATACAAACCACTCCCCTCACGAAAAGCCGTAAGGGCTCACGACTCCAAGCTCACTCCTCAAGGTAACAAATCTGAGCTATCCAAAGGCTTGGTAAAGATATCGGCTAATCAAGGTCACTCTCTATGAATCAAGCGCGATATCTCCCTTCTCCACATGGTCTCTAAGGAAGTGATATCTAATATCAATGTGCTTGGTCCGAATGTTGCAATCGGGTTTTTAGCAATGCAAATAGCTGAAGTGTTGTCACGTAAAAGTGGCACACTCTCTATTTCTAACCCATAGTCCCGCAAGGTCGATCTCATCCAGAGCACTGCTACAAAGAATCGGTCAGCAAAGAACATACTCGGCCTCAAAGAAGGGACTGCAACCCTGCATCGCTTCCTAGATGACCAAGAAACAAGAGAAGTGCCAATGAATTGGCAAGTGCCGTAGTGTTTTTCCTATCTATCCTACACCAAAGAAAGTCGGCATCGGAAAAGGCTCTAAGAGATAGACAAGAAGAAGAAGAGTACCATATACCATAATCGCGGTAGCACGAAGGTACCGAAGATGCGCTTGACCGCCGGGCGTGAGAGGCGCGAGGAGAAGCTTGAATCGAGCGCACGGACACACAATAAATGTATGTCCTACTCGGCGATGAGGTACAAGAGGAGCCGATCATGCTCAAACTCCTTTTGATCGCCAGCTCACCATCCTCATCGGGCTCGAGGACGAATGGTGGCCATAGGAGTCATCACCGGCTTCCCATCGACATATCGAGCGCCTCAGAGGTCACGTATATTTGCCTTGATGCAAGAAAGTACCCTCCCGAGTCCGCTTGATTTGGAAGCCAAGAAAGTAGCTCAACTCGCCCATCATACTCATCTCAAACTCAGACTCATCACATCGTAAAACCGAGAGACAAGAGAATGAGAAGAGCCACCAAAATGATATCATCCACATAACCGACATGAAGAAAATGAGACTCATGGTGTCCGATGAATGAGTTTTGTCTACTATGCCCATTTTAAAGTCATGGTGAGAAGATAAGACTTGAGCCTCTCATACCATGCTCTGGGGCTCGCTTGAGTCCATACAGAGCTTTGGAAAGCTTGTATACATGACTGAAACTTGGGGTTCTCGAACTCGGAGGTTGCCCGACATAAACCTCTTCCTCAATATAGCCATTGAGGAATGCACTCTTGACATCCATTTGATAAAGCTTGAAGCCTTTGGATGCGTAAAATGCAAGCGTGATTCGGATAGCCTCTAGCCTAGCTACAGGAGCAAAGGTCTCTCAAAGTCAAGACCTCAACCCGAGAAAAGCCCTGCAACTAGTCTAGCCTTGTTTCTAATTACAACCCCATCCTCACTCTGCTTGTTTTTGAACACCCACTTGGTCCCAATGACATTATGACCAGATGGGGCTCGACAAGTCGCCATACCTTGTTCCTCTCAAAGTTCTCAAGTTCTCATGCATAGCATTAATCCACGACTCATCGGATAATGCATGAGAAACATCCTTCGGCTCAAAGGAGGCAACGAAGGCGAGTGGAGGCAGAAGAGGGCAGACCTGCTCTTGAGCGGGTGACACGCTCGAACAAATCGCCAACCATCCGATCGGAGGATGACGTCTCGAATATGACGGGAGGTCCAGAATGTAGTAGCCTCTACCTCTTGAATGAAGAGGTAGGAACAGAGCCACTCACCAAGGAGAGCTCAAGGCAAGGGCCGGTCTCCCGAGGTGCGTAAATGGAAATGTAAGGCACCTCGTGGAGAGGGGACTGATCCGGTGGAACACCATCATTTCCATCATCCTCAACTTCTTCAAAGATGGTCTCGGAGGGATAAGAAGAGCTCAAACATCGTGTCTAGCTCTGGGCTAGCCTCATCAAAGGTCACATCACAGTCTCTATGATCCTATGCATCAACACCTGCACTTATAGCTACGAGAAGAAGACGAGTAACATAGAAAGATACCATCGAAGAGCGAGACTCAAACTTATCTAGGTTACTGGACTTCAAGATAAAACACTTGCAACCAAAACGCGAAAATGAGACACACCGGGCTTTCGCCATACCTCAACTCATAAGAAGTGCGATGCAAATGTGCTCTCAAAACACGCGATTAGAAACATGGCAAGCAAGAGCTATAGCCTCACCCAAAACTTCCTAGAGTATCAGACTCATCTAGCATCGCCCTAGCCATCTCAACCGTGGTCCCGTTCTTCCTTTCCACTATGCCATTCTCACGAGGGGCGAGGGAGAAGAGAACTGATGCTCTAAACCGCACTCCACACAAAAACTCTCAAAGTAGGAATTCTTGAACTCCGTGCCATTATCACTGCAGATAGCTCAGTAATGCACCCGGGAGCTCAATAGACAACCCATCGACCAAACCCTGAAGTGAGAAAAGTCTCATCCTTCGAGGCCATGAAGAATACCCAAGAGTATCTAGAAAATCATCAACGATGACAAGAACATACCACTTCCCTCCCGCCGATCGCACTCTAGCCGACCAACAATGTCCATATGTAAAAGCTGTCCCGGTGCATCACCATCACTACTGGCCACCGGAGGATGAGAAGCAAGAACCATCTTGCCATGTCGGCAAGGAGAGCAAACTATGTCTTTGACCATCTTGAGTTTGGGCAAACCCGAATGAGATCGTGGTCGCTAACTCGGTCAAATGATCAAAACCAATGTGACCAAGTCTCCTATGCCGTAAGGAGAGATCACGGACTCGAAGCAATCAAACATCGAAGAGAGTCTCCGAAGAAGCGTAAAAATCAGCACGAAAGACTCTCCCAAATCTAGAAATCCCAAAACTAACCCTCCCGATGAATCAAGGATTCTACAGCATTACTCTTGAAGCTTACCTCGAAAGAGTCATCAATAAGCCGAGAAACAGAGAGCATATTGTATTGCGACTTACTTACTAAGGCAACATCTTTAAGAATGAAATTTTGGTTAATGCAGATGGTACCTTTAGCTATGACTCTACTCAAGAAGCATCCCGAAAGTGATCAACTCATCACGGGGCTCGGACTAGGAAGAGAACCATCGAGAATCTCCGGTCATATGACGAGAACAACCGAGTCGATAATCCAAACATCTCCTTCCCCATCCGATTTAACTGATCAAGACACAAGAGAGAGATGACTCAAGATCGATAGAGTGAAGACTTGGGAACCCAATCATCAACCACACGACGCCTCAGTACCGATCCACGTAAGAAGATCGACTCGAGTGTCTCTCCGACGCCAACTCTCACATGATTAGGAGCAACCTCGTAGATAATCTAGAGTCAAAGCGGGTTGGCACGCCGTGGTGCAAAAGCCGAGCCACCCCAAAGAGGCTTCCTAAATCTCCTACCGAAAACACCTCACGCCGCGATATCTACCTCGATGGGAAAAACGAGGAATATCAAAAGGACGGCGGAAAGACCGACTACGAACAGCTCCAAGACTAAAACTCAAGAACCAAAGATGAAAACCGAGTCCTCGGACGCCGCCCAAAACAAAGCGACTCTCTAACTCGTCTAGAAGCGGTGTGTGCCTTAGGAGCACTCAAAGTCCGGGATGACCTGAATACCCCTAAGAGCAAAGAACACGCTCACGCCGAGTGATCTTAGCGCGCTGAGCGTAAATCTACTAGGTGACCATCCTTCTTACTGAAGGTGCATGTGTACTTCGCCTTGCTAGAGACAAGCAACAGAGTAATACCCTTCTCGGTCAAGTCCTATGGACAACCCCAGCAGACCTAAACTTGGTGGTGCTCACTCGGGAGCTACCACAATCTCACCACTCTTGGAGCCGCGCACAATGGTGGGAGGATGCGCCCGAGCGTGTTCCAAGGGATCAAATCCTAGACCTTGATTGAATCTACTAATCTTGGATTGGTCTAGAATAAGATTGAGCTTCTTCTTGCCTCCAACAAACTTCTCGAGAGTGCTCATAAGATACTGGCAATCTCGAAAGAAAGAAGCACAAGAATAACAGGGAGAAGAAGAAGAAGAAGAAGAACCAGAAAGATGAGCTCTCTCAGCACGTGCATTTTTCTCCCTCAGCACGGCTGCCTCAATTTTGAGGGCCTCACAAGAAACACAAGACGCATTTCTAATTCTATTGGCTTGGTCTTCTAATTTCTTCCTAAGCTCGACATGGATTTTATCCAAATCCCCCTCAATCACAGAACATCGCAAGCAACTTTCTTGTGACTTATCTAGTAAGTCCTTAGCAAGTTTAGCACACTTGACATTTAAGGATTCATTGTCAAGTTTTAGTTGCCTACAGCCCTCACATGAGCTGACTGATTCCTTAGAAGCATGCATTTCAAGTTCATCGTTTCTAGAAGAAAGCTTCCTAAGGTGATCGCTCATGGCATCAATTTCAGCAAGCAATTTAGGGCAATTAGAGCATGATGGAGTGGAGTGAGCATGAAGAAAACTAGCCTCAACAGAATAGCATCAATGTAACTAGTTCTAGCATTCTTCAACCTAAGACCATCAAGTTCAAGAAGCACACTATCATGTATGGTCCTTAGGTTCTCCAACTCCACAAGAACAAAGATCACAGAGAACACAATCATCGCTGACTCGGGAGGGAGAAGATCTAAGCGAAGCTAACTCCGAGTCAAGGTACCTACTTCCTTTTCTAACTCGTAACACCTCGACCTAGCCTTAGCATGAAACTTGCCTAATTTACGTATGCACATTTAATTCGTCGTAGGTGGGTACCTCGTCCGAGTGCTGTACAGCTCGGAGTCGCTTGCTTCAATGGCGCTTGCCATGAAGCACATGCCGGAGAAGTCATCGCCGCTCTTCTTCACTTGCGGTTCATCCTCGCCTTCGTCGCTCCACGTCTCCGAGTCGGAGAGCTCGATATCATCTAGCGCGGCGAGGACCCGATGAAAGAGCTTCTTGTTTTTGGCAAAGTTGTGGTACTTCTTCTTGGCGGCCACGAGTCGGGCCTTCTTGTTGCGGTTTTTGTCGGTGTAGTCGTTCTTGCCCGAACCGCCTTGTTCGCTTTTGCCCTTCTCCGCTTGGGATGCTTTGCTCGAATGTGGTTGGGGCCACCACACTCAAACAGTGATCATCCCACCTCTCTTCCTCTCTCTCACTCTCTTGTATGCATATGAAAATTTGCGAGTAAGAAGAGCAAGCTCATTTTCCGAAATTTTTCCAGCTTGGTCATCGCTAGCTCGCAAAGAGCGGAGAGAGAGAAATCAACGTAAGAATCGATGAGAGGATCCAATGGGATCGGTGACCAAAGCCATCGATCGAGATTTCGTCTTCCGCGAGACGACGCCGATCTCATGAGTCTTGAGGCGGAATAAAGCCCGCCAAGAGTCAAGGTCGATCGGTCGGTGGTGTCCTTGATGGTGGTCACCTTCATCTCCCAAACACGAAGATCAAGTGCGGTCAAGAAATGTCGAGCATTATCCGAGTCGTATATGCAACCGATCGCCGGAGGTCGCCAAAATCTTCGTGAACCGACCAAAGCACTCGCCAAGACTCTCACCAGCGTGTTGTTCAAACTTATTGAACTCACGCTTGAATTGGTCCTGTCGAACCGCCTTGATTTGGGTAGTGCCTCATGGTAAGCATCGAGGGTCACCCAAATCTCATGAGCGTAACGAAGGTGAGAAATCCTATCATACTCATCATGGCTAAGACCAGATGAGGATGTTCCTTGCTTTAGCGTTCGCCTCAACGCCACCATATTTCCGCCGTGACGTTTTCATCGCCAGAACCTCATACGGAGTTTCACCTTCGCCATATCGAAAGCCCCGGCGTGATGTATGACTCCATCCGCAATTTCCAAAACGGAAAATCAACTCCAGAAAAATGGGAGGCTTGGTGGAATACTTGTCCATCGCCATGGCTCTTGAGACCGGTCAAGATCTAGAAAGAGCGAGAACTGCTCGATACCAATTGAAAGATCGAAAAGGCGACTAGAGGGGTGAATAGGAGCCAAATAAAATTTTCAATAAACTCTCCCTAAAATTCAAACCACCAAAAACCGTAAAGAAACCGACCGGTCGGGTATTTCGTCGATGAATAGACCACGACCTACAAAGGTCGGATGAACAAGACTGAATGAATAGTGTTCGGTGAACAAGACTTCGACCAAAGACTGGGTCGGATGAACAAGATTCTCCCGACCAAGTGTTCGGATGAACATTACTCGGATGAATAGTGTTCGGATGAACAGACTTCGACGGATGAATAGTACTCCGACCAAGTGGTCGGATGAACAAAGTCTTCGGGTGAATAGTGTTCTATGAACAAGAAAATCAGACGATCTCAAAATGCAAATCGATGTAACTTTTGATCGGTGATCCAAAAACAGTGAAAATTGGTGTGCACCTCCCAAAGGATGTCAGAACCTATTTCAATCAACAATCAAGGAATTAATACCAAGGTTCCGTCCTTTTCAGCTTAACAAATGCAACACCAAAAACAGAGTCACGAACACGATTTCACCCCTAACTTGCTGCTGGGAGTTGATGGTCAGAAATCCTTGGATGACTCTCCACAAATCATAGCAAGTAAGTACACGAAGAAACAACCCTTCAAACAAATAGAAACACTATCTGAAAACTAGGCACAGAAATTGGTTTCTTGCAAAACTGAATAGAAGAGGTTGTAGATTGCCTAGATGATTGAGATATGATCTATAGAAGATTCATCCAAAATCTTTCATCCTTGGCAACAAGAACGTAAGCCAATCAAGACTAAAGAACGCAAGTCACACGCTTACACACTTTAAGAACACACAGATTTACAACTTGCAACAAGAACCTAAGGATTGCCTAAAAGATTGAAAGCACCGAATCCAGAGAAGAGTTCATCAATCATGAATTTCAACAAAGACTCAATAGCATGTAGAAGGAGATGAGGCAAATCCAAATTACGTAAGGTAAATTGCAAGTAAGTAAATGCGGAATTTAGATAATGTAATTTAAGTGCGTAATGTAAATACGTAAGAGAAATGAAACAGAATAGAAATGAAGAACATTTCATTTCGGAAGGAGGTTTACAAAGCCTCACAACAAAGTGGGCAAAGCTCAAATGAGCAAAGAAAACCTCGTAACCTTCACAACCTTCGACGGAGGGAGGCTGCCCTACCCTCTATTTATAGTGACTGATCAATTCCCACCTTTGGATGTCCCGCTTCAATCCTAAGCCACCATCCAAGAGCCAGGATTTGATCCTTACACTCGCCTCTCAACAACTCTCAACTACTCACGTAGACTTTTCTCACCGCCACACCCAAGGAGACACCCCTCTCCCGCCTATTCATAGCAGCTTGGAACACCTACCACCCTTGGATGAGCCTCTAAACCCTAGAGCACTCCATCAAGGGTGAGATTTTACCCACTCACAAAGCTATGCATGGGCTCACCCAAACCCAACAACACAACGGGTTTTGCACGCTTTTCAACTCACACTAACTTGACCCGCTTCTCTATCTTCCCGACCGCGATCCAACGGTCCTCCTAGATCGAGCAGCTCCAAGTTAGCATCTCATCCATTCCTTTGTCTTCTCGGCTTGCGGCTACTCGCCTCACCATCTTTGGCGACACCTTGATCATCCGACCTCGGCTCTCCCGCCTAGTCCTGCTCCCTTCGCCTCACCATGACCTAGCTCCAAAGTCCCGCAACCATCATAGACAAGGAAACCACATCACATAGCAATGTCCAACAACACATATCCATCTCAATGACGATATACACTACACCGACCAAAGATAACCCCGACTACACGTGGTTTGACCATCGGTCTCCATCCCGACCACCCATGGTCCGACCATCGGTCTCCATCCCGACCAACCATGGTCCGACCATCGGTCTCCATCCCGACCACTCGAGGTCCGACCACTAGTCTCAACCACTGAGTCTGGACGACCCAACCACTGGGGTCGGACGACCGGTCCGCAACACACCAAAGCCCCACCACTCAAATCGGACGACCCACCACTCGGGTCGGACGACTAGTCCGCAACACGCCCAAAGCCCCGACCACTCAGTCGGACGACCCGACCACTCGGGTCGGACGATCGGTCTGAACACACCAAAGCCCCACCACTCAAATCGGACGACCCGACCACTGGTCGGACGACTGGTCTGCAACCAGTAACTCAAATTGCTCTAGCTCGAAAAACAATCCAAATCAAACTCAAACTTGAGCACACCTTGCTCAAATAAAGTCAAATACTCATCACAAACATGGATGGACCTCCACATGGTCCTTCAGCTCTATTTGCAACGAGACGGGCCACACTTTCAAATATTGCCCAACACTGAAGAAAATGTAAAATGTTGTATTTTACTAAGTGTGTACAACTAGAACTACACTTCATTTGTGTGATGATTTAACAATTGGTGAGATGTGCGAACTATGTCCAAATTGTTATCATATGCTTTCTATGTCATTCATCCTATCCAATTGTGTTAAAAATGGTATGGTGTAATATGTATGTGAAATTATTGAATGGCGATAAACTATGTTCTACCTTGAACTGTGAAGTATCTAGTACAGTTGCAATATGTTGTACCTGCATGTTTACTTTTCAACTTACTTTATGTTGCACTAAAATTTAATATTTTCATGATAGGTATGGAGGACGATGCAGCAGGTGCGGAGCGGCAGTACGAGCTGTGATGGGAATGGTGGCCCGATCTTCCGACAGGTAGTACTAATTCGATTGGTGGAGAACTCGACGTTGACGATCCGGCTTCCAATCAGAACGGATTCGAACCCTGCAATCGCTACACCACTGCTCCTTTGGTTACCAACCATGCACAGACATGGTTGACCTCGCCAAGAAGGCTTATCCCTGCATGCGAATCGAGAACACAAGCAAGAACGTAGAAGATGCAATCTGAAATTGCGAATAATATTAAGCACACGAGTTGGGGTTCCACAAACCGATGAACGGCGAAAAACTGACAAAGTGTCTAGTTGTAATCTAAGCAAAACCCATCTATTCTAGCGACGGCTACTAAATATATATGAGGAAGAGGGCAAGGGATGCGGCCAAGGGGTTGGCCATGCAACCATAGGTCGTACAAGGCCTTTGGGCCCAAGTGGAGGTGGCGCAACACTTGGCAGATTCTGTTTGTTATATTGATTTGATGATTCCCATTAATCTAGAAGGATTTTGGACGTGAAACTACTTCCATTGGAAAGCTCTCGTCGTGGGCTTGTTGTAGAGTCCAAGAACGCCTCAAACGGATTTCGTATGACCAGATATAGTCATTTTTAGTTGGACTGCTCCTAGGGGCCGAACAGGACTCGTGAACAAATTGGGCTTGATCTTGGGCTAGGCTTGGAGCGTTAGAAGTTGTTGGGCCCTTATCTTGGCTTGAGGTAGAAGCATGGCTTGCTGGGCCGGTATGGTCACATCATCCTCCTCTTCTTGATTTTGAGTCATCCTCGACTCAAACTCATTGGCCTGCAAAAGGTTAGTAACAAGAGGCGGCAAAGAAACTAACATATTCTTTGGTTGTTGATAATGTGGCACATTAAAAGAGGATTTCAAAATGGTACAAATATAAACTCGATGCACTATGTACTTTCTTTTATCATTATGTTTGCCAATAGCATGAAAACTAACACTGGATGACCATGACAAATTAGCAGGCATAGAAAATCTCTCTAAACAATTGAGATCACATATGACATCAAATTCAATATAACCCAAAGTATTCAAGGAAGACAATAGTTTAATCTCATCATTTTCATTAGCAAGGTGAATGACATGTTTATTTTCAGCACACGTGTTTATATCAGAAATAAAACTGACATGTTCGTTCACTAGTTAAGGCATGGATATAAATGAGACATTATCACACAACTCTTCTTTATCACCAGGGACAGCAAGACAATCATATTGTGATAAAGGTGGTTTAGTTTGAGTGTCCACTAACTACTGTTCTAGCATAGCACCAGTAGTGGCCAAATTTAGCACATCAACATAATTCTCTCCTCGTGTGAAAATAGCACCTATGTCGTTACCTTTGTTTTCTATCTCAGCCGATTTAGGCATACCATGATTTGTACATTCTTGAGGCATGCATGGGATAGCAAGTATCTCATGTTCCTCCTTCTCTAGCGTGTTTTCCTTCTCGTTATTGTTCTCAATGTCCTGTGAAAAGTTAGTAGTAAGTGAAAACTTGACAAGATGTCATTCTTCCAAAGAAAATTGCTCACTTTTGCAATTATAGACATTAATTTCAAAAAGATTTCTTTCATGTTCAATTTGAGTTTCAACCTCACAAGCAATATTAAATAAACTAGAGAGAGGATTGTATTCCCTATCAACAAGAATACTCTGAATTTTCTTGTCAAGTCCATTTAAGAATCTTATTTCCTTAGCTTCTTCAGATTCATCTAAACCACAACGCAACAACAAAGTCTCTAATTCCTCGTAATATTCCTTGACAGTTTTATCACATTGTTGTAAACATTGCAATTCATAAAGTAACATTTTAGAATGATAAGTCGAAACAAATTCATGTCTCATAAGTCGTTGCATATATTTCCATGTTTGTGGTACTATCTTATAAGCACAAAAATCATTCCACCAAATTGATGCACAGAGAGTTAAAACACTAGAGACAACTTTAATTTTTCGTTTATTACAGAAGTTACATTGCGAAAGAATTTTATCTACTTCTATTTCTCAATCAATATAAGCATCAACACCAAATCCGTTATAAGAAGGAAGAACTGAAAAATTCTTACCTTTACCAGTAGAAGGAGATGGACTAGAGTTGGGTTGGTGCTTATGCTCTTTTCTATCAAGTGCTTTCTCCATGTTTTGAATTTGCTTGTTCATAGTCTCATTCATCTCTCGCAGCATCTCTCGAAGCTCATTATGAAGAACACACTGGTTACCGTCCTGGTCCTTCGGTACCCCTGCAATTGTTAGTAGAAAACAGAAGATAGCACAAAGTATTATCCCTATCAACTACTAGGTACTGGACAGTGGGATCACAAACTCTTACGCGTCTTACTACACACTAACAAATGTTCTTACCAAAGTAGCAGGTGGTGCAACTGGTGGCTGGTTTGTGATACTGTGATTGAAGCGTGAGTGAGGCGATTGCAAAGGAGAACCTGAACTGATAAGAAGTATGTGGAGCTCGGAAGGCAATATTTAGTAGCAAAGAATAAGCAATATCGAAGTCAGATTAGCAAGCTAAATAAATGTCCAACGTACTTGTCACAGTTGCTGGCCTAAACGTGTTCCTAGAACTAGTTCAACCTAGCAAGAGATATATCAAAGCACATAGGACTCAAATAATGCAAGCAATTCTGATTATCTGCTTCTCTTTCCCTCTTTATGCTTTTTTTCTTCTCTCTGATTTTTTTAGTGCAGCTCTTTTTTTTGCCCTTGCCTTTTGTTTTCCTTTCTTTTAACTCAAAGGAAAAACAAAAATCTTGTGTTTTGGAAGGAGAGAAAACGTTAAACAGATGACCGAAAATTGGCAAAAATAGCACAGGAAACTTCCGAGGTCCAGAACTCGGTCTTAGAGGCCGATTTTGAGGGTGAAAAATTGCACAGGTCTTAACCTGTGGATTTTTTAGATGTGCGTCGTCGTCCTCTTCGAAACAAAAAAAATGCTCCAATCGGAGTTCATATGCAAAAGTTATGCCTATTTTACTGAACACTGCGCAATCTAGAATTGACTGCGACTTCACTTCTTCCTTTCGGTTAGGGATAAAATAGCAATAGGATCGCGGGTGGAAAAGGGTGGCCAGCGATGCAGAGCAATTGACACAAGGCGGCTCGTGACCTATCTAGGGCTTGCGAAGCGAAATATATAATGCAAAGCAGCGGCTAGGATAAACCGAGTAGGACTAAGTTTGGTTCTGGGGTTGGTGGTGGTGGGATGACTAACGGTGCAAACAAGAACTAGGGCAATGGAAAGGGACAACTAGAAACTAGGATCACGAACTCAAACCAGCAACAAGACAAAGACAATGGACACAAATTTAACAAAGCGAAACTGAAACGAAAATTGCAAAGGCACAAGGGGTTGTAGGACAGCGGAATCGATGATGAACTTTTTGTGGAGCAATTTTTCCGGACTCTAGGACGATGGCAAAACAAAAGTGGGGATACAAGAATTACCTATCGGGCAACCGAGGCTTTGATACCACTTGATGGGAACGGTGGCCCGATCTTCCGACAGGTAGTACTAATTCGATTGGTGGAGAACTCGACGTTGACGATCTGGCTTCCAATCAAAATGAATTCAAACCCTGCAATCGCTACACCACTGCTCCTTTGGTTATCAACCACACACAAACACGGTTGAGCTCGCCAAGAAGGCTTATCCCTGCATGCGAATCGAGAACACAAGCAAGAACGTAGAAGATGCAATCTGAAATTACGAATAATATTAAGCACATGAGTTGGGATTCCATAAACCGATGAATGGCGAAAAACTGACAAAGTGTCTTGTTGTAATCTAAGCAAAACCCATCTATTCTAGCGACGGCTACTGAATATATATGAGGAAGAGGGCAAGGGAGGCGGCCAAGGGGTTGGCTGTGCAACCCTAGGTCGTACAAGGCCTTTGGGCCCAAGTGGAGGTGGTGTAGCATTCAGATCATCTCGAGCTCATCTATCAAAGCCCCAAGTTAGTTCACCAAGATTCGTCGCTGTTTCGCCGGGATTTGGCCTTTTTGCAAGCACCGTCAAAGCATCCCAAAGCCTGAGGTTGGTCGCGTTGCTTTGTCATCGCAGATCTCGCTGATGCGCGTGTTGGTTCAATCGGAGAATTGCCAGAGCACCATTGCGCCATGGAACCCTACCCGTGGGTGCTTCAAGTCATCGCTGCCATCGGAGGAGCTAGCCGCTGGCCGGTCTGAGCATGTCATTGGATTGGCGACATCGAGTACCCATCAATGCTACCCTCACCAGTCACTGGCAGTGACCCTAGGTCCCCGTGTAGTCCATCAATGTGGCATGACCCGGTGTGTGATGCGTGTAGTCCATGTCATCTACTGTGTCAGCACCACATCGTCTCCCTCACTGACGTGTTCACTTGGTCATCCCTACATGTGTGCCCAGTTGGCCGAGCCACACTAGCTGAGGGGGCCTGCCTGTCAGTCGAATGAGCCGTGAGCCCAATTCCCCATGGACCGATCTGTTCCCGTGGACCTGTCCATGGAGCAAGGGCCCACCTATTTATTTTAATTCTGGAAAATTGGTCATTGATGTCAGCATGATGTCATAAATTGATTTTTATTTAGGAAAATAATTCAGAAAAATAGAATTTTCCCTTTTTTTTGTCTTTTTCATTTATTTGAATCTTTTGAGAGCTCGTTCTTCTTCATACGATCACCGATTGAGGTAATTCAATAATCTAAAAAATTTAAATTCAAGATCTATTTTATGATGAATTTTATTTGATTTTTGGAGAATGTTTGCTCTCTAGTTTGTATTTATTTTTGTATTTCTCTATCGATTCGCGTAGACGTATATCACGTGACGATGGATTCCTCATCGGCTACGATCTGATACTCTAAACCGACTATAACTCGACTTGAGGCCGGGCTACCCCGACTATATAAGGCCGGGGGTAGGGGTCCTCAAAATGTGGAGAAAAAGAAGGAGAAGACTTTGAGAGTTTTTGCGCAGAGCAACCAGGAGTCGATGACCCGACGCTTGGTCAACCTCCAACCTTAGCTTAGACTTAGCCTAAGTTCGATCTTCCTTGTAACTAGCTAGACACATTACTCTATATTCCATCCACCACATACATATATCATCCACACAAGAAGTAGGGTGTTACTCTGCCGAGGGGCCCGAACCTGTCTACATTGTGTGCCTCCAATTTTGTGCTTAACTCTGATAACCCGAAGGTACCCGCAAGTATAAGTTTATTGTTGATTTCTAACCTTCGACAATAAGTCCCTCCTATTCTTCTACTCTGTGTGAGGGAAGGGATAGCGAGTTTAGGCCTATCAGTAGAGCCTATGTTCGAATAGAATTTTTGAAAGGTTTTGTTATGATCTTCTAAGTTGCACGTCGATGGGTACTTGTCATGGTCAACATTATGAAATTGATCATATCTTACGGGTAAAGTGTATAACATCTGTAGAGTGTAAATCTATTTGAATAGCCGTGTCCCCGGTTATGGACAATACTCGAGAATTTCAATCAAGGGTTAGATTTTATAAAATAAACTTGGAAAGAGAGGCTGTGTGCCATTGAAAATGTTGAAAATTGATTAGGGATATGTGGCAATTTATTCTTGATAATAGCTTAAAGTTATTTATTATTGTTATATGTTTTATTATCATTTCAATCTATTTATTGCATTCAATTGAAAATGCTGCTTTATTGTAAAATAACCATATTAACCATTCATTTGGAATAAGCCTTGCATATAGTTATATTAGACTTGCATTTTGTACTCAACTTGTTGAGTGGTTTATGTGCTCATCCTTGCCACAACAACATCATCAGTCAAAGAATAGTCTACACTTGCTCTGGAGGAGGAGTATCAAGAGGAGCCAAGTTTCTAGGGCACAAACCTTGTCAGTTGCCTGTGGCATATTGATGGATTATCTATGAAGTTTCTGTTCCGCTGTTGTTTTATTTATTAGAGTTTGAGCCCTATGCGGCATAATTATATAAAGTCGACCATAAGTTCAATCGACTGTCTTATATATATCTAATAAATAGAGTCTTGTATTATGTTTCCGTTGTATATGATTGGGATATTCATCTATGTTGCACTATGTACACTAACGTTATCTTGGACTAGTACGATATACACAGAGGGTCCGGATTTATATATTTGAGTCATGATTACTTTCTGCTCATAGTTTGTCCTTATTGCCATTTGTATCGTACAAGTAGCAAGCCTAACATAGGCAACGAACCAAGCTGTGTGTGCCATGTCTATTTCATCGTTTTCTATGTCATGCTATGTAACAGGATTGTCATGTTTCCTCCACTTTGTTTAAACAATAATCGTTCCATTTTGTTATACATGCCTACAACGAATTCCACCATCAAGGTACAAAAAAGCCCAATATTGCTTAACCTATTGTTCCAAAGATTTGTCGCTATTAGACCAGCTTAACTCTTTGTCACCATTTAGACTAGCGACACCATTTAGATTGGGGATAGGGAGTATGTTGCCATTTAGAATGGCGACAGGGAGTTTGGCGCCAATTCGATTAGCGACAAATTCTATGTTGTCAGTTCAAACGACGGCAGAGAGCCTATGTGGAGACCACATTAGAATGTTGTCATTTAAAATGGCGACAAAGGTACATTTCTGTACTTTTTTGGCATATTATTTCTGTAATTTTTTGTATCATTTCAAAAAATCCTTTGTTTATTATCCATGCAATTTCTACAGTGCCAACAAGCAATGCTGTTGTGCCTACGATATCTAAAAGTATAATCAAATAGTGAAAGAAAATACCAATAGTGTGTGGTTCAGCACAGTTGGTGTGCAGATATTGCTCCCACAATCATGAGAGATCACCACGCGAACATGTGGAACAGCTTTCGAGCTCTCTCCAAGAGCAAGCTTGGGAGCTCCATTACCAGCAACCATATGATTGCTTACCAGGAGTTACTGCCTTTTTGTTTCTTATCTCACAGATATTTCAAGACACACATTTCAGACACTTTATAAGTTTTGGGCTACATAAAGTTTTAAAATCAAACGATTAAGCCCAATAGTTTATCTGACCAAAAAGTCCATTTGTATTATGTAACATCCCAATTTTTTGTTTTGAATTACTTTTGTGCAATTTGTCGTTTTTGGGAATTTTCTATATTGTATTTGCAATTTATGTAGTAACATGGAATTTCCCATTTGTCAGAAAGTATTTAATATGGATAAAGCTTAAGTGAACATTTGCATAAAATATTTGATTTGAATTCTACATGCTCAAAAGTATTTACAAAATTTTTTGGGATTTTTTCTGGATTTATTTGTTATTTATTTGAAGCTATTTGTTTTTCTGTATTTAATTTAAAAGAAAAATCGTTGGAAATTCGAAAAAGGCTTATGGGCCAAAATTCTCTAGTCCAGCCCATTTTCACGCTAGTCCCAGTCCCTCATGTCTCAACCTAGATCCCACGCCTACCCAGCTTGCATCGACCTGCCAGGCGTGGCCCGATCCGCCAGCCACGGGAGCAAGGGACACTGATAGGTGGGACCCTTCGTTCTCGAACGTGTCCGAGCTAGACATTGTTGTTGTGTCCACCCAGGTTCCTTGTTATGTTCCAGCCAAGGCACGGATGCCGATGCCTTTATAACTGAAGGACCAAAAATGGCGATCAGAGGAAGGTGAATGATCACAATCCAATTGTTTCCCCAAAAGAATCCAATCAAAACCTCTTAAGACCTCAAAAGAGCGGAAGACAAAATTTCTTCTAAAAATCAGTACAGGGGAAGTACTATATCTCTTAGATGGTCGGTAGTACCGAGATGAACAATAACCCCGATGCTACTGGGCTACTGTAGCTTGGTGGTACCAATGAACAGTAAACATGGTATGAACAGTGAAATCAGCACGGGTTCGAGATTGAAAATTCATGTAACTTTTGATCGGTTGATCCAAACCCTGTGAAATTTTGTGTGCACCTTCCTAAGGATGTCAGGAACCTATTCCAACCTTCAATCGTAAGGATTGATGTTAAAGTTTTGACCTTTTTTGAATTTATCGAATGTTGCACCAAAACCTGGTCAAAATCCAAAACTTTGCCATGAGCTTGCTCGTGGGGATTTGATGATCAAGATGACCTTAGATGGCCTCCCACATATCACACCAAGCATGAACTCCAAATAAATGACCCTCAAACAAGCAAGATCAAGATCTACCTCAAGAACTTCCTTATCAATTAAAAAACCGGTTTCTTAGAGAAACTTGGATGATCAAAAAGAAGCTTGCATAGATGATTGAGCAGATGATCTACAAAGGATACATATATCAATCATACATCCTTGGTAGCACAAGATCAAACAAGAAAGAAACCACAAGAAAAGATCAAGAGCCAACCAAGAAGAATATCTGAAGGACCATGTGGAGGTCCATCCATGTTTGTGATGAGTATTTGACTAAATTTGAGCTTGGGTTGCTCTTGTTTGAGTTTGATTTGAATTGGATTTTCAATTGGAAGCAATTTGAGGTCTTCTCTATTTTTCCGGTGCTACCGGCTAGAACGAGAAAAAAATGAATTTTAATGAGTGTACTTTGATGGATTTATTTCACATCTTTGTGGGCATTGCTATGTGAGGAGTTTCCTTGTCTTTGATGGTTGCAGGGCAACGGTGCTAGGTCATGGTGAGGCGGAGGATGACCGGGACTAGGCGAGGAGCGTCGGAGGTCCAGACGGTTGGGAGATCGTCGGAAGATGATCGGAGACGGAGTCCGGGCAAGTCAAGAAGACAAGGAAAGGAGATGATGCTAGCTAGATGTCGCGTGGATCAATGAGGGCCGTCGGATTGGGGTCTAGTTGATAGGTTAGCGGGTCTAGGTAGTATGCTTTGAAAACCGTGCAAGAAAACCCGGTATGTGTGTGGGTTTTGGGTTAGCCCTTGCATGGCTGTGTGTGTGGGTTAATCCTAGCCCTTAGATGAGTGCTCTAGGGTTTTGAGACTCATCCAAGGGTGGTAGGTGGCCCAAGAGTAGTATAAATAGGGGTGGAGGGGTAGCCTCCTTCCCTTGAAGGTTTTGAGGTTTTTGATGCTCCTTTGAGCTTTGCCCACATGAATGTGAGGCTTTGTAACCTCTCTTTCCAGAAATGAAATGTTTCCTCAAATCATTTCTTTTCTTTGTGCATTTACATTATGCATTTAAATTACGCAATTTACATTATGCACTTAAATTCCGCAATTAAATTCAGCACTTACATTCTTGCAATTTACATTTATGCAATTTGAAATTGCCTCCCCTCCTTCTAAATGCTGTTCTTCTAGGATGTATTAAGGGTGTTCATTTGGTTTTACATATTTCTTACACCCTTGGATAGACTAGAGACCAAGTTTTTTTATCAGTTTGCAAATCTGTCCAGAACTTGTTCTTCATGCAGCAGTCAGTATTTGATTTTTATAAAAATATATAAAACTCATTTTTAAGTTATTCTTTTTGGATAAGGTGCAGGACTCATATATACATCTGTATCAAATTTCTTGAGTCCACTGGTTGCACCGTTTGAGAGCTATGAAGTGAAAACCGAGCCTCAAACTTTCTGGTCGAAGTTCCTGACCTTCTGTATTGCTTGATTTTTCATTCTTATTCTACAAAGATTTATGAGGTTATTTTTGGTGGAGTGTTTTATGACTCTACTTATCACAGGGAAAAAAATTCCCAAAAATTTTAGAGTAACAGAAACTAACCAACCAGCTGTTCCAACTGAGGACAATTTCTGAAAATCTGCTTTAACTTTTCTGAAAAGAGACTTTGGTATTTTAGTTTTATCTATTTTAGAAAAGAAGTCTTTTGAATTGATTCCTCTTTTGTTTGGACACTTGACAACCAGGATTGTGATTAAAAAAACCCCTCATATGATTCATGGTTCTTATCCATGCAAGCTAGGGGTACACATAGTTGTCTAATTGTTCTGGGTTTTGGAGGGTGTGCGAATATGAGAAGCACCAGTTTGAACGAAAATATTTGGGTGCTTTAGATTTTTATTGCAAGAGTGTTTGGAGTACTTTGAGTGGGGGAAATTTTATTTGGGATCATTCACCCCCCCTCTGATCGCCATTTCGATCTTTCAATATCAAAACTTGAGGCAAAAACATGAGCAAAGAGATTATTTGCATTCGGATCATGAGTAAGGTTTTACAAAGCCTCTCACCTGAGGGCAAAGCTCCCAAGGAGCACACACCACACAAGAACACAAAATTTTATGGAAGCTCTAATCTAGAGTCTAGAGACCTGCCTAACTCTAGTCTGTGCCTCTCAAAGCCTTATATAGAGATGAGGCAACCTTAACCCTAAACGTGGAGTTCATTTGCATAATAGACAAAGCTCATTCAAGGTAGAAGATGAAATCTATATGTGATGCATGAAATAGCTTCTCAAACTCCCCCTCAATAAGTGAATCAATTTTAGACATAAATTTTGGTTAAAGTTGAGTTTTTAGCGGAATTAAGTTCAGAAAACTTCCAAATGAACTCAACAGAAACTAGAAACACAGAATGAGAAGAGGAAGTCAAGAAACTGCAAACTGGGTGGCTATAGAGCATAGAAAAGATGATAGAGAACACTAGGACTCATACTCACTCTCATCTTCCTCAATGACTCACAGAGGAAAGCTGACTCTAAACCCAAGCTAGGGAGTATACACATACCCTGTCTACCCAAGGGGCCAACACCGGCTAGACCTATAAGACTGTGAGGGAACTCAACCTAGAGAGAAAAGAGAAATTCTAATTATGCATGATAGCAACCTATAGCATAAGATGAGAGGTCCATGCAAAGTATACCAGAAGTCTAAGTGTAGTGAACTCAGAATTATAAGAGTAAGCCCAAAAACACCCAAAAGATGCAAAAGAAAGGAAATACTGGAAGTAAACATATAATACATAGTATACAAAGACCAGCTCCCCCTCAAGAAATGTCGTAAGGGCACACGACACTAAGCTCTCCCCTCAGGATCAAAAAACTAGAGCAATCCAAAGGCTTGGTAAAGATATCGGCTATCTGGTGATCACTCTTCTGGAGCACTATATCTCCTTCTCCACATGGTCTCTAAGGAAGTGATATATAATGTCTATATGCTTGGTTCTAGAGCATTGCACTGGGTTCTTAGCAATGCAAATGGTAGAAGTGTTGCCATAGAAAAGTGGAACACTATCTATGTCTAACCCAAAGTCCCGCAAGGTCGACGTCATCCAAAGCACCTGACTACAACAACTAGCGACTGCAACGTACTCGGCCTTAGCGGTGGACTATGCAACTCTGGACTACTTCCTAGATAACCAAGAAACAAAAGAAATGCCAATGAATTTCCAAGTGCTAGAAGTGATCTTCCTATTATCCTATAGCCAGCAAAGTCTACGTCTGAAAAGACTCTAAGGAACAAACAAGAAGAGGAAGAGTACCAAATATCATAGTCAATGGTAGCTCGAAGGTACCTAAAGATGCGCTACACTGCTTGGTGGTGAGAGACGATAGGAGAAGCCTAAAATCGAGCACACAGACACACTGCAAAATGTATATTCGACCTCGAAGCAGTGAGGTACAAGAGAGAGCCGATCATGCTTCTGAAATCCTTTTGATCAACTGGTTCACCATCCTCATCAGGCTCAAGGACAGCAGTGGTGGCCATAAGAGTCTTCGTCAGCTACCCATCAGATATGTTGAAGCTTCTCAAGAGGTCTTCAGTGTACTTGCCTTGATGCAAGAAAATACCCTCCCGAATCTACTTGATCTGGAAGCCAGGGAAGTAGCTCAAATCGCCCATCATGCTCATCTCAAACTCTGTGCTCATCACATATGAAAACTAAGACACAAGAGAATGCGAAGAGCCACCAAAGATAATATTGTCCACATAAATCTAGACAAGTAGAAAATGAGTATCCTAGTGTCTGATGAATAGAGTCTTGTCTACCTTACCCATCTCAAAACTATGACTAAGAAGATAAGACTTAATCCTCTCATACCAAGGTCTAGCGACCTGCGTAAGTCCATATAAAGCCTTGGAAAGCTTGTAGACATTGTTTGGGTACTTAGGGTTCTCGAATCCTGAAGGTTGTCTGAGATAAACCTCTTCCTCAATATACCCATTGAGGAATGCACTCTTGACATCCATCTGATAAAGCTTGAACCCTTTGGATGCAAAAAATGCAAGCAATATCCTAATGGCCTCTAGTCTAGCTACAGGGGCAAAGGTCTCCTCAAAGTTAAGACCCTCAACTTGATTAAATCCTATGCAACTAGCCTAGACTTGTTCCTAATGACAACTCTATCCTCACTTTGCTTGTTCTTGAACACCCACTTGGTCCCAACGACATTATGACCAGATGGAGGTTCAACAAGCTGCCAGACCTTGTTCCTCTTAAAACTCTCAAGTTCCTCATGCATAGCATTGATTCAAGATTCATCTATCAATGCATGAGAAACATCCTGCAGCTCAAAGGTGGCAACGAAAGCAGAGTGGAGACAAAAGAGAGATATGCCTGACTTTGAGTGTGTGACACGCTCAAACAAATCGCCGATCATCTAATCGGGTGGATGATGCCACTGAATGTGGTAGGGAGGTCTAGAAGAAGAAGTGGCCTCTACCTCATAAATGGAAGAGGCAGGATCAGAGCCACTAGCTGAACTAGAGTCTGAAGGTAAGGGCTGATCTCCCTGAGGTATGGAGATAGAAACAAGAGGTACCTTAGGTGTAGAGGGTACTGGATTAGGTGGAACACCGTCATCTCCATCATCCTTATCCTCTACAAATATGGTCTCAGAGAGGGAAGAAGAGCCTGATATGTTGGGTCTAGCTCCTGGACTAGCCTCATCAAAGGTCACCTCATAGGTCTTTATGATCCTATTCGCCTCACAACTCTAGACCTTATAACTACGAGAAGTAGTCGAGTAACCTAGAAAGATATCGTCAAGAGAACGTCACTCGAGCTTATCTAGGTTCTCAGACTTTAAAACGAAACACTTGCAAACAAACATACGAAAATGAGAAACACAAGGCTTTCGGCCATATCTCAACTCATAAGAAGTGCGGTGCAAATGTGCTCTCAAGAATACTCGATTAGACATATGACAAGCAGTAGCTATAGCCTTAGCCCAAAACTTCCTAGGAGTACTTACTCATCTAGCATCGTCCTAGCCATCTCGACCAAGGTCTTGTTCTTCCTTTCCATTATGCCATTTTGTTGAGGGATGTATGGAGAGGAGAACTGATGCTCTATGCTTGACTCCTCACAGAAGCTCTCAAAGTAGGAGTTCTTGAACTCTGTGCCATTATCACTGCGTATAGCTCGTAAGGCACCTGAGAGCTCAAAAGACAACCTACGGATCAAACCCCTAAAATGGGTAAAAGGCTCATCTTTCGAGGCTATGAAAAATACCCAAGAATATCTTGAAAAAATCATCAATAATGATAAGAACATACCATTTCCCACCCGCTAACTGCACTCTAGCTGGACCAACAGTGTCCATATGTAAAAGCTGTCCTGGTGCATCAGTCATTACAATAGTGACTGGTGGATGAGAAGCAGCAACCATCTTACCATGTCGGCAAGGAGAGCAAACTAAGTCTTTGAACATCTTGAGTCTAAGCAAACACGAATGAGACCATGGTTGCTAACTCAAGTCAAATGATCAAAACCAATATGACCAAGTCTCCTAGGCCAGAAGGAGAGATCACGGGACTCTAAAGCAACTAAGCAATAGAGACAATCACTAGAAAAATCAGTAAAAATAGCACAAAAGACTCTCTGAACCTAAAAATCCCATAAACTAACCCTCTAGAAGAATCAAGAATTCTACAGGCATTACGCTTGCAGCTTACCTCGAAATCTTCATCGATAAGCTGAGATAAAAAGCAAATTATAATGCAGCTTACTAACCAAGGCAACATCTTTAAGAAAGAATTTTTTATTAATACGCATAGAGCCTTTGGCGATGACGTGATCTGAAGAAGCATCCCCAAAGATGATTAGCTCATCACTTAGGGCACGGGCTAAGGAAGAGAACCAATGGGAGTCTCCGGTCATGTGGCGAGAACAGTTGGAGTCTTCAAGCCAAACATCTCCCTTCCTAGCCTGACGAACTTGGATCACAGAAAGTGAGAGGTCGATGACTCAGTACTAGGATGAACAAGTGCAGATCTGGGAACACAATACTGAATCACTCGACGAGCAGAAGTGCTAGTCATAGGAACAAAAGATTGGACTCTAGTGTCTTTCTGTGGCTCAACTCTCACAAATCCAGAAGCAATGCCAGCAGAATATCTGGAAGCTGGAACTGGGTTGGACTGCCATCGTACAAAGGCCAGACCATCCCAGTAATGTTTCCTAAATCTCCTACTAGGAAACACCTCACACCACTGATCTCTACCTCGATGGAAAGAACGAGGAATATCAAAAGAATGGCGAAAAGATTGACCACGAGCAGCTCCAGAATGAAAACAAGAAGGAACAGCCTGAAAACTAAGTCCTAGATGCTGCCCCAAAATAGGAGACATTGTAGCTTGTCTAGAAGCCATGGGTGCCTTAGGAGCACTTCGAGTCTGGGGATAACCCTAAATACCCCTAAGAACATGATCACACTCACGCCATGCAATCTTGGCATGCCTAAAGCAGAACTCAGCCAAATGTCCATCCTTCTGATAGAAAGTGCAAGTATACTTAGCCTTATTAGAGGCAGAAGCTACAGGAGGTGTTACCTTCACATCAGGAATCCCTTGGACAACACCTGCTAAGCGAAACACCATAGTGTTAGATCTAGGTGCAACCAAAATCTCACCACTCTTGGATCCATGCACAATGGTGGGAGGATGTGCCCGAGCGTGTTCCAAGTAGTCAAATCCTAGACGCTGTTGTAATCTACTAATTTTGGACTGGTCAAGAATGAGATTGAGCTTCTTCTTGCCTCCAACAAACTTCTCAAGAGTGCTCATGAGGTACCGACACTCCTGGAAGAGAGAGGCACATGAAGAATAGGGGAAAGATAAAGAACCAGACAAGAAAGAACAACTAGCACGTGCATTTTTCTCCCTAAGTACGACTGCCTCAATCTTGAGGGTCTCACAAGATACGCACTTGGCATTTCTAATCCTAGTAGTCTGGACCTCTAGCTTCTTCCTAAGCTCATCATGGATTTTACCCATATCCCCATCAATCTTAGCACATCTAGCACAAGCAACTTTGACTTAGCTAGTAGGTCCTTAGCAAGTTCAGCACACTTGACATTCAAAGTATCATTGTTAAGTTTTAGTTACCTACAGCTCTCACATGTGCTGACTGGGTCCTTAGAAGCAAATTGTTCAAGTTCTTTATTTCTAGTAGAAAGCTTTCTAAGGTGAACAGTCATGGCATTAATCTCAGCTAACAACTTAGGGAAATTGTCACAAGAAGCACATGTGTGAGTATGAAGAAAGCTAGCATCAACAGGAATAGTGATAGGAGTACTAAGGCTAGTATTTTTCTCCTTAAGGGCCTCTACTTCAGAAAGCATACTATCATGTAGGGCCCTTAGGTTCTCAAGCTCCACAATCACCACATCACAGAGCACACAATCATTATCACGGGAGGAAGAAGATCTAAGTGAAGATATCTCCCATTTCATGTCATCTACCTTCTTCTCTAACTCTAAACACCTAGCCCTAGCTTTAGCATGGAATCTTCCTAGCTTATAGAATGCCTCATTAAGCTCGTCATAGGAAGGTACCTCATCTAACTCGCTATAGAGTTTGGTATCCCTGATGTCGTTCTCGTCGGCCATGAAGCACATGCCGGTGAAGTCGTCCACGCCCTTGGACTTCTGTTGTGGATCATCCTCTCCTTCGTCGCTCTATGTCTTGGTGTCGGAGAGGTTGATGTCGTCGAGTGCGGTGAGGACTGCTGGGTTATGGGTAGGCTACTCTAGCGAAAAACAAAATTTTCTACCCCGTAACCAAGGAACCACTGCAAGTTATAGATCTCAGAATTACCACTAGACGCACAGACCTGTAGCGGAAGTAGAGTCGATGCAGCGCGGTGGTATAGATGTAGTCATACTAGCCTCGCGCCTCCCCAATAGCTCCTTGTGACTGTCGTAGGTTGCGAATCATCCTAGCATTGAAGCTTCGCAGCAACGCCTCCAAGGTATCCATACGTACAGGACAGGAACACCATGCGCCGGAGTACTAGCGCCGGCTTCGTGGTTCTGGGCTGTAACATCCCAAAATTTGCTTAAATATTATTTTATTATTATTTTTGCATTTTATGATTTTCTGGAATTTATTGGGATTTTTTGGATTTATTTGAATTAATTTTAAATTAAGTATACTGGCCTTTTGAGAAAAATAATTTATTATAGATAAAGTTAATATAAAGTTTTGCCAAAAATATTTTATTTAAATCCAAAATGTCTCAAAGTATTTTTGAGATTTTTCTGGGATATTTTAAATAGTAAATCGCTGAAAAATCGAGTGAACAATACTGGGCCGAAGCCAAGCACTGTTCACGCAAGGCCCAGGTTCTAGGACGTTGATTATGGTCCGTTGGATCAAGATCGGGCGGTTGATGGCGTGGTGGAAACCCTAATGAGTATATCCGTTGGATTTCGCGTTCGGCTCAGATGGTGCCACGTTGCAGGAAATCGTGACCTTTGATCGCCGATCTAACGGTTGGCAGTTGTCGTCTCCGCGCAGGACTCGAAGTGCGTCATCGCCGTGTCTGAGCCAGACTCCGCCGCCGTGTGGGCCTAGGGTTTCGCTTTGTGTGCGCATGCCGAGGCTATTTAAGGGGGCAGGTACCACGAGGTTCGTCGTTCACCGCCGCATCTTTTGGTCGGATCGCTTTTGCAAAAGTCACCATTGTTCGTGCTTAGGAGTTGCCGTGGTTTGTCGCGAGCGCCGCCGCTCGTTTCTTGCCGTTGTGCTACAGTCGAGCCGTCTTTCGCCGCTTGGGTACTGGATCTGAGATCGTCGTGTCAAGACGCGTTCGCGCCGCTACTTCTTGATCGTCGGGGAGCACTGCTATGCCGTCACTGGGGTCTTCGTCTTCAAGTCCGGCAAAGGGTGCGCCGTCGTGCCGCCATCTGCATCGGGGAGCTCGGGAGCCGTCGGATCTTCAGCGAACGCTTCGGATTGTGCCACGTCTCGGTGAGCACAGTGGTTTGCTTGGGTATCGGTAGCCATCCGATCTGGATCTAGCCGTCGGTATAGGTCACGTGGGTGCAGGTTGTTGACCGTTAGATCTTTGCGTGCGGTCCGGATCGCACCATCGCTGCGGCCAATCGGGCGCAAGCACATGGCAGCACACTAGCCAAAGAGCCACAGACCGCATCCACGGTGAACCAGAGAGGGGTTCTGTGGACCAAGTCCATGGACCATGGCACGTGGTGCTTCGTGATTGGTCCCGGATCTTTGCTGATGTCATAATTGTGTTTTTTCGTTGGAAAATAATCCGATTGAAAATTATGCGATGCTGACGACATCATGAGGTCACGCTGACATCATAAATGCGGTTTTTCTGTATAAAAACAATTCGGGAAAAATCGGATTTTCTATTTTCTGTATTTTCAGAATTAGTTCAATTTTTGAAAGGCTATAACTTTTGCAATTTAACTCAGATTTGGGTGATTCAAATTTCTAAAAATTTGTAAAATTGAGATATATTTAATGGTGAATTTATTTGATTTTCGGAGTTTATTTGCTCTTTGTTTTGGTATTTATTTACTTTTCTCCTTTGGTACGCGTAGACGTTGAATTGTGCGACGCTTCAGAGGAAGATCCGTCAACTTAAGATCAAGTTCCAGAGCAAGACCATAACCTATTCCAAGGCAAGTTGTGCTTTGATCATGTTGAACCCATGTTTATAAAATTGCTATATTGTTTTAATCTATTGCATAGTATTTCAAGTATATAATTGTTCCAAATTAAATTGGGATCTAGTTAATATACCAATTGATCTATACCCTACCTTGTCATTTGTACGCCATGATCTATTGTCACCTTAGATTGGTTCACTATAGTTGGTTAATACTAAAATCAACATGGGATGGTTAGATCGTGTTAGTTGCTTAGCCATGCCACGTCATCACATGTCACTACTACACGTTTATACATCACAATCGGTTCTTTTTTATCATCACAGTCGGTTCTGATGGTGACACAAAGCGATTAGACAGAGATGAGGTGCTGCTATTACAGTCTGTTCTTGCCCGATAGAGATGAGTGCCTCATCTCTATCGGTTCTTACAAAGAACCGATAGAGATGACCACATTGTCTCTATCATTTTCTTGTGAGAACCGATAGAGATGAAGGGGTGTGGTGTACTATTTTCCAATTCACCCTTCAATCAGAACATATTTCACACAATATGCACATATCACATTCATACAGCAATTGTAGAAAACATACCACCACATTCATAGAACACAAACACTTTGTTACAACAAACACATCACGTTCGTTGTCTCTCGAATGGGAGACGTAGGTTCCGCAGCCTAAACTCTAACATGTGCTGACATAAAGGACAAAAGTAATATGCAATTACAATGGAAATAACGGACTAAATTAACAAAGTCAAAAGAAATAGGACTGCAATTATAATTGAACAAATTCTATGTAAAGCAATCACTGTCAGAAGGGAGCAGGAGATACAAAACTCTGTTAGATAATTGTGTTTCTTTACTTGGCATACAGACTTGTGTGATGTGTCTATCTAATAACTCTTAGCTGGTCATACAGACTCTCTACCACCCACCCGTTTTTCATCAAAAGCATGGAAACTCTCTAACTATGCTAACAGAAGCATGAAATTTGAAACAATCATGCAAAATCATGTTGTAGCTAAAAATGACTTTTAACCATAGTAGAACAGTGTCCTCACTTTCAAATTCAGAGTAAAGCCCTCACTTTCACATTCAGAGTAAAAGCCCTCTTGTTCAGATTCAAAGTAAATTTTAGCTAAACATGTGTTTTAGTATGGCCATGCATATCAAGACATTCTGCAGCTTCTGGCCTTTTTCACAATACATGTGTTTTGCAAAGCTGCCTTACTGCACAATATATGTTGGTGTCTGGCAATGGATAAGTTTCAAAGCAGAAAAGGGTTCGCTACTGCATTTACTTATTTATATACGGGCAAAAACTCTGTTAGCCATCTTATTAATGCTCGGATGAAAGCTTAAGACGTACATAATTGTGTTTCTTTACTGGACATTTGTACATGCTAAATGCAGGACTAAGTCGAACATCCATTAACTGATATGAAATTCCAACACAACCATAGGGAATTTAAGCAAAAAATTAGTAAACCATGACAGTTCTCATTCCTTGTTGTATCAGAAGCCCAGTTCCTATTTCTCTGTTCTGGCAATACAAACTAGAAGCAAAGAAGCAGAGCTTCGCAAGAACAATCACTAATCCTGTTCCTCTGAACTTCCTTCACGGCAATACTGCACTTCGCATAGGACAATACGTTTTGGTGAAAGAGGCAATTGCACAAAGTGTTTTGCGGTGCTCAATTTCACACCTTTTCTGTTTTTCTCTGTATTACTTATACCCAAAAACTTACATGAATCAAAATCGGACCACAAGAAGCATCTCCAAATAGAAAAGTACCAATATCATAAGTGAGCTAGGGTTTACTGCAAATGGACTCAAGGTGAGCTAGGGTTTACCACAAATCTAGACCCGGCGGTGGAGACCCGGCCTACGGGCGGCGGCTTGGAGGGGTGCTGGTGGAGCGGGAGGTAGAGGGAGACCCAGCGACGACGGCTTGGAGGCGACGACGCTTGGAGGAGCGGCTTGTAGGCAGCGGTTTGGAGACCTAGCTTGGTGACCCGACGGTGGAGACCCGGCTTGCAGGCGGCGGCTTGGAGGGGCGCCGTTTGAGCGGGAGGCAGAGGGAGACCCGGCGGCGGTGGCTTGGAGACGATGGCGCTTGGAGGGGCGGCGGCGGCGAAGGAAGCTAGTGAGGGGATCGATGAGTGGCCTCTGTCGATCGGACTCTATATTTGTGGGTGAGGGGCAGCTATCTGTGTCGGTTTGTTCGCTGAACCGATTGCAATAACTTACTTAATTGTATCAATTCTCTAGTGAAACCGATTGCAATAATAAGAGGCAGTCTCGAAGTGAGACCGATTGCAACTATACATTCATTTGTGTCGGTTTTCATATAAAAACCGATACAAATAATATCCTCATATGTGTCTTTTTTTAACAAGAACCGATACAAATAATTTTGTCATTTGTATCGGTTTTCAACAAGAACTGATACAACTAATTTCATCATCTTTATCGGTTTCATACAAAAACCGATACAAATAATATCCTCATCTGTGTCGGTTTCCAACAAGAACCGATACAAATAATTTCATCATCTGTATCGGTTTCATATAAAAACCGATACAAATAATATTCTCATCTGTGTCGGTTTTTAACAAGAATTGATACAAATAATTTAGTCATCTGTATCGGTTTCATATAAAACTGACACAAAATGGAAAATAACACTATCACTTTTTACTGAAAAACCGACACAAATATTAGTGTCCCTATCGGTTTACAATGAAAAACCAACACAACATGCTACCAAAAATTAATGTCCAAACACGTGTGTAGTAGTACTAAATGATGAAACTCATTGATTGGTGGCAATACTGACTGCAGTCATCTGAAGTTGGTTCAAGCTTTGATCATCTACTCTGAACTTATGAAGAAATGCATGTGTGGATGTGTATATCGAAACCGACAATGATGTGTAATATAAAACATTTCCTCGGCTTATATTATCGAATTTGGATTGCTTGGTGGTTAAGAACTTACACAAACCAATCTCTTACATTGTGTTTCCTTTTTTTCGCGAGGACTTGTATTGTCATATTTGAACCACAGGAAAATATCATCACTATCGGTTTTTGTAAAGACTGGCACAAAATCAAACATCACTGTTGGTTTTCTCTGAAAAACCGACACAAATGATTACATATCATTATCGATTTTGTATAGAAAACCGACACAAATGTGTAATCATCACAATCGGTTCTCAACTAAAAAGCGATAGTGATGTGCATGATCATCACTATCGGTTCCAACAAAAGAAGCGATAGTGATGAGCATGCACATCACTATCGGTTCTATTCGAGAAGTGATAGTGATGTGCACGGTCATCACTATCGGTTCTTTTTATAGTAGCGATAGTAATGAGCACGTGCACATCACTATCGGTTCTTTTAGAGAAGCCATAATGATGTGCACGGTTATCACTATCGGTTCTTTTCATAAAAGCGATAGTGATGATCACGTGCACATCACTATCCTTTCTTTTCTTGGAACCGATAGTGATGTATACGTACATTACTATCGCTTCTATGAAAAGAACCGATAGTGATGTGTACGTGATCATCACTATCGCTTCTTTTCTTGGAACCGATAGTGATGACCGTCCACATCACTATCGCTTTTTAGTTGAGAACCGATTGTGATATGCTCAGTGCTACATCACAATCACTTATAATCTCAGAACTGATAGTGATTATTACTAACACCCCTCCAAAGTTATCTATCACAATCGTTTTTTCCTAAAAACTTAAGAACCGACACAGATAAAGTGATAGTGATGTGCCGTTCTGTAGTAGTGTGTACTTGAATCATCGATAATTAATATTGACTAATGGAATATGGAACAATGATGTGAACTTGTGTGTCATGTGAGATCACACAATGAGATTGAGTTGTAGTGGCAAGTCATGTCATGCAACGATGTTGAATTGTTGATGGCATGTAGTGCTTGGTAATCAACTGGGGTGGTAATCACTTAGATTGGGGCAAGTGACAAGGGGTGAGTATGCCAAGGTGGGCCCGATAGGCAGAGGGTATGTGGAAATCTTGCTTCGATCATCCTAAGGACTTAACCTTGCAAGTCTTTGACCTGAGTCAATCATGCAACCACATGTCTGGTATGGGGCATCCTAGCTGATTAATTTGCAATGTCTTAGTTTGATACTAACATTGGTAGTGTGAGTTCCCGAGTTATGGAGTAATTCACAAGGCACAAGAGGGGGGCCCTGGTTGTGGTTTTCGGGTTGAAACCTTAGTGGGTAGTATCAGAGTTGAAACCTTAGTGGGTAGTATCAAGTTAAGGTAGTGCATTGTAAAGGCTTTGTTATAATCACTCGCCTTTGTGGTGTATGGTTGTATCATGTGGGTAAAGTGCATAACCTCTGCAGAGTGTAAATCTATTCGGATAGCCGTGCTCACGGTATTGAGCAATGCTCGGGAATTACAGTTAAGGGTTAGCTTAATTAAATGAAAAACTTGGTTGGAATGAAGGAATTGCCATGTGAAAGGTTGAACTTGATTTAGGATTGGAAACTTGGTTTACTTGAGAAATGTTGAATCTTTCTATTACTGTTGTTTGTTTTACAGTCTTTATAATCTAATTATTGTATTTGTTCATAAATGCTGCTTATTGCAAAATAGCCATAATAGCCTTTTTCCTTTGGAATAAGCCTTGCATATAGCTACATAGAAATGCATTCTGTGCACAACTTGTTGAGTGCTCTATGTACTCACCCTTGCCAAACAACAACAATCAACAATTGAAGAGTCTACACCTTTGTTGGAGGAGTTTCAGGAGGACGCGAGTCGTTAGGGTCCGAGCTTTGTCAATTGCCTGTAGTGAACTGATGAGCCATTTACGTCTTCTATTTTCCACTGCATATTTCTTAGTTTATATTTCCAGTCTAGCCCTGCGTGGCTTAATAATGTAAGTTGGTCATAAGATCATACACTTAGCTATATCAATAAATGGAGTATTATTATTATTATCATTGAGTATGGTGTGATATGTACCAATGTTAAGCTGTGTCAACTAGCGTTGATCCTGGGACTAGTGCGGTAAACACAGTGGGTTCGAATCAGTGGATTCGAGTCCCTACATGGGCGGAAGAGGAGTGGCGGCTAGGGTTGTAGGAATTCTGAATTTCTATTGTATTTTCCGTGTCTCTCTATTCGCAAAATCACCACCTCCTCCCTTTATATAGACATCCCATAACGGGTTTAAACCCTTGAAGCCCATTAGGAACTCTAAGCCCATTACAACTCGGATCCCTATCCGAATTGGTTACAACCCCTTAAGCGTGCGACCCTATAGGTTCATGTACACTCAAATATGGCTGGAGTACCCCCTATCGATTGTTGAGTACTCCTACTCAACTATCGGATGTTCCTACTCGACCATCGAGTAATCGACCAATAGTCGATAGCGGCCCCTAGCAGGACTTATCGACTCCCGAGTACATGTAAAGATCGGACGAACCTCAACAATGTCATATGTGCATTTCCCTTTACGTCACGATATTGGTCAAACCCAAGGCGAGTTGTTGTCATCCTTATTTGGATGGCTCGACCACTCTTTCTCGATGTCGTGACTTGGATTCCCCAAATACATCGATTTAGCTCTTTAAACTCGATAATTCGAGTAATTCTTTACTCGAGTAGCATGGCCATGTGTTTCTGGAATCCGACTATTCGAGAGGCCTAGAGATATCTCTCCCGTTGTATAGAGGGGAAAATCCTATCTTGATCGACCATGCCTCACAATATGTTTCATGATAAACCCGAAAGCCATCTTTATAACTATCCAATTACGGAGTAGCGTTTGATAACCCCTAAGTAAGCCATTACGCATCTTGAGAACATGCGACAATCTCAAGTTGAAGGATATAGCATACACATTGTATATGAGACGAACTGATCACATGGAATAAAACAACGTTCTCGCAGTGTCACATAGTGGGTCGATGTCTAACACCATGTTCTCTAATATGTGTCCATATTATTGGTTTGATATCTCTATATCTATGACTCGTGAAACATGGTCATCGACCAATACATATGCTAGTCTACTCATATGTGTCCTGATATGATTATCGACTAGGGACCCCTTTTTAGAATGAACATCACAAAGAAGAATACAGAGTTTCACAAACAAGTCACGCACTTTGTTAATCAATATCCATGATGTTATTCAAAGAACAATCTCATAGTTCATGAACATTTATGGAAATATAATCATCTCTACGATTGCCTCTAGGGCATATTTCCGCCTCTAGGGCATATTTCCAACAAGGACACGGTGGAAGAGCTTCTTGTTCTTGGCAAACTTGCGGTACTTCTTCTCACGAGCTAGATCACGAGTTGAAGCCTTCTTGTTGTAGTTCTTGTCGATGCAATTATTCTTGTTCACACCGTCGTAGTCGTTCTTGCCCTTCTCCAGCTTGGGGCAGTTCGCTCGAATGTGGTTGGGGCCACCACACTCGAAGCAAGTGATCGATCCACCTCTCCTCTCTCTCACCCTCTTGTATGTGTGGGAGAACTTTCTGGCTAAGAGAGCGAGCTCATTTTATGGAAAACTCTCCAGGTGTTCATCGCTCATCTCACAAAGAGTAGAAAGGGAAAAACCAGAAGAACTCTTAGAAGTGGGATCGGTGACCAAGGCCATCGACTATGACTTCATCTTGCGAGAGACGACGTCAATCTCATGAGTCTTGAGTCGGGAATAAATTCTGTCAAGAGTCAAGGTCGACAAGTCCGTGATGTCCTTGATGGAAGTCACCTTCATCTCCCAAACTCGAAGATCGAGTGCCACTAGAAAATACCGAGCATTATTCGAGTCAGGGTATGTGGTACCAACTGCTCAAAGATCGCTCAGGATCTTCTTGAAATGACCAAACCACTCGTCCAAAGACTCCCCAGTGTGCTGCTTAAATTTGTTGTAATTAAACTTGTACTGATCTTGCCTTACCGTCTTGATTTGGGTGGTGCCCTCATGGTAAGCATAGAGGGTCACCCAAATCTAGTGTGCAGATCGTAAGTAGGAGATCTGGTCATACTCATTGTGGCTAAGCCCTTGATGAGGATGTTTCTTGCCTTAGGTTCGCCTCAACATCAGCCATATTCGCGACATTGACGTTTTCATCTGCAGGAACAACATATGGGAGCTTCACCTTGTACCAAATCATGAAACCCTAGGCAGTGATGTATGACTCCATCCTGGATTTCCAAAAAGGAAAATCCACCCAAAAATATATTGGAGGCTTAGTAAAATACTTGTCTGACACCATGGCTCTCGAGACCGATCAAGATCTAAAGAGAGCAAAACCGGGCTCTGATACCACTTGAAGGACCCGAAATGGCGATTAGAGGGGGTGAATGATCACAAATTAATTTTTATCCCCAAAAAAACTAAGCCAAGGCCCCTAGAGATCAAATGGAAGCAAAAAAATTAATTTTTAAAGTTTTTAGCATGAAGCCGACACTACCACCCATGTAATGGTGATACTACCGCTATGAATAGTAAAATCACCCATATGAAAGGCAATTTCAGCACGAGTTCAAATAAAAAATGATGTAACTTTTGATTGAATGATCCAAAACTCATTAAACTTTATATGAACCTTTCTAAGGATGTCAATCAATGATTGATGTCAAAGTTCTGACCTTTTTCAAAAATACCGAAGGTTGCACCAAAATCGGGTCAAAAACCAAAACTTCACTCTGAGCTTGCTCGTGGGGATTTAGGGCCTGTTTGTTTCAGCTTTGGATTCTCTAAAAGCTGATTCTGGATTGTGGTTTTTGAGAAGCTGATTCTCCAAAAGCTAGAATCCAAAAGCACATATGAAGTGGATTGTGGATTCTAGTGTATATGAATGGGGTGGATTGTCAGAATCGGATTCTAGAATCAGGCTGTTTGTTTCTGATTCTGCTTTTGGGACCAGAATCCAGAATCAAAAGCTAAAACAAACAGGCCCTTAATAATCAAGATAATCTTAGATGACCTCCCATATGTCCCAGCAAATAAGAATACCAAAGAAATTGCTCCCAAATGTCCAAGATCAAGATCTACCTCAAAATCTTTCTTCTCAACCCAAAAACCGGTTTCTTGAAAAAACGTGGATGATCAAGAAGAGGCTTGCCTAGATGATTAGGAGATGATCTACCGAGGATTCATCTATCAATTGTTCATCCTTGGCAGCATAAGATCAAGCAAGAAAGAAACCACAAGAAAAGATCAAGAGTAAAGCAAGAAGAAGATCAAAACTTGAGGCAAAAATTTGAGCATGAATTTGATCTTTATTTCAGATCAAGATGGATAATTACAAAGCCTCTCACCTGAGGGCTAAGCTTCCAAAGAGCACTCACACACCCACACAAGAACACCAAAATCTTGTGGGAAACCTAAACCTCTCTAGTGACTAAGTCTAAGGTCTCAAGTCTCTCCTCCCACTACATCTCCTTATGTAGTGGAGGCAACCCTAACCCTGAATCCGGATACTACAAGTGGATACCATCTACATTTTTATGGGCTAACCTGAAACCCAATATTCTTAACGAGTTTTCCACTCACACAAGCACACTTTTTAAAGCGGCCATTACATTGACGCCAAATCTGCTCCACGAGCTCGAATTTGCGTCCAACTCCACTTTGATGTAATCTAAACCACTTAGGCCACCGCCGCGGTTTTCCAAACCGCTCCGACGCTGGTATTGGTCAAAATGACCATTTTGCCCCAATGACCGGTCTTCCTTCTCCTCGAAGCATCGCTATGCTTCGCACTTTCCACATGGCCCCAATGACTTGACGTCAAGCCTCTCACGTGTCCGGACTCCCCCAAATCGTCCTCGCTTACAAACGGGCCCAAGTCACTTGGTGCGCTATGTGTCCTTGACCGCTTCACCATATCAGCATCGACTTTCTTGAGCGTTTTGGACCTCAACTCCTCCTTGAGCCTATCCCGGTCCATGTCGTTGCCGCCATGTCTATCACCAATGCTTCATGATCCGGTTCCTTGTCTTCCCGACTTGCAACCACTTCCTGGCCTCAGTCATCTTTCGGCGTCCCTTGACCGTTCTAGACCTTAGCTCTCCTAGCCTAATCTCGATCTCGCCTTCGCCTCACCATGACCTAGCCTCAGAGTCCTGCAACCAACACAAACAAGAAACACATCACATAGCACTATTCACAATAATATGTAATTAGCCAATGCATAATCAAAACAACACATCCAATTCGCTGAAAAGTTGGCACTACCGCCAACCAGGGCCGGTAGTACCACACCCTCGGTACTATTGCCCCCCATGGTCAGTATAGTTGATCTTGCACAACCCAAAAAATACCCTTCTTGGAAAATAACTACCGTCTACTGGAGGCCAGTAGTACCGCACCCCTGGTACGACCGCTCCTAGGGCCGGTAGTGCCGCTCTGGTCCAAACCCAGAGAATCTCTCTCTGTAAAAAGACTACCACTCCCAATGCCGGTAGCTCTGCAAGGCTGGCACTACAGCCAACCCAGGTCGGTAGTACCGCCCTTGACCTGATAGCACCTCAAATTACTTCAAATTCAAAACAAACTCAAACTTGAGCATTAATGCTCAAACATTGTCAATAACTCATCACAAACATAGATAGACCTCCACATGGTCTTTCAAATTTTTAATTTGTCAATTATGTGACAGCTAGATTTGAAGGTTTGGTGACAAAAGTGACAAAACAAAACAAGTACTCGGATTTGACGAATTTTACTAATCAACTTGCATTAATTGAGCACATACGATGCCTATGATCATTGGACTTATCCAGTTGTATATTCGGCTACTAGGTAACAGGATCACCAAATTAACAACCTAGATAGGAGCTAATACTAATCAACAAGCTTATTGTGGCTAATACTAATCGGCTACTAGGGTTTATGGTTAGGTTCAAGTTAGGCTTTACGGTTAGGGTCATATAATTTGTGTATGTATTTTTTTATGCAAAATTTTCATATGTATTCCTCATAAAAGCAATTACAATTCTTCATAAAAAATTTGAAGCGATACCCGGTCTTAAAACATCAAAACCTGTCCAAAAACCATGAAAACCAGTCTAAAAAAACGAAATCTCGGCGAAATTGGCCAAAATCTCGCTGAAATTCACCGAAATCACTATGGCAATTTGAAGATTTTTTAAAAAAATTATCCCGTCGAGATTTGGAATCTCGGCCCCCGCCGAAATCCGAAATGGCGGCGAGATTTTGAACCTAGCTCTCGGCCATCCCATGCTTGGCCGTCATCGCTGTAATCCCCGGCGCAATGATGTATTACCTCACAAGGCTAACCAAAGGGGCGGATCACTTTACGTACTTCGTCATCAGCCTCTGCATGTGCACGCTGCTGGCTGAGAGCATCTTGATGATCATCGCCGCCATCGCTCCGGACTTCCTCATGGGCATCATCATCGGAGCCGGGGTGCAGGGGGTAATGATGCTCACTGGTGGCTTCTTTCGCCTTCCCAGCGAGCTCCCGAAACCGATATGGATGTACCCTTGCTACTACATCTCCTTTCACAAATATGCAGTGCAGGGGTTCTACAAGAATGAGTTCACTGGGCTGACGCATTCCCCAGTGATAAGCTCATTAGTGGCCTTCAAATCCCGCAAGAGAAGCTGCAGGGGGAGATGGGGTACTCCAAATTGGTTAACCTGGCAATCCTGTGTGGAATGATGGTTCTGTACAGGATTATGTTCTTCGCTGTTGTCAAGATTGCAGAGGAAGTCAGGCCAAAATTGAGAGGAATGAAATGTACATGGTCTAAGTAGTTGTCTCACTGTACTTAGCCCGTTAGCCGCACGACACACTGTGGATGTATGGTATTTTTATTTGAGGGGAAAATCATTAAACCCCAGCAAAAGATTGTGTATTCACAAATGTGAAATGTATGATATAAACGTTGGAAGTACTATACATACGTAACATATTTGTTTACTGCTGCATTTACATTTGCTTGCTGTTAGTGATCCTTTTGTGTGATTTGAGTATTTCAGCGCCTATAAAATCATGCAAAACAGGTTACCAAATGACATGATCGACATGCTCTGCATCTCCACCTTCCTCTCTTGTCGGCTTCCCACTATCAATACAGTGCTTCCCGTCAACACCGTTTAGGCCCAGCTAGCTATCGATGGCCTCCAGTTGTTTTGCCATCATCGACGCGCACAGGAACTCCTAAAAAGCCTGTTTGGAGTCCAAACTTTGGACAGAGTGGATGTCATGCGCTCAAAATACTGTTTACGGGTGTGTCCACGAGTGTGAACAGTACCCGCACTACTATGGCAACTTGTGAGTCTAACTGAGTGATGGCAGGATTAGATTAGTTAGCATTGAGGTAAGGTTAGCTCTTTTTAGATAAGATTAGTTTCTTCAAATTAGAGATTGCATTCGTTAAAGATAAGATATGCATTAATTAGGGATAAGACATACAGATTGAGTTGGTTGGAGTCTGCACTATATAAAGGAGTCATTGTATCATTATTTACGAAAAAATTAAGATGAATTAATCTAGTCTCTCTCCTAAGTTTCTTCACCCTCATCTATAGTCTAATCTCTAATCTCACCAAGGCGACACTGTCTGGCCTTTCTCCCGGTGGTGTTTACTCGTTATGAACTAAGATTCATGACATTTGATATTAGAGCCACTCACCATAGCTTCCGATGCCAAGATTTCTAAGGTTTTCAATGAGTTGATGGCTGATTTCGCTGAGATAAAGGCCCTCTTGTTGAAGGTTCAGGCACAACTTGTGTTAAAGGAGAGGTAGCATCACACGGCGCTGGACACATCTCCATCGGTGCCACGCCTAACATCGATCAAGGAGAAAGATTCGCAGCATGTTGCTATGATTTCTGTGCTATCATCGCTACCTATGGTTGCATCTGAGAGCATCTAGGCCCTCTATTTTTGTCAATTATGTTTATTATGTAGGTTTTGGTGCTGATGATCAAGAAGGATACTAAGTAGAAGCCGACAACAGCCGTATTTGAAGATCAAGGCTAAGGTGTTTGTTTCTAGTTTTGGCTTGGGAGTTGATTCAAGTCATATAGCTAGAATCACTGTACTATTAAGAGGGATTATACATAAGAAATGATCTTGGTTCATATGCAACATCACTAAGATTACTTGGAGCATAGGACATTTCATATCTCTCATTCAAAAATCCAGATCTTCCCTTTCTTAGCCAAAAAGAGTTCTCTCTCGCATCAAACATCTTATCAGGCGCTCAATAAATCAAAGTTCAAATCCTAACCGAGCGCACACCATGTACGCCGGACCGACTTTTTCAGTCCGGCGCTAAGAGATATCCTTTGATGTATTTCAACCGAGTGTACACCGTTCACGCCGGACCGATCTGAATTTGACTTATATTCAATCCGGTGTATCTTGTGCTTTCACTCCGGACCATCATTTTTAGTCCGGCGTTAAGAGTTTCTTAAACACTAATCTTAACCAAGAACATGCTGTTTATGGCGGACCAAATTCTATTTCTACGCCGGATCAACATTCTTGGTCCGGCGCAAACATGCTTCACTCAGATAAAACCAGCCGTTTTCCCATATACGCCGGAACAACCTTTTCGGTCCGGCGCAAACGTTGTTCGCTGGTAATCAAATGAAACAAGGAATGTGTACGCCGGACCAACTTTTTCGGTCCGACGCAAACATTATTTTGCTGGTATCCAAATAGATTAAAGCATGTGTACGCTGGACCAACTTTTTTGGTCTGGCACAAACATTGTTTTGCTGGTATCCAAATAGATCAAAGGATGTGTACGCCGAACCAATTTTGTCGGTCCGGCACAAACTTTCTTTTAATAATACATGTATACGACAGACCGTTTTTTTCGGTCCGACGCAAATGGGTCACAGTGGGTACAATAATGCATCTCAAATCTTATGTACGCCGGACCAACTTTTTCAGTCCGACGCGCGTATATATTTCAACATGTGACTCATACACCTTAAAATTCTTATAAAAGAGGCAGTAGTTGACCTATCTCATCCATCCTGCTAACCCTCAACGGGCAAATGGCAGGTACAATGGTTACTTCTGTTCAGGCTCTATATATATACAGTGCTTAAGTTCACAAGAAATATAGAGCTTTGCACTTACACATCCTTGATATTCTGAACACCGTTGACATCTTTCAAATCAATTACAACTCTTTGATCTTTAGAAATCTCTGGGCTTTCATTCTATCAAAGAGTTGGAACTTCAACTCAGAAACCAAAACACTCATTCTGAACATTTAGTGTTCTTGCTCCAAGCTGAGTCTAGTTTGCATCTAGCTATCGAACAAAGAGACAGGCTAGTGGATAGTCTATTACTCTTGGAACTAGCTGTTCCTAGACGGTTGAAGAAGTTGTTGGTGCGACCTATCCAAAAGGGATTGTGGAAGGCCACCATTGCTATGAAAGGTTGAGACTCATCTCACCGGAGTGGTGGAAGAGTCAAGCTAGTGAAAGACCAAAAGCCATTGAGATTGGCTATTTGGTGGGGCAATACATCTGAATAAGTGCTTTTGATTAAGCTATACTTCTGAAGAAGTGCTCTAACGGGGACGTAGGAGTTTGAGCTCTGAACCTCGGTGAAAAATCTTTGAGTCTTCCTGTTATTGGTTTATCTTTGTTTGTTCCTCTTATTGTCAGTTCTCATTCAAATTCTTCTCTATACAAATCTTCTCAAAAGCAGAGTTGTCTTTGAATCTTTTACTAATTGTTTCTGTTACTATTTTTATTGAGAAAAGTTTTTCCATAAGAATTAAAAAGTTTTAAAGTTGCCTATTCACCCCCCCCCTCTAGGCCAACTTGATCCTTACAAGTGGTATCAGAGCAAGGTTACCCATTTAAAGCTTAACAGCTTGGGTAAAATAGCCGAGGGAATAGGATCAGCTACAGTAATTGTAGGTAGGGTTCCTATTTTTGATGGCACAAATTATGCTTATTGAAAAATTAGAATGAGGTGTTATCTTGAAGCCGTAAGTTATGATGTGTGGAGGGTTACAGAAAGACCTTTGCCTCCACGGGTCATACCTGAAGGGCAATCCACATCCTCAGAACCTACACCTAGAGAAATAAGAAATTTGCAATACGATGCTCAGGATAGAAATGCTATCTTTTCTTGCCTTAGCGTTGAAGTTTTTGATAGAGTCAGTAATTTGTCAACTGCCTATGATATACGGACTACTCTTCAAGAAATTCATGAGGGTACCTCTGGTGTAAAAGAGGAAAGATATTTTGTTATCAGAGAAAATTTTGATCAGTTCAAAATGCTTCCTCATGAAAATGCTAATGATATGTTCTCTAAATTAAATCCTATTGTAAATGAGCTTAAAGGTCTAGGAACTAAAGTTGATGATATTGAAGTATGCAGGAAGATGATCAGGGTTCTACCTCGAGCCTATCACAGCCTGATCACTTATCTATCCAATAGTGGTGATCTGAAGAAGCTCACAACCACTGAACTATTGGGCAAGATCTCAGCTCATGAGCTTACCTTGGGTGATGAAGTTGAGACCAAGAAGAAATCTATTGCACTCAAGGCCAAGGAGAAAGTTCAAGATTCCTCTGATGAAGAAGAAGAAGATACAAGCTATGAAGAGGATGAAGATGTAAGAAAATTGACATTACTCATAAGATCAGCAAACAAAATCATGAGAAGGGTAAATACCAAAGGTAAGTCCTCTAACTACTTCTAAAAAAGAAACCCTTTCTCTAACATTATCTGCTTTGAGTGCAATGAGAAAGGACACATAGCTGCCCATTGCCCAAACAAAAGTAACGAGAAGGGCGAGAGCAAGAACAAAGATGACAATGATGAAGAAAAAGCTCAAGGAAACTACAAGAGAAGTCATGCAAGAAGAGCTACTCAAAGAAATATTGGAGGAAAGGGAAGAAGGAGGCACACATTGGTGAATGGATCACTGATGAAGAAAATTCAAGTGAAGAATCCTCCTCCTCCTCAGATGAAGAAGAGCCAAGGTCCAAGGGACTAGCAGGTCTCGCTCTGGATGAATCTGTTAGTGTTATGCCCTTGAGGCAATCATTTAGATGATTGTAACATGACTATGTTTATGAATAATAATATGATTATTGGTCCAATGAATGTATATCATTATATTGATCAACAAGTATGTGACTTGCTTATGAAGCTCTTTACTTAATGATGTAATTCGATAAATATCTCTGATCGGATATCATCGTATAGGACAACGATGAATAGATCAGCACATGTAGTGATCGATGATCATGCTTCATAGATCATGGGATATGGAGATATCATCTATACATTGTGGACGCATGTTGAAGAACATGGGTTAGATAGACCCGCAATGGGACAACTGCGAGAATGTTTCATTCTTATGTGTCATCGAGTGTATCTCATACCTAGTAGATGTATGATCCTTAGACCTGAGATTATCATATTCCCTACATGTGTAATAGTTTTCCTTGGGGCTATCAAACACTACTTCCTAACCGGATAGTTATAAAGGTAGCTTTCATGTTTACTATGAAACGTGCGAGAGGAAATGGCAATCAAGATGGAATTTGCCACTCCAATGAAACGGAGATATATGACAAGGCCACTCGTGTGATATGATTAAGGAAGTGCATGGCCATGCCGTGATTGAGAGTCAATCACAACTTATTAATATATCACGGATACGAGAGATGGATTGAATCATCAAAGGATGACATGCTTCTGCCTTGAGATCAATCTTCATATACTTGGCAAAGGGATTATTACATGAGTACTTTTGATAGGTTACATCCGATTTGATCATAGTATGTTTGGGAGTTGGCATACTTTGCAAGAAGCCACTACCAACTATTGGATTGAAAAGGAGTTTTCGAATCCATGTCCAAGCGTATGTGAACTGCAGGTCACACACTTAATGGGTGGGGCGCATTAATTTGGATCGGATCCGTAATTAATGAACCTCGTGGGCTTAGCATGATGGGCCCTAGTTTAGGGTTTCATCTCGTGGCTATATAAGGAGGGAGGAGGAGGGTGCAGGGTGTGCTTTCCACGGTTTAGGAGTGATTCACCGAAACCCTAGCCTACTCCTCTCGCGCCCTCGCCGAGCGACTGGTGCTTGCACACGGCGCACGCGGCGTTCCATCTCTGGGCGTGTGGACTCTGCGGTGGCGCTGCTGCGGCTCGCGGCGTGGGAGGGCGATCCACGGCAAGGCGAGGACGACCCACTACATCGGCGCAAGCATCGCGGCGAGCGATCCACTACATCGACGCGAAGGATTCCGCAATCGCGCCTAGTGGTAATCTTATCTATGATCCCCTTCTTGCGAGTAGCTTTCGGTTTCGCGGTAGATTTTTTTGTGCTAGCGTAGCATACCGCGTTCCTCTTAAGTGGTATCGAGCCATCTCGTATAGTTTTGTGATCGGATGTTGCACATATGATGTGTAAGGTTAGTAGATTGGATCTATTACATGTTCACCAGTTCATGTGATGAATTGGTGACGGCGACCATCGATGAGATCGATCGGTTTAGGGTTTGAGAAAGTGCAAACCGACTCAATCTTGATTTGGGTGTGTCCGTTCATGGTGCGACGTTACCCTTACCGGTCGGGTTACCGCCATCGGGGTTTCAAACGTATCCATATGGGACCAAGCCAATCGATTGAGTTGGATTGGGTCAATCTGGTTGATCCATGGTAGCGCAAACAGATTCAATATTGATTTGGGTGAGTCCGTTCATGATGCGGCGTTACCGCACTGGTCGGGTTACCGCCATCGGGGTTTCAAACGTATCCATATGGGACCAAGCCAATCATATTAGATCGGATTGGGTCAATCTGGTTGATCCGTGGAAATTTTGAGGCGTTTTCAATGTCGAAGACCGCCAGGGCGCCGCCTCGACCCTCGCCCGCCGACCGCCACGGTGGGACCGTCGCCGGCGCGACCTCGGACCCAGTCGTAGGGTTGCTTTTGTTTAACTCGTTTTGCGAGGAATTATGTGAAATGGTATGGCCTATGTGTATGTGATGCATGTAATTTCCACATGGCTGCGTGTGCGTGTCAAGCCATAAGGCTATTTAAATTGTATAACGACACTGCGTGTCGACTTGTGATGCTTCAAACCCTCATGTAAAATTCATTATCAAAAGTTGTAAGGAGTTGCATCCATAATGATGAAGACGATGGTATCAAGCAAGATGGCTAGGTGAACAAATCAAGCAAGGTGGCTAGGTGAGCAAACAAGCATGATGATGGAGATCTTAATGCTAAGGGCCATGCTATTTCACGACTTATTTTGATTTTACGTGGATGTGTGTTTAATCCTTGCTATTTTCTTTATGCTCATTGCATGTGATGCCATGTTCATAGTAATCTTTGTTCATCCCAATAGTTAAAAAATTTAAATCAAATTGTCCATCCAATTGTTGCACCTATCAAGAATTTAGATCGTTATTGATATGACTGCCAAAGTAGTATATCAATGGCTATCTCAATAGATGATAGGGATGTGTTGGACACATCACGCATAACAATGGTAGATTTAATCAAGCTATCAAAACGGTTTTGGGCTTGAGGACATAAGTGGTTGGGATTTGATTTGATAATGAAGGAACCTATACAAGACAAGTGGTGTCTAGGAAAACACACATGAGGCAGGTTTCTTAATTGGCACCCGTATACGGGAAGTGCTCCCTCCCTCATGTGAGCCCTTGGGGCAGGTTGACCTGGCCATGAGTCAAGTTGATGGAGGCATTCATTACTTGTTTTCATACTCAACAAACAAGAGTTACATATGATGTAATTAGCAAAGGTGTTGCTTACCTATGTCATTAAATTTCCAGCAGTGATGCCAAAGCTCACTAGTGTTTGATGAATATGGATCTTGAGTACTCACTATGTGTCTATAAAAGGGACATAAAATAGAAGTGTCTTTAATTAAAAAGTTTAATAAAAGTTTTACATAAAAATAGTGCTTAGAATCTTTGTATGTTTTGTTGTAGTTCAATGGCACCTTCTCCTACTCCTGCTACACCTGGTTTTGCTTTGAGATCAGTTTTGGAAAGGGAAAAACTGAATGAACTAATTTTGTTGATTGGTATCGCAACCTGAGATTTGTTCTCAGCAATGAAAAAAAGAATTTTGTTTTAAAAATTCAATTTCTGATGAACCAGCCGAAAATGCTGCTCGCAATTTGAAGGTTGAATATGAAAAGCATGTTAATGCTTCAGAGAGTCATTGTCTCATGCTAGTCGCCATGGACTCGAGCTCCAAAAGCAATATGAGGACCAGGATGCTTACAATATGATTGTAGGCTTGAAGGGCATGTTTGGGAATCAAGCAAGAGCTGAGAGGTATGGTATCTCAAAGCTTTTATTTGCTTGTAAGTTGGTGAAGGCGATCCGGTCGATCCTCATGTGATCAAGATGATTGGTTACATTGGGAGATTAGAAAACTTGAGTTTCCCCTTAGCCTCGGTTTGGCCACGGATGTTATTCTCCGTCTACGCCTCGAGCTTTGAGCCATTCATTATGAATTTTCATATGAATAGCATGGAGAAGAGCCTAACAGAGCTACATGGGATGCTCAAGGCTGCCGAGAAAGCATTAAGAAAAAGCCCAATCATGTGATGATGGTTGAAAAACAAGCGCTTTCAAAAAGAGGAAGGCTAAGGTGGGGAACGCAGGAAAGAGCAAGGGCAAGGGCAAGGCTCAAGATGAGATCGCAAGCCTCAAAACTAAGCTTCGAAGCTTAAAGTTGGCCCTCAACACGATACCCAATGCTTCTATTGCAAGAAATCGGGGCATTGGAAGCGGAATGCGAAAAGTACAGCGGATAAGAAGAATGGAAATGTGATTTCCACTTGGTATTAATGTTATAGAAATTAATCTTGCTACTTCTTCACTCACTCATGGGTATATGATACCGTTCGGTTGCTCACATTTGCAATTCGTTGCGGTGAAAAAGTAGAGACTTGGCAAAGGAGAAGTGGATCTTGGCGTGGGGAATAAAGCAAGAGTTCTTTGGTCTTGCTGTTGGCACATACCCATTCATTTGCCTTGAGTTAGTTTTAGAACTTAATAATTGTTATTTTGTTCCATCTTTGAGTAGAAACATTATTTCATCTTCTTGTTTGGAACATGAAGGTTATGAATTCGAGAATAAAGAACTTTGTTTGTTCGATATTTTTGAATGATATGTATTATGGTCGTTGCCCCATGGTGGATGGGTTGTGCGTCCTTGAACTCGAAGAAAAACTGTCTATAATATTAATGTAAAAGGCATCGGCCTAATGATTTGAACCCTACCTTTTTGTGGCATTGTCGCTTAGGTCATATAAATGAGAAGCGCATGAAGAAGCTCCATGGTGATGGACTTCTAACCTCATTTGATTTTGAATCATTTGAAACATGTGAATCTTGTTTACTTGGCAAGATGACAAAAGCCCCTTTCACGAGGTTTTAGTGAGAGAGCAAGTGAATTATTGGCCCTAGTACATACGGATGTATGTGGACCAATGAGCTCATTGCTAGGGGTGGGTTTGATGCTTTGTAACTTTTCGATGACTTGGTAGATATGGATATATCTATTTAATGAGGCATAAATCTGAAACTTTTGAAAGGTTCAAAGAGTTTGAGCGAAGTACAAAATCAACTTGGCAAAACAATAAAACACTTACGATCCGATCGTGGTGGCGAATACTTGAGCCAAGAGTTTGGTGATCATCTAAAGCAATGTGGAATCGTTCGCAACTTACTCCGCCAGAACGCCTCAATGGAATGGCGTGTCGAACAGCGTAACGAACTTTATTAGATATGGTTCGGTCAATGATCGATAAACAGATCCGCCATTATCCTACGGGGTTTCGCTCTAGAGGCAGTGCGTTCACTTTGAATAGGGTCCCATCAAAATCCGTTGAGAAGACGCCATATGAGATATGGATCGAGAAGACCCATGTTGTCATTTCTCAAGATATGGGGATGTGAGGCTTATGTAAAACGTTTACAATCGATAAACTCGCACCTAAATCGGAAAAATGCTTTTTGTGGGGTATCCTAAAGAAACAAAAGGATATTACTTTTACAAAAGAAACGAGAACAAAATTTTGTTGCTCGAAATGGTGTCTTTTAGAGAAAGAGTTTCTTTCAAAAAAATCAGTAGGAGTGATGTGTATCTTGATGAAGTTCGAGAATCACATGAATATGTTCAAGCTACCATGAACCTTTACAAGATGTACAAAGTGTTGTACAACTTTGTGGAAGAGACTCCATTACGTGGGTCGGGAGGCCACGTCATGTACCTATAAGATATGGGAGTGACATATTATTGTTGGACAATGATGAGCCCACGACTTATGAAGAAGCAATGATGGACCCAAACTCGAAAAATGGCTTGAAGCCATGAGATCGAAATTCAATCCATGCATGACAATCAAGTTTGGAACTTGGTCGACTCTCGATGGTGTAAAAACCATTGAGTGCAAATGGATTTTCAAGAAAAGATAGGCGTAGATGGAAATATTCAGATCTATAAGGCACGGTTGGTGGCAAAGGGTTTCAAACAAGTTCAAGGAGTTGACTATGATGAAACTTTCTCACCGGTAGCCATGCTCAAATCATCTCGGATCATTTTAGCTATTCTTGCATATTTTGATTATGAAATATGGCGGATGGATGTCAAAACACATTCCTTAATGGGAATCTTTACGAGGATGTATACATGATACAACTGAAGGTTTTGTTGATCCTAAATATGCTAAAAGGGTATGCAAGCTTCAAAGATCCATTTATGGGTTAAAGCAAGCATCTCGGAGTTGGAACATTCGTTTTGATGAAGTAGTCAAAGGTTTTGACTTTATCAAAAATGAAGAAGAGCCTTGTGTTTACAAGAAGGCTAGTGGGAGCGCACTTGTATTTACGATTTTGTATGTGGATGACATATTATTGATCGGGAATGACATTCCTATGCTTGAAGATGTTAAGACTTCATTGAAAAGGAGTTTCTCAATGAAGGACTTGGGAGAAGCATGCTATATCTTGGGCATAAAAATCTATAGAGATAGATCAAAAGGTTAATTGGATTAAGTCAGAAGCGTACATTGACAAGATATTGAAAAGGTTCAATATGCATGAATCAAGAGAGGTTTCATGCCAATGTCATATGGCATCGATCTCTGCAAGAATCGGTGTCCTTCGACATCGATGAGTGAGACAGGATGAGCAAGATTCCATATGCTTGACTATTGGGTCTATTATGTATGCCATGATCATACACGCCCGGATGTCTCATATGCTCTAAGTGTCACGGCGGATACCAAGCGGATCTGGTGATGGTCATTGGATAGCCGTAAAAATATCTGAAGTACTTGAGAAGAACTAAGGGTATGTTCCTTGTTTTTGGAGGTAAGGAAGATCTGGTTGCAACGGGTTACACGATGCAAGCTTCCAAACCGACAAAGATAATTTCCGATCGCAATCCGGGTTTGTGTTTACACTTAATGGAGGAGCGATGGTGGAAGAGTTCCAAGCAAAACACGGTGGCGACTCTACGACGAAGCGGAGTACATTGCGGCCGGAGGCCGCAAAGGAAGGCGTGTGGATTAAGAAGTTTATCACGAGCTTGGTGTGGTCGCTAGTGCCTCTAGTCCAATGGACATCTATTGTGATAATAGTGGTGCCATTGCACAAGCTAAAGAGCCTAGATCACATCAAGTCTAAACACATACTCCGTCGCTTTCACCTTATTCGCGAGATTGTGGATAGAGGTGACGTGAGAATATGCAAAGTACATACGGAAGCCAATGTGGCGATCCGTTGACAAAGCCACTGCCACTTGCCTAAGCATGAGGCGCACACAAGGTCTATTGGTATTAGATACTTAATTGATTGACTCAAGTGCAAGTGGAAGATTGTTAGTGTTATGCCCTTGAGGCAATCATTTAGATGATTGTAACATGACTATGTTTATGAATAATAATATGATTATTGGTCCAATGAATGTATATCATTATATTGATCAACAAGTATGTGACTTGCTTATGAAGCTCTTTACTTAATGATGTAATTCGATAAATATCTCTGATCGGATATCATCGTATAGGACAACGATGAATAGATCGGCACATGTAGTGATCGATGATCATGCTTCATAGATCATGGGATATGGAGATATCATCTATACATTGTGGGCGCATGTTGAAGAACATGGGTTAGATAGACCCGCAATGGGACAACTGCGAGAATGTTTCATTCTTATGTGTCATCGGTGTATCTCATACCTAGTAGATGTATGATCCTTAGACACGAGATTATCATATTCCCTACATGTGTAATAGTTTTCCTTGGGGCTATCAAACACTACTTCCTAACCGGATAGTTATAAAGGTAGCTTTCATGTTTACTATGAAGCGTGCGAGGGAAATGGCGATCAAGATGGAATTTGCCACTCCAATGAAACGGAGATATATGACAAGGCCACTCGTGTGATATGATTAAGGAAGTGCATGGCCATGCCGTGATTGAGAGTCAATCACAACTTATTAATATATCACGGATCGAGAGATGGATTGAATCATCAAAGGATGACATGCTTCTGCCTTGAGATCAATCTTCATATACTTGGCAAAGGGATTATTACATGAGTACTTTTGATAGGTTACGTCCGATTTGATCATAGTATGTTTGGGAGTTGGCATACTTTGCAAGAAGCCACTACCAACTATTGGATTGAAAAGGAGTTTTCGAATCCATGTCCAAGCGTATGTGAACCTGCGGTCACACACTTAATGGTGGGGACGCATTAATTTGGATCGGATCCGTAATTAATGAACCTCGTGGGCTTAGCACTGATGGGCCCTAGTTTAGGGTTTCATCTCGTGGCTATATAAGGAGGAGGAGGAGGGTGCGGGTGTGCTTTCCACGGTTTAGGAGTGATTCACTCGAAACCTAGCCTACTCCTCTCGCTGCCTGCCGAGCGACGGTGCTTGCACACGCGCACGGCGTTCCATCTCGGGCGTGTGGACTCTGCGGTGGCGCTGCGATCGGCTGGCGTGGGAGGGCGATCCACGGCAAGGCGAGGACGACCCACTACATCGGCGCAACGATGCGGCGAGCGATCCACTACATCGACGCCGCGAAGGATTCCGCAATGCGCGTCTAGTGGTAATCTTATCTATGATCCCCTTCTTGCGAGTAGCTTTCTGGTTTCGCGGTAGAATTTTTTTTTTGTGCTAGCGTAGCATACCGCGTTCCTCTTCAGAATCTACACCACCTTCACCCTCAGCTTCTCTACCACTGTGCCTAATGGCCAAAAATGATGAAGACAAGGTAATGATTCTCCTTCGTATGAAGAGCTTATAGAGATTATTAAAGAGCTTAATGATGCTTTATATGTTAAAACTACTAAAGACAAAACTCTTAAGAAAAATGCTATTAGCTTGATGGATAAGAATGAACTGCTTACTGCTAGAGTAGAAACTCTTGAATCTGACATTAATACCTTGCAAGAAAAATATAATATGCTGAAGAATAGTCAAAATGAGCTTATAAATGAACATGAAAACTTTCCCATACTCATTTTGTTCTAAGTACAGATCATGTTGTTCTTACAAATTTTCATGATTCTTTGAAAATCACACACATGCAACTTGTTAAAGATAATGATGAACTGCTTGACAAATACTATGAGCTGGAAATTGATAATGAGGTGCAGGGTAGCAAATCTAAATATGTTTCATCTTATAATATTTCAATTAGTTGTGATTTGCTGTCTGATGAAATGATTATTCCTAGCTCATCTAGCATGTGTAGTAAAAATTGCAAAAATACTTTGTATGCTAAAGAGCTCATGACAGAAAACAATGAGCTGAAATCCAAGGTAGCAAAATTTGACAAAGGATTAGAAAAATGCTTCCTTGGTAGTGCTACTCTTGATAAAATTCTTGGGGAGCAAAAGATTGTTCTGGGTAAAAAGGGATTAGGTTATAAAGCCAAATCTGTGCCCAGAAAGAATGAACAGCCAAAACCCAAGATAAATTTTATCAAAAGTAGGACTCAATGCTGTTATTGTCATAACTACAATCATGATTCTAAAAATTGCAAATTTGCTTGTGCTTCATATGCTAATGTTAATAGAAGATGCATGGTTGATGCACATTATATGTTGTTTAAAGATTTTAGGGGTAAAATGAATGTCAAATATGTTGGCCCCTCTAATCTGGATAGAAATCTTAAAGCTATTTGGGTGCCTAAGTCCTTGCTTACTAATCCATTTGGCCCCAAAGTTGTTCAGACTAACACTAATGGACCCAAAAGTATTTAGGTACCTAAAATCAAGAAATGAACACTATTTTAGGTGAACTACAAGAGTGGTGGTCGGCACTGGGTTATTAACAGTGGCTGCACACAGCACATGATCGGCACCTCAAGGATGTTCACCTCAGTTGAAAAAGAGAGTGATCCAAGTCACAAAATCACATTTGGAGATAACAATAAAAGAAAGGTAAAGGGAAATGGTAAGATAGCTATCTCAAATGATCACTCTATTGAAAATGTATTACTAGTTGATTCTTTAAATTTCAATCTCTTGTCTGTTGCTCAACTTTGTGATTTAGGATTCCATTGTATCTTTTCCAATGATGGAGTAACAGTTCATGACAAAAATGAGAAGCTTATTTTTAAAGGTTTCAGATTTCAAAATCTCTACCTTGTTGATTTCAATTCTAACTCCTCATGCATTTCAACTTGTCTGCTTGCTAAAGTTTCACATAGTTGGCTTTGGCACAGATGACTTGGGCATGTAGGTATGTCTAATCTCAAAAAGCTTTTCAAAAATGAGCTAGTAGTGGGCCTAAGGGATGTTAAATTTGAAAAGGATAAACTTTGCAGTGCTTGTCAAGCTGACAAGCAAGTAGCTAACTCTCATCCTGCTAAAAATATTATGTCCACTACTAGGCCTTTAGAACTTTTGCATATGGATGTCTTTGGTCCTACCTCATATGCAAGTATAGGTGGCAACTCATATTGCCTTGTAATTGTGGATGATTTCTCTAGATTTACATAGGTATTCTTTTTGCCAAACAAAAGTGAAGTTGGATTTTTTTAAAAAAATTTGCAAAAAGGGCTCAAAATGAATTTGATTGTCCTATTAAGAAGATTAGGAGTGACAATGGATCTGAATTTGTCAATACTAACATTGTTAAATACTGTGATGAGTTAGGTATAAAGCATGAACTTTCAGCCACATACACTCCTCAACAAAATGGTGTGGTTGAGAGGAAAAATAGAACTCTCATAGAAATAGCAAGGACAATGTTGGATGAGTATAACACTTCTGATGTTTTCTGGGCTGAAGCCATCAACACTGCATGCTATGCGATCAACAGGCTCTATCTTCACCGACTTCTCAAGAAAACCTCATATGAGCTTCTGGTAGGAAGAAAACCTAATATCACATATTTTCGTGTGTTTGGATGCAAGGTATATATCTATAAAAAGAGAACACACTTAGGTAAATTTCAAAAGAGGTGTGATACAGGTATCATGCTAGGTTACTCTTCTAAATCTAAAGCTTATAGAGTCTTCAATAATTCAACTGGGTTAGTAGAGTAAACCTATGATGTTAAATTTGATGAATCTAATGGCTCACAAGGTGAGCATGAGAATCTAGCTGATGTAGGTGAAGAAGCTATAAAAGAATCCATGAAGAAAATGGAAATTGGTGAGATCAAGCCCAAAGAAGACAAAGATGATCTACCACCAATGTCCACAATACCTCGAGATGGATCACACAACTTGAAGATAATGAAAAGAAGGATGAATGACTGAATTTCATAAAGAGCCATCACAACATTACAAAGGATCACCCTGTAGATCAAATCATTGGTGAATTTAGTAAGGGTGTTCAAACTCGTTCTAAACAAGCTTCTTTTTGTGAACATTACTCTTTTGTTTTATGTGTTGAGCCCAGAACAGTAGATGAAGCTCTGAAGGATGCTGACTGGATTGTGGCAATGGAAGAAGAGCTTAACAAATTTGAAAGAAACAAAGTCTGGAACTTAGTGAAAAGACCCACAGAACATAATGTCATTGGAACAAAGTGGGTTTTCATAAATAAACAAGATGAAAATGGTGTGGTCACACGCAATAAAGCAAGGCTAGTAGCTCAAAGATACTCTCAAGTTGAATGTTTGGATTATGGAGAAACCTATGCACCTGTAGCTCGACTTGAAGCCATACGGTTTCTTCTAGCCTTTGCTTGTCATTTCAGTATTACTCTTTTTCAAATAGATATTAAAAGTGCTTTTCTTAATGGAATCGTTGAAGAAACTGTATATGTTGAACAACCTCCTGGTTTTGAAAATATGGAATTTCCCAATCATGTATATAAATTAACTAAGGCACTATATGGTTTGAAACAAGCCCCAGGGCATGGTATGAGCGCCTTAAAGACTCTCTACTAGAAAAGAATTTCAAAATTGGGAAGGTTGATCCAACATTATTTCTAAAAGACTTCAATGGTACATTAATGATTTGCCAAATCTATGTTGATGATATTATCTTTGAAAGTACTAATCTATCTCTATGCAAGGAATTCAGTAATCAAATGGCTAGAGAATTTGAGATGTCAATGATGGGAGAGCTTACATTCTTTCTGGGATTTTAAGTCAAGCAATTGAAGGAAGGGACTTTCATCTCACAACAAAAATATACTAAAGACCTTCTCAAGCGCTTTAATCTGGAAGAATGCAAGTCTCTTAAAACTCCTATGGCAACCAATACACATCTTGATCAAGATGTGGGAGGTAAGACTGTTGATCAAAAGTTATATAGATCCATGATAGGTTCTTTACTTTATTTGACAGCATCTAGGCCAGACATCATGTTTAGTCTATGCATGTGTGCTAGATTTCAAACTGTACCTAAAGAAGTGCATCTTAGTGCAGTAAAAAGGATTTTCAGATATTTAAAACATACTCCTTGTTTTGGCTTGTGGTACCCAAAAGGTGCTTCTTTTGAACTTCTTGGCTATTGATTACGATTATGCGGTTGCAAGGTTGATCGAAAAAGCACCTCAGGGGTTGTCACTTACTTGGAAGATCTTTAGTATCTTGGTGTTCAAAGAAACAAAATTGATAGCACTTTCAAGCTGCTGAAATTTGAATATGTTCTTTGCAGCGATTGTTGTGCTCAAATCCTTTTTATTAAACAAACCGTTTTGGATTATGGTATTTTGTTCGAAAATGTGCCTCTGTTGTGCGATAATGAAAGTGCAGTGAAAATAGCCAACAACCCAGTCCAGCATTCTAGAACTAAGCATATTGAAATTAGACATCACTTCATACGTGATCATGTTGCTAAAGGTGACATTATGCTTAGTCCCGTTAGGACTGAGGATCAATTGGCTGATATTTTCACTAAACCACTTGATGAGGCCAGATTTTCAAAATTGAGAAATGAACTGAATATTCTTACTTCTTCAAATATTGTTTGAGTCCTTGGAATGACACACTAAGGGGGAGTCAAGTCTGTTTGCCATGCATATCTTGGTACTTTTATGTGGACAAAGTAATTACTAGTGCTGAAATAATGATAAGACTATATTCTAAATAATAGCATTATAAAAAAAAGGGGAAGTCTTCTTGAAAACTAAAAGTCATAAAATTATTGCTGAAAAACTTTCCTTTCTCTATTACTATATTATACTTTCCTAAAAACACAGTAATTAGGATTAAGTAAGTTTCAGAAGGAAATACTTATATAAAATATTAAAATCTAAATTATTCAGCACATGAGTTCTTTTTCTTGAGCTTGAGTTAATCATACTCATGCTCTTATGAAAATTAGGGCTCATACATTCCTATTTGAATTCAACATCTTTTAAGTTTATTGGTTGATTGATCTTTATATTAAGATTATTCTAAGATCCCTCTACAAATTTATGTGTTATTCTTAAAAGAGAGATCTCAGAAAATCCTTAAGAAGTTAGTTATTTTTAAGTTCAGAACTTTGTCCATGTACCACGGACTGCTGCCTTAACTTAACCGAGAGTTTTCCAACTGCGGCGGACCTAGTATGCCTTTTACGGACTTGGTCCGGCATAAATGGAAAGTCATTAGGACTTGGTCCGGCGCAGATGGAAGGTTATCGGGTCTAACCGAAAAAGCAGTCCGGAGCACGTACGACAATAGCTCTATCATCTCAGCACTTATCTTTTTCAAATCGTGTTCATCTCAAACTTCAAAAAGATCTTATCCTTGCTAAACCTGTCCAAAATAGGTATCTGTACCTCTTGGATTCTCTGATTTTCAACCACCCCCTCATAAAGAGACTTCTCCTGATAAGGTTGCTGAAGTTGGTTCTTTCCCATGTTTGTCCGTACTCCAAACTACTACAGTAACTTCCTGTTTTTACTCCTCGCAACTTGCGCTACTTATACCTTCATCTCCTTCAGAATCATCTCAAGCCTTCTTACTCCACATCAATCTTCTCGCAATCTGTTCTTGAGCGCAAAATCAACTCTTCACCGAAGCATATCCTGACCGGGTGATTGACAACGGTGCTCCTGTGTGCTCAAGGCATTGCTCCTAGGATCTTGTAAGTTCTTCAACTTTATCTCTTCTCTTTGCTTAGATTGAAATCTTAGCTAGCAATCATCTTAAGGTCATCTCTCTGTTCTCTAGGTTGTTCTTCAGTTCTTGCACTTTGAATTGTCAGTAAGTAGCTAGTTTTTGTCAGCTCAGTGTTTCAGCCTAAGAAAAGGTCTTAGTCAAGATGAGTTCAAATAACCCAGACAAAAGAAGTCTTCTTAGGAAAATTGCTGATAAAGTCAAAAGGAAAAAGAAAGCAAGAACATGTAGCTCTAGTCAACAGCAATTTGGTGGAGTAGTAAAGAAAGTAACTTCTAAACCACCAAAAAGAGGGAAGCAACCAGTGCAATATGATCCCTCTTCTTCTTCTGATGACAGTAACTATGAGCCTAGTGCAAATATCCCCTCTGAGGAAGAAATAGAACTTAGTGATGAAATTGACATGTTTGTTGGGCATGAGCTAGCTACCTTGGGGGGTAAGAAACTGAGAGTTGCTAGAATGGTGCCAGAAAAGATATGGTTTCCTCTTGATAGACCCCCTTGAATGAGCAATTCATCACCACATTCCAGAAAAACATATATATGGGCTACAAAAACAGGAAAAATAGAAGTGAAAAACCTCAGTCAGCCCTGTGCAAGCATCAGTATATAGACTGGAACCAAATTAGCTCAGTCCTAGTCTCAAACAGAATTCTAGAATGTGTTAGATCAACCCCTGGCCTTGCTGCTCTTATGTCTTCTGCTGGGCCAGCTTGGAATGAAAATAGAATTTTGAAATTCTATGCTTCTCTGCTTGTAAACAAGAATAGGCACTATATTCTGTTCACTATTGATGGGAAGAAGAGAAAAGTGAGATCACCTAAATTTGAAGCTGCTATTGGTGCCTCAAGTTCCTTACTGAACAGAACCAGGATTCATGATAGAATGTTTCCTGCCAATAGATGGAGGCAGGTTGGTGATATGCCAGATTTGCAAGTATCAGCCCATATTTACAGAAACATCAATGAGACTGGTTTTAATGCAAATAGGGTTAACTGTCTGTCTGCTGAGGCCAAAGCCCTGCTCTTGATTCTAAGGCACACAATTTACCCTAAGACAATTTACACCTAATCCTATCAAAGCAGCCCATTGATCTGACAGATTACATTTTTGGAGAGATAGAAAAAGCCATTTGCAGAAAAATGGGCAGCCCTCTTCCTTTTGTCGTGCAGATCACTCAACTGCTATTGGCTCAAGGAATCATCTCCCAGCATGAAATGAATAGGGATTTCACTTGTCGACCTAAACAATCACTACTACAGAATGGTACATCACTATCGCTTCATCTGTGTCGGTTCTTAAGTTTTTAGGAAGAAACGATTGTGATAGATGACTTAGGAGAGGCATTAATCATAATCACTATCGGTTCTCAGGTTAGAAGTGATAGTGATGTATGCATGGAACATTACAATCGGTTCTTATGCGAGAAGTGATAGTGATGTGCATTATCGTCACTATCGGTTTTCATATAAGAAGCGATAGTGATGAGCACGTACACATCACTATCGGTTCTTATTTAAGAAGCGATAGTGATGATAATGCACATCACTATCGCTTCTCACAAAAGAACCGATAGTGATGAGTCATCACTATCGGTTCTTTTGTGAGAAGCGATAGTGATGTGCATTATCATCACTATCGCTTCTTAAATAAGAACCGATAGTGATGTATGCGTGCTCATCACTATCGCTTCTTATGTGGGAACCGATTGTGATGACTATGATAATCACTATCGCTTGTCTTGTAAGAACCATTGTGATGTGCATGATCACATCACTATCGCTTTTTATATGAGAACCGATAGTGATGTACCTCGTTAGGTTATTTATACCACTCGACCTAAACTCTTCTCTGTTATTGTTCGAGAGGAGGTTTCTCCGCCGCCACCAGAAAAAATAGCTCAATTCTGTGGTTGGAAGCAATACTTGGGTGAGAAAATTTGAAATCCTCAAGGGTGGGTGTTAAGAGGGTAAATTTGAAGCCCTAACTTGAGGAGATTTCCCCTCATTTGCATAATTTGTAGTTTTCTTCAAAATGTGAGCATTCCTTCAAACCCCTTTAATTTTGTACTATGTAATTTTGATATGTCGCAAGAAAGTTTAGATTGCCTTTGGTATTGTGTATATCCTATCAGATTTCACACCCTTTATTTCACAAGCATGTACACATGTATTTAATTATCTTAATTTGTAGTGCTTTGATGTTAATATGGAATTATTATTCTTTGTCACGATGAATGCTAGAGTTTAGGGTGCAGAACCTCGTCTCCCGTTCGAGGATGCTTGTTTATAAATATACGAGCGAAATGGCATATTTATAAGCGGCGGTCTCGAATTGTCCACGTTCTTTGGGCGATTCGAGGATATGTGCCGGGCAAGTTCTGAGTGTGTTGTACAAGCTGCGAGTAGAGATTTGGTAGCGTCTCCTGGTATTCTCGGATACACACCCTCTTGACTGTTGTCGAGGCGTGTATATGGAGAATAGCGAGAGATCTTCTTGAAATTTCTCTGAGTTGTACAACGCAACAAAACTTGTCGAACCACATATCCTCGAATGGGATTAGGACCAAACCTATTTAGATATTAGGAGTCATCGTTGGTACCCTTGTATTGTTCCGTTGTAGTCAAAAGATCATGAGCTCTTGCACTATATAATTAGATTGTTTGATATCATTGTTCATGTTAAAAATGTATGTCTCTTATCTAGGAAATTGGAAGCTCTAAATCGGGGAAGAATCTAGGTATCGATCGGAGTACATATTTCATATATGTTGCAGAAATTGTCATCTATTTTGCAAAGGTAATATTAAGCGAAATGATGTCTCAATATTTCAAATAACTAGTTTCTTTGTCGCTCCGGTTTGTGCATAATTTATTGGGTGAAGTTTAATTGCGGATGAACCATAAGGAATGGATGTATGCAAAAGTCGTGTGAGTCTTTGAATTTGGAGGGTGTTAAGGAGTTCAAAAAATTGCGAAGAGTACATGGTGAGGAGGGTGTAAACTTCATATATTGTCCTTGCATTGATTGCACCAATCGAGAAGATTTAACAACTCGGCTCAAATTGAGGACCACGATTCGGCGTGGCCGTGAGGAATTACGTGTTGGATCCATCACGGGAGGCAGTAGTACCACGCGGTATGCAATGAAGACACGGTGGAACCGGATGATGAGTTGCGACTGATATGTTTGAGGAGGAGAATTTGGAGCAAATGTTGCGGGATGTGGAGGTAATTACGGAAGAGAGTTTGAAAAGTTTAAAAGCTTGATGGAAGGCGATGCCAAACCACTTTGTTCACGAGGTTGCAAAGAGAATACACCAAGTTGGGTTCGGTCCTTGCATTGTTGAGCGAAGGCAAAACACCGTTGGATGGATACAAGTTTCAATGCACTTCTAGTTCTTCTATCGGATCGCTTCCGAGAAGCGAGTTGCCAACAAGCATTTATGAAGCGAAGAAGCTACTATGTCCCATGGGAATGGAAATAGAGAGGATACATGCATGTCGAATGATTGCATCTTGTCTGTAACGCACATCGGAGCTACGTTTGTCCGTTTGCGGTGTGCCCGCTACAAACAAAAGGAGAAGCGTAACGACAAGAAGCGTAAGAGCGAGAAGCGGCGGTGAAGAGGTCACTAAAGGTGCACCGGCCAAGGTATTGTGGTACTTGCCCATCATTCCCGTCTGGAGAGGTTGTTTGCAAATCCTAGAGAGGCGAATTGTTGTGTTGGCATTATGAGTCTCGAAAGGAAGATGGAAAGTGAGACACCTGTTGATTCGGCTCAATGGAGAAACATCGATTGGAAACATGAGGAGTTTGGTTCGAAATGAGGAACATAAGATTTGGGTTGAGTCTTGATGGAATGAATCCGTTTGGTAATATGAGCGATCGTCACGACGTGGCGATTCATTGTGCATCTACAACCTCCTCCTTGGTTGTGCATGAAGCGAAGTATATCATGATGTCGTTGCTAATCTCGGGACCCAAGCAGTAGGAAATAATATTGATGTGTACCTCGCTCCTTGATCGAGGATTTGGTAAAATTGTGGAATAGCGGGGTCATTGTGTGGGATGCGTCTGAAGAGAGCATTTCACCCTACGGGCTATGGTATTTTGCACCATAAATGATTTCCGGCTCTTGGAAATTTGGCGAACTCTGATCTGAAAGGAGCAAAAGCGTGTCCTATTTGTGAAGAGGAGACCGAGAGCCTATGGCTGCCAAATTCCAAGAAAGCGTGTATATGGGTCACCGTAGGTTTCTACCTCGAAGTCATCGATCTAGTAAGATGGATGACAAATTTGATGGGAAGAGGAAGTTCGTTCGGCACATGTAGCCTATGAGTGGTAGGCAAGTATATTCACGTGTAGAGGATATCGATGTTCGATCGGAAAGAGCCGTAAATCTGTTCGTTCTAGGACCATTTGGAAGAAGAGGTCAATATTTTGGGACTTACCGTCTTGGAAGGAGTTAGATGTCCGGCATTGTATTGATGTCATGCACGTTGAGAAGAATGTCTGCGACAATTTGGTTGGCATCTGTTGAACATACGGAAAGACAAAGGATGGTGTGAATGCTCGTCGCGACATGGCCTACATGGGAATCGGGCCGGGCTTGCGGTGATTGAGGAGGATGGAAAAGGTCAGTACATCCCATTGCATGCTACACCTGTCCAAGAAGGAGAAAGAGGACCTTTGCAAATGTCTCCAAGGTATTAAAGTTCCATCGGCTACTCATGAACATTAAGAAGCTTATGTCCTTGGATGATTTGAAGTTGCTTGGCATGAAGTCCCACGATCGCCATGTCTTGATGACCCAAATGCTCCCGGTTGCAATAAGAAATATTACGCGAGAGGATGTCGGGTTTGCAATCACGAAGGCGTGTTACTTCTTCAATGCGATCTCTGCAAAGTTATTGACCCGACATGCTAGACAACTTGCGAGTGAGGTGGTGCGGACTTTATGTCGACGAGATGCATTTCCCACCGTCATTCTTGACATCATGGTCCACCTTGTTGTTCACCTTGTTAGAGATTAAGATATGTGGACCCGCTTTCTTCGTTACATGTATCCGTTTGAGAGGTACATGGGTATATTAAAGTCCTACGTAAGAATCGGTTGAAGCTTGAGAGTAGTATTGTGGAAGGTTATGGGGTGAAGAGGTTATTGAGTTTTGTGTGGACTATCTCGGGAAAAGACAAGCAATCGGTGTTCCTCTATCTCGCCACAAGGGCGAGTTCTTTGGCAAAGGAACCGTAGGGTCGAAACTAACGAGGCCACGGTTTGATATGTATTACAAAGCGCATCGGCAGTCTTGCGAGAATAAGCGCGAAGTTGCGAGGTACATCGAGTAGCACAAGTCGATATTACGGGAGAGAATCCACATATGGATGAGCTTTCCATAATGCGAGAACACAACGATAGATTTCTTACATGGTTCAAACAAAAGGCGGAGGTCTCATTAGTGAGACTATCAAATGGTTGGTGACGGACCTAGATTTAATGTCTGAGACATGGCGAGTGCGATATTAATGGGTACACCTTTTACCTGAAAGTCGGGATGGGAATAATCTTGTTCAAAGCAGTGGTGTAAGCATAGATGCTTTGTCAGATGAACATCACTCGAAAGGAGGATCCTCAATGGCAATGAACTCTTACTACGGGGTGATCGAAGAAATTTGGGAGCTCGATTACGGAATATACCAAATTCCATTGTTCGATGTAAGTGGGTGGGACTTCCACATGGAGTGAAGGTCGACAAGAGAAGTTTTACCCTTGTGGATCTAAGCGAGTCGCCTACAAAGAAGATCCATTCATCCTTGCGAAGCAAGCAAATCAAGTCTTCTCGTGCGTGATCCGGCCAATCCGAGATTGCACGTCGTCCTTTAATAATGCGGCGGATCGTTGGTGTTGAAAATATCGTAGATGAAGAAGAATCGACCAATTTGATGAAATACCTCCGTTTGCGTATGGGGCCTTTCTTAGCGAACAACGACACACATGGAAGAAATTACATACGTGTAGATCATCAAGAAGGGTTGTATTGTAAATAAAAGAATGCGTCAATGTATCAGTTGCTATGTGTTTGAAATATTTGTATTGTACATAAATGTAGTTTCGTGTTTCGAAATTAAGGTTATGTGTACGTATGAAACTTTCACAATTTTTGTGAATTGATTGCAAGAAAAAGAAGGCATTTTACATCAAATCATTTCTGAAAATTTTCAAAATACTTGAACTTTATTTGAAAAACATTTGACTTTTCTACTCTTTGAGGAAGTAACATGTGGACAAAGAAAATTTGGGCTTCTTTTTGAATGCCAACTCTTTTGCCAAAATCTTTTTGGAGAAGACTTGTAGTATCACAAGGTATATTCTGCAAAATTTCAAAATTTTACAATTATATTTGCAAAATTTATGGCGTTTACTCTTTCATCACATATTTGACAAATTCGGACTTGATGGTTTATGCGGAAAACAAATAGTCGATGAACTACAATTGTGTCGGTTTTTAAAACCCGATAGTGATATGCTAATTTGTGTCGGTTTTTTAAAACCGATAGTGATATATTATATTATTTGTGTCGGTTTTTTCCAAAACCGATAGTAATACTAATTTTTTGCTAATGCTTAACGATGGAATGCAATTATGCATATCGGTTTTTCAAAAACCCGATAATGATATAGTATTATTTGTGTCGGTTTTAGAAAAAACCGATAGTAAGACTAATTTTTGTGCAAATGCCTAACGATGGAATGCACTTATCTCATCGGTTTTCAAAAAAACCGATAGTGATAAGCATTAGTTGTGTCGGTTTTGTTAAAAAAACCGATAGTAATACTAATTTTTTGAAAATGTCGGCGATGGAATGCAATTATACGTGTCGGTTTATAGAAAAAACCGATAGTAATAATAATTTTTTGAAAATGCCTAACGATGGAATGCAATTATACGTAGTCGGTTTTTCAAAAACGCGATAGTGATATATCCTTATTTGTGTCGGTTTTGTTAAAAAAACCGATAGTAATACTAATTTTTAAAATGCTGTAGTGGAATGCAATTATCTATGTCGGTTTTGAAAAAACCGATAGTAATACTAATTTTTTGAAAATGCATAACGATGGAATGCAATTATACGTGTCGGTTTTCAAAAAGCGCGATAGTGATATATACTTATACGTATCGGTTTTTAGAAAAAACCGATAGTAACACTAATTTTTTGAAAATGCACGCGATGGAATGCAAGTATCTGTGTCGGTTTTTGAGAAAAAAACCGATAGTAATACTAATTTTTTTTGAAAAATGCCTAACAGTGGAATGCAATTATCTGTGTCGGTTTTATAAAAAAGCCGATAGTAATACTAATTATTAGTGTCGGTTTTGTTAAACAACCGATAGTAATACTAATTTTTTTTTGCAAATGCCTAACAGTGGAATTCAACTATCTGTGTCGGTTTTTCAAAGAAACCCGATAGTGATAAAGTATTATTTGTGTCGGTTTTGTTAAAAAAACCGATAGTAATACTAATTTTTTGCTAATGCCTAACAGTGGAATGTAATTATCTGTGTCGGTTTTTGAAAAAACCCGATAGTGAAATTTCTTTGTGTCGGTTTTTTAAAAAAATCGATAGTAATAATTTTTTGTGCAAATACCTAACAGTGGAATGTAATTATTTGTGTCGGTTTTTAAAAAAACCCGATAGTGATAGTAATTTATTTCTGTCGGTTTTTTTAAAAAAACCGATAGTAACACTAATTTTTTTGCAAATGCCTAACAGTAGAATGCAATTATATGTGTCGGTTTTTTAAAAAATCCAATAGTGATATTATCTTATACGTGTCGGGTTTGTGAAAAATCGATAGTAATGTTAATTTTTGCTAAACTAACGATGGAATGCATTTAGTTGTGTCGGTTTTATTCAAAAACCGATAGTGTGATATTATTTGTTTGGTTTTGTTAAAAACCGTGATATCTTATTTTTTTGCTAATGCCTAACAGATGGAACTTTGGCGCGCTGACCTCATTTATTCCGCGCCTCCCGCTCCTAACCATTGCCTCGCTGCCGACGCTCCTAACCTAGCCCACCGCCACGCCCGACCACCCCACGCCCGACTCCCACCACACCGCGACCCCACGCCGCCTCACCGCGCCCCGCGCCTCCACCCAGCCCCGCGCCACCCCTCCGCCCCACTCCACCCCCACGCCGCCCTCGCCACGCCGCCCCTCCCCCCTCCACCCCCACGCCGCCCCTCGCCCCACGCCACCCCTCATGACCCAGCCCACGCGGACGCCTCATGCCGACGCCACCCCTCCGCCCGACCCCCCACGCCGACCCCTCCGCGACGCAGACCCCACGCCGACCCCTCCGCCCGACATCACCCCTCAGACCAGCCGCCGACCCCTTCGCCGACGCAGCCCCACGCCGCCCCTTCGCCTGGGCGCTCGAGGTAAACACATCTTCACCAAATTTTTGCGAACAAAGTATGCTTAAGCGCGTGCAATATATTCTACAATCTTAAGTTTTGATTTACGAAATTGAAAGCGAAATGAAAAGCAAAGGTTGTTCTACTTGCTAAGGAAGATGTTATGTATAGTTTAACACTTTTAGCTTAGAAGGAAATTTCTTGTACCCATTATATAATCAAAATTAGAAATGAATAATACATGGTATATTGCAAGATAATTTTGTATTGAATGGAAATGGGACCAACACACAACAAAACAGTCGAGCAGTATGCTTTTGCACAAGATGTAGTAGCTTGGTTTCTTTGAATCAAGTTGTTACACCCAAAAGCTTGTTGACAGACTATTCCAATTGTCATTTGTAGAACGACTTGACAAAGCTAAGTCTTTGCTTGTCCTTTTCTATTTTCTGTGAACTTAATGGATCACGATTCTTAATGGTAAGCCAAATTCATCATTGTGACGGGAACTATTACCAAGCCTAAAAGTAGTATAGCTGTTTGGAGAATCTTGTTGCTGGAGTATGGAGTTAGCTAGGTCTTTGGTCTCTTAGAGGATTTGCATCTTTTCTTTGTAAATACAATATGCAAATGATTTGTTTTGGTAGCTTAATATGATATTGGATAGGTTTATGTATTTCTTGATTGTTGAATGGACTAGATACTATAGAAAACATAATTCTTCATGACTCCCAACTATGCTTGACCTTACCATTATATAACTAGAATTACATGAGACATTATTTGTGCAAGATTTTGCTTGGTTAGTCTTTCTTACTCATTGCTATCATCGTATTCTAATAATTGCATATTATTTTCTTTTTCATCTCGGCATATGTTAGAGTTTAGGTTGCGTAACCTCGTCTCCCGTTCGAGAGTGCTTATTTATAAATATGCGAATAACATATTTATAAGCAAGCGATCTCGAATTATCCACGATTTTGGACGATTCGAGCATATGTGGTTCGAGCAAGTTCTTGGTGTTGTACAACTCACGAGTAGGTTTGATAGTGTCTCACTGGTGTTCTCGGATACACACCCTCTCGACGGGTTGTCGAGGCGTGTATCTGGAGAGCAGCGAGAGATCTTCTTGAAATTTTCTCTAGAGTTGTACAACGACTCAGAACTGTCGAACCACATATCCTCGAATGGGATTAGGACCAAACCTATTTAGAGATTAGGAGTTATCGTTAAATGCGTATTTAGTTGGTCAACATATAGACTTTTCTTGAAGATCATTCGCTCATCATTTACTCTACTACAATATGCTAGAACAATGACATGCTATGAATTATCCATTGACTGTTGCTTGGATGATTTATTGTGAAGTTCACATAATAGCTACAATTGCTTTCTCTCATGTCAAATATTTGTCCATGTTAGATAGGAAAACTCAAAATGTCGCAATTAGAGCATCGGCTCATCGCGAGAAAGAGTAGAAGGTGCTCTGAGGCGCACCAACTTCAAGTGTCGAGCCGAGCCAAGTTCAAAATGTCGAGGGCCGAGTAAGGTGAGAAGGCAGAGGACCGAGCAAAGGGGCCACAGGGACAACGCCGCAAATTCTCCACTTCAATGCGACGGGCGTTTGCATGGGTCCTCCCAAGTGTAAGGCGATACCGCTCATTCCTCGGGCAAGCTGGTGAGGAGAGTTCCCATAGCGGTTAAGGATTGGAGAAAGGAGGTCGTCGGCGAAAGAACCGGTGTGGGGCGAGGTTAAGGAAAATGGATTATAGAAGAGGAGGATGAAAACAATTCCGGTGATGCGCCTTGAAGAGGATGGGTGTGGCTCGAGGCGCCGGGGTCTACATGCACGGTGATGCGTCTTTGAAAGGCCGTGCACCATTCGAGAGGTATCCGTTCGTGACTCCGATGTTTGGGAGGAGTTCACGAGGATCAAAATGCGCTTCGAGCGGAGGAGAGAGCGGAGCGTTGCTACCGGAGGTGAACACGCACGCGCACCACCTCGGTTGAGCGGCTACGAAGGAAGAAAGCGAGAATGGGCACGACTAGCCGAGGAGTGCGCCAACTCTGAGACAGCGATGCCTTACTCGCACATATGTGAGGCGGGCACGTGGTGGGTATTAGCGAGGACAAAGAAAACCGCGGACGGGCGGTGGTAGTACCAAACCCCACTCTGCGCAAGTCGTCTCCACCATCGTAAGATATCAAACTTACTACATTGCGATGAGACCATTCCTCTCGTATTTGAGATCTAATTCGTACTCGCTTCTTGCGGAGGAGGTAAGCGGAGGAAAGAGCGGGGACCTTTCTTAGCCAAGGGTCAAATGACATCCTATCCACTGCGATCGGAAGCTCGACCATAAGGGCGGGTGCTTGCCACGGGGTCGGGGCATCTGAAGAAGTCCTACTTCCAAGATCTTGCCAGTACGGATCAAGAACATGGGAGGCACGTGCGGGCGCTGAAGGACAGCAGGGGCGGTGAGGAGGAGATCTCGGAGGAGATGAGGAGGAGATGAGGTGCGGATGATGGCACGTGAGGAGGAGATGAGGTGGAGATGATGGCACGTGAGGAGCGCCTAAGGGCGAGATGATGGCGATGATCTTCAGTCGAGCGGATGCCCCGCCTCTTGTAGAAACACTGTGCCCCCACCAAGTAGCGCGGTTCCAAAATGATAAGTCCGGTCCCAGTGAAGGTAATAATTAATTTTGCCTTACTTAATGGTGCGAGGTAACTCTTCATATGTTTTCTCTCAAGTTGCGCACTTTTTGCAGGTGCCTACCAAGTGCCAGCTCACCTTGATAGAAGACGGATTTCCTGTTGAGGCTGCACGCGGGGTTGCATTTCCATGCAAGGAGACCGACACGGTGCATGGTCGACCTTTGGGAAGGGCTACATGAGGTCGGTGGACTCGTCCACGAAGCCTTCTTATCACATGTGCTCGAGTTCCCCCCTAACAAAGACATCACCACTCTCGGGCTAGCGCGGATGTCGTTCATCAAGTGGCCCACGACAAGCGTCGTACTGGTCATGGTAAACATCCCTCCGTCTTACGTACCATTCGGTAGTATTGCAACAAGTTACTTAATTATGCGCGTGCTTTGTAGGTTCCTACCGTACTGCGTCTGCTCCCACGGCCGTGTGAGCCACACACAAATCTGAGTGGTGCATAAAAGGACTAGCACGACAACCACGAACCATTGGAGGCCTCTGCTAAAAGGCTAGGCTCACAAAGGCCACAGCGCCCCTCGGTACATGAAAAGTCCATTGCCCGGCCTCGGAGACTCCTTGGCCCGAGAAAGGAGAGCGGCCTGGACCACGATGAAGCCTTATGAATTTAAGGCCTCGTACATGGAAAGCCCTTACGCCTCCCGGCAAATTGAGCGCTCTAGGCATATGGACTCGGCGGCTCCATGGATGGTACATTGACAAAGCGAAAGAGAGCGGCGTGTCGACTTCAATGTTAGATCTGAGAAGGACATTTCCACGCGAGGAGGATAGGACATTCGAGTTAGTTTTGAGGATCTGTTTAAATGCATACAAGCGATAGCCATCGATATTTCTCTTTATGCGATCACGGGCCATTGTGAGTATCGCACCACGTTTCACGACCTTATGACTTCCATAGGATTTTGCATTACATTTTTAACATTCTATGCGAGTTGCGAGGCGATGAGGCGTGGTCGTGACGAATCGACAACTAGTTGGGTTAAATCGACCACGAGCTTGTGTCTGCGACGATGGCTGGCTTCAACGAAATGGGTTGCGGCTACATCAAGAGGGCATTGCAAGCTAAGTCGAAGAAGGACTTCATTCTATTCCGTACCACGAGTAAGTACTACTTCACTGTTCAATTACTTCTACACTGCTGGCGCTGTATGTGAACTTATTTTCTTATTGCATACCATTTAATAAGCAACCATTGGGTTCTACTCGTGCTCCTTAGAGTGACAACAAAGTGTCTGATTTTAATTAAGCGATAAGAGACCGATGGCCTCTGCGATCAAGCCTCCTTTGGGCGATAAGTGCACCACTCTTATCTAACATTTTACGTATTTAACTACATTCATTATTTTTTACTCAACGACATCTCTCCAATATATATAGGGGTTTCAAGGAATACGTCGAGCGGGAGGGACACGGCGACAAAAGGGCTCCAAGGTTGAGTATGTTAGCTTCAAGGTACAAGTGGCTATCATATATAAGATTTAGATTTTCGACATATTTTCTTTGTCTCTTAATTTATTTTCTTTCTTCACGATGTCATCAGCGGCGACGACCATTGTGGCTTGTATGTCATGCAACACATGGTGATCTTGATTGTCGGCTCGGACCGTTTCCCTAAGGTAGTACATGCATATACAATTAGTCTTTCACATGGAAATTTGAAAACTCAAATTAGAGCACTCGTTTCTATCTTGCGACATACCGTTATCCCCGGAAGAGTGTAAGCGACCTTGCACTCAACAAGATCTGAGACCACTTATGCGGTGGTGCTGGATAGAATGCTTGTCGGAGGACGAGCGGTTTAGAGATCCCAAAAGCTCCTACTAGACCGGATGTGAACAAATATTACATATCTGAATGCGATTGCATGTGTACTTATGGTTAAGCATGTTTACGTTCTATTTTGTTAACGAATGTGATATGTGTTTGTTGTAACAAAGTGTTCATGTTCTTTGAATGTGATATGTTATGCGTAATTTACGTGTGAATGTGATATGTGCATATTGTGTGGAATATGTCTTGATTAGAATGTGATAGCACACCACACCCCTTCATCTCTATCGATTCTCACAAGAAAATGATAGAGATGTGACGGTCATCTCTATCGGTTCTTTGAAAGAAGCGATAGGGATGATGAACTCATCTCTATCGGTTCTTCATAAGAAGTGATAGAGATGAGTATATTCATCTGTATCGGTTCTTTCAAAGAAGTGATAGAGATGATTATATTATCTCTATCGGTTCTTTTTAAGAAGCGATAGAGATGATACAGTCATCTCTATCGGTTCTTTATAAGAAGCGATAGAGATGGAATCCTCATCTCTATCGGTTCTTTATAAGAAGCGATAGAGATGATATCTTATCTCTATCGGTTCTTAAAAGAACCGATTGAATTCCATCTCTATCGCTTCTTTCTTAAGCGATAGAGATGGAATCCTCATCTCTATCGGTTCTTTTTAAGAACCGATAGAGATAAGATATCATCTCTATCGCTTCTTATAAAGAACCGATAGAGATGACCATATCATCTCTATCGGGCAAGAACCGACTGTAATAATGCCCGCCTCATCTCTGTCTCATGACTTTGTGTCACCACTAGAACCGACTGTGATGACGAAAAAGAACCGATTGTGATGTATATTTGTGTAGTAGTGAATACAAGATGCCTAAGCCAACAACTGATCAAGTAAGGCCAGCTAGACTTCCTACTTCTCCACTTCCAACAATACATGAGCCAAGTGCTCAAGAAGACACTGAGATAAATGCCAGTTCAGATTATGATGGTAGAGCTCCAAGTTATAGTTATCATACTCAGGAGCATTTCTCTCCAGCTCCTCTCTTCCCAACCCATTCACATACACCTACAGAAGTGGTGGGCTACAGCTGTGAGAATCTGAGCCATCAGATTTTTGGCCAGCTTGAAGGCATTGAAATTCTTGTCAGTTCAGAATCTCATCATGAAGATGAGGAAGTACACAAATTGCAAGAACTAGCAGCAACAGGTTCATGGAGGCACAAAGATTTCCATCAGCAGCCTATGAACATGAAGCAGGTGGATCTAGGCCTCCTCAGGAGCATATGCCAACTTTTACTCAGCAATCATCTGAGGATTCTCATCACTCTCACTACTCTCGGTTCTTTGAACGACCTTTGCTCATGATTATGGTGGCAATCATCTTGGTGGGACTCTTAGCGAGTTGGTTCACCTCTTTTGAGCAACGATACAATTCGATCTCGGACATGCTCAAGAGAGTTTTGAAGAAGAAAGAAGATTGGCGGCTCGGAGACACAATGAGCTAATGGCGACAAATCAACAACGGGAGATCTTGCAAAAGACCTATCAAGACCAAGCAAATCTCAGGGATGAAACTTATAAAAGGTTTGATATGATCAGAGGAAATCAATGGGATCTGAGAAAATGGATAGGAGAACTTAAGACTGAACAGTTGGTGGTCCAGAACAGATTATATGACATCAACAAAAAGCAGAATGCCCAAGATGCCAAAATCGACAACTTTGCTCAGACTGTACAAGAACTTTGAGAAAACTGGTAGCTGCTTGGACTGGCAAGGGGACGAACTTGAATACCTTAGGGACTTCTCTCAAGATGCAAGAAACAACTTAGTCTCCAATCAGGAGAAAATAGCACAGCTCTTGTTGGATCAGTCTAATGAGACTCAAGAGCTGATCAGAGATGCACAACATGATTTCAATGAGCTTTCTTTCAGTCCTCAGCCAGGTGATCCTGATTATCCCAGTTGGCATGATCAAGCTATGGCTGCTCCACATTCTGAATCTGACCAAGGGCAAGCACCTTCCTCTCCTGCAAGAAGAAGCACAAGTTCCAGAATGGCAAGCATGCTGAAGAGGACCTTTTCAAAACGCAAGAAGTAACCTTTTTGGCCATTGATGCCAAAGGGGGAGAAGAATAGAATAGTCCTCTCAGTAGAGCCTTCTCTCTTAGTAATCTAAGCTTGTTATAAAGAGCTTGTTATAAAAACTCAAGTCTTTTATGAATTTTGCTTCTCTTGATGATTTATGCATATGCTTCTTTTGGACCTATTTATATTTGTTTGATTTTATTTTAAGTTAATCTGAAAAACCCCTTCTGAATGATTCTGATATTGCTTTATGTGTTCAAATGAAATTCATCTCATGCATTTATTCAGGGGGAGTATAAAGTACTTGAGTCATTTAAACATTATCTGTTCTATCAGACTAACTTTTATATGCAGGAAAAGTAATTCTTATTTAGCTCTCTGAGTATAATATCAAAAATATTGTCATCAATCACCAAAAAGGGGGAGATTGAGAGCATCTAGGCCCCCTATTTTTGTCAATTATGCTTATTATGTAGGTTTTGGTGTTGATGATCAAGAAGGATACTAAGTAGAAGCCGACAACAGCCATATTTGAAGATCAAGGCTAAGGTGTTTGTTTCTAGTTTTGGCATGGGAGTTGATTCAAGTCATATAGCTAGAATCACCGTACTATTAAGAGGGATTATACATAAGAAATGATCTTGGTTCATATGCAAAATCACTAAGATTACTTGGAGCATAGGACATTTTATATCTCTCATCCAAAAATCCAGATCTTCCCTTTCTTAGCCAAAAAGAGTTCTCTCTCGGATCAAACATCTTGTTAGGCGCTCAAGAAATCAAAGTTCAAATCCTAACCGAGCGCACACCATGTACGTCGAACCGACTTTTTCAGTCCGGTGCTAAGAGATATCCTCTGATGTATTTCAACCGAGCGTACACCGTTCACGCCGGACCGATCTGAATTTAGAATTATATTTAGTCCGGCGTATGTTGTCCTTTCACTCTAGACGATCATTTTTAGTCCGGCGTTAAGAGTTTCTTAAACTCTAATCTTAACCAAGAACATGCTGTTTACAACGGACCAAATTCTATGTGTACGCCGGACCAACTTTCTTGGTCCGGCGCAAACTTGCTTCACTTAGATAAAACTAGTCGTTTTCCCATATACGCCGGACCAACTTTTTTGGTCCGGCGCAAACGTTGTTCGCTGGTACTCAAATGAAACAAGGCATGTGTACACCGGACTAACTTTTTTGGTCCGATGCAAACATTGTTTTGCTGGTATCCAAATAGATCAAAGCATGTGTACGCCGGACCAACTTTTTCGGTACTGCGCAAACATTGTTTTGCTGGTATCCAAATAGATCAAAGCATGTGTACACTGGACCAATTTTGTCGGTCCAGCACAAATTTTCTTTTACCAGTACATGTATACGACGGGCCGTTTTTTCGGTCCAGCGCAAATGGGTCACATTGGGTACAATAACGCTTCTCAAATCTTATATACGCCGAACAGACTTTTTCAATCCGGCGCACGTATATATTTCAACATGTGACTCATACACCTTAAAATTCTTATAAAAGAGGCAGTAGTTGACCTGTCTCATCCATCCTGCTAACCCTCAACGGGCAAATGGCAGGTACAATGGTTACTTCTGTTCAGGCTCTATATATATACAGTGCTTGAGTTCACAAAAAATATAGAGCTTTGCACTTACACATCCTTGATATTCTGAACAACGTTGACATCTTTCAAATCAATTACAACTCTTTGATCTTTAGAAATCTCTGAGTTTCATTCTATCAAAGAGTTCGAACTTCAACTCAGAAACCAAAACACTCATTCTGAACATTTAGTGTTCTTGCTCCAAGCTGAGTCTAGTTTGCATCTAGCTATTGAACCGAGAGACAGGGCTTGTGGATAGTTTATTACTCTTTTAACTAGCTGTTCCTAGATGGTTGGAGAAGTTGTTGATGCGACCTATCCAAAAGGGATTGTGGAAGGCCACCATTGCTGTGAAAGGTTGAGACTCACCTCATCGGAGTGGTGGAAGAGTCAAGCTAGTGAAAGACCAAAAGCCATTGAGATTGGCTATTTGGTGGAGCAATACATCTGAATAAGTGCTTTTGATTAAGCTATACTTCTGAAGAAGTGCTCTAACGGGGACGTAGGAGTTTAAGCTCTGAACCTCGGTGAAAAATCTTTGAGTCTTCCTGTTATTGGTTTATCTTTGTTTGTTCCTCTTATTGTCAGTTCTCATTCAAGTTCTTCTCTATACAAATCTTACTGAAACAGAGTTGTGCTGAATCTTTTACTAATTGTTTCTGTTAGTATTTTTATTGAGAAAAGTTTTTTCATAAGAATTAAAAAGTTTTAAAGTTGCCTATTCACCCCCCCCCCTCTAGGCCAATTTGATCCTTACAGCATCAAGAGTGCCCTCGCCGAGAAAAAGGTGGTTGCCAAGCTACCTACTCGGCGTGTCCGGTTGGCACCGTGCCTTTGGTGGTGCGGTGTGCGACGAGTGTTGTGTGGGGGATTGCAACGTCGTTGCAACTCCTATCTTCATCACTTCTTGTGGTGGGAAGTGCACCAATAGTGTCCCACGTTGATGGCCCTCTCCATCGGCAACTTCCTCGAGGTCGAGAAGTACTAAAGCCCTCACGCCTTCACCATCAACCGTTGTCAAACCATGCTGAGTTCCCATGCAAGGCATCGCATTTGTTAGTTGAAGTGGGGCTACAAAGGGCTGCAATCATGGCCACTACTGTAGCTTGAGGACGAGCTGCATATCCAGGAGGGGTGTAATGTCATGTGCTAGAATTACTGTTCATGCGTATATTCATGCGCGTGAACAATACTCGCGGTACCGTAGCAACCATGTGAGTGCAGGATTAGATTAGTTAGCATTGAGGTAAGATTGGTTTCCTTTAGATAAGATCAGTTTCTTCAAATTAGAGATTGCATTAGTTAAAGATAAGATTTGCATAATTAGTGAGGACTCCTCTATGCTGAGTTCGAGGGGCTGTGCATGACATAGACGGAGTTGGTCGACGATTTCACCATCCGGTTGATGACAATCATCAACAAAATCGAAGGGCTTGACAACAAGATAGAGGAGAGCTATGTGGTGACAATATTCCTCTGTGCAGTCTCTGGAAAGTTCTTGCAAACTGTCTCCACCATTAAGCAGTTCGGCGACCTCAAGGTGATGACAATTGAGGAGGTGGTCACTTGAAGGCACATGAAGAACGGATTAGGGGATCCGACGGCAGTCAAGATGAGCACCTACTATTAACTCGTGCCGAGTGGGAGGCCCGATCGTTAAGGCGAGAAGGTGAGGACTTCTCCAGCATCTCTAACGGTAGTGGTAGCCGAGGCCGCAGGAACAGAAAATTTGGCAAGGCAAAAGTGAGGTGCTATAATTGTAATGATTATGGGCACTTCGCTTCGGAGTGTCGCAAACTAACATAAAAGAGAGAAGCAGTGCAAGTTGAGAGTGCATCGAAAAATCCTCTTCGTGTTTCTGTGTGTTCATCATCTCCCCTGTGAAAGTGTGTCCACGCGAAATTGAATGTGCAATCCTAGATTAGTTCCAACAATTGGTATCAGAGCCATATGTGCTTCCTCACGAAAACGAGGATGACAAAATCCGAGTCTCTATCATCGTCAAGTCGTGTCATCGGCGAAGGAGAATTGGATCCGCGGTCGAAGTTGGAGTCACTGGCAGCGAAAAGGTGATGGTGATGGCATGGAGGTCATCGTCGCAAGAAGAGCCATGGTTTGTTGAATACCCAAGGTCATGCCGAGGATAGATAGAGGTCCGAGTCTCCGTCTTCATAGAGTTGTCACCAGCGGAATAGCCACAACGAAGAGGAGAGAAGAGAAAAGCCTCGGCTAGGTAGTTGCGGTCATGCGCCAAACTCTGTGAATAAGTTTGTTCTCTGTGTTCATCTCCTTCAAGTGAGAAGTTGTAGTGTTTATCTTCTTCCTTGTAATAGCATGTGTTCTTGTGTGAGTTGAGTCCATGAGATAGAATGAGTGATCCAGGGGTTGTGCCAACATTCATGGTGGAGAAGCGGTTGTGTTGGTTCAGCAACACGAAAGGTGAGCTTGTGTTGCTAACTCGTGATAAGGTGGGAGACAAAATTTATTGAAGATGTGTCAGAAGATCTGTCTTTGAATTAGAAGATGCAATAAGATTAAGGGAGTGATTGTTAAATTAATCTTGTTGTGCTGTGTATGAGCACCACGCAGTTAGTTGAATAAGACATGCATTTGTTAGTACGAGTCAGGTAGCTTCGTGTGCATGAGAATTAGTTGATTAGTTAGTGTGTTGCGTCAAACATGCATGCAGTGTGTGCACGTTGTGAGTATTACGCTGCACATATTTGATTCGAGTCAGTGGAACAAGTCTTCCGGGTGGTTGCGTGAGTTTAGGATCGAGTTAGTTACTCGACGTTGAGTGTGTATCCCTTACTTAACTATTTATTAGCAAGAGAATAACAGAAAGAAAGAGCTGGGGAAACTCTCCGTGTGTTATTGTTTTTCTTCCTGTGTGTTCTAGAAAGAGGTAACTATGTGTAAGTTCTCTTCAGGGATTGGATCAACAAAGATATGCGATTGATTTAGTTGGAGTCGGCTCTATATATATCGTTATCTATTTAGGAATGAAGAGGAATTAATCAGTCTCTCCCAAGGTTCTTCACCCTTGTCTATAGTGTAATCTCTCATCCTACCAAGCCAACACCGCCTGGCCTTCCTCGCAGTGGTATTTATCTGTTATGAACTAAGGTTCATGACAGATAGTAGCATAAGACGAGGCCTATTACCTAAAGTTCCTGCAAGGAGATATCACTGGAAGCAGAGAAACCAAACTTTTGACCTTGGGTCCTTTTCTTGAAACCTATAGGCAGCAGAGGTGCACATCAGGATTTACTGTAACTATTCATCCACAAGTAGTAGATAAGTACTAGCCAATCCACCCTTATCGCTCGTGTTCTTTCTCCTTGCTGCTCTTCTGGTTACCATCGTTGATGGAAACATCTGACAAGTTGTGGTTCTTTGCAAGGGCCCTCAGGTTGTCCATCAACTCAGCTCGGCTTAAGACGTGTGGAGTGTCCCTCAGGTTGTCCATCAGCTCAGCTGGGCTTAAGATGTGTGGAGTGTTCTCCGACGATGTAGGCGACGTGCTAGGTGCTTTGTCGTCCAAGTCAAGCTTCGTGAGGGACCTCAGGTTGTCCATTAGCACAGCTTTGCTGAAGCAGCACAGGGTGCTGCTTTCTGACAATCTTGCCGACAGGCCAGGTGGTACATCATCTATGTTCAGCTTTAGCCGTGCCGCTGGGCTCTCACCAATTTCATTTTTGGCTTTTCGCTTCTTCTGTTGGACAGCCTTCTCCGCAGTATTGGCTGGCTTTGGGGTGGCTGTGTGCAGGGTGATTTCCTTGACTAACTTGAGCTCGGGCATCTTCAGAGAGGTTGGCACAACGATACCATAGGCAGAGTTGGCAGCAGCACTGGTTGACTTTGGGGTTATTGCCCGTGAGGTGTTGTCCTTGACCAACTTGAGCTGGGGCACCTTTGGAGCAATCGACAAAGCGGTACCATCGTCTGCATTGGCAGCAGTGCCGGCTGGCTTTGGGGTGACAATCAGTAGTGTAATGTCATTGACCAACTTGACACAGGGCACCTTTGGAGGGATCGGTGCATCTGTACCATCGTCCGTGTTGGTGGTACAGCCAGCTGGCTTTGGGGTGGCCGTTCGCGGGGTGATGTCCTTGACCAACTTCAGCTGGGGCACCCTTGGAGCGATCGGGGCAGCAGTACCACCGACTCGCTTTGGGGTGGTCGTCTGAGGGGTGATGTCCTTTACCAACTTCAGCTGGGGCACTTTCAGAGGGATTGGGCAAATGGTATCAACATCTGCATTGGCGGCATCCCCGCCATTGCACAAGGTGTCCTCTGGTGCAGAGCTTTCTAATCTACCTTCTCTTTCCGGTGGTTGAAATTTCTCCAAACCAATGTCGTCAAGGCCTGAGGCCACCGAAGGAGAGTGTGAACCACCAAGCATTGTGGCACTCCTGGTGTTGGACGGTGTCTTGTGGCCAAAGTCAGGGGTCGCCGGCATGGACCCTGCTGCCAAATCTGGTAAAAGAACATAATGAACATATCAGATGAATGCATGCATAGATTAAAGACAGAGTAATTAACATTAAAAAAACGACGTAACAAAAATTTCAATCTGTTAACAGTTAATTGGTCATAGCTTGTGCATCATACTGGCAGCAACTAACAATGAATGAACTTCCACACCGCAACTGCAACTGCAATTTACAAAACAAGTCAGAGAAACCTAGTATTATACAAATCTGATGCTTGAGATTTCCGAATACAATGGTGTCCCCAGATTTTCTCAGTTGAATAATGCAATTTGTTATACAATGAATCAGAACCTGTACAACTCCAATATTACAAGAACACAAACATTTAAATGGAGTAACCTCAACCTGATCAACATCAACTTAAGAAATTGTGCATACAAATATGCTGATAGTTAATATCAGCTCAGGAAACTTCTAGCATAATTTCAATAAAAAAAATGGTCATAAGACACTGTTTATATGACATACTAAAACACACGAACTTAGTACCATGAGATGCAAACCTCTTCCTGCAGCAATAGCACCACTGTTACACCAAGATGCAGAGTCTGGATGTTCATTAGATTTCCAAGCAAATGAATTCTACCACAACTGCTACCATACCACTGCCATCTGGGAGCTACATACGTGAGTTCCAGAGGCTAGAATAAAACGTGGTTATTGATTTAACGTTTCAGCTGACTGTGAAATTTTATCCAGAATATGTTCAGCCATATGGTATAGGGGCTCTATCCAAGGCAACTCCCATACATGGATAACAAACACTGCGTCGTAATTCAGGTTTGTTGTTGTTCAGCAGTGATCGCAGCAGCATTTTCCTCCTTTCTTACATAAGCACCAATATTTGTCTGCAGTGTTATTGCAGATGTGGCATTGGATTCAATCCTAATACCTATGAACTAAATTTTGGGTCTTTCGATCTCTCTCGCCAGTACCAACTCTACCCCGATAATCGCACATTTAATCAAGCAGCAACTAATCAATTTCGTCGAAAGAAACCAACCACCACATAATCCCACGCAAATTAGCATTAACTGGGCCATTGTATTCATTTCGTTGAGTTCACCTGCCCATAAAAAAAACAGCTTCAGATACCGCCTGTCTTCCTATTCCTCCGCCCCTGTCACCTGCGCCGTTGCGACGCGTCACTACTCACCATCACCAGCACCAGCACCAACCCCGCCGCCGCCAACGCCGACCGGAACCCTAGCACCGACTCGTCGCTCGCCGCAGATCAGCGGCCACGCGGTGCGAGCCCCTCGGTGGACACAAGACACAGTATCAAATCCTACTTCTGGGGGGCCGACGAGGCGGCGCTTAGCGGCAGCGCGGTGGGTGGGAGAGGCGGAGACGACGACCGGAAGGAATGGATTTGGGGAGGTGGGAAGCAAAGAGGCCAGTGAATGGAAATGGGAATGCACGCGCCCAGGGAGTAGCAATGGGAGTTGAACTGTGGAAGCTGAGATTGGAAATGCCGAAATAGACAGGAGAGCATGGGGCTGGGAAACGAGATATTTTGGACTTCCGAAGTAGATTTGCACACTTGCACTTCCGACTAGGGCCGTAAAAAAAAGCTCGAGACTCCCGAGTTACTAGAGCTCAGCTCGCGAGAGAATGAGTCGAATTCGAGCTCGAACTCGTGAGCTTAACCGAGCCGAGCTCGAATAGTTCGTAAGCCTACTCGAGTTTAAACCGAGCTTCCTTAAATCGAGCTTTCTCTAGCTTGTTACCGAGCCTTCTCGAGCCGAGCTTAATCGAGCTTGTTACCGAGCCTACCGAGTTTACCAGAATTACCGAGTTTACTCGAGCTTACTCGAGCTTATCAAGCTTACCGAGCCTACTCGAGCTTGGACCGAGCCGAGCTCGAGCCTAGGTCGAGGCTCGAACCCGAGCTCGAGCTCGAGCCGAGCCTTACCGAGTTCGAGCCTGGAGGGCCAAGCTCGCTCGAGTTCAGCTCGTTTACAGCCCTACTTCCGATCGGAATAGTAGATACTTTCAGCCGTTTTTTTACGAAAAATAAGTTCAGTAAAATCGTAGATCCTTTTAAATAAATTTTAGATAAATAAAAAAAATATGTAATTATGTCTAGATCTTTTCAACCGCTTTTTACGAAAAGGACCTTTCAGTTCGGCAAAATCGTGCATCCTTCGTGAAAATATCCCAGATAAATACAAAAAAAATAGCGTAATTACGTTTATATCCTTTCAACTGTTTCGCGTGTTTTCTCGATTTGCTCGTGTAGGGGAGCGACGATCACGGCGTGACACGTCGTGGTCACTCATCTAGTTCTTTTATATAATTAGCAGCAAATATGCAATGGTGTAAATGCTAGATTATATCAATCCGGGGCTAAATTATATTCAGACAAATAGTATACCATTTGAAATTTGGGAACATGTAATGTTGCTCCCTAATTTTGTTTATCAACCTACCATTATCACTCCTCACTTTAGTCCTATCAAAAGGGGAAAAATTATCTCCACTCTTACTACTTAATCTTTTCTTTGCATCATGCACACCGTAGTAGCTAACATCTATAAATCTATCATCTTACAGAAAGATCTTCGATCGATAATTTTGTGTTCCAGGTCATCGTTGTGTTTTTTAAAATTGATATGTTTCCGTTTTGTCTAGCGATCATATATGAAATAAGGAAACATGTTATGATATATATTTCTGTTTGCACCAGAAATTGGCAGATATAGTCAAATTCGACAGTCCAGAGTCAACAAGATGCAGCCAGGATAACGGATCAGAGATATTTGGAAATGGACTAGATCGTTAAGAAAAGTACACTCCAAATAGAGACCGATATAGTTTCTAACTAACGTATAGTACTTGGTTTCTATCGGCCGGTGGATATAAAAGGCGGACGAGGGCAAGCTGCGAGAAACACACCAATCAAATCCACAAGTCTACATCGTTTTCTTTTCTTGTCAACTTGGAGTAGTTCTGTAATTTAATCTTTTTGTAGTCCGATTTTGATCAATAAAGTTGCGTATTGCCGATTATTGGTCTTCATCGATTACACCCCAGGTTCGATTTGCTCTGATTTTGTTGCGCATCGCCTTCTTCAGAGTCAATCTACCTTTACCTTCCGATTAGCCTTGATCGGCTAATTGGACTTACTTTTTTATCTCAATTTGATCGGCTTTTTTAGCTGATTAGGTCTAAGCCGATTAATTCTCGAGATCGGCTTTGATTGAATTTTACGTTTGTCCTTACCGATTGCAGGGTTAAATCGGTTGGCATGCTTTGAACCAAGTGTTCGTCTGGTGTGCTGTGGCCAAGAACCCTACTTCAAATTTTTGGCACCAACACACTCTTGGCACACCCAGTGGGACGTGCAATGTCTTCATTAGGGAAGTCGATTCCACCATCCGATCTCAATACTGAAGCTATAATCGTCCCTACGCTAGACGATCTAACGCCAGAGCAGCGTAAGGAAATTGAAGATCGAAAGGCCGCTCTTGAAGAGATGATGTTAAATTGTTACCAAAAGACTCGACGTGGAGTCACTCAAAAAACCGTGTTGCCGACGGTTAACGCCCTTGGTGATGTAGGCGTTATAGATGGTCCGATAAGTCAATATCTGCCCGCTCAAACCAAACTATCGGCTATGATTAATCAATTTGTACACCATGCTCTGATAAACCAATCATCGGCTCTCGTTACAACACTTAAGCCAATGATTGCGAATAGTGTGAAAACTATCGCTTAGGAGTTGGCCTCATCTGGGAGTTTGCTTGACCCAATGCAAGCTCTGCCAAGTTATCCTGTTTCTTCAATAGCACAAAATACGCAGAGTACGTCAGCCGATCCTAAACCATCGACTATAACCTCACCCCCAACCATGATGCCAACTCATCCTACCATCATATTGCCACGAGATCCTCAGTAAAGTGGGGTAAAACATTATCAGGCATATACCGACACTGCTAAGTTATATGCATCGGCTAATTTACCGTCATCGGCTCTATTTTACGCTTTTCCATAATCGGTTCTACAGCCGATTGAATCTGATAGGTACCCACAATACCATGAGCCTATCCCGCCTAGGAATACGGATCCATACAGGCTAGTAACCTATTTAGAACCCTTTGCCCAATTACCGGAGCCACCGATTAGGAGGAGCGATGGATACGACCAATACACTCACCACCCGTCGGCTCAGTTCAATCGGCAGCCCGAGTTTGCACTGGGGGGCAGAACGCCAATTATGACCAACATTATCAAGGGCCTACCGTCCCGTTGACCAATAGTGTTAATTAGGCCGATCAGATTTCTGCCGTATTAAGGGATCAATTCGGCATACAGCCAAAAGGGAAAGTCATCGGCTATAGAAAGTCGTATCCCGATTATATAGACCGTATGCAGTACCCGCACAATTTCAAAGTCCCAAATTTCGCCAAGCTCTCCGGAGATGATTCAATTACGACACTAGAATACGTCGAACGCTTTATCGCTCAATGTGGCGAAGCAGCTCGTCCGCCGGGCTAAAAATCATATTGTTCCCATTATCGTTATCGGGAGCTGCTTTTACTTGGTTTACTAGTCTGCCTCCAAATTTGGTTCATTTATGGAATGATTTGGAAAGCCGATTTCATGAGTACTTTTTCTCTGGCAGTCTGGAACTCAGGATTTTTGATTTGAGCTCCGTCTGCCAGAAATTCGGAGAATCGTAGCTGATTACATTAAAAGATTTAGGGAAGTTAGGAATCGATGCTTTAGTGTCACGTTACTTGACAATCAACTAGCAGATTTGGCTTTCCAAGGGCTAATTCCACCACTCAGGAAAAAGTTTGGTGGACAAGAGTTTACTGATTTAAGCCACCTGCTTCATCGCGTATCGGCTCAAGAAAGTCGATTTCCAGATAACAGGGGATTCAGGGATAGATTCAAAGCAAACGGCAACAATAAAGAAAATGACAAGGCTAAAGTTAATATGGTCGACCATTGTCTCAGTGAATCCTCTGAAGATGATGAAGCAGAGGTAAATATAGCCGAATGGGTTAAAGGGTCTAAAAAAATCTTTAGTCTGTTCCTGGCTTAAGCCGACTAAGAATAAGTCGGAGGTAAAATATGCTTTCGATGTGTCAAGTGCGACCGTATTTTTTATTTACTTTTGCAAGAAAAAATAGGTATTGCAAGTGGCATCATTCTTTTTCTCATAATACTAATGATTGCAATATTTTTCGTAAGTAGATCCAACCGGCTATTGAGGACGGTCGGCTAAAATTTGCGAATAAGCCGACCATGCAAGTTGACATTGACCCGTTCCCTATAAACATGGTACAATGTTCAAGCAAGGGAAAAGAGCCAATGCACAGTGAAGAACCAAGAAGGGTTCGGCGAGTCGATGTTCAACCAACCTCGGGTGGCAATCAGACATTGAAAATTACGATCGGTTCGTTACAAATAGAAGCCGATCATGAGGGCAAGAACTCAAGGACTGTCAAGCCTAAGGGAGACCCGCAAGTTGGCAAATCGTATAAAGTGGAAAACTTGCCGCCAAGGAGACCAGCTAATAGGCCTAAGCCAACGTTTTCTTAATTACTGGAGAAATATGAAAGAATGAACAATCGGTCGCGATATCCTCCGCGTCGGCCAGACAATTTATACTGGCCTGAAAACTTGGAAAGGGCTCATCAAAGGTGCCCCTTTTGGCAGTTTTGCTGGGAAAGGGGAGTAGCACTGCCATCGCCGTACACATGCCCAATGGAACACTATCCTCAGGATGATTGGCCTAGACGATTGGCCAAAGATAGGTTATCTAGGCCGATACGGGCTCGTCCCAACAAAAGTTATAGGAAGCGGATTCAGAAGAGAATTTCTCTACCGAATCAGGTTAAGATCCAAACGGGGTCAGGTTTTGCAATTTAGGAAGATCTAGCTGGCAAAATACGTAAGTCAATCGAGCCCAAACCAAGGTGGTGTCCACCTGGTCTCAACCGTTCATAGCGCACACAGTTGCAAAGACTAAGAACTCAAGAGATTAGAGAGGCTGATGAAGAGAAAGAGAGGGATCGAACCTTCAATGAGCTTCGGCCAATCAAAACTACTAAAAAGGGGTGGAGGAAGAAAGAGCCGGCTGAAGAAGACTTTGATTCAGCCGATGACCTGGATTCTCCGATGATACGAGATGATACTCCTCCGATAGATATCAATATGATGTTTACGCTACCGGCCGAGTCCAAAATAAAAACGGAATCGGCTAAAGGAACCTTTGCTCAGCTGTGTTTGGGGGCTCAAGACGTAGTCTTCAAAAACCTGTGACGTTCATCGGTATCTCAAGCCGCTATACCTAAAGGGACATATAAACAGCAAACCAATTTCACAGATGTTGGTAGATGGAGGAGCAACAGTTAACCTGATGCCATACACCACATGCAAGAAGCTGGGTAAGTCTGATGAAGACTTAATCAAAACTAACATGGTTTTAAATGACTTCACAAGCGATCCCACCGAAGCTAAGGGCGTTATGGTAACAGAATTGACTGTCGGCAACAAAACATTGCCGATTGCTTTCTTTGTAATAGATGCCAAAGGCAACTATAGTGTATTGCTCGGAAGGGACTGGATACATGCAAATTGTTGCATCCCGTTGACTATGCACCAGTTGCTCATCCAATAGAACGAAGATGAGGCCGAAGTTGTCCCAGCCGATACATCAGCTTATATTGCTATGGCCAGTCTAGATGCGAATTGGCAACATGAAGAAGCTGAGTGCATATCAGGCAAAGTATTGGATGATTGTGATTTCATGTGCACCAGCATGGCAGGACTTATGTCGACCAATGTTAGGCCCAACACGTTTGATAGGACAAGTGAAGTTTTGCGCCGATGGGGTCCGACCAAACAATAAGGGCACTGCAAAACAAAATGCAAAGCTATCGGCAAATGACGGATAGCTATGAGGCCATTGAAGATTTTTAAGAAATCGAAAAGTTAGGCTAAGGATTCACATCGACTGATCTGCTTGAGGAAGTCGACATAGGGGATGGCGATAGAAAAAGACCTACTTTTATTAGTGCAAAATTAGATGCAGAATATAAAGAGAGGTTGGTCGGAATACTTAGGAATTATAAGGATTGTTTTGCTTGGGAGTACCACGAAATGCCTGGTTTAAGCCGTCAGCTTGTTGAACATCGGCTACCTGTAAAGCCAGGTTATCGGCCGTTTAAACAATCTCCTCAGAGGTTTAATCTGGCTTTGTACAATATTATAAAGGAAGAAATAGAACGATTGCTAGAGGCGAAATTTATCAGGCCTTGCCGATATGCTGAATGGGTTTCAAATATTGTTCCGGTGATGAAGAAAAACGGAAAGCTTAGGGTGTGTGTCGACTTCAGATATTTGAATAAAGCCACACCAAAAGATGAGTACCCGATGCCAATAGCAGATATGCTTAACGAAGCTGCATCGGGGAATAAAATTATTAGTTTTTTAGATGGTAATGCCGGATACAATCAGATATTTATGGCAGAAGCCGATATACCTAAGACCGCCTTTAGGTGTCCTGACGCGATAGGGTTATTTGAGTGGACGGTTATGACATTCGGCTTAAAAAACACTGGCGCAACCTATCAGTGGGCCATGAATATGATTTTCCATGATTTAATCGATCATATTGTCGAAATATACATTGATGATGTTGTGGTAAAGTCAAGGAATGACTTACAGCACTTGGCCGATTTAGAGAAAGTTTTCCAGAGTACGAAAGCGCATGGCCTGAAAATGAATCCGTTCAAGTGCGCATTTGGTGTGTCGGCAAGACGATTTTTGGGCTTTATGGTTCATGAGAGGGGAATCGAGGTTAGCCAAGAAAGGGTTAAGGCTATAACCAAAACGAAGCTACCGACATGCAAGAATGAGTTACAAAAGTTATTCGGCAAAATCAACTATCTTTGGCAATTTATTTCAAATCTTTCTGGTCGGATTCGAGTGTTTACCCCTTTGCTGAAATTGAAAGAAAATCAAGAGTTTGTTTGGGGAGTTGATCAGCAAAAGGTTTTTGATGATATCAAGGGATACTTGATTAATCCTCTAGTCTTGGCCGCACCACGTAAAGGTTTTCCTTTCAAGCTATACATATCGGCCGAAGAGGAAACTATCGGAGCTGTCCTAGCACAGGAGGATGATGGTAAAGAAAGAGTAATCTTTTATTTAAGTCGACGCTTATTGGATGCAGAAATCAGATACCCTTTCGTCGAAAAGCTATACTTATCTTTATATTTTGCCTGTACAAAGCTAAGGCATTATATTTTAGCATCGGCTTGTAAGGTAATGTGCAGAACTGATGTTATAAAGTATATGTTATCAGCTCCAATTCTACGAGGTTGACTTGGTAAATGGGCTTATGCCTTGATAGAGTTCGACCTGTCCTATGAATCAGCTAAGGCGGTTAAGGGACAGGTTATAGCCGATTTTATAACAGGTCACGATACCTATGACGATCTAGTTTCTATTTCCCCGTGGCAGCAGTTTTTTGGCGGATCAATATGCAAGGAAGGTGATGGTATTGGTATAGTGTTCATCTCACCTAAGGGTCACAATTTTGAGTTTGCATTTTGGCTAAATAGACGATGCTCTAATAATCAGGCAGAATACGAGGCACTGCTCAAAGGCCTGCAGTTGTTGGAAACTATTGGAATATACACTGTTGAGGCTTATGCGACTCCTTATTAGTTGTGCAGCAAGTCAAAGGAGAGTACCAATGTCACGATGAGGTGTTACTCAAATATTTAGGACAGTGCCTTGATGCAATCAACTCATTTACTTCATTTTCTCTTAGCCATATTCCTCGGGAAATGAACTTTAGGGCTAATCTATTGGCTCAGCAAGCGTCAGGGTATAAGGACTACTTTAGGGCTAATCTATTGGCTCAGCAAGCGTCAGGGTATAAGGACTTTAACCGATATCAAAGGCCTGAGGTGGTTGATAAAGCAGTGATGTGCGTTGATACCGACGATTGGAGAACACGGATAAGAGAATACCTTATTGATCCATCTAAGCTGACAAAACGCAAGATAAGACAACAGGCATTAAAATACGCAGTCCTAGATGGAATATTGTATTATCGGACGTTGGAAGGACTATTATTGAGATGCCTTGGAGCTGATGAAGCAAGAGTAGTGATGGGCGAAGTGCATGAAGGAATTTGCGGATCTCATCAATCGGCTCATAAGATTAAATGGATACTTAGACGTACAGGGTATTTTTGGCCAACAATGCTGGAAGATTGCTTCTGATATTATAAGGGGAGCCAGACCTGTCAGAAGTTTGGCAATGTACAGCTTGCACTAGCATCGGCTTTGCATCCAATCATCAAACCGTGGTCGTTCAGAGGATGGGGGATAGATGTAATCGGCCAAATATTTCCTGCTTCAAGTAAAGGCCATAAGTTTATTTTGGCCGCGACCGATTATTTCTCCAAGTGGATTGAGGCTATATCCCTTACAAAAGTTACAAGTGTTGAAGCTATCGGGTTTATCAATGAACACATTATTCACCGGTTTGGTATCCCACAGACTATCATGATCGATCAAGGCATAGTGTTCATGTCCAATGTGTTTCGAGCTTTCGCTAAAAGTTTGGGCATCAAATTACTTAACTCGTCACCGTATTACGCTCAGGCTAATGGACAAGCCGAGTCGTCCAATAAAATGTTGATTAAACTGATTAAACGCAAAATTGAGGAAAAGCCGAGGAATTGGCATTCAACATTATCAGATTCATTATGGGCCTATCGGCTAGCGTACCATGGATCAACTAAACTTTCGCCTTATCAGCTGGTTTATGGTTAGGAAGCTGTTTTGCCCGTAGAGATCAACATTGATTCTATTCGTGTGGCTAAGCAGAATGAACTGTCGGCTCAAGATTACAAAGGGTTGATGGTCGACAATCTAGATGACTTGGCTGAGATACGTTTAGCTACAGTAGATCAGCTTAAGAAAAACAAGCTGAGAGTGGCTAGAGCATACAACAAGAAAGTCATGATCAAGTCTTTTAACAAAGCTGATTTGGTATGGAAAACTATACTACCTATTGGGTCGAAGGATAGCCGATTTGGTAAGTGGTCCCCTACGTGGGAAGGGCCTTTTAAAATTAATCAGTTTGTTGATGGAAATTCGTATATACTTGAAACTTTGGAGGGGTTAGTTCTTCCTAAGGCGATCAACGGGAAATACCTGAAAAAATACTACCCTAGCATATGGATAGGGTCTTAGCGGATGGAGAAAAGGGACTTCATCACAATCATGAACACAAATACGATAAGAAAATATAGTCAATTAAACAGCCGATTACAAAAGCATTACAAAAGTATAGTTCCAAAAGACTAGCATCTTCAGAGGTTTTTCATTATAAATTAGCACTGCAGGCTAGAGCCATGAAGTCTTGCGCCCAAAGATGACAGGGCGCCTGCAGCCTTGGCAATAGTGTCTTGCACCTCGTCGACTATGAGCTGGTCCTCTTTAGCATTTCCTGGCACAGGAGTTACCTTGGTCGATTGTTTTTTCACATTTACCATGGCCATGGCAATACCAAGTTTTTGCTCTTTGATTGCCGATGAGGTCTTCTTCATGGTTAGTTGGCTTTTTAGGAGTTGCTTTTCAGTCTCGGCCAATTCTTCTAGAAGAAATTTCTTGGTCATCTCAAGCTTCGAGATAGACTCTTTGCTAGCCTTGAGCAGCTAAGCGTCGAAGTCAATTTTTTTGTTTCTTTGCCTTAGCATCAGCCACCAACTCATCCAAAAGCTTTTGATCAACCACTTGTGTGTTTACGTTGGGTGATTCTTGCCTGGGCAGCATCCACTAATGCCTTCTTCCCATCCAAATGGCGGACATTTAGCAGTGCCTCCATCGCCTCCGGAGGTAAGTTAGCTTCAACGGTTGCCATGGCATCACGAATCGGCTGGTTGTTGGCAATAATCTCCGATTGAGGCCTCATCACCATGTCAAAGAGTTTGTCGAGCCGCTCTTGCATCCCTGGAGCTGAAGTCACTGCAGTCGATGCCTCTTTAGATACTTCAAGAATTTTTCTTATCTTTGCATCATAATCATCTATGGCCATGATCTCTGGGTCATCTAGATCGGCCAAAGTGAAGCCCAATAAGTCCATTGGATCGGATGATTCTGGGACCGCAGCGACTATTGGGGCCGGTGGCATCGGCTGAGAAGAGGGAGGTAGAGTCTCCAAAGCACAGGCAGATTGGCTAAGATGTTTGCCACTTGCACCGATGCGGTCGGCTGTATAAGATAGTTTAAAAAGGTTAAGCCAACAACGCAATGGTCTTCATTATATAGCACATGAAGGAAATAACTTACCCCTGTAGTAGCCGATGCGTGTGGAGAGCTTTCTGCACTCTGCTCCTGAAGTTTTGGACCCTTTTTGGCGGGCGCTTTGGTCGATTTAGCCTTCTTCTTTTCTGGGAAAAGATCGGCTGAGTTAGTGTCTTAAAGAATAAAGGCTGAAGTCATTCATCGGTCAAAATATACTTACTGGGCTACTGTTGTTTCTCAAGGTCCGACAGCAAAGGACTTTGGATACCCAATGATCCTGAAGTATAGCCCGTGGCTTTAAATAGGCCACGATGGCCGTGTCAGGCGCGGATACCACCGCGCAAGCGACGCAACGGCAGCGGAGTCCGAGCTCCACTCGACGAGCGACGTGGTAGCTGTTAGTGTTATGCCCTTGAGGCAATCATTTAGATGATTGTAACATGACTATGTTTATGAATAATATTATGATTATTGGTCCAATGAATGTATATCATTGTATTGATCAACAAGTATGTGACTTGCTTATGAAGCTCTTTACTTAATGATGTAATTCGATAAATATCTCTGATCGGATTTCATCGTATAGGACAACGATGAATAGATCAGCACATGTAGTGATCGATGATCATGCTTCATAGATCATGGGATACGGAGATATCATCTATACATTGTGGACGCATGTTAAAGAACATGGGTTAGATAGACCCATGATGGGACAACTGCGAGAATGTTTCATTCTTATGTGTCATCGATGTATCTCATACCTAGTAGATGTATGATCCTTAGACTTGAGATTGTCATATTCCTACATGTGTAATAGTTTTCCTTGGGGCTATCAAACACTACTTCCTAACCGGATAGTTATAAAGGTAGCTTTCATGTTTACTATGAAATGTGCAGAGGGAAGTGGCGATCAAGATGGAATTTGCCACTCCAATGAAAGGAGATATATGACAAGGCCACTCGTGTGATATGATTAAGGAAGTGCATGGCCATGCCGTGATTGAGAGTCAATCACAACTTATTAATATATCACGGATCGAGAGATGGATTGAATCATCAAAGGATGACATGCTTCTCACCTTGAGATCAATCTTCATATACTTGGCAAAGGGATTATTGCATGAGTACTTTTGATAGGTTACGTCGATTTGATCATAGTATGTTTGGGAGTTGGCATACTTTGCAAGAAGCGCTACCAACTATTGGATTGAAAAGGAGTTTTCGAATCCATGTCCAAGCGTCGTGAACTGCAGGTCACACACTTAATGGTGGGGCGCATTAAATTGGATTGGATCGTAATTAATGAACCTCGTGGGCTTAGCACTGATGGGCCCTAGTTTAGGTTTCATCTTGTGGCTATATAAGGAGGGAGGAGGAGGCGCGGTGTGCTTTCCCACGGTTTAGGAGTGATTCACTCGAAACCCTAGCCTACTCCTCTCGCTGCCCTGCCGAGCGACCGGTGCTTGCACACGCGCCGCAGCGTTCCATCTCTGGGCGTGTGGACTCTGCGGTGGCGCTGCTGCGGCTGCGGCGTGGGAGGGCGATCCACGGCAAGGCGAGGGCGATCCACTACATCGGCGCAACGATTGCGGCGAGGACGATCCACTACATCGGCGAAGGATTCCGCAATGCGCGTCTAGTGGTAATCTTATCTATGATCCCCTTCTTGCGAGTAGCTTTACGGTTTCGCGGTAGATTTTTTTGTGCTAGCGTAGCATACCGCGTTCCTCTTGATGGTATCGAGCCATCTCGTATAGTTTTGTGATCTGGATGTTGCACATATGATGTGTAAGGTTAGTAGATTGGATCTATTACTTGTTCGATCGGTTCATGTGATGAATTGGTGGCGGCGACCATCGATGAGATCGATCGGTTTAGGGTTTGAGAAAAGTGCAAACCGACTCAATCTTGATTTGGGTGAGTCCGTTCATGGTGCGACGTTAGCCTTACGGTCGGGTTACCGCCATCGGGGTTTCGAAAGCGTATCCATATGGGACCAAGCCAATCGATTGAGTTGGATTGGGTCAATCTGGTTGATCCATGGTAGCGCAAACAGATTCAATATTGATTTGGGTGAGTCCGTTCATGATGCGACGTTACCCTTACCGGTCGGGTTACCGCCATCGGGGTTTCAAACGTATCCATATGGGACCAAGCCAATCATGTTAGATCGGATTGGGTCAATCTGGTTGATCCGTGGAAATTTTGAGGTGTTTTCAATGTCGGAAGACATGCCTCTTAAAACATTTCAAAGGCGCGCCCTCGACCCGCCATTGGCCCGGCGGTGGGACCGCCGCGAGGCTCTGCCCCTTGGACCCTTGATGCGCTGCCTGGACCGGTCGTAGGGTTGCTTTTGTTTAACTAGTTTTGCGAGAATTATGTGAAATGGTATGGCCTATGTGTATGTGATGCATGTAATTTCCACATGGCTGCGTCTGCGTGTCAAGCTATAAGGCTATTTAAATTGTATAACGACACTGCGTGTCGACTTGTGATGCTTCAAACCCTCATGTAAAATTCATTATCAAAAGTTGTAAGGAGTTGCATCCATAATGATGAAGACGATGGTATCAAGCAAGATGGCTAGGTGAACAAATCAAGCAAGGTGGTTAGGTGAACAAACAAGCATGATGATGGAGATCTTAATGCTAAGGGCCATGCTATTTCACGACTTATTTTGATTTTACGTGGATGTGTGTTTAATCCTTGCTATTTTCTTTATGCTCATTGCATGTGATGCCTTGTTCATAGTAATCTTTGTTCATCCCTATAGTTAAAAATTTTAAATCAAATTGTCCATCCAATTGTTGCACCTATCAAGAATTTAGATCGTTATTGATATGACTACCAAAGTAGTATATCAATGGCTATCTCAATAGATGATAAGGATGTGTTGGACACATCACGCATAACAATGGTAGATTTAATCAAGCTATCAAAACGGTTTTGGGCTTGAGGACATAAGTGGTTGGGATTTGATTTGATAATGAAGGAACCTATACAAGACAAGTGGTGTCTAGGAAAACACACATGAGGCGGGTTTCTTAATTGGCACCGAATCACGGAAGTGCTCCCTCCCTCATGTGAGCCCTTGGGGCAGTTGACTGGCCATGAGTCAAGTTGATGGAGGCATTCATTACTTGTTTTCATACTCAACAAACAAGAGTTACATATGATGTAATTAGCAAAGGTGTTTCTTACCTATGTCATTAAATTTCTAGCGATGATGCCAAAGCTCACTAGTGTTTGATGAATATGGATCTTGAATACTCACTATGTGTCTATAAAGGGACATAAAATAGAAGTGTCTTTAATTAAAAGTTTAATAAAAGTTTTACATAAACATAGTGCTTAGAATCTTTGCATGTTTTTGTTGTAGTTCAATGGCACCTTCTCCTACTCTGCTACACTGGTTTTGCTTTGAGATCGGTTTGAAAAGGGAAAAACTGAATGGAACTAATTTTGTTGATTGGTATCGCAACTTTGAGAATTGTTCTCAAGCATGAAAAGAAGGACTATGTTCTAGAGAATCCAATTCTGATGAACCGTAGAAAATCTTTTCGCAATTTGAAGGTTGAATATGAAAAGCATGTTAATGCTTCAGAGAGTCACTGTCTCATGCTAGTCACCATGGACTTTGAGCTCCAAAAGCAATATGAGGACCAGGATGCTTACAATATGATTGTGGGCTTGAAGGGCATGTTTGGGAATCAAGCAAGAGCTGAGAGGTATGGTATCTCAAAGCTTTTATTTGCTTGTAAGCTGGCTGAAGGCAGTTCGGTCAATCCTCATGTGATCAAGATGATTGGTTACATTTGGAGATTGGAAAAACTTGAGTTTCCCCTTAGCCTCGGTTTGGCCACATATGTTATTCTCAGGTCTACGCCTCGAGCTTTGAGCCATTCATTATGAATTTTCATATGAATAGCATGGAGAAGAGCCTAGCAGAGCTACATGGGATGCTCAAGGCTGAGAGAAAGCATTAAGAAAAACCCAATCATGTGATGATGGTTGAGAAAACAAGCGCTTTCAAAAAGAGGAAGGCTAAGGTGGGGAAGGGAAAGAGCAAGGGCAAGGGCAAGGGCAAGGCTCAAGATGAGATCGCAAGCCTCAAAACTAAGCTTGAAGCTTAAAGTTGGCCCTCAACTGATACCCAATGCTTCTATTGCAAGAAATCGGGGCATTGGAAGCGGGCTGCGAAAAGTACAGCGGATAAGAAGAATGGAAATGTGGTTTCACTTGGTATTAATGTTATAGAAATTAATCTTGCTACTTCTTCACTCAGCTCATGGGTATATGATACCTGGTTCGGTTGCTCACATTTGCAATTCGTTGCGAGGGTTGATAAAGTAGAGACTTGGCAAAGGAGAAGTGGATCTTGGCGTGGGAATAAAGCAAGAGTTCTTTGGTCTTGTCGTTGGCACATACCCATTGCATTTGCCTTGAGTTAGTTTTAGAACTTAATAATTGTTATTTTGTTCCATCTTTGAGTAGAAACATTATTTCATCTTCTTGTTTGGAACATGAAGGTTATGATTTGAATAAAGAACTTTGTTTGTTCGATATTTTTGAATGATATGTATTATGGTCGTTGCCCCATGGTGGATGGGTTGTACATCCTTGAACTCGAAGAAAAACACATCTATAATATTAATGTAAAAGGCATCGGCCTAGTGATTTGAACCCTACCTTTTGTGGCATTGTCGCTTAGGTCATATAAATGAGAAGCGCATGAAGAAGCTCCATGGTGATGGACTTCTAACCTCATTTGATTTTGAATCATTTGAAACATGTGAATCTTGTTTACTTGGCAAGATGACAAAAGCCCCTTTCACGAGTTTTAGTGAGAGAGCAAGTGAATTATTGGCCCTAGTACATACGGATGTATGTGGACCAATGAGCTCATTGCTAGGGGTGGGTTTGATGCTTTGTAACTTTTACCGATGACTTGAGAGATATGGATATATCTATTTAATTAGAATAAATCTGAAACTTTTGAAAGGTTCAAAGAGTTTGAGCGAAGTACAAAATCAACTTGGCAAAACAATAAAACACTTACGATCCGATCGTGGTGGCGAATACTTGAGCCAAGAGTTTGGTGATCATCTAAAGCAATGTGGAATCGTTCGCAACTTACTCCGCCAGAACGCCTCAATGGAATGGCGTGTCGAACGACGTAACTAAACTTTATTAGATATGATTCGGTCAATGATCACCAAGCAGATCTGCCATTATCATTCGGGGTTTCGCTCTAGAGGCAAATGCATTCACTTTGAATAGGGTCCCATCAAAATCCGTTGAGAAGGCGCCATATGAGATATGGACCGAGAAGACCCATGTTGTCATTTCTCAAGATATGGGGATGTGAGGCTTATGTAAAACGTTTACAATCGGATAAACTCGCACCTAAATCGGAAAAATGCTTTTTGTGGGGTATCCTAAAGAAACAAAAGGATATTACTTTTACAAAAGAAACGAGAACAAAGTTTTTGTTGCTCGAAATGGTGTCTTTTGGAGAAAGAGTTTCTTTCAAAAGAAATCATGAGGAGTGATGTGTATCTTGATGAAGTTCGAGAATCACATGAATATATTCAAGCTACCATGAACCTTCACAAGATGTACAAAGTGTTGTACAACTTTGTGGAAGAGACTCCACCCACGTGAGGTCGCGGAGGCCACGTCATGTACCTATAAGATATGGGAGTGACATATTATTGTTGGACAATGATGAGCCCACGACTTATGAAGAAGCAATGATGGACCCAAACTCAAAAAATGGCTTGAAGCCATGAGATCCAAATTCAATCCATGCATGACAATCAAGTTTAGAACTTGGTGACTCTCTGATGGTGTAAAAACCATTGAGTGCAAATGGATTTTCAAGAAAAGATAGACGTAGATGGAAATGTTCGGATCTATAAGGCACGGTTGGTGGCAAAGGGTTTCAAACAAGTTCAAGGAGTTGACTATGATGAAACTTTCTCACGGTAGCCATGCTCAAGTCTGTCCGGATCATTTTAGCTATTCTTTGCATATTTTGACTATGAAATATGGCGGATGGATGTCAAAACAACCTTCCTTAATAGGAATCTTTCTGAGGATGTATACATGATACAACCTGAAGGTTTTGTTGATCCTAAATATGCTAAAAGGGTATGCAAGCTTCAAAGATCCATTTATGGGTTAAATCAAGCATCTCGGGAGTTGGAACATTCGTTTTGATGAAGTAGTCAAAGGTTTTGACTTTATCAAAAATGAAGAAGAGCCTTGTGTTTACAAGAAGGCTAGTGGGAGCGCACTTGTATTTCTGATTTTGTATGTGGATGACATATTATTGATCGGGAATGACATTCCTATGCTTGAAGATGTTAAGACGTCATTGAAAAGGAGTTTCTCAATGAAGGACTTGGGAGAAGCATGCTATATCTTGGGCATAAAAATCTATAGAGATAGATCAAAAGGTTAATTGGATTAAGTCAGAAGCGTACATTGACAAGATATTGAAAAGGTTCAATATGCATGAATCCAAGAGAGGTTTTATGCCAATGTCACATGGCATCGATCTGCAAGAATCGGTGTCCTTCGACATCGATGGCGAGACAGATGAGCAAGATTCCATATGCTTGACTATTGGGTCTATTATGTATGCCATGATCATACACGCCCGGATGTCTCATATACTCTAAGTGTCACGGCGGATACCAAGCGGATCTGGTGATGGTCATTGGATTGCCGTAAAAATATCCTAAAGTACTTGAGAAGAACTAAGGGTATGTTCCTTGTTTTTGGAGGTGAGGAAGATCTGGTTGCAAAGGGTTACACGATGCAAGCTTCCAAACCGACAAAGATGATTTTCGATCGCAATCCGGGTTTGTGTTTACACTTAATGGAGGAGCGATGGTGGAAGAGTTCCAAGCAAAACACGGTGGCCAACTCTCACGACGAGCGGAGTACATTGCGGCCGGAGGCCGCAAAGGAAGCTGTGTGGATTAAGAAGTTTATCACGAGCTTGGTGTGGTCGCTAGTGCCTCTAGTCCAATGGACATCTATTGTGATAATAGTGGTGCCATTGCACAAGCAAAAGAGCCTAGATCACATCGAAGTCTAAACACATACTCCGTCGCTTTCACCTTATTCGCGAGATTGTGGATAGAGGTGGCGTGAGAATATGCAAAGTACATACGGAAGCCAATGTGGCCGATCCGTTGACAAAGCCACTGCCACAACCTAAGCATGAGGCGCACACAAGGTCTATTGGTATTAGATACTTAATTGATTGACTCAAGTGCAAGTGGGAGATTGTTAGTGTTATGCCCTTGAGGCAATCATTTAGATGATTGTAACATGACTATGTTTATGAATAATATTATGATTATTGGTCCAATGAATGTATATCATTGTATTGATCAACAAGTATTTGACTTGCTTATGAAGCTCTTTACTTAATGATGTAATTCGATAAATATCTCGATCGGATTTCATCGTATAGGACAACGATGAATAGATCGGCACATGTAGTGATCGATGATCATGCTTCATAGATCATGGGATATGGAGATATCATCTATACATTGTGGGCGCATGTTGAAGAACATGGGTTAGATAGACCCATAATGGGACAACTGCGAGAATGTTTCATTCTTATGTGTCATCGGTGTATCTCATACCTAGTAGATGTATGATCCTTAGACTTGAGATTGTCATATTCCCTACATGTGTAATAGTTTTCCTTGGGGCTATCAAACACTACTTCCTAACCGGATAGTTATAAAGGTAGCTTTCATGTTTACTATGAAGCGTGCGAGAGGAAGTGGCGATCAAGATGGAATTTGCCACTCCAATGAAACGGAGATATATGAAAAGGCCACTCGTGTGATATGATTAAGGAAGTGCATGGCCATGCCGTGATTGAGAGTCAATCACAACTTATTAATATATCACGGATCGAGAGATGGATTGAATCATCAAAGGATGACATGCTTCTCACCTTGAGATCAATCTTCATATACTTGGCAAAGGGATTATTGCATGAGTACTTTTGATAGGTTACATCCGATTTGATCATAGTATGTTTGGGAGTTGGCATACTTTGCAAGAAGCGCTACCAACTATTGGATTGAAAAGGAGTTTTCGAATCCATGTCCAAGCGTCGTGAACTGCGGGTCACACACTTAATGGTGGGGCGCATTAAATTGGATTGGATCCGTAATTAATGAACCTCGTGGGCTTAGCACGATGGGCCCTAGTTTAGGGTTTCATCTTGTGGCTATATAAGGAGGAGGAGGAGGCGCATGGTGTGCTTTCCACGGTTTAGGAGTGATTCACTCGAAACCCTAGCCTACTCCTCTCGCCGCCCTGCCGAGCGACCAGTGCTTGCACACGCGCGCGGCGTTCCATCTCTGGCGTGTGGACTCTGCGGTGGCGCTGCTGCGATCTCGGCGTGGGAGGGCGATCCACGGCAAGGCGAGGACGATCCACTACATCGACGCAACGACTGCGGCGAGGACGATCCACTACATCGACGCGCGAAGGATTCCGCAACTGCGCGTCTCGTGGTAATCTTATCTATGATCCCCTTCTTGCGAGTAGCTTTCTGGTTTCGCGGTAGATTTTTTTTGTGCTAGCGTAGCATACGGCGTTCCTCTTCAGTAGCATCTCCTGTATCCACATGGCAATGATCGGACGGCTCACAACACGTGACCCACGCGGTGCAATCTTGGCCACACGATTGAAAACGGACGGCGCGAGATCTAGGGTTTCTAGAAACCGGGTTGAGCGGCGGGTATGGTCCGGATCCGCAAGGAGTTTTGGCCAACTACTCTTTAAAAGCTTTTTTCTTTTATTGTAATTCTAGAAAATAGAATAATTCATATAAAATAGTAAAAATATCAAAAATTTCTGGAAAAAGTTTTAAAAATATTTTGAGACATTTGGAACTCAAATAAAATATTTTTGACAAATTTTTATTTAAACTTTCCAAACGTTTAAATACTTTTCATATTGAACATATTTGAAAAAAATAAATAAATACAAATAAATTCTAGAAAATTCCAATAAATTTAGAAAATGCACAAACAACCATATTAAATCCAAATAAGCCAAAAATTGGGATGTTACAATAGTACATAGGCTATACAAACAGAATAGACATACCATATACAAAAATCTAAATGTAAAGCAGCTTAGCGACTTTGGAGCTCTAGAAATTCATCTTCACGGTTCTTCCTCTGGCGTTCTTTGAATAGTCATAGATGATGTACTTTCTCAGCCATATGGACCTTGTCAGTGTCTCATAGCACAAACGTTTATGCCTCAATTAGTCAAGAAGGATTGAAAGCTGCTGCAAAGAACTACACAATTTATGCATCGGTAGCTAGAGGCTCATAATACCACAACAAAGATTGTTACTACAATAGTTCGTGCTACTTACTACTAAGTTGATGTGTAGATAACAATAAGAAGTGACATAGTTTGTCTTTCTTTCCTCACTTCAAGAAGAAATAAAATATCATAAAGAAATCAAACGTATGATGAGAAAAGCAAATAATTGTTTATAGCATCCAAGTTAAAGCATCAAACTGGTTAGTACTGAAGGTTATATTAACATATAATCGGAAGAGCTTCACCTAGGTAATAACACAACATATTTAAATCCAACTGAAGCCTGTGTTTAATCTTCATACATATTACTTTCAACTTTTCAAGTAATGCGAGATTCAACATTAGAACTCAACTTCCTGAAGATTGAAAGGTATGAACAAACTAAGGGCCTGTTTGTTTTAGCTTTTGATTCTAGATTCTGGTCCCAAAAGCAGAATCAGAAACAAACAGCCTAATTCTAGAATCCGATTCTCACAATCCAGCCCACCCATATACACTAGAATCCACAATCCACTTCATATATGTTTTTGGATTCCAGCTTTTGGAGAATCAACTTCTCTATGACCACAATCCAGAATCAGCTTTTAGAGAATCCAAAGCTGAAACAAACAGGCCCTAAAGCAATGAGAACATGCAACGAAGCAATAAGTAGGCCTATTGTAGTTCTCTGATATCATCCATAAGAGGAATCAAATCAAGGTACTGAAATTAGAATAAAATCAAACTTTGTTCTACTGCCCTATTCATTTAAGTATTGCAATTAGCATAGGAAAATAAATTTGGTACTTGGCAGCTCAGATCATACGTAAATATAAATTACGCAGATCATGATAATTCAGAATATTAGAACCGGACTTGCAAGAACTAGAGCTATGATTGTCAATTTCTCAAACAAGTGGAGTGCATCCTCAAGGACAAGGCTTCACAAATAAAATTAGTATCTGGTTTGCTTTGAACAGAAGAGCATGTAACGTGTCAGAGCCTGAACCCGACTCCAAACAATGAAAAAAGACAGTTACAAATAAGGCATATGTTAATTTCAAATATTGCACTGAAAATATACATAGAAATAGTAAAAATCTGGATCTCCAAAAATGTCCTGAGGAAAAATTATCTTAATGGCAGGGAGATTTCTATAGTATATGCTTCTCCTACATAGATTCAGAGAGCTAACCAATATCTAAGGGTTCTAAATAAATGATCGCATCCTTTGAAGTCCACAAATATCTTATTCAAAACTCATGCATGATATCATGAGACCGATGGAATCCAATACATATCACTAATATGTGCATCACCAAACATAAAAACAATCCAATACTTGCAAGGGAGAGTCAGAACTCCAGTTGAGAATTTGGTGCTATTTGTTATCATCTAAACAACATACAACCAAAATTATGCAGAAGTTTAGAACATCGATACCTCTAACGCTAGCAGCTGTTAACTTCAGAGGTCACTCTGGGAAAACCTGATGCTATGTTGCAGCAGTTAATGGAAAAAGAGGACCTTTTGTCCAAGTATATCTACCAAGAACCTTAACCGCAGATAATCACATTAATAATTTGAAACAAAGTGAATCAAAGGGGAATAGCAAAATATGCTAAAGATAGACAAAATTAATACCACAATGATTATATAATTCTACATGACACCGGCATTGTATTTTTTGCTAACTAAATTGAAAGTTCATTTAAGAAATAGAAAAATATATCCTTTAATTTGACCACTGTAACTAGTGTAAAGACATCACATTTATTTACAATGCACAGTTAAGAAAAGATTAGCACTATCACAGCCTCACAAATAACAATCCGCACAAATAAAGATCACAGTAATCAAATAGAGATTACAACAGAAAAATTTGAAATTTCTTAACGTAGAATTAATCATTAAACAATTAACAATCAATAATTCAAAGAAAGAGAGAATAGACTGAATAAATAGGAACTAGAACAAAGGGAAAAAGGATGGGGATTGACTAGATATGGAAGAGGAACAGGGGAGAAATCAGTGTTGGTGATGTCGGTATTGGAGATTTGGACGAAGCAGAGCAGCAATAGGGAATGTTGAAGTAGAGGAAGAAGGAGCAGGGAGCTCACAAGTGGGCTATTCTAAGCAGGGAGCTCACAAGTGGGCTATTCTATGCTGGCATCATGGTTGCACGGTGTGGCCATGGAGGAGGACTCGATAGTGCAAGGAACAGGGTAGTTGTAGGATGCGGCGCTATGGTGGTTGCTATAGGGAGATAGCAGCACAGTGACGAGCTCTAGTCGCGGAGGTGGTAGGTCGAGTGGTGATGATGTGACTGAGGCAACCAGTGAGGTTAGTCTTGCTCCTCACTAGAGACCGACGGTGGAGCTGTTGTGGTAAATGAAGTGGCACCGGCGAGATTCTGAGATATATTACAATTAGGTCCTTTTCCCATTGAATTTCTTGTGATCTGGCCCTCCAAAACTCGGATTCATCTCCTGAAGGCCCTATCCATCTGTAATGACGCGTACATATGTACTGAGCTATCTTCCATGCCACTACGAAATATATGTGTGTTGATCATGTAGGTTATGTGTCTCGTTCATGTTGGCCTATAGAAAAAGATTGAAACAATGTATAAAGGCTAATCACCATATAATAGTGTAAAATGTGTATAAATGACGGAAATATGGTCACCAAGTCTGAAAAATTATGGGATTGGTAGCCATACATGATATTTTTCAACTACCAAAAGAAATACTACATCAGGATGATATTTTGTAATTTTTCACAATAATGTGTGTGCTTCCACAAATTCTGCTAAGTTTCACTTGCTACACATAACCCTACAACATATGTCATGTGTGTGCAATAGTGTTCTCACTGCAGAGTATGTGCTGCGAAAAACTCATCATGTTGTAGTGTAGTTACTGTTGAGGCTGAATGGCTTAGAGAGCTACTGTTGAACTTGCCATTGGTTGAGAAGCTAATACCGGCGATCCAAATGTACTGAGATAACTAAACAGTGTTGACTAATGTTATGAGTACTAAGGATAACATGAAGTCCCCTAGACATGTGAAGCGTAGGCTTAAATCTGTCAGGAAATTGAGAAACACCAGAGTAATTGCTATGTATTATATTCGTACTGAGAAAAATCTAGTAGATCCTTTTACAAAAGGCTTGCAAGAAAAACGATTTTTGTTGCGTCTATGGGCATGGGTATGATGCCCATTTGAGTACACCTACTTGAGCATAACTGTGAGGTCGCAATTCACGAGAATGAGATATTTTCTAGAAAGCTCATGAGCAGATAAGAGAGTATGACCATATAACATTTTGTTTATGTATGGTTCATTACCAGCCTAGTATTAGTTGTGATTTAAAGTGAGATCTAATCACGAAAAGGGAATTCAAGGCGTAGTCCATTCATCAACTGTGAGATGATTAATCTTGCTAATCTATATGCAAGTTCAATTCATACAGGACTTACAACAAAATTCTGGTATATTGATAACACTTCAATACATTGATCTTTGATATTTTTTCTGCTGATTCCTTCAAAATTCGTATGGATTGTTAGAAATTGGCCTATGGGAAGCCAATTTCCTTTAATTCCAAAGCATGTATGGTTTAGTACCATATTGTCTAGCCAAGTGGAGTAAAGGCAATTTATAAAGTGGAGTCCTTACCACTCAATGAATAATGTAACACATGTCATAGGTGGACTTTGGCTAAACACGCATGCGTGATTTGTGACTGGCGACGAGTGATCGTGCAACATCATAGAGCATCTCCTAGCACATTATTGCACCTTTTATTTTACTGAATCATATAGTTATCACTCTATTTATTTTATTTAAATGCCATTTAAACGTTCATTTGAATTCAGTTTAATTAACATAACACCGTCAGTTACTAGTGAATAAATAGACATAATGTCATCAGTTACTAGTGAGTAAGTGACACGCGTCTATATAAAAGACCTGAAGACATCCATGTCAGAGACCACCAAATTCCTCCTCCATTCGTCATCCTCTCTGGATTGCTGTACAGTGGTGTTGAGATGCTGAATCTCGTTGGCCTTCCTATTTAGCGTGCATTGTGAAAGAGGGTGAGCGGTATTTCGGAGCCATTGCCATAGAGATCACCTACACGGGGCGGCAATAAGGTTTCTAGGTAGCGCATCAGCACAATGGCTCTGCTTCTTCCTTGTTATCGACTACTTCCACAACCACGTTGCGCCGCTTCCTATTCTTCGTCAATCCCATCTGTAAGGTGTTCGTGTGACCGATCGACTCTGGCAGACAGATAAAATCTAAAATAAAATATTGTACATATTTCCAACACACCATGGTAGGCGGAGTGCCATCGTGTCGTGCACACCGTCGTACTTGGAATGTGCGAGGCACTAATGCTCAGCACCTATGTCACCCCGTCCTTAAGAGCCTGTTCGGAGAAGCTATAGCTTTTCTAAAAAGTTGTTTTTTGTTTTTTTAGACTGAAAAGCGGATGTAGTTTTGTTATAAGAGACCATTTGCAAAATAGCCAATTTTCCTCAGCAATAAGCTGCAAAAACAGGTCCAACCCAACTTTTAGCTTTTGACTTTTGCTAATTATATATGGCTTCTAACTAGGGATGGCAATTTTACCCATGGGTTTGGGTACCCGTGGGTACCCGACCCGATAAGAGTGGGTATGGGTAGCACTTCAGACCCATGGGTTTACGGGTTTGGGTACCCGATAAGTCTATAGGATGGGTGTGGGTATCAATTTGTACCCATGGATACCCAGTGGGTATCCTACGACATGTGGACCCACTTTTTAGAGATATATTAGAAAAACAAACTCACTGATTGCTCGATTGAGTTGGCTCCTCCCTAATTCCCCTCGCCCCCATCTCCTCCCTCCCCTTGCCCCATCGCCTGATTGCCTCGGTCTCCCTCCCCTCGCCTCTGCCTCCTTCGGTGGCCAACACACGCTCCTCCCCTCGCCTCGCCTCCCTTGAAACCGGCTCCTCCTATTGCCTCCCTCCGTCCCAGGGCGCACAGTGCCCAAAAGAAGAGAGAGAAAGGAGAGGCGAGAAGGAGATAGAGGGAGAGGCGACCCTTACTCACCCGGAACGCACTACCCCCCGCGCATACCCCCGAGGTTTAGTGTTCCGACAGAGCCATGGCAAGCCCGCGACCGACCAGAAGCGGCGTCGTCGTCGGGACAAGGCAATCTGGAGCAAGCTCCGCGAGGTCTGCTTTGACGAGGAGTCTGTGAGGCGCCGTGATAAGGCGACGTCGCGGCGCTCATTACCTACATCACCTTACTCGAGTCTGAGGTACCTCTCTCCCTTTGCTCCTATGGTGCGGTTGATGCGCCAGATTTTGGTTCCTTGGTTCAATGGTTTGCCATTTTTGGTATATCGGACTAGTTCTTGGTGGGTTTCTTTTGGGGAGGAAAGAAGAACAATAGGCAAAAAGAATTGATTGGTCATCATTAGAGAATCACCCCCTGCCTCGCCGGTGTTGTCTTCTCCTCCGCCATGGCCACCTCCCTTGGCCTCCGGCGTCCGCGAGAGGAGAGGGGAGCATGCGACTGCCGTGGCACCCCCCACCTCTCCGCCTTTGCCCTTCAGTGCTTGCATACAGATCTGTGCCCGTGGGTATCCATTGGGTATCGGGTACCCATTGGGTTTGGGTATGGGTACAGATCTGTACCCGTAAAACTTAATGGGTTTGGGTAGACGGGACTTTATTTGGGTTTAAGGCGGTGGTACCCGGAGGTAACCACCCGATTGCCATCCATACTTCTAACCTATACCAAAAATCACTTAAAAATTGAGCTATTTAGAAAGACTCGCTGTCTTTTTAAAAACAAACTAGGTTAAAACCCTCCAAATTGGACTTAGTCTCTGTCGCATTCTCCAGTAACTTCCGTTAGCAGCGGCCGCTCCACCATCCTCGCCTGAACTGCTCAGTCTCATCAAGAGAGTACGGCATACGCTGCAAAGCAAACATAGTTACATACAACCGACGAGATAGTGCCATACTGCCATACAGTCCTACACAAAAAATTTCCTGGTCCGATTCATCAATTCATCCAGTACGCAGCAAATTTCCTAGTACAATTCAGTCAACATAATGAGAAGCAAAATTACTTGGTCTTGAGCAGGAAAACTTCCGGGATGGCTGGATGAATTGGTCAAGCTCTCTTTACTGTTCACTGTTCTTTAGGTTTTTTTGTTTGTTTGTTTAGGTTTAAGCTTTTTAGCTTATCGTTTAAAGTCAGTTTTTTTAAATAGGTTAAAAACAATCGTTTTTTATATGTAGTAGGAGTAGGTAATTTTACTTAGCTTCAGTGGCATTAATCTAAGACCAATCTTCAATAAGTCAAAAAAACATCTCTCTGATAGCTTTTAGTTATATAGAGATTTATGGCTTTTGAAAAAGTCCAGATAAAAAGCCATATATTTATTTAGACTTTAGTTTTTTTATTTTTAAACTGGTGATAAAACCCAAACAAATTAGGCTTAAAATCTTGTTTGAGCAAGAGGATAGGACGAGCAGCCAACCGCGTCCAATGAGAATCTTGGGCATCCAAATTTGCAGAACTCAAGGAACCAATTTGCTTATCAATCTTTTAACTCAAGAAAATGGAGAAATTTGTTAATTTACATCGTTAAGTTGGTGAGACTCGATGATTTAACTTGTCATATCTTACTGACATCTAGGCTCATGGTAGGACAAATCATCAAGTCTATGACTAAATCGGGGTAAATCATTAATTTTTCTGAAAATGCTATCGTGAGAATAGTCAGAGCTCATATGTCAGTGAGATATAATGGAACAAATCATCAAATCCATGATTAAAACAGGATAAATGATTAATTTTTCCGAAAATGCTGCCTTGACAACAATCCATATTAGTTTCACTGCAATTTTTCTTCGATGCCCCGAAATCCTGTCCTCCCACGCAGGGTTAATAAAAATCAACATGGAGAAAATCGTTTGAAATTCGAAAATCAGAAATATCGAGACGAAAATCGGTCGAAAATTGTCAAAAATCAGAGTTTCAAAATCAAAATATTTAGAAAAAAATAAAAAATCGACGGACTAGTTGAACATTTTTTGCGATCGATTTTTTTGAACGATTTTCTTTGAAAATCGAGATCGAGCGATTTTCACCGATTTTCGACTAGTTTACATCGCATAATTTTTTTTCGAATTTTTGAATTCGATAGCGGGCAAAAAATCGCGAAAACCCACGTGACCCGACCGAACCTAAGAAAAGAAAAGCAACCAATTCAAAATTCGGATGGCCACCGCCACGCTCCTCTTTCCCTTCGCCTTTTCGCCTCGCCTCCGCCGCCGCCTCAACCCCAAACCCCTCCTCCTTCCGAGAACCCTCACCCTCCTCTCCCCAACCATGACTTCGCCTTCCCCCTCCCGCTCCCCGTCGAGCCCGCCTGCGACGTGGTCATGCGCGCTGTGCACGCTCTTCAACCCATGGACCTCCGTTGCCTGCGCCTCGTGCAGCGCCCGGCGCCCCGTGGAAGTCCACTCCGACGACGCCCTGGACTTTTCCGCCGTCGCCGGCGCCTCGTTCCTCCCTCTCCGGCGGTGCTTGAGGAAGAGGGATCGTGCGGCGTCGATGGACGTTGTCGAGGTGTCCGCCGACGAGGCCGACGGCGCGGGCGAAGGGGTTAAGGCGCTCGCGAAGAAAGGTTTATTTACGGTTTTATTTATTTGCGGACTAAAATATTGCTGTTTTTTTCTGCTTGCGTTGTTGAATCTTCCAAGAATCGCTTCTCCATTTCTTTTCCAGCGGCGTTGTTCTCGTGATCCATGCGGTCTTTTCATCTGAATCTTTGGTGTCTTCTTTTGCAACATTGAAATTTAAGGGGGTAAACACGATGTTATTCTTGCTTTTCTGCTGTGTTTGTTGTACTTATGCTACATTTTGCGGGTGAAAATATTGGGAAGCTATACAAATTTCAGCCCGTCGTATCAATAAATATCGACAATTTGCCTATAATCAATGAGAATTCAAGAAGAGTAGTGCCTCGGATTCTCCTCAAATTGTTTGCTAATGGACTGTAACAAACTGTACAGTGTGGTAAAATCAATCTGAGAGTAATAGGGAACGAGTAACAATGTTAATGACATCTGGAAACGGGCTGTAATTTCGCATCTGCACTGCATGGTGATCCACCTACGAAAATGGATGTAAGATGAGGAATGCACTTGGTTTTTGCGCTAACTTACGTTGTGTTCATTGTGTTGAGCATTTTACTATGGTTGCTATGCTACAACATAAGTTTGCAGTTCCTGCCTAAATGCACTACTTTCCTTGATACAAAAATACAAAATAATATTCACTTTGTTTGTTCTGTCAATTTTCTTCTACTAAATGACCTTGCTCATGCAAATTCTATTCCTTCAGTGCTCCACCCTACTTAATGTTTGAACAATCCACCCTACTTAATGTTTGAACAATCATGCATGATCTAATTTCTGTTGCAAAGCACTATTTTTTCTTCAGTTATGTGTTTAGGTAAATTTTCTTGACTTAATATTTTTATCCTTTTGTACTTTTTTATGTACAGAAGTCTTACACTAGTGTTATCATTTTCACCTCCCTTCGTTCTTAGGAGCAAAAAGTTTACCATTGTGATGTTCTTGAGGACATGGTGCATTCATGGAGTTTGTTTACCTATCGTCTTGCTAGCTTTTGAGATGATGGTTGTTATATCATATTTGAGAAATTTGGCCGTCAGTTATACTGTGTTGCCATTTTATCTGTTTTCCCGCTAGATACCGGTATTCAGAATTTATCTAACTTTAGTTTCTCCTTTTGGCAGTCATGATTCTAACATTGCTTACATACTAACGGCACGTTGGTGATAATGGCATTGATGTTTGTTGATGGCAAATCATACTGTTCTATTGACTGAAAGTTTGATATTCAGTTCTTTTTCTGTTATCCATGAATATAATTCATCTTAATGCTTACACACGTTTCTAACAGGGTTATGTTACGAATATTTTCAAAACCATTGCACTCTTAATTCTGTTGTTTGTTTAAACTGATTTACAAAACAACTGTTTGACATATCTTTGTGGTTAGCTACTTTATGCAAGTTATAGGCTGATTTCATATTTCAAGCTGTGGCTAATTTTTTTATGCCTCTGGTTTGGTATGGTCACACTAAAAACTGAATGTCTTTCCACAGGAAATTCTGAGACTCGTTTGGATAAGAAGACCATCAAAATCATGACATACAATGTGTGGTTCAGGGAGGATTTGGAACTATGCAGAAGGATGGATGCTCTTGGAGATCTTATTAAGTACCACAGCCCAGACCTTATATGCTTCCAGGTCCAGAATTTGAACTGTGTTATTTTCTTTTCCCATTCTCTGTGGGCCTCATATGCAAAACTGCAGGAGGTTACACCAAACATATATCAGCTTCTGCAAAAATCTGACTGGTGGCAAGAATACAAATGCTCATTGTCACATACGATGGCTATGCACAGACCATATTACTGCATGCAGGTATAATTTTTCTCTTAAACTTCATATATGCCATGAGTCCAAGCATCTGGGAAGATTGTTTTTACTCATTCTCTTCTGACCTACATGCAAATACAAATTCATACTCTCCATTACAAATAAAGTGAGTTTTTTTTAAACTTTTCATGGTCTCTAAGATGCACCTTTTGACCATCGCTTTATATAATTCTATTAAAAAAATGAAAAATATAAGATTATGAAAGTAGTAGTGACAGAAAATGGATCAATAACTTCATCATATATGGTCAATCCAAATGCTTTTAATTATATGTGTGGTCAAAGTTCAAAGAGTTTAACTGTATGTTTTGCATAACTTCACTTATTTTGTAACATAGGGACCAAGTGAGTATGTTCTGTTGTAATTCTTCTGATGTTGTGGTTTTAATACTGGATGTAGTTACCACCTCAATTTTGTAGATGCTACTTTCTACCTCAAGGGGGTTTCAATTATGTGAACTAAATCACTATATATCCCATAGTTCACGATGTTAGAAATGTTAGCTATCCTGTCATGCCCATCTCGGCTCCGCATGGATAACCTGGTAGCCAGTGCGACTACGTTGCTTAGTACTTTTGAGACACGCAACAATGGATGCACAGGCACATGGACACTGATTGACTTACTACTTCCGTGCACATTGCTAAAAGTAACAAAATTTCCATCATAAAAAGGTAGTCATGTGGAAGCTCATGAAGTGTCTTTTATGAATTGAGGTGTTTGATTTGAATAATTGGCACCATGATTCTTTTTTGTGCTTAGTCTAGGTGACTGAGCTGGTCTCCCTCGGAAGTTCTACTTCTTTTATTTTGTTTTATTTTGTTGTTCCCTTTCAGTTTAAGACAGTGTACCCTGTTTTCTGTAGTCCATTTATATTTTGTAATGTCATTCGATTGCAAACAAATGCAGATGAGCAAATTGCTTGTGAATTCGTTTGAGTGCATCCCATTTGCTGACTCAATAATGGGAAGGGAGCTGTGCATAGCAGATGTCAACATTGGAGGTGTGATGAAGTTGGTGTTGGCTACAAGCCACCTAGAGAGTCCATGCCCTGCACCTCCTCGGTGGGATCAGATGTACAGCAAGGAACGAGTAACCCAGGCAAATGAATCTCTGAGACTTTTGGAAGACTTTCACAATGTAATATTTTGCGGGGATATGAACTGGGACGACAAAAGAGATGGTCCCTTCCCTTTACCAGATGGCTGGATTGATGCTTGGGCTGAGTTGAAGCCAGGTGAAAATGGCTGGACTTACAACACAAAAGCTAATGGTATGCTATCAGGCAACCGTAATGTACAGAAGAGATTGGACCGGTTTGTGTGCAAGTTGGCAGATTTCAAGATCAACAGCATCGAGATGATTGGGAAGGAGGCTATACCTGGAATCTCATACTTTAAGGAGAAGAAAGTCCGCAAGGAAGTTCGCAAACTGGAACTACCTGTATTACCTAGTGACCACTTTGGGCTTGTTTTGAGTATTACCCATCAGGCTGAAAATATCTGATCAGAGTGGTCCTGCAATTACTCGATATAGGTCCTCTTTTTTGTAAGAAGCTTCATAACTGTTTCATGGATGCTAAAGTATGTGTATGACTGATATAGATGATAATGTTAGGCCTGTGCCTATCCGGGTGCCCCTAATTTTGTGAAGTTTAGCAGAGGCATCCGTTTGCTATATAGATATGCCAACAGAGGTTATTCCACGTTGGTTGCTTCTTGCTACATGTGTTGACAATTGGTAGGTTCTTTTGCTTCAATGGAATTGTGGATTAGGAGTTTGTATAAGCCATGCATTTCTAACTTGTGCTTCATTGCATACTTGAAATGGGTGGACTTGAGTGACAACATTCGAGGCCCAATGCCTGACTGCTAGGGTCGGTCGATGACTTGATGTGGTCCAGACGTTCCATAGTTTTGCAATCGATCGATTGTCACCTGAACAGCTCTGCCTCACCAAACATTAGTACTTGAATTCTAAGTTTCCAATGGAAAAAAAAAACTACTTCGCTTCTCCTCTGCTGTTAGCTGCATCTCCTACTTCGGGTGCTAACCCCTGATTGGATGTACGTTGACGCACGACTTTTAAACGATTCGCCGCCGGAAATCTTGAATTTTTGGCAACGATGAAACTTTTTATTTCTGTAGATGAACTTAGAAATTTCATTTGATTTAATGTCATAACCAATAGAGTATAATGCCATGCATCAAACTGTTTTTTCGGTTTGGTCCTTACAGGTGACCAAGACGAAAAAAAAGTTTGATGGATGGCATTATGTAGTATGGGATGTATCCAATTCTAGGTACTCCATGTGTGGGGTAAGTTCTTCATTTGAAGAGCTGGCTGGCAACTGACCTGCGTAACCAAAGTGATTCCTGTTGATGGAAGATAGGCTAATTTTGTTTGATCAATCCACCTATATGCCATCGAGTCTGATAGGCGAGTCGCTACCATCTGATGCCCCAACTGAGTCTATTAGCTGTTCAAATGGATTTTAGAAACTATCAACACAGTGACGATCGATAGGATAGATCTTACACTATACTATCATTAAAAACATTATTTTCCCGTTTCTCTTCAACTTTAGACCTTATCTACCATGCTATTCTTGTATTGGTCTCGGGTTCCGTATCCTGGATCAAAAATTCTATTTTTAGAAAGGAGGTGATCACGTTATTTGTTTCCAGCATGTTTATTTAATGTTTTCATCCCTTAAGTACGTGTGAATAGTTCATTGAAGCTTAGGAGATGCTGGGGATTGGTCCAGTAGTGGTATGTAAGTCCGATTCTTAGTGGTATATGTCAGTGTTGGTGTATGTTTGCACCAAATTTTAGCAGGTATGGTCAAAATCGGCAGGATAAAGTCAACGTATCATAATCAACGTGTAAGCATGGAAAGATTCAAACAAATTTGGTTATGGTGAAGATTTTGAAGGGAAACCGTCCGGATTAAGATCGATACGAATCATGTGTTGTAATGGGATACGATCGGCCGATAGGTATAATAGATAGTCATAGGCAAGCAAAAGAAAAAAACACACAACACAATCAACCAACTTATTACTTTCATCTATTTTTCCTGTCGACTAGGAGTAGTTCCTGTAATTAGAAGTTCTGTAATTTGATCTTGATTAATAAAGTTGTGCATCGCCGATTGTTGATCTCCATCAGTTACTCCATTAGGTTTGATCTTTTTCCGATTTTGCTGCGCATGGCCTTCTTCGAGAAGATTTACCCTTACCATCTGATTAGCCCTAACCGGTTAATTAGACTTATCGTTACCCGTCGATTTAATCAGTTTTTAGTTGTTTAGATCTAAGCCGATTGTCTTGCAATCGATCGGCTTTGAGCATATCATATGTTCATATTACCGATTGCAGGATCAAATCGGTTGGCACGCCTTGATCAACTGAACCTGGCGTTTGTCAGGTGTGTTGTGGCCGATAAACCCCATGACACCAACACCCTCTTGGCACGCCCGGTGGGACAGAAAAGATGTCTTCTTCCGGTAAGTCGATCCCGCCGTCTGACCTCAACGCTGAAGTTATAATCGTCCCCACATTAGACGACTTAACGCCAGAGCAGCGCAAGAAAATTGAAGATCGAAAAGCTGCTCTGGAAGAGATGATGCTGGGTTGCTACCAGAAGACCCGATGCGGTGTCACTCAAAAGGCTGCGTTGCTGACGGTTAACGCCCTTGACGATGCAAGGGTCACAGATAGCCCAGTGAGTCAATACATCCCTACGCAAGCTGAACTTTCGGCTATGATTAATCAATCTGTGCATCATGCTTTAATCAATCAATCATCGGCTCTAGTTACGACTCTTAAGCCGATGATAGCCCATAGTGTCAAAACAATTGCTCAAGAGTTGGCATCATCTGGAAGCCTACTCGATTTGATGCAAGCTCTACCAAATTATCCTGTTTACTTGGTGGCGCAAAATACTCAAAATACTCTAGCCAACCCAAATCCGTGGACTGCGAATCAATCGTTGACCATGATGTCGATCCAACCCATTGTCATACTGCCGAGGGATCCTCGCCCGAGTGGGGTTGCACATTATCAAGCGTACACCGATGCTACCAAGTTAGATGAATCGGTTAATCTGCTGCTGTCGGCTCCGTTTTACGTGTTTCCATAATCGGTTCCACAACCGATTGAAAACAATAGGTATTCACAATATACCGAGTCGATTACACCTAGGAATCAGGCCCCATATAAAATTGTGATATACTCGGAGCCTTTTGTCCCAATGCCAGAGCTGACCGTTAGGAGGAACAATGGATACAAGCAATTCCCTCATTATCAATCGGCCTCGCATAATCAGCAACCTGAGCTTACGCTCGGGGGGCAAAATGCCAATTATGATCATAATTGGCAGAACCGTAACATATCATCGGCCAACAATGCCAATTGGTCTGACCAAATTTCTACCGTATTGAGAGATCAATTCGGCATGTAGCTAAAGGGTAAAGTTATTGGCTATAGAAAGCTGTATCCTGATTATATAGATCGCATGCCTTACCCAAATAATTTCAAAGTCCCTGATTTTGCCAAGTTTTTTGGGGATGATTCTGTTATAACGTTAGAACACGTCGGACGTTTTATCGCTCCGTGTGGTGAGGCAGCCCAGTCGGACAGGCTTAAAATTAGATTGTTCCCATTATATTATCAGGGGCTGCTTTTACTTGGTTTACTAGTTTACCTCCAAATTCGGTTCACATGTGGAACGATTTGGAAAGCCGATTCCATGAGTATTTTTTTCTCTAGCAGTCTGGAACTTAGGATTTCTGATCTAAGCTCTTTCTGCCAAAAGTTCAGAGAATCGGTGATGGATTATATTAAGAGATTTAGAGAAGTCACAAATTGGTGTTTTAGTGTTACTTTGCCCGAAAATCAGTTAGCCGATTTAGCTTTCCAAGGATTAATTCCCCCACTTAGGGAGAAGTTTGGTGGGCAAGAATTCACAGATTTAAGCCACCTGCTTCATCGGGTGTCAACTCAAGTAAGCCGATTTCCTAATAATAGAGGATTTAGGGACAAATTCAAAATAAATAATAATAATAAGTTAACATGTTCGAATATTGCTCAAGTGAGTCCTTTGAGGACGATGAAGTAGAAGTAAATATAGCCGAATGGGTTAAAGAGTCCAAGAAATCTTTGGTCTGTTCTTGGCTTAAACTGACTAAAAGTAAGTCGGAGGTGAAGTATGCATTTGATGTCTCTAAGTGCTATCGTATTTTTAATTTACTCTTGCAAGAAAAAATCATACGGTTACCTGAGGGACATGTTATACCATCAGCCGATGAGATCAAAAAATGAAGGTGATTCCACCGAAGCTAAGGGCGTCATGGTGACAGAATTAACTATCGGTAGTAAAACATTGCCGACTGCATTCTTTGTGATTGACGCCAAAGGCAACTACAGTGTACTACTTGGGCGGGACTAGATTCACGCGAATTGTTGTATCCCGTCAACTATGCACCAGTTGCTTGTCCAATGGAATGGTGATGAAGTCGAAGTCATTCCGGCCGATACATCGGCTCATATCGCTATGGACAATTTAGATGCGAATTGGCACCATGAGGAAGCTGATGCATAACAGGCAAATCATTGGACGACTGTGATTTCATTTGCATTACTAAGACAGGGCTTATGTCGACCAATGTTCGACCTAGCGCTTTTGATCGGACGAGTGAAGTTTTACGCCGATGGGGTCCAAACAAACAGTAGAATCCTACATGACAAAATGTAGAGCTATCGGCAAATAACAGATAGCTATGAGGCCATCGAAGATTTCCAAGAAGTCAAAAAATTGGGCCAAGGATTCACGTCGACTGACTTACTTGAAGAAGTCGACATAGGAGATGGTGATAGAAAGAGACCTACTTTTATTAGTGCAAAATTAGATGTAGAGTATAAGAGAAAGTTGGTCAAAATCCTTAGGGATTACAAAGATTGCTTTGCTTGGGAATACCACGAGATGCCTGGCTTAAGCCGACAGATTGTTGAACATCGGCTACCTATTAAGCCAGGTTATCGACCATTTAAACAGTATCCTAGGAGGTTTAATCTGGTCTTGTACAATATTATAAAAGAAGAAATAAAGCGGTTGGTAGAGGCCAAGTTTATCTGGCCTTGCCAATACGCTGAATGGGTCTCCAATATTGTTCTTATTAAGAAGAAGAATAGTAAACTCAGGGTATGTGTCGACTTTAGGGATTTAAATAAAGCTACACTGAAAGATGAATATCCGATGCCAATAGCCGATATGCTTATCGATGCTGCATCAGGGAATAAACTCATTAGTTTTCTTGATGGCAATGCCGGATATAATCAAATATTCATGGTAGAAGCCGATATTCCAAAAACTACCTTCAGATGCCCTGGTGCCTTAGGGTCGTTTGAGCGTATGGTTTGAAGATGAATCCTTTGAAGTGTACTTTTGGTGTGTCGCCTGGTCAGTTTTTAGGCTTCATGGTTCATCAGAGGGGAATCAAAGTCAATCAAGAAAGAGTGAAGGCCATAGCCAAAACAAAGCCGCCTACATGCAAGAATGAGATACAGAAGTTGATCAGCAAGATAAATTATTTGCGACGGTTTATTTCAAATCTTTCTAGCCATATCCATGCATTTACCCCATTGTTAAAATTAAAGAACAATCAAGACCAACCCTCCAGTCCTGGCTGCGCCACAAAAGGGAGTACCGTTCAAGTTATATCTATCGGCTGAAGAAGAAACTATTGGAGCTGTTTTGGCACAAGATGTTGATCGCAAAGAGCGGGTAATCTTCTATTTAATCCAATGATTACTCAATGCTGAAACCAGGAATCCCTTTGTAGAAAAACTTTGCCTCTCTTTGATTTTGCTTGTACAAAACTAGAAATTATATTTTAGCATCGATTTGTAAGGCTATCTGTAAAACCGATGTTATAAAATATATGTTGTCAGCTCCAATTTTGCATGGTTGACTTGGTAAATGGGCCTATGTGTTCATCGAGTTCGACCTGACATATGAGTCATCTAAGACAGTTAAAGGGCAGGTAATAGCCGATTTTATAACAGGTAATGAGACTACTACCGATCTGGTGTGTGTAGCCCCTTGGCAACTGTGCTTTGAATTTGCATTTCGGCTAAACAACCGATGTTCTAATAATCAAGCAGAATATGAAGTGTTATTTAAAGGCCTACAGTTGCTAGAAAATATCGGAGTAGATACTGTTGAGGCTTATGGTGATTCTTTGTTGATTGTGCAGCAAATTAAAGGAGAATATCAATGCTATGATGAAATTTTGATTAAATACTTATATCAATGCCTTGCTGCAATCGGCTCATTGACTTCGTTCTCCATTAGTCATATTCGTCGGGAAATGAATGGTAGAGTTAACTTGCTAGCTCAGCAGGCATCAGGCTATAAGGACTTTGGCCGACCTCAAATGCCTGAGTCGATTGAGAAAGCAGTGATGTGCACTGACACTGTTGACTGTAGGTCGAAAATAAAAGACTACCTAATTGATCCTTCCAAGCCGATAGAGAGCAAAGTTAGGCGGAAGGCTTTAAAATATGTTATGTTGTATGATGTGTTATATTATCGGACATTAGAGGTTTTGTTGTTAAGATGTCTTGAAGCCGATGAAGCTAAAGTGGCAATGGGTGAAGTACACGAAGGTATCTGTGGATCCCATCAATTGGCTTATAAGATGAAATGGATGTTAAGGCGTACAAGATATTTTTGGCCGACAATGTTGGAAGACTGCTTTAAGTATTACAAAAGTTGCCAGACTTGTCAGAAATTTGGTAATATACAATTGGTTCTCGCATCGGCTTTGCATCCCATTATTAAGCCTTGGCCATTCAGAGGTTGGGGTATAGATGTAACCGGGCAAATATTTTCTGCTTCAAGTAAAGGCCACAAATTCATTTTGGCCGCGACTGATTATTTTCCAAATGGGTTGAGGCCATACCACTCAAGAAGCTTACAAGTGACGAAGCTATCGGGTTTGTTAATGAACATATTATACATCGGTTTGGAATCCCGCAAACCATTACAACCGACCAAGGCACTGCGTTCATGTTGATGCATTTCAAAATTTTGCAAAGAATTTGGGTATCAAGTTGTTGAACTCATCATCTTATTATGTCCAAGCCAATGGACAATCTGAATCGTCTAATAAGACATTGATCAAGCTAATTAAAAAAAATTGATGAGAAACCTAGGAATTGGCACTCAACGTTGTCGGAGTCGTTATGGGCCTATCGGCTAGCATACCATTGGGCAACGATACTGTCGCCCTATCAGCTAGTTTATGGTCAAGAAGCCATCTTATCAGTGGAGATAAATATTGATTCTATACGAGTAGCCAGATAAAACGATTTGTTAGCTCAGAGTTACCAAGAGTTAATGATTGACAACTTAGACAATTTGGCAGAATTGTGTTTGTTGCATTGGATCGGCTTAAGAAGAATTAGGAAAGGGTCGCTAGAGCTTACAACAAAAAGGTAGTACTTAAGTCTTTTTGCGAAGCCGATTTGGTCTGAAAAACTATATTGCCTGTCGGTTCTAGGGATGGCCGATTTGGTAAGTGGTCACTTACATGGGAAGGGCAGTATAACGTAAATCGGCTTGTCGATGGAAATTCCTACATACTGGAGATGTTGGAGGGCGAATTGTGCTCCCCAAGGCGATCAACGGAAAATACTTGAAAAAATATTATCCTAGCGTTTGGATTGGTTCCTAATCGGCTATGAGAAATTTTGTCGCCACAAAGGCCAAATTAACTCGGTGCAGTTAATTTTGTCCAATATGCTAAATTATGGAACATATGAAAGCAGAATGATAATAAATCGGTTAAACAGCCGATTACAATAACTTAAACATTCCAAAAGCATTGTTTTGAGAAGGTCAACGTCTTCCAATATTACATTCATTGCAAAGAAACATATTACAAGCCAGAGCCAAGAAGCCTAGCACCCAAAGCCGATAATGCGCCTGCGACCTTAGCGATGATCTCCTGCACCTCATCAATAGTCCTTCGATCTTCCTGAGCACTGCCAGGTACATGAACCACCTTAGCCGATTGCTCCCTAATTCCCGCGACGGCTAGAGTGATTTCGTGTCTCTGATCTTTCATGGATGAGGCTGTTGCGGTGAGCATGGCTTGGTCATCGGCTATCTGCTTGGTTAAATTGGCTAGCTCCTCCTCTAGGAGTCTCTTGGTCGACTCCACCTTCTGGATGGCTGCCTTGTTGGTCTTGAGGGCCAGGGTATCAGCATCAAACTTATTTTTCTTCGCCTTAGCCTCTGCCACCATCTTGTTAAGAAGCCTTTGATAGGCTTCCTACGCTTCTCTCTGAGCGATCCTGGCCCTAGCCGCTGTGACCTCTGCTTTTTGCCCATCCAAGTGGCAGGCATTTAGGAGTGTGTTCATAGCTTCCAGAGGCAGATCGACTTCTACCGCAACAATAGCATCTCGAAGGGGATGTGTGTTGTTCAGGAGGTCGGCTTTTGGCTTCATGACTTGATCGAAAAGACTATTAAGCCTTTCCTACATACCCAACGCAGAAGTTACTGCAGCCGATGCCTTCTTCGACACTTCAAGGATTTTGCGGATGTCCGCTAAATAATCGTCGGTGGCTATGATCTCCGGATCGATGAGATTGTCCGGAGAGAACCCTAGCAGATTTGTCGGGTCCGATGAAGCCGGGACAGGAGTAGAGGGAGCAGGCGGCGTTGGTTAGGAAGAAGGTGGCGGAGACGCACCGGGCATATCAGCCAAAATGTTGGCCACTTGTACCGATGAAGTCGGCTGAGAAAAGGATTAAAATGGGCTAGGCCGATAGACAAATATACTCATCATATATAAAAAGAAACTTACCCCTCCCTTAGCCGATCCGTGAGGAGAATGGGGAAGGCTCTCACCACTCTGCTCTTGAGGCTTGGCGCTTCTATTAGCGGGTTTCTTTACAGATTTAGCACACTTCTTCTCTGGAAATGATCGGCTAAGTGTTAGTTTTTAAAAGAATACACAGGGTAAAGCATTGGCCGATTAAAAGTACTTACTGGGCTGTTGTTGCTTTTCAATATCCGATAGTGAGGGGCTTTGAAATCCCAGAGTGTCGGAAGTGTAGCCCGTGAGGCTCATCGATTGATGGGGCCGCTTGGTAAAAGAAGAATAAGAAAATAGGATTTATTTTGGCCGATACCTCTCCAGTAATATCTACTAAACTTGTGTTAGTATTGTTGGTGATATGCCCTTGAGGCGATAATAGAGATGATTGTATCACACTTTATGTTTATGGAACAATATAATTGTTTGTCCTTTGAATAAATTCGATTGGATTAATCAACAAGTAAGTGACTTGTTCGTACAACTTTTTATATATATTGATATTATTCAAGTTATCCCTGATCGGATATCATAATATAGGACGATTATGTTTCATAGATCAGCACATGTATTGATTGATGACCATGTTTCACGGGTCATAGAGATATGGAGATATCTAATCAATAATGTGGACACATGTTAGAGAACATGCGTTGGATAGACCCATATGAGACACTGCGAGAATTGTTATATATATTCTTATGTGTCATCAATTGGTCTCATGCATAGCGTATGTATGTTCCTTAGACCTGAGATCGTCATTGGTTTCCTAGATGTGTAATGGTTTACTTAGGAGCTACCAAACGCTACTCTTTAACCAGGTAGTTATAAAGGAAGCTTTCGGGTTTACTATGAAACATGCTGAGGTACATGAATGATCAAGATGGAATTTGCTCCTCCTATATAACGGAGAGATATCTCTGGTCCCTCGAGGTAGATGGATTAAGTAAGTGCATGGCCATGCCAGATATGATTGAGAGTCAATCCAGATAAATTATTCCACTACAGTATGAGTGAAGAGATCGAACTATCATAGGATAACATGACTCTCGCTTTGAGCTTGATCTGATATCGTGAAGCAAAGGGAACATGACATTATCACATTATAGTAGGTTCGTCCGATGCTTTATGGATATTTGGGAATCGATATGTACTGCTAGGTACCGCTATCGATTATCGATCGGAAAGGTATTTCTGAGTCGTGTCCAAATATACATGAACCTACAGGGCCACACACTTAAGGGGTTGGAATATAGTGGTATGGATTGGGTCCATCACTAATGGGCCAAGTGGGCTTTGTCCTTCAGTTGGGCCCTAATGTAGGGTTCCACCGTAGGGGAGGGGACGGCTATATAAAGGGAGTTCGTGGTTGCAATTGGGTACGTGAGAGGGCGTAGCCACCGAAACCCTAGCCGTCTCTACTTGAGCGCGCTGGTGCTAGCACACTGACACACGGTGTTCTTTTCCTGAACGTGAGGACGCCAGTAGAGGTGTTGCTGCTACTGCGACACTGATCGGGATGATCGACCAACGCGCGAGGAGGATCGGCCATTGCATGAGGAAGATCGACCACTGCAACAGGACGCGCACTTCGTTGATTCGGGCTGCATCAACTTCCTTCCGCTGCACTGCGCGTCTAGTGGTAACGATCCATGATCATTTACTTGCGTGGCTTTCTGGTTTACGAGGTAGAAATTTTAATTGTGTGCTAGTGTAGCCTACCCGTATCCCTTCAAGTATACCCGGAGGAGTTAGACTCATCGCTCGAATCGCTGTTAGATGCTACCGTCGGCTCGGGTAGATTTGGGAAAAATACATTAATAACAGCCGACGGTGTCCTCTCCAAGAATAGTGTTTCTGCGATTGATAGCCACCAAGAAGAAAAGTGGCCTGCCCGACGAGTGTTCAGGAAGAAATGTGGCAAGTCATTAATTTGAAGCTTGTCGGCTATCTCCAGTACTATTATATTAGCCGCGGCTACATTGCGAACACGAGCTCTTGGCTGAAGCTGATCAAGTAGTGTGAGACTTGAGATCACTTGCCCTAAGCCCAGCTGCCTAGCATAAATAGAGGGGTGGTAAAATTCGTAGGACGGTTGAAACATCCGATTTCTCGTATTAAGGCCGACATGAAGAATGCTCGGAGAGATTAAAATCTTATAAAAATTTAAGGTCTCTGAGACATCAAAGAGATGTTAGCTACTAGATGCAAGAATGATGGCCATGGAAAATCGGCCACTCCACTATAACTGAAGAAGACCTGGTGCTTGAAGTCTTCATTGTCGAGCTGAAGAAAGAAAGCTAGGTACTTCCTTGAGCCGATGGGCGTAATCCTTGTCTCATTCCCAGAGCACATCATAAATCTTTCCCCGTATGATCGACTGGCTCTGAATTGAGGGATCTCGCCCTCTGGACTGTCTTCTCATGGAAATACTGTGTCTTATGAAGGATTCAAGTTGAATGATCGGCTGAACAAGCAGTACAGCCAGATATGAATGAACCAAAGGGGACCGCCTAGTTGCCGATGGAGAAACTAGCGAACCCTATAAAAAGCCGATTCTATATTACATACATCATCTGGTATACAGCTCCCAATAGCATCTTTTCTAAGGCTAGCCGACGGCCCTCCACCAGTTGTTCTGCTATGGTTTGGTACACTTGAGTCGGCCCAAGAGAAGCACCGTAGAATAGAAACCGATCTAGCCAGAGTTGAGAAAAGCTACATGTTCTTCGTCTGATACTGGCCCATGCACTTTGTTGTTATTGCTGATATACTTGGTCCACCCTTCACCTTTGGATCTGATAAGTTTGTACTTGGGCTTGGCACTATAAGCCGACATCTGCTCTCTGTCCGGCCTTAGGCAACATAATTGAGCCATGTCTAGGAGAGTTGGGCCAACGAGACCGGTACGGAACATAAAAGCGTTAAATGTATCTGATCAGAAATAGCAAGCCGTGGCCACTAAGGGCTCATTGGCCTCTAGATCGGTTAAGAAAAGAGGGAGGCACTCGGCTATCCCTATTCTCTCCCACATCTCTCTTTTTGGTCGCTACCTGATTGAACCAGCTCTTCCATCCTTTGAGCACTTTCGGCCAAGCCCTAAAGCTCTTACTCCAACCCTCTATATTGTGACTAGCAGCCGACAACGGGAGACGAGGGACTTCTTCGTTTATAATTGTATCGGTATCTAAACTTGCTACCGATCCTAGGTAGAATTGGTCATTGCTATCAGGGATCGGAATGAGTACCTGGGTGGAATCCATTCAGTCAATCTCGGGGTAAAGCTGATTGAGAGCAGGAGGAGACGAGCGCTGAAGGACTTGTTAGCTGGAGAGAAGAAACCGATTGCAGATGTCCAAAGAGCTTGAGCAGGTGAGAATGACCATGTGGGGGCCGCATTTTTATATAAAGGGTAAAAGTGAAACAGTGGGAAGGATTTCAAAGTGACGTGTGCAGTTAAAACGCACGATACGCATAATGAGATTTTTACAGAACCATTAATGCAACGCTTACTGGTGAGGGCATCTTGCCAAGCCGATGGTTAAGATTTTTGGAAGATAACAAGTTACTCCCAAAAATGGGGGCATATGTTTGCACCAAAATTTGGCAGGTATGGTCAAAATCGGTAGGATAAAGTCAACGTATCATAACCGACGTGTAAGCATGGAAATATTCAAACAAATTTGGTTATGGTGAAGATTTCGAAGAGAAACCGTCCGGATTAAGGCCGATACGGATCATGTGTTATAACTTGTTGTAATGGGATACGATCGGCCGATTGGTATAAAAGATAGTCATAGGCAAGCAAAAGAAAAAACACACAACACAATCAACCAACTTATTAATTTCATCTATTTTTCGTTTCGACTAGGAGTAGTTCCTGTAATTTAGAAGTTTTGTAATTTGATCTTGATCAATGAAGTTGCGCATCGCCGATTGTTGATCTCCATCAGTTACGCCATCAGGTTTGATCCTTTTTCGATTTTGCTGTGCATCGCCTTCTTCGGAGAAGATTTACCCTTACCATCTGATTAGCCCTAACATGTTAATTAGACTTATCGTTGCCCTTTGATTTTATTAGTTTTTAGCTGTTTAGATCTAAGCCGATTGTCTTGCGATCGATCGGCTTTGAGCATATCATATATTCATCTTACCGATTGCAAGATCAAATCAGTTGGCACGCCTTGATCAACTGAACCCGGCGTTCATCAGGTGTGTTGTGCCCGATAAACCGCACTTCAAGTTTTTGGCGCCAAAAGTATGTAGTTGTTATGCCTAGGCTTATGCATGTTTATCCAATGTAAGGTGCCAGATGAAGATGATCTAGATATGTATTTCGACCAGCTAAGTATCCATGCATTGCTGGTTGCTACGGACTAAAAAAATAGAATCATATTACATGTTCTAAAAAGCACTACAATAGGTTAAAATCATCATCACCTTCATGTTGTGAAACCGTCTCCGTCACCATTTCTAATTAATTGTCAAGAAAATCACCTGATGACATAGCTAACATATGTTCTGCGGAGGCAACTGGTAGGGCGGGGGAGTGGGGCGGCAGCATGGAAGAGGAGAGGACAATGGTGATAGTCAACTTGGGAGGAGGATAATAAGGGGGATGATTACTAAGACATAGACACGAGTGTTAGAATTTGACATGGATTGGGTGTGTCCAATTCAGCAAAGTTAGCAACCTATGGTTCGAGTTTGGTGTAATAAAATGTTTTTATCAGTAAATAATAATAGAAGATATCAAATAACACATTAAATCACATGGATCATACATAATATATTAGCAGTTAGTACCATGCACAAAAATCCCATAGCTCATGCTGTCCACCACTACTTTCTATCCTCAAATGAAGATGAAAAAAGAATGAACAACAAAAAAGATATTCGTTACAGTGGTGCAGGCCCATCCCTCCCTCTCTTGGTCTCTCCCCCTCTTTCGTCTCGACGAAGCTCTCTTTCTTCCCTAGATGAAGCTGCCATAAGATATTAATTAGAAAATAGCAACAACCTTCTTTGAGATCTTCTTGGCTATAGCACCTCTCATAATCCCACCGCTGACCTATTGCGTCCACATGTCGGTGTGGGAGGAAGGGGACGGGCCTTAGAAATTTAGTGTGATCACAAAAATGATAATATTTATAATTTTTTTCTCTTTTTTCATTTGCCTTTTTTCTTTCTTTTTTTCTTCCCCTTTCTTTCATTCCCTCTCCTCCCTTATTTTTCTTTTCCCCACCTGACTCCTCTCTCTCCTATGCAACCAACCTGCCACTTCTCTATCTACGTGGCTGCCTCAGCCCTTTGCCGGCACACTGCCTCCTTCTCCTCCCCTCTCTCTCTCCCCTCTACCCCATCTCTTTTGTTGCAGCCTAGCACCGTTGTCACTAAACGACGCCAACCCCATGCACCACAATCGCCATCGCCCTAGCCAGATTTGGATCTCCTAAGTGAGCTCCTCTCGCTCCACCTCTCCTAAGGCCATCAGCCTATGCGCCGCCGTCGCCAAGCTTCAGCAACTGACCGGTGTTGCCCTCGGCTAGATCTGGATCTCCCAAGTGAGCTCCACCTTTCCCTTTGTTCTATAGAGAAAGAATTCTAGCAAAGCTTTACCTCTTTTCACTACAGAAAGGCTTATGTAACACCCGGCACTCCGCGTGCCCTGAATGTCACCCCAACAAATTACTACAATATTTTAACAATCTCAATTAAAATTTCTACAGCAGCATTGTTGCAATTTGGAACACAAGACAACTCCCCTTATGTATTACAACAAGGAATGTCATTGAACAACATAACAACAATAACATATAGCCAATTTTTACCACAATTTCAGCAAGCACCTAAATTTTTAACTTTAAATAATAAAGACCAACTACAAGTTATAAACAAGGGTTGGAAACATAAACAATAGCGACCTCAACCACAGTAATAACCACGTACACTACTTTACTTGGAACTCATGCATGCATCGAGATACAACCTTACCTTCAACTAACATTCGACAAGGATACTAATGAAGAGCATACAAAAGTTATAATGACACACCACAAACATAATATAACCAAACCGATTAAATCCATACAAGATTATATCTACTAAATTATGTCATGGCTGAGTCTATCTATTTATTCAAATGCTAAGCATGCTCAAAGTGCTAAATATCAATATGAGGGTAAAGTGGTGACAAGTGTCGTGTCTGTGCTATTTCCCATCCCATCATATTAGCCTCAAAGTACCTAAAAACAGTAAACAAACAAGCATGAGTCCAAGACTCAGCAAAGTATATCATAGAGCAATATCATAATCATTTAACACATTTAAAACAATAATATAACCAACTTTCTTATTTAAAATCAGCAAGTACATAAAACAGTAATAACATATCCATTTGTCAAATTCCACTCTTTGTTCGTCTTTAGATGAGTTGACAACTCAATGACTTAACCCATTATCACATTGGTCATCATTCACCATTAGCAATGCAATGCAATATGCTTTTATGCTCAAATGCACCTCTCATAGCTTATACCGGTATACCTTGAGTGCACACCAATCAGTGTCGCACCCTTTCATTCCCTACCATCCCTGTGGAGGGGCCTATAAGTAGGTCTCACTCCCATCCATCCCCGTGGATGGGACTACTTGGTAGGTCTTACAAAAGAGCACTCCGGATTAGTCATATGACCTCATATGACTTTCTCACCGACCTGGCTCGAATTCTTTTCATGTCATGGATGCTAGTAATGCAACATATTATTCCATTTTTCATTTGCCATAAAACCATATTAACAAATGACAATGCACAACTTGCATTCAACCACCATATAAACATCTCGATCATAATATAACAGCCACAACATATCTCATAAATAAATTCAGCAAGATAGCAACTTATTCATTTAACCCGAAGTTCATCTCAACCATCTTTGTTCATACAATATACTTGCCTCTTTACCACGCGAAGAGATGGGGCGTGAGCTAGAGGCCACACACGAAGTCACACCACCTATAGCATACAAACATACTCAAAATCAAGCCAAAACACTACATACAACAAATGAAATCAATAACGCAACCACGCTCCATTTCCGGGATAAACTTTCACTCATGGCAATCACTTAACTCAATGCTGTCCTCATCATCCAAATACCATAAATTTCGGTCCAAGAGCTCAAAAATAGAAACCCATGAACATGGCAAAAACTACACAAGAATACCAATATTATTCTAGTTGCCCATCGTTTCTAATGGCTATGCTAAATCCCTCGAAATCAGCCCAGAAAATCGATCTGTCATAATCTGGACAACCGCCTTCACAATTTTGTAACTATTTTTATACAACTCCAAATTAAGAAAATGTGGATATTTTTATAATCTAAAGGAAATTTTCCAACTTTTTTCTAGGTAGTGAGAAAATTTTATTCGGCCTCTAATTAGCCCTAATATGCAAATTACCGCAGCAACTGCCAAAGGAAACAAATTCTAGACAACAGGCAGCAAAACAGCCATAACATTTAAACGGCTGAACCAATATTAGTGTTCTTGGTCTCTAATGAAAGTTAATATGACGATCTACAACTTTTACAACAACAAACCCCTCTGGAAACGAGTGTAGAATTTTCTAATCTGATCCCTAACATGGAGGTTTGCATTGGCCGAACCTAGATCTCGCCCAGCACAAAGCTTTCCCCAAGATCCAATTTATCACAGCCCCAAAACAAGGGATTCTAACAAGTCAAACCCAGAATTTGAGAGCCCTAGATACACCAAAAACATTCTAGGAACATCATACCTTCCCGAGGATCCGCGAGATCAACACCGAGATGCGAACTGCTGTAGGGAGGAGTGGGGAGGGGTGCTGTTGTGTGGGGAGGAGAGGGGAAGGGTGCTGATGTGTGGGGAGGAGAGGGGAAGGGTATGGTGCAGCTGGAGGGGGAGAGAAGGGGGAGATCTTGGGTTAGGGATCCCCCTCCCACTTGGGCCAAAACTAGCCCAACACAGTCCACGATTGGCCCAACTTAGAGAATAGACCCCCAAAACAGCCCACGCTATCCAAAAAACAACCTAATGTGACCCACAATTATTTAAATTTAATTGGGATATTACAGCTTATATTAGATCCCTCATCACTAACGATTTTGCAAAACCGTAAGTGATAATTGATCATCATAGATGGTTTTATCCAAAAACCATCAGTGATGTGAGTCATCCACATCACTAACAGTTTTTTTTTCAAAAACAAAAAACCATCGATGATGTGAAACCTCGTCATTGACCGTTTTAGCCAAAAACCGTTAGTGATGACCACCATTCACATCACTGATGGTTTTGGCTAAAACCATCAGTGATGAGGATTTACATCACTGAAGGTTTTAGCCAAAAACCGTTAGTGATGACTACCACTCACATCACTGACGGTTTTTTTGCTAAAACCATCTGTGATATCTATATCCTAGAAATAAGTAGAGAGAGCCCCAACCCACCTAGTGTTTTTAGGGTTTCCTGAGCTATTTTTTAGGTGGATGCAATTGTGAGGCGATCTGGTGAAAAGAGACCATGGATTTGGAAGAGTGATTGTAGTTTCTTTTGTTTTTGGTGATCTAAGATTATTAATTGGTTCTAATTGCATTATATTCAAGATCTAGCTTGATAAAGAGACAATTGAAGATGGTTTAGATCTAGCTTGGTGTAGATCCATTCGTTCTTTGTGATCTAAAGTAGTAATTGGTTCTAATTGCATTATACTCAAGATGTAGCTAGCTAGGTAGGTAAAGAGAGAATAGAAGATGCTATGTTTAGATGTAGCTTATAGACCCATTTTTTCTTTGTGATCTAAGAAGCTAGCTTGGTAAAGAGAGAATTGAAGATACTTGTTTTAGACGTAGCTTATAGATCCATTTGTTCTTTGTGATCTAAGGTAGCTAGCTTGGTAAAGAGAGAATTGAAGATAGATTTTTTAGATATTGTACATTATTGTAAATCCATTTGTTCTTTGTGATCTAAGGTAGTAATTGGTTATAATTGCATTATATACAAGTTGTACATAGCTTGGTATGTAAAGAGAGAATTGAAGATATATACTTGGTTTAGATGTAGCTAGCTTGGTATAGAGAGAAGATTATTTAGATCTAGCATGGTTTATGGTTTAGGGTAGTGTTTAGCTAGTTAATTTGTGCTCTAATTTAAGGATGTGTGCATGTGCACTCCTAGTGTACTTCAGTATTTAACACTTATTGTTATATACGTAGTGTAGATGGATTGAAGCTGGATGTACGCTAAGAATCGTGCGAGTGCAAATAAGCTTGCCCTCTTAGCCAAAAAGTTCTCCCACGCATACAAGAGGGTGTGATGTAGAATTGTTCCCGATCTTTCAATGAGAGTGATAACTTTGATTTGGTGGAACTGACTTTGATGATCCGACTACAACGTATGACAATGATGCGCATTAGCAATTGCTAAATCAACTCTAGAGGGTTATTGACCTTGCCATGAGCATGATCAACCTGAACGCGAGGTTCAATTCCTGCGAGCAACCGAAGAAACAAACAAGAACAAAAGTAGCAGTAATCTGAAATTGCAAATAAGAATTGAGGTTCACAAATATATAGATCACAAAGGTGGGGTTCCGCGATGTTGTCTCAACAGGCGGTCATTTGACACGTCTAGATGATAATGTAGTTTGTCCCTAGGCTAAAACTATGCTCAACAAAACCCGCGTTCAATTGGTGCAGCTAAAGGGGTATTTAAAGAGGGGAAAGGAGGACGATGCGGCCAGCTTGGGAAGGAGGCAGAAACCTAGGAGGGTTCGGCCTAATCTTGGAGAAAGCCAATCCGAACTCCTCTTTCCTTCCATCCCTAGACTCTATTCTAAAGATAGCTTGGACTCTATTTAAGGTAACATGACATGCTGCTATTACATGGCCCATATATGCGAATTAAGTGGCACATCACCTTCCATGGACTTAGCCGAAACCCCTTTGGTTGAGGCCAAGAAAAATTGCTGTCTTTTTATGGTGGTTTGAGTGTCCTGAAATCACCACTTGTCTCCTCCACTTGATTTCCTTCACTTTGTGGTGCTGCCATCATCTCCATTCTTGACTCCTATGCTCCATAGCTTGTCTCTTGTATCCATGCTTGGTCCATCATTCCTAAGTATCAAATAACAACTTGATTTAGGCAGTATCAAATCCTTAGCAAAATTAATATTATCCCTTAGGAATGAAAGTACCTGATAATTGATTTGACGAGCACGAGCTCTAGGTCCTTGTATTGTTGGAAGAGTAGCAACAGGTGTTGGTGCAATGAGTGTAATGGTGGTAGAGTGTTCCTCATCATCCCCCCTTCTTGAATCAAAGTCGTCCTCGATGGTAGCTCGTCTTCTTCACCCAAGTATGGCTTCAAATCTGCAATGTTTAATGCGGAATTGACCCCAAACTCTGCAGGCAAATCAAGCTTATATGCATTATCATTAATCTTTTTCAACACTTGAAATGGATCATCGGCGCGATGCATTAATTAAACTTGCACAAATAAGGGAACCTATCTTTTCTCAAATGCAACCAAACAAAATCACCAGGTTCAAATGTAACATGTTTCCTACCCTAACTACCAGCAAGTTCATATTTAGCATTCATGCGCTCAATATTTTCCTTTGTTGTTTCGTGCATTTTCAGAATTAGTTCAGCACGTTGTTTGGAATCAAAATTAACCTTTTCTGAAGATGGGAGAGGTAGCAAATCAATTGGTGCACGTGGAACAAAACCATACACAATTTCAAATGGGCACAACATAGTGGTAGAATGCACTGAATGATTATTGGTTGAGGTCGCTATTGTTTAAGTTTCCAACCCTTGTTTATAACTTGTAGTTGGTCTTTGTTATCTAAAGTTAAAATTTATGTGCTTGCTGAAATTGTGATAAAAATTGGCTATATGTTGTTGTTATGTTGTTCAATGACATTCCTTGTTGTAATTCATAAGGGGAGTTGTCTTGTGTCCCAAATTGCAATAATGTTGTTGCTGAAATTTTAATTGAGATTGCTAAAATATTGGAGTAATAGCTTGTTGGGGTGACATTCAGGGCACACAGAGTGTCGGGGTGTTACATTTCCAATCAATGTTTCTCCATTGAGTCGAATCAGCGGGGTGTCTCAGCTTGCCATCTTCCTTTCGAAATCCATAATGCTAATGCAACAATTTTGCCTCTTTGTGATTTACAAACAACCGCTCCAAACAGAGAATGATAGGCAAGTACTACAATACCTCGGTCGGTACCCATTTGTTGACCTCTTCACTATTGTTGCCCCGGCTTTTACGCTTCTTGTCGTTATGCTTCTCCTTTTATTTGTACCGGGGTACACCACAAACTGGACAAACGTGCAATTCTTTATGCGCGTTACGGTACAAGATGCAATCATTCGGATATGAATGTATCCTTTCTATTTTCGTTATCATGGGACATAGTAACTTCTTTGCTTCATAAATTCTTGTTGGCAACTCATTTCCCTCCGGAAGCACATCCAATAGAAGAATTAAAAGTGCATTGAAACTTCTATCTGTCCAAAGGTAGTTTGCCTTCAGTTCGAACAATGCAAGGACCGAACCCAACTTGGTGTATTCCGCTTTGCAACCCGAGAACAACGGTTTGGTATCGTCTTCCATCAAGCTTATAATTTTTTCAAACTCTCTTTCCATGTAATTTCCCTCCACATTCCGCAACATTTGCTTTAAATTTTCCTCCTCAAACATATCATGCTGCAACTCGTGAACGGGTTCCAACATGTTTTCGTTGCATACCGGACGGGTACTACTTGTTTCCTCATGATGGATCCAACACGTGTAATTCCTCACGAAGCCACATCAAATCAAATGGTCTTCAATTTGAGCTGAGTTGTTAAATTTCCTGAGATTATTGCAATGAAAGCAGGAACAATATATGAAATTTACAACCCTTTTCACCATATCTTCTTCTACTATTTTTTGAACTCCTTAAAACCCCTCTGAAATTCAGCACTCAAAACGCTTTTCTAATACATCTATTCTTCACGGTCCATCTGCAATTAAACTACGCATAATAAATTAAGAAAAAACTAGAGCGACAGTTAGCTATTTCAAATATTCAGACATTATTTAATTACCTTTGCAAAATAGAGAACGGGTTCCAACATATATAATTTTACTCCCGATACCTTCTTCCCTAGTTAAGAGCTTTCAATTCCCTACTTAGGAGACATACATTCAAAACATCAACAATAATATCGAATTACCTAACGCAGTAAGCTTGCAGTCCTTTTGACTTCAATGAAAGAAAATAAGGTTGGAAGCATTAACAAAGTCGAGGAATTGAATGATCTTAAAGAAACGTCTATCTATTGACCAACTTAGTACATACAAACGATGACTCCTAATGTCTAATTAGGTTAGGTCCTAATCCCATTCAAGGATGTGTGGTTTGGGTAAGTTCCTAAACTATTGTACAACTCCAGAGAAAATTTCGGTGGCATCTCCCCGCTATTCTCCAAATACAAGTCTCGATAACAAGTCAAGAGGGGTGTGTGTCCGAAGAACACCAGGGAGATACTGCCGAAACTTTCTATGGAGTTGTACAACAACTTAGGAACTTGCTCGAACCACATATCCTTGAACTGCCCAAAAAAGCGTGGACAATTCGAGAGTGCTTTCTTACAAAAATGCCGTTTTCAGCATATTTATAAATAAGCACCCTCGAACAGGAGACTTAGATTAGCAACCTAAACTCTAACATTGATCACATTACAGCAATAATAATTCTAGATTAACACGAGAGTATTATAAAGATAAATGGATGTGTGTTTGTCAAATAAAGGGTGTGAAATATGATAGGATACACACAATTTTAGTGCAACCTAAACACTCTTTGCGACATATCGAATTACCTAGTGCAAAATTGAAGGGTTTGAAGGAATGCTCACCTTTTGAAGAAAACCACAAGTGAGATAAAATTGAGGGGAAATCTTATCAAGCTAGGGCTTCAACTTTACACTCTTAACACCTATCCTAGAGGATTTCATAATTTCTCACCAAAGTATTGCTTCCATCCAAAATATGTGGTGTTTTTTTGGGGCGGCGGCGGTTTTTTGCCTCTAGAACAACAATAGAGGATAGTTCAGCCCAAGGGTATAAATAACCTAGCGAGGCACATCACAATTGGTTCTAAAATGAGAATTGATTGTGATGTACAATGCATATCACAATCGATTCTAATATTAGAACCGATTGTGATATGCACAGCACATCACAATCGGTTCCCACCAAAGAACCGATTGTGATGATTCCTCACCAATTATTTAACACCCTCGTTGAATCGTCTATCACAATCAGTTTTTTCCTAAAAAGTTAGAAACTAACCCAGATGAAGCGATAGTGTTATACCATTCTGTAGTAGTGGAGGGCGTTGATGTTGTAGAGATCGAACAATTCATTGAACTCAACCCCGAAGAAGCCCCCCGATGACTGGTGTAAGAAATGCTCCTCCTTGAACATTACTGGGATACTCGATACTAGTTCTAACACCAACTTGTTGGCTTGTTCCAGGTACCAATTTTGCAATCTATAGCTAGCCATGGAAAGCATGGTTAGGCGATCGTTCGGTACGAATGGCTCTCCTAGCTTGAATTTTCGGGCCAACCGGGCCAACAGAAAGTCTGGGTCCATGGTCTACTTCGATTTGCCCTTATCGCCGCCTCGCCGTCTATTATAGGTCATCTTGATGGGAGATGGGTGGGCACAAAGTGAAGTATCGGCTTGTGCTGTAAGGGGCACGATAGCCGATTTGTTGGCATGCTTTGGTACATGCTACGTAGGAACATGGGCCCGCACATCTTTATCTCTCTCAAAGGTGAACAATGAGATGGACCATGATATCGAAAAATGGCAGAGGGAAATATATTTCAAGATTACATAGAGTCATCACCACCTCAGCTTGCAGAGTATCTAGTCCTTCGAGATCGATGACCTTCTGAGCATTTGTGTTAAAGAAATAACACAACCTCGTGATTGTCTGCCGAACCTTGATCGAAAAATACTTCTAATTGCGATAGAGAGTATTTGTGTCATCAGCACATGGCAATCATGAGACTTCATGCTAGTTAATTTCAAATCTTGCATCGAAACAAGTCTCTTCATGTTGGAGGAGTAACCGGACAGAACTTTCACACCATACAAGCACTAACACAGTTTAGTTCTCTCGACCTTGGACAGAGCGTAACAAAAGGTTCACAGTATGTTCAGTCTTTATCGGTCTCTTTCGATGCTAACTCATGTCTGATGCCCATATCGACCAAGTCAAGCCGTATGTTGATACAATCCTTTGTTTTGCCCTGAATGTTCAATAAGAGACCAATCAAGCTATCACATACAATCTTCTATATGTGTATGACATCGATGCAGTGGTAAACTTCTATGTGCTCTCAATAAGGTAGATCCTAAAATATTGATCTCTTCTTCTAGATGCTCTTCTTATGGGTCCTTGATTTACCTCCCTTTCCATGCACAACATCCAACTCCTTAACCATATCATGAACATCTCTCACGCTTAAAGGCATTAGAGCTGAACCATCCTCGTTCCTTTTGTCGAATTGTTTCTTCATCTTACGATATAGGTGATTCCTCCGAAGGAACCTACGGTGACGCATGTACACAATTTTGTACAAGTGATTCAGCCACACACTCTCGGTATCATCTAAGCAGTGAGTACAGGCTTTGGTTCTGTTTGTACTCTGGCTCGACAAGTTAGCAAGGGCAGGTAGTCATTTATGGTGTAGAATAACATGCAGTGCAAAGTGAAGTTCTCTCCTTTATACGCATCCATACCTGTACCCTGAGAACCCACAGTGTTTTCAGATCTTCCACCAATGGTGCCAGGTACACATCAATATCATTCCTAGGTTGCTTCAGGCCTTGGATAAGTATAGATAGTAAAATGTAATTCTGCTCATACACAACCGAGGAAGGTTTTAGGTACATAGATTCACGGGCCAAGTACTATGATGGCTGTTCATGTTACTGAAAGGGTTAATTCCATCTGTACTCAGTCCAAACCTTATATTCCTCATTTCCACACAGAATTCTTCAAACCACCTATCGATGTTTCTCCACTAGGTAGAATCAGTAGGGTGTCCTAGCATTCCATTGTTCTTAGCTCCTTCGAGTGCCAACGCAACAATTTTGCCTCCTTTGAGTTCGCAAATAAACGCTTCAAACGGGGAATTACAGGAAAATACCACGCCACCATAGCAGGAGGTCTTTTCTTCACCTCGATGCCCTCATCGTCGTCATATGATTGATTTTACACTTGTACCGGGATGCGTTGCACACCGGACATACATGAAAGTTTGCATACTCTTTGCGGTAGAGGATACAGTCGTTCGAACATGCATGTATTCTTTCTACTTCAATTCCCAAGAGACAAAGAACCTTCTTGGCTTTGTACGTGGTTGTCGTCAACCCGTTTCCCTTCGAAAGCATGTCCGCTAATAGACCTAACAGCGCTGTGAAACTCTTGTGCGACCAACCATTGCTTGCCTTCAATTTTAGCAGTTCAAGCACCGATGACAACCTTGTATATTTTAACTTGCAGAATGAGAACAATGGTTTCTCTAAGTCCGTCATCAAGCCCCAGAATTTACCATACTCTCTCTCATCATGGTTCCCTTTTGCATTGCACAATATCTTATCCAGATTGTCATCCTGTAACCTATCCTTATCGGAAGAACAATCGATATCATCTGGCATATCGTTGACTTCGTCGGTGATGTTAATACTACCTGCTTCCTGTATAATCTTCTCTTCGCTGTGACTGGTCTAACATGCATACCTCCTATTGAAACCCCGTAGAATCAAGTGTGCTTCGATCTACTTTTTAAACGTTCTCAAATTGTCACAGTAAATGCATGGACAAGACATAAATTGGACCACCTTATTAAGTATATCCTCCTCTGTAGCTCTTCTAAAAGTACAGACGTCATTAATGTTGTAACATCCAACTCATTCACATCAGATTTGGTAGCAAGAAAATAAGCACCTTTCAACTTAATCTCATTTCTCTTCTCATGAACAAGCTTAAATTCTTTCTTGTTGTGTTTATCAAGATCCTTTGCTACAATCTGATTTTCACTCTTAGCATGCTCCTGATTTTTCTCTCTACTAGCTCTAGCAATGTCATCTTTTAAAATAGCATCAGGAGACATTGGATGTAACACAATTTTCTTCTCTTTATGCACAAAAGAGTAGTGATTTGTTCTACCATGATGTAAACAATCTTTATCATATTGTCACGGTCTACCTAACAACATAGAACATGCTTGCATAGATACGACATCGCAATCAACAAAATCATGATAAGAACCTAAAGCGAAATGTACTCTTACCATACGGGTTACCTTAAGCTTGCAGCTGTTGTTGAACCATTGGATGTAGTAAGGTTGAGGATGCAGCTTAGTGGAGAGTGCTAGCTTCTCCACCATGTCCATGCTGGCTAGATTATTGCAACTCTCACCATCAATGATTATTCGAATCGATCGCTATTTGACGACGCCTTTAATGTGAAACAAGTTGTGGCACTGATTTTGCTCAGCACGGTCAATCTGAGCACTAAGCACACATTGCACAATAAGACTTAAATATTGGTCAGCATCACCAGCGCTCACGTGCTCTTCTTCATGTTCTGAGATTGGATCACCATCTTCATTTTCAACATGTAAAGCATACGTTTCTTCGTCAAGATCGCTTGCTGAATCGTACTCGCCATCTTCACGAATTATTAGCATGCCCTTGTTTGGACACTTCCTCATCATGTGGCCAAAACCCTTGCAACAATGGCATTGAATGTCCCGTTGAAGCGACTGACGACGTCGAACTTTTTGTGGGAGCTTGTGTGGCATTTTTCATTGGCGCGGGTGCTCGTGGTTTTGAATTTGAAGTAGAAGATGCCATTTTGTTGTTGGAGGAGCTCGGTGTAGTTGTACGGCTGGATGGGGCAGCGGAGGTGTGAGGCGTCCACGAAGTAGTATGACTTGTAGAAAAGTTAACTTTTGTCCTCGATTGTCGTCCCTGCACTTCACGTTCAGCTTTACAAGCAAGATGGAATAAATGAGTCATCGAATTATAATCCTTATAGAATGTCCTGGATTTCTTGATTTAAACCACCTAAGAAACGAGCCATAGAATCTTCCTCATTCTCAACTAAACCACAACGCAACATGCCAATTTGCAATTCTTGATAATATTCCTCTACTGAACTTCTACCTTGGTGTAGGCGCTGCAATTTATTTAATAAATCTCTAGCATAATATGAGAGAACAAATCTATGTCTCATGATGAGCTTTAATGCTTCCCAAGTGGTGGGTATATTATTTGGATGAATGCGGCAATGCTCCCTCCACCAAACAGAAATAAAATCAGAGAATTCACTAGTGGCAGCCCTAACTCTTCTATCCTCAGGGAAATCATGGCATGCAAATTTTTGATCAACGAGTAATTCCCAACTGAGGTAAGCATCAGGATCATATTTACCTTCGAAAGGTGGCATATTGAATTTCACTTTAGAGAAAACGTCATCACGATCACGTACATCATGTCGCATGCCTTGCTGATTTAAGCGTAGCCGACGATGGTCATGGTCTTGGTCAAAATTGATGGTATGGTCATCCTCCAAATCAGTGGTGTAGTCATCATAGTTCTCACCGTCTTGTTCTTCCACCCCAGGCCGATGAAAAGCAAATCAATGTCAGCAAGTAGGGGGGCTGCGGCACATAAAGGCAACGATCTACCGGGATTTTGATATCTTGGATTGGCAAACCATGCGAGGTAGTGATGAACTCATACTAAAAAAGCAGGAGCAAAATTTCCAACCAAAACAGAGACAGTCGAATTTTTCCAAACTTTCGGGGGCGTTTTGAGGCCCTAAACGATGTTTTTTGGGGTCAAACAAATTTTTCAAAGCCTCGAGAACCCAATTATAGACTTGTCAATTTCTAGATGTAACTTTTTGTTCCGGTCGTTTTGAATACTCGAACAGCCCAATCGGAGGTCGTATGCAAAAGTTACGGCTGTTTTGGTGTAGTGCGCACGGAGAGGATTCTGAATTGACTTCAAATATGCTGAAACCGAATCCAGAGAGGGCTCTGGCTATTCCTTCTTATAGGTAGGGCTTTCCTTATCTCGTCAAACCGAAACCAAATCCAGAGAGGGCTTTCCTTATCTCGTCAAACCGAAACCAAATCCAGAGAGGCTTTCCTTATCTCGTCAAACCGAAACCAAATGCAGAGAGGGATTTCCTTATCTCCTCAAACCGAAACCAATCTGCTAGTAATTTTTTTCTTTGTTCTTCTTCTCTATTTTTTTCTCCGTTCTTCTTCTCTATTTTTTTTCTTCTTCTTCTCTGCTTCGAATTTTTTTATGGCAAGGGGCGGCAAGGTGGATGTGGTTGTCTCGGCAGGAGTTGGATGGCGATTCCTTGCCGTGGCAGTTGGTGCAGTAGTAGAGGTGTTGCTTGCAGCAGGGCCGGTTTGAATGATGAACCTGCAGCAGCAAGGTGGCGATAGCAAGGGCGACAACAAGATGCAATGACAAGATGAACCGTCCACCAATCTAAACTATGACCAGCAACTCAACACGACGATGCAACCAAAAATTCATGATGCAAAATACTGATAGGAAAGATGCAAGGCGCAGATGGTTTTGGATAGTGGATGATCTACTACTTTTTTTTGGACTTTCGGGATGAAACAATCTAACTACGAAACACTGAAAAATTCTCACCGAGCAACCTGGAGCTCTGATACCACCTGATAGCAACTATGGTCCCGATCTTTCGATGAGAATGGTAACTCTCGATTTGGTGGAACTGACTTTGATAATCCGACTACAACGTACGATGACGATGCGCCTTAGCAATCGCTAAACCAACTCCGGAGGGTTATTGATCATACCGTGGGCACGATCAACTTGAACACGAGGTTCAATTCCTGCAAGCAACCAAAGAACAAGCAAGAACAATAGTAAAAGCAATCTGAAATTGCAAATAAGAATTGAAGGCAAAATCAAGGTGGGGTTCTATTGAAGATCTTGACAAGGTGGCTGTCCAGCACAACTTGAAGACACAAAGTTTGCACTTGGCTAAACTAATCAAACAAAACCCCAAACCCTAGATGAGGGTGCGGCTGATTATTTATGAGATAAGAAGAGGAGGAGGTCGTTCAAAATCATAGGAGACCGAATACAACTTGATTACAAGGCCCAAGGCCCACTTTGACTCAGACAGGAAAAGGGATGTGATTTGTTTCGCAGATTCTTGACAGATCATATGGAATTTGAAGGTGGAACCAGATCCATTGGAAAGAGGGCGAAGAAAGCTTTCAGTAAAGTACTCATTTGCCCTGAACACCCTTGTGTACCAAAAGTTATGGTCGTTTTAAGTTGGTGCTGTCAGGGAGGCCGAATCCTAGTCGAACTTGCGCACATGACGACCTAGCTTCATGCTTGGCGTTTCGAGGTCCTTCTCCTTAGTTCCTAAGGACAATAAAATCATAATAAGAATTAAATAGCACTCCATTCTGTGAATCATTTGTATCAAAGCCTAGGAACGTATTCACCTGGTAATTGAGTCACCGTGCTCGAGCACGAGTAATTGGTCCTTGTAATATGGGTTCAACTTGTTGTGTATGAGATGAGTGACTAGGCGCGGTTGTGTCAATAGGAAAGATGTCCTCATCACGTGTACAGCTCGGGTAGCTGTAAAGAGAGGGGATCACCGAGCCACTTATCATCCCAGAAATGAATGACATGTCCATCACCAACTACCACAAAGCATAAGTCTAATTGTTCACTCCCTTTGGGAAAGGCATAACAATTGTTCACTTAAGAATTAATCATATTAAATCATTTTTTTATTTATGAAAGCCTCATATTAAGCTTTAAATTACCAAATAAAATGGTGAAAAATTTTAGAGGGCTAAACTACACAAATTTTTTTGAAATAGGCAAAAATTGGAATGTTACACCACAAAGACCTTGAGTTTAACAAGTAACGCAAGCACCCCCTTTGATCATTTTTTATCCTATATTTCATTGTTATGTATGTTATGTTTGAAACTGTTATGCATGCGTGTAATTTCGGTAGTATTTGCTATGTTGGTAAGGATGGTAGATATACTCAATCATTTGTATTCACCCTACCTTGTCAAGTTGATACTTTCACCATTGTCACCCTAGTAACACTATCCACTGTTTGTAAATATTAAAAGTGGAAATTGTAGAGTAACAATGATTGCTAGATGCTTAGCATGCTTATACCAATATTAGACCATTAACTTGTATAATGGTCAAAATATTCAAATGAAAAATACTTGTGATATGGTTCAGAGGAGGTACCTTTGATATTTTGAGTATAAATAAAAGTGGAAAATATGTTTTGAAGTTGGCCAGTTGGGCGAGTGGTTGTTGGGAAGGTTCAGGTGCACTCAGAGAATGTGGCAATCTCGCTTAGGTTAAAGTACTTCTGTACAACCATATGTGTCCTTGTGGGAAGGCCCTAGCATAATAAGTTATCGCGCACTAGCAGCAAAATTGTAGGCGGTAGCTAATAGGTGAAATTTGGTTAGTTTGGGCACGAAGGGTGTACTTCTTGCTCGTAGGAATCTTGCTTGGTAAGCATGGTATACCGACAATATGTTTGAGCTCTTGGGATGTTGGAGGGATAATCCTTATCCTAAAGAGGGTATCGACGAGCGATTTGTTGTTAGGACCGGCAATGTAAAGAGGCTTTGTCATGATCTCTTAGTCGCACGCCAAAGGAAGCATTTAATGGCCGACATTATGAGATGATCACATCGTGTGGGTAAAGCAGTACAACTCCATATAGTGTAAATCTATTCGAATAGCTTTGTCTCAGGTCATGGACTTCGCTTCGTTATACCCCACAATAAGTAGCTTTATGTTTTAGAAAATTGGTGGAAAGTGAATGGATGGGGAATCCTTGAACAGCTGACCAGCAAAAGGACTTTGCTGAGTTTTTAGATGTTATGGCAACAAGCAACCTGTTATTTTTCATTACTTATGCTTTAGTACTACTTGTTATCAGATGTCAAATGCTGTTATAAATTTCCGATTGCCATCTACCACTCAATATTGCAAATGAAAGCTTGTTTATGCAAAACTGGAAACCTGGTAGGATAGCCATTCCTTTGACATAGCCTTGAATACTATATAACATTTGTGATGTCTTGTAGAGTATGATTTTTCGTACTCAACCGTTGCTTGTTGAACTTATTCAGAGGATGAAGAAGAAGACCCATTGTACGGTTACTTTTATGCCATGGGTTTTGGCGATGACAATGCCAACTTATAATGATCTTACCCTAGTTAGTTGCCCATGGATGAGCTGAGACATACTAGCTCGATTTGTCACCTATTTATTTTGCTTCTACTGTCAGCCTTGATGCAAAATTAGTCAAGTATGACTTAACTTTGGATATTTACTATTATATACCACTTTGGCATTCGTTCCTGTATGGATGTGATATGTTAATGTTGGATGTGTGTACTAGCCATTGATCGTGAGACTAGAACGGTATACACGTTTTGGCTAGAATGCAAATTCTGGATCCTGATAGTGTGCCTCGGCAACGACGCAACGCAAGGGTGGAACGAACGTGGGGCATCGGCTGGGTGGAGGCAGCTATGGTTTGGGAAGCCCCCTATGCCCCTATTTATGGCTGACCAGATCGAGCCTGGCTCGGCATGCACACCAAGACCAACTAGGCCAGTAGCCTAGCCCACAAGATGTTTTTTATTTTAATTTTGTAATATCACATTTTGGCTAGCATTGAGCGATTTTGGGCCAGGGTATTATAGATGGTATCAGAGCATCAACCTTCGCTGCACCGGTGCATGTGGGAGAAGGACATGGGCATATGGTGCATGGTGCGTGTGGGCCCGGAGTTGCCTCATGGCATAGCATATGGGCAAGCACTGGAAGCACGGCATGTACCAAAGGGTGTTTCTGGGTATCTTCCATGTACGTGTTGTGATGTTGACGGTATCAGCACATAAGGGGGTGTGTAATACCTCGGCCCGTTACTGTGAAGGCCCCATGTGGTCCATGTGGAATGGTGGTGAGATTAGTCTCACATTGCTTATCTAAAGTGAGTTGTAGTAGTATAGCCTATTAGGTCCAAACATAACACCCTCGGGTAACCCTTTTACACAAAGCGAGGACGAAAGTGTAAGTTGTGCGTTATTTGTGCATGGGACCACCCAATGGGTGGGCTGGGCATTTTACGAATTTTGGGCTAAGGTGTTACACTGTATGACCTACTTTGTGTGGACATGAAAGACCTACTTTGGTAGGCACCTCTACAGGATGGAGGGTATGGAATATAAGAACCCGGGTACCCTCATGACAAGCCCAAGAGGGAGGCCCAGAAGATACTCCCCGCGTCAGGCCCCGCTGCCGTGCGCAAGGGGACATATCCTAAAGGAAGTTGAACTTATATTTAGATATGATAGATACGGTTGTAATCCGAGTCGTTAATAGGGTAGATAAAGATGTAAACTCTATCCTATTAACGACTAGAATCTTGTAACCGATCGGAATCTCCAAACCGATCAGACTCAGAAGCCGCCCCACCCCGCTATATAAGGGAGAGGCGGCAACAACATAGGATCCGATCATCCAAGCATAGAGCGATCAAGCCATAGAGCATAGCACACCTCATATCGCCTGAGCATATTGCGCTTTGAGCAATCTTAGATCCAAGAGATCTGCATAATCCCAAAGACACAGACTAGGGTATTATCTCTCCGCGAGAGCCCGAATCTGCCTAAACCCCTTGTCTTGTGTGACCTTCGAGTTTGAGATCTAGCGCCTACCCTATAAATTTATTGCCGACTACAAAAATCGACAGAGGGATTGATAGGGTGCGACATCGACAGTGTGCACTTAATTATAGCGATATGCTATGTGATGTGCTTGTGAGCATGTAGAGTAGACTGCATTGCATATATATAAAAAAGTTGTTAATAACATAAATGTGATGAATTGCTATGTTATTATCTTATAATGTACTTGCAGAGTCATAGACTCACCCTTGCTTACTTATTGTTTTAGGTGACTGTGAAGACGACATGCATGGGATAGGGGTAGCACATTCACTTTACTTCATCATTCACCAAATTTACCTAGATATATTAGTTCAATCATGGAGTCATAAACTGTATATTTGGAATTTGATTTATATATTAGGGCAAAGAGTTTAAATACTTATTTACGAATATAGGACTCGAGAGGAAGACTCAAGAGGATGAATATGGGAGCCGAGAGAACGGATATAGGACCCGAGAGGAAGAATATGAAACCCTAGAAGACCAAGATAGGAATCGTCAATATAAAATTTTGATACATCTTCCACCTTTTATAAAAGAACCCTGAAGAAAAGAAAAATTATAAAAAAAAACTCCTTAGGTTTTTCAATTCTTCTTTCTCTTGGGGATGCCTTGCCGGAGTCGAATGAGACAACAGATGATAATAGGGAAAAGACCAGGGCTAGATCCCAACACGGGGTACCACAAAGGAAGAGGGGAGCCAGATTTGGAGAGGCTTAGTATCAGGCGGACAGCGAGAAAGGAAGGGATCTTTTATAGAGTGTCAACAATGATTATTGAGGACTCAGCTAGCTCAGTTGGCAAGCGACGCAAGCTGCGTGTCCACCCACCCACAGCATTCGAGTCACTCGGCGTGCATAATCACGGAGGGCCGACTGCAAGCATAGTATGCACAGTGAGCGTTGAGTGCATGTGTGACGTGTGTGCGTTTGTAGCTAAACTGTTGTGCTTTTTCTATAGTAAATGTTAAAGCTTTTGATTATTATTTTTAAAAACAATAAACAATGATTATTGTCGTTGCGTCCAAGTTTCTACACCATCATGTAGAACAGTACGATGCTATTCTTTGATTTATATCCATCCGATTAAAAAAATGAATGCCGAGATTAATCAATACAGTAAAATAATGTAGCAATCGAGTGCTACCATATTTGCTGTAGAATTTAAGCGGTCAATCAGAAACATGCATACGAGAAATAAGATCGAAAATACAGATATAAGTGGAGCTTGGCACAATCATGATTGGTGCTACTGCCATTTCACGTGTCACGACACAAACTCATGACTACCCTTGGACCTGTGATATGGGATATGGCAGGTAAAACTGTATATAAACCTCAACCCACTAAAACGGTAACGACAAAAACAGTGGTTTCTGCAATACTCCAGCCTAAAATTTAAACTTCCAAAACATTGATGAGTGAGAATCATCCACAGCATAGCGCAAATCATCACAATCATGGTCCATATGGCCATATCGGCCAAGCTCTGCTGTCAACAACGCCAACAAATCCGTATAACGGGATTGTTTCTTTTGAAGCACACGAATGTATGCAGATAGGGCAAGCCAAATGGTTTCTTTTCGCCTTAGCTTCAGAACTGGACGGACACTGCATTGCAGCTCAACATCTTGCGTTCGTCTCACAATGAGACTGTGCATATATCTGCTTAACCGAAAAATGAAGTCATTAGAAAAGCCACAGATGATTTCCAATACATCACATACTGACAAACCTAGTTCTATCCAACACGTCGACAGTGAAAACAATATGCTTATACATTACTGTCAGCACAGGTTTTATAGTATGATAGAAATGTCAAGATAAATCGGATACCTGAAGGTTCTTTTAATGATATGCAGCAGCTCAGGTTTGTTTATGCTGGCATCAGGCATGCTAAGAATATAGCAATGGAACTTCATTGCGCATAACAGGAAGGCTTGATATATATTCAGTCTTACAGTGCCTGGTGAGTTGATACTGGAGTCATAGAAAATGGCATGACACTTCGGACGCATATAATGACATAGCTTGCTGTGAAGGTACTTTGTTGAAGAATGAATCTTCACAGTGATGGTGGAGGTCATTGTGATGTCCAAATACCTAAGAAATGTGCCCACTCATTACTAGTTCTTCGACAATTTTTTAGTTATGAATATTAGTTTCTGATACTTGTGAAGAAAACTAAATACCTGACAACAAGAATAAATAATTATGCTCTTAAAGGATAGCTAAAGAATCAAGTTCTTGTTTATGGAATCATGGAGACAATGTCCAGAAGTTACCATGAACTAGAATGGCACTAGATGAACTGCACAGATCTACGGATAAGTTTTCAACAAGCTTTGGAGAATACACAGCAATTCAGGCCAATTATGCATCAATATTTAAACCTATATAATTTGCTGAGGTTTAGAAGAAATTCACAACTAGGGGATTTGTCCAGGTTTCAGCAGAAAGATGGCAAAACCAGCAAGTTTTCAGCTGAGAGCAATTTATACCTCAGGGTTACAAACTATAGCTGGTTGACCGTTCTTAATCCATGATCTATATTAATAAAAAATGACCAGTGAAGGTCATCTCATATATTGATGAATTGAATTGACCAATTAAAATTAGTTATCAACAGCCATACCTTGTATAATCGGCTTGAATTTCCAAAGTTTCACAATTTATAAGCAAACCACTCCATGGTATGAAAGAGACTCCATCATCGCCCCTGTAGAGTCTATTACAGCAATGCTCACCGTTTCCAACATCAAAGTTAAAACCATATTTGCTATCATTCATGTAGCAGTTGTAGTACACAAAGCCTCTTCTCATCCTATTGAAGAAATTTAAAGCATGCTTCTTTGAGAAAGTGATGAATATGAAATCATCAATGAACCTCATCAATAAATATTCAGGTGCTGAAACAGCCTCTCCTGAATTAATCTTGCCATCCTGTAAAAATTTCAATACCACCGAATTTTCGAGGTGACCATAGTACAGGGAACAAAGGTTGGGAGATAACTTGCTTCCTTGAGCAATTCCTACTTGTTGCAAGTAAAAGTTTTGCTCAATCTTCAAAATATTGCACTGGACTTGTTCAGAAAGGAGACGACGAAGCTCATCCTTCCGTATGCTACTAACAGCTCCCTGATTGTACACAATGAAAATTTTCAAACATACTGCTGACTGATACTTGTTTGTAAGAAACAAGCAATAGGAAGTTAACAAATCAAAAAATTGTCAAGGAAAGTCGGAGCTACATCACGAAAAGGTGTTTCAGATTCCTTTTGGGGTCAATTTTACAGACAGAAACATCCTAGGACATGACCAAGAGGCAACGGATTAGTTCCCTTTTCAGTTGCTTTTTTCTTCAATCAGGTTATCTACTAGTTAGTTATATCTTTATTACTTCCCGTGTTACCTCTGCTTATCATATAAGAGATTTTGTTAGGACTTTTGGAGTCAAGCAGAAAATGAAGAAAAGTTCCCAGATCGTTTTCTCCTGCCTTCTCTCAGCTGGCTAGACACCACAGTGAGAACCTCATGTGGTGGACAGAACAGTAGCACAACCTATAACCATTTAATAGGCCAGATAACCAGTGATCTACGCAGAAAATATACTGGAATTCTGATTAGCCCTAACAAGATCCAAAGTGATTTTCTGAGCCTTGCAGTGTGGAGCCCCTTTTAGCAACCACACATTGGAGATTAAAAAAAGATACATCAATGAATATGAGTGATCACAGCTTTACTCACCAGATGGATTACATACATTAAAAAACCCACTCCAGTGCAACTGGTACAAAATTATTCACTGAGGTGATTCTGGTTTGCAATGTAAGTAATGCATCGATCAGTCTGTAGACTGTAAATGGTAGAACACATGACAGGGACATCTAATTGGCATATGCTTACTGCTGAACCACATTCATCTTTATGTGAAATAGTTTAAGTCGAGTGCAATTCCACACCTAGGTGCTTCAATACATTCATTTTATATTTAAATATAGTTTTGTTTGTGTACAACTTCAGTACGTAGTTGTATTTGTTAGAAAATTGTAAGTCCATAACCACTTCAGTAGATAATTGTTTAATCTATATCATTACAATAGGATACAACAAGTAAATGTCGTAGATCCTATTGAGAAATTAGGGCAACAAGGCGCAAGCAATTTAAACTCTTTCCATCTACTCGAACCTAGAAAACTGGTTGTATATGATCTAAGATGACAAATTAGGGTTTCTGTGTTACCACTAGACACGCAGGTACAACCTTCCAACAGCAGAAGATGAGCATGTCGGATCGCGTTAGCAAATCAAGGCAGTAGTAACCTCGTTCTACGAGTAACCACACGAACAGGAAGAAGACTCCGCGCAGTAGTCTGCTAGAAGCCCGCAGCACGGCCCTCTTGCTTCTTGCCTAGGTGAGTGTTTATTTATAACCGAGGAGTCATAATAAGATAAGCCCAAAACATTATCAGCTTCTTAACCAAATATGATTCAAGATAACCTTTATCAATTTAAATCCTCATCCGAACTGACTCCTACTTAATTCGCATTACATTAATCCGAATCATATAAGCTTTAACAAATCAGTAGGTTCCCATTCTTGTGTGTAACCCTGTAGGCCCATTTTGATGTTGGAAGTGTACCAAATCACTATTTGACACACAAGTCACAAGTGGCTCCTAGCAAAACAATATGACTATCCAAACCACATGGATATCATTTACCCAACAAGCTATCAACGAGTATATGTTCGATCCTTTTGTCACTTTCAGATGTCAAGATTAAACCCATGACGAGTAATGTGTGATCTTGTGATGTTTAATCCATTATTTCTCAAATATCCAAAGCTAGACTAAATAGATCAAGCCGTTGATAGCTCAACCTGCTTGGTCATAACTATGCACATTCTTTAGTCTATCTTCTTCGAGTGGCCTGAAGATATCTTTATCGTCGTATCACAAGAACAAAATTCGATCTTGACCATACACCCCTCATGTCACAACACATTCTCGATTGTAACTGATATAATTATCCTTTTACGGACAAAAATCAGTAATATCACGAGTATCCTCATGTTGGGATCTATGTATGTCTCAAGTCAGAGGATCGATCATAAATATTATATGAAACCAACTGATGACACGCATCTAATGCTCAATGTGGTGTTTCATAATAGACTCGTCCAATAGCATGTTCACCAACACGTTATCCATATAATTGTGTTTATATTACATATCCATGATCCGCAAAACATGATCATCACACAATCATATGCCTGTCACTATAAATAAAGGGGCAATCACTTATATACCACTAATAACTTCTTATCTCAACAATATGCCACTGATATCTCACTGACATGTAGGCCCGAGTCCCACATGTCAGTCTCACAATAAGTGGCATATTGTAGATCATGTAGCTTTTCAGTGGTATATTGTAGATTTTCTCGTAAAGAAAACAATTGATGTTCAAATCAATTAAACAACAAGGGACAAATTATAATAAATAAGTCCATTTTACACCATCAAACTATCAAAAAAAGCCCAAATAATTCCCCAAACTATAAAACCGGTTATTTAACACCTCATCTTCTAGAACCAGATTAAATCACACCCTATAGTGGTTTAGCATGGTTGTTTTGCTGTTGAGGACTTGACCTTGGGCTATTTTGCTACATCGGTGACACATGTGGCATAGGTGGCCCAAGCAATGAAATAACGTGTCAGTCTTCTCCCTCTCCCTCTGCACGCCAACGGTCCCAACCGCCACCACCCTTGCCTCCATCCCCTACACCATCCACCTCTCCGCCATAGCCATTTGTCTCTACCCATCAGCCTCCGCCACAGCCTCCACCTCCTGCCACCGCAGTCACCTCAACACCACCTCCCTTGGCTTCCTTACCCTTCCCTGGTTAAATTTTTCTGGTCTGTGCCACCCTACCGTGACCACCTCACCATCAACGAGCACCGAAGGCCTCCCAAGGGAGCCTCCCCTGTTCCTTTCCTCTGTTTCATGCCATGTGGCCAAAACAACCTTGCAACAGTCCACATTAGGAAAACCACTAGGCCAAACCACCACAGTGTGTTAATTAACCTAGTTTCAATAGATGAGGCTGTAAATAACCGGTTTTTTAGTTGAGGGTATTAAATAGATTTTTCTGATAGTTTGGAAGTGTAATACTTATTCCATAATAATACCACAAACATGTTACAGAGTCTGACGATCAAGTCACATACTTGATGATCTATAACATGGCATTTATTTAAGGGATAATGCCAAGTACAACAATGAACTTCATCCAAACGACCTCTTTCATAGCTTTAGAAGCAACAATTTATTCAGCCTTTATTGTAGAATCAACAACTGTTACTTGCTTCGAACTTTTCCAGCACAACTCCACCACTTAGGCCCTGTTTGGTAGAGCTCCAGATTCTGACTCCACCTCAGATCTGAATCTTGTAGGCTAAAATAAATAGGATTAAGTTTATATTTTTAGACTAAAGTTAAATAAGATGACCTATCTAAACACTCTTAATATACCCACAGATCCAGCTTCACGGATCTGTGGAGCTACAAATACCCAGCTCCACCAGATCCACGAATCTGGTGGAGCTGGAGCCGTACCAAACACGCCCTTAGGTAGAATACAAATCCAAATTGCGATTTAGAATTGACCGTGTCAATTTGAAAACTTGCTTCGGTGTATCTTGATACAACGAGCTCATCTTCACTATATACAAGGAACTCATCCTCAGTCTTCTCAAGTACTTCAGGATGTTTTTAACTACTGTCCAATGACTTTCACTGGTGTCTGCTCGATATCGGCTTGTAACACTCATAACGTAAGAGACATCCAAGCTAGTACATAGCATGGCATACACGATAGATCCTATAGAAGATGCATATGGGATCTTTACAAGTGATCTCGCCATCCTGTGTCGAGACACTAATTCTTACGCAAACTCACACCATGAGATATGGGCAAGAAATCTTTCTTAGAATCATGCATGTTGAACCTTTTCAACACCTTGTTTATGTAGTACATGGTTATCAAGGCGCCGCCTAGGCGTCCAATCGCCGACGGCCGCCTACCATGACCCCTCGCCTCTCCTGGCCGAGAAAGGAGGGCGCAGGAAGAAGGGGTAAGGGGTGGGGACAGGATGATGTGCTGTCGTACCTAGAGAATGGAGAGAGGATAAGGGAGCTCTACCACAGCGCCGCCACCTCCGTCGGCGGTTGTAGATCCAGTAAGTTCCGGAACCGATCCACTGTTGCCTCCACAGTTGGCTTTGCGTCAACCCCACCGCCAGCTCCTCAGGGGCGATGGAGTCACCAGATCTAGGAGAGGTGGAGGCGGCGGCGGGGAGCACTGGGCCCGACGGGATCGCCGATCCAGCGCCGCTGAGGAAGGCAACAAAGGCTTTCGGGTCGAGCAAGACTGTGTGGCGAGGCGAGAGAGAGAGAGAGAGAGGAGTGGAGGGGGTAGCGACTGAATGAGAGAGAGAGGGGGTGCGATAGGGTTAAGGTTAGGGAGGCCAGCTCGAATGGACCAGCTAGGTGGGCCGGCGAATGGGCCAAGGGATTTAAGAGAGAGAAAAAGGGGGATATACTGATATTGTTATATATATATTAGTGATATACTGATATTAGTGGACATTTTTTTGTCACCTAATCCTCGCCTAGGCGCCTAGGCGTCTAGGCACTCGGCTGGCGCCTCGCCTTGTCGTCTTGATAACCATGCTATTTATGTGCTCTAACTTAATCCAATTAGCCTTCTAGATCTACCTCTACAGATCTTGATGCCTAAATATAGGTCGCATCGCCCAAGTCCTTCATCGAAAAACTATTTTTCAATGATGACTTAACTAACTCAAGCATGGGAATATCATTTCCGATTAGTAGTATGTCATTCATATATAAAATCAGAAAAACTAGTACACTGCCACTAGTCTTCTTATAAAGACAATTCCTTTTCGCTTTTGGTAAAAACCAAACTGTTTGACAACTTCATCAAATCGAATGTTCCAACTCCGAATGCTTGCTTCAACCCATAGATGGATCTTTGAAGCTTGCAAGTCTTTCTAACATTCTTTGGATCGACATAATCCACTGGTTGTGTCATGTACACATCCTCGGTCAGATTCCAATGAGGAAAGCTGTTTTGACATCCATTGGCCATATTTCATAGTCATAATATGTGGCAATTGCTAGAACAATACCATGAACTTGCCTAAACCCTTTTGCCAGCAATCGAGCTTTGTGGATGTGAACTCTTCCATCGACATCAAGTTTCTTCTCAAAAAATCATTTATTATTAATAGCTTTTAAACAATCCAGCAAATGAACGAAGTTCCAAACCTAATTTTCACTCAAAGGATAACGATCAGTAACATCAAAGAATATGATCCTCATGTTTGGGATTCATGTATGTATCAAGTCTGAGGATCAATCGTAAACATTGTATGAAACTAACCGATGACATGCATGTAATGTTCAGTGCGGTGTTTCATAATGGGTCTATCTAAACTTATGTTCAACAACACGCTATCAATATAATTGCGTTTATATCGCATATCCATAATCCGCAAAACATGATCGTTACACAATTATATGCATGTCTGTAAAGAAAACAATTGATGTTCCAATCAATTAAACAACAAAGGACAATTTACGATAATACCACAATCATGTTACATAGTCTTAGGATCAAGTCACATACTTAATGAACTATAACATGGTATTTATTAAAAGAATACAAAACATAAACATATATCAATCATCTCTATGATTGGCCACTAGGGCATATTTCCAACAATTCCTTCTATTTTTCTCAATTAATTAGAAAATCTCTAATTTTCCTCTTTTATGATTTAAGGATTATTATGTTTAATATATATTGTTATAATTATGTCCAACAAAATAAACGGTGTCGATCTTTCTCTTTTCCCCATGATTAAAGAGAGAATTTCCACTTTTTATAATTAATCTCACTTGTTGCTTACATTTATATAATAATACTAATCTATCAACATTGTTATTATTAACAATACAAATTAATTCAATTTATACAAATGAAAAATAATTTTTTTGGAAATCTTGCTTCATTTTCTTCACTGATCTATAAGAGATTTGCATAGAGTCCATTATCGTGGGATAAGCTCGATAAACTCAAAATGGTAAAACCACACATCCTTGACACAATCAAATACTCGTTCCATTCCTGAATAGATTGCTTTTTAGGATGTTTACACTTCAACTAACGCATTTGTAGAAATGACCAAATTGCCCTAAATTCATTCATTTAGCGTAATCAATTCCATGCTTGGTTGGTTAGCTGGCCAAACATTCAATAGTATTTCACACATCCATGCGAGAACCATGGATGGAGGTGTAGTTATTGTTCTTTGCGTTGTGCACATCCTTTTAAAATAATCCTAATTATGCTTGGGAAGGTTACATTTAAATACCATTGTATTGTGAAGGGACGGGTAGATAAGGAAAGAATGGTGAGATGACATGTATTTGGGAACAAAATTTGAAAGCTAGAATGACATCTATTCGGGAACGGAGGAGGGAATACAAACTATGTTCTAATGCTCCAACAGCAAGCTACCCTATGGCCCAATTATCCCAATTTTTATTTTCAATCTTTAATAGTTTACTTTTTAGGAGATGGTAATCAACGTTCACTATTTCTTGCATTCAACTTCAAGGACAAAAAGGTAAGAATATAAACCAACCTACAACCCAAACAGATGAACAAAATATGATGGTTTGAGAAGTTTTCAAAAGCAAGCATTTGAATATGCTTACATTCATTTTAAAAGCAATCACATTCTGTAATTAGTCAACCCGTGCAGAATAAATGAAACGAGTTCTAAAAAAAGTACCTGATCGACAAAAATGCCACCACTTGATGATGGCTGAATTGAGATATCATAGATATTGTTTCCATTGCTGACAGAGACATTTGAATCAAAGCGGTAAATGGCATTCTTAGACCTATTGCAAACTACTTTTGCACATTTCCTCAGGACATATTCATCACATTTCAGAATATCGTCCATAATTTTCAGTACCATATCATGACGAATACAATCAAATGCTTTCAAGACATCAGCAACCACAATATATATCTTAAGCTTCTCCTTCAACTGACTGCTTACTGAAGAAATAAAACTGGAAAGAGTTTGGTGAACACTATTGTAATCAAAAACAGAAGAACCAAACATCTCTGGATTCTCATCCCTCACTTTTTTAATAATTAAATGACACTTATTGAGAATGCCATCCTTTGATTGAGCTTTGAGATTTACTAATGGTCTCATATCCTTTGCTTTTGGAAGAAATCTCACTCTTGAAGAACAATGCACATATTTTATTGCTCTCCTAGATGTACCACGCAAAATCCTGAAGTTTTGCCCATTTAATAAAGCAATAGCATTGCTAGTTAAGTTCCTCCAAACTGATTTTGGATAATAAAAAACATCATATCTCTTTGACTCCCTTTCTGTAACATAAAAGTATGTCTGGATCAATGGTATCACAATATCAGAAAATAACCAGGTAATCCAACAATGCAAAAGATTGCTCTGTTTTTGCTCCTCCGTGCCACTTGATAACCCAATTTCTTTCCTCATTAGTGCTGAACAAAAGCAATCAGATAATCCAATTTTTGACAACCAAGAAAAATGTGAAACTTTCAGCTCACCAATACAATCAGCTACATGAAATGTTTCAAACCTACGTAACTTTATAAGCTTCCAAATGTTTATCCTTAAAGATCTTTCACTACAAGTATTTCCAAGCAATGGCTCCGGTATGATTCGTGTCAACACTGCCCAGACAAAGGATACTACATGCTGGTGCGTATTGTAAGCTTCCAACTGAGCAAAAGATTTATCATGGTATGCTGATTTTCCTTCATCATCATCTTTCTTGGGCACACTAGGTGAAGGGAAGCCTTCTTTTGCCACCTGCTTTATAGTAAAAAAGAGTATCACATCATTCTTTTAGTTTGACACTAATACAATTTTTCCATTGACCAAATAAATTAGATACGGCAGATTTTTCAGAATGAGATGTCCATGGATATGTCAACCTCTATACCTACTCCAGGTAGCATGCTGTACTCACTGGTGTTCAATAATTTGCTTTGGCATGTTTTAACAACATACCAGTTGAGAGACCAATATGTTAAGCCACATAACAAAAAAAAAGAAACATTTGTCAATATTAAACATGGTATAGTGGATAGACATGTTTTTCTTTCTCTAAGAATCAATGTTTATAGATGGAATGTTTGAATTGCATTTTTGCAATACAAAACAATAGACCAAGTATAACAAACTTGTTTAAACTAGATAAGTGATCGCAACGTGCCATGCCGCGACCGCCGCTCTCCTCGCGAGCAAATCGAGAGAACGCGTGAAACGGTTGAAAGGATATAAACATATTTGCGTTTTTTCGCATTTATTCGGGATCCTCTTACGAAAGATCCGCGATTTCAAGTAAATGAAAGGTCCTTTTCGTAAAAAACGGAAAAAATGATTTAAACGTAATTAAACATTTTTTTTGTATATATATGGGGACCCTACTTTTCGTAAAAAATGGTTAGAAGGACCCAAATATAATATTGTTTTTTTTCTAAAAGGACCTAAACGTAATTTTTTTTAAAAAGGACCTAAACGTAATTTTTTTTGTCGGCTCAACTCGAGCCGACTCGAGCCACGAGCCGAGCCGTCTCAAACCGACGCCAGCACGGGAAGTCTTCCAAATATAATAGAGGTATGATTAGTCAACAGTGGGAATAATCAATTTTGAATTTGAGTATTATGCATTGGTTTAAAATCTCACAAAAACATCAGTTTGGTATGTCCGTTGAAAACTTGAAATATGAATGTGCGTATTGAAAACTTTGATGCTGCCTTTCATTGCAATGGCATAGACTCTAGATTTAATGTAAAAACTTATGGCCACTCTTATTATAAGTTGGAGAAAAAACTTTAAATTGTAAAATCAACTAATCAAGTGATGACATGCTATTGGAATATTGTACTAATGTATATTCTGATATCCAATCTACATACAAATATTTCTCTGATTGCTGTCTAGACCAGCAAGGAAAAGCATCGATACAAAGGTAACATTTGAAAAGGGAAAACTCAACTGCAGGTCCCAATCTACTCTCCCCAAAGCAAGCCACTGCCGCCTGGCCATCCTCTCTACGGTATTCACCACATAATGATCTCATTACACATATAGCTCCCTAAACTAAAAAAATTACGTACTCGGCTCCCTAAACTTGATGTCGTTTGAACGTTCGGTCCTTTTCACAGTCGATTAACACAAGCTGACGTGGATGATGAAATGGCGATAACTACAGAAATGCCCTTGTATATTTGGTTTCTCATATTTTATTTGTATTATTCCGATTTTCAAGCTAATTGGTTAGCGACGAACCTCGTGGGACAGGGCCAAATCATGGCTTCCGTGACGGCTATATAGGGTGCGGGGTAGGGAAGGCTTGTCCCTAACCCTAGCCGCGCCACCCCTAGCCCTGTGCGCCGCCACCAAAACATGTCGCCCCGCGTGCCACTCAGCTCCACCACAGCCCCCTCTTGCTCGTGCCACGCGCCACTGCCGTGGCTGTCGCCGTGCCGTTGCTCGGCCACCGTCACCTCGCTGTCATCACCATCAAGGAGTCAAGTGGGCCACCACGCCGTGCCCTAGTCGCACTCCGACAATGTAGATCTCCCCCATATTTTCACATGCCACGTTAATCCGTGCATCCGATTTGAAATCCGTTCGTGTCAGAGGACTTGGTGCGGAGTTACGCACAAGAACCGAGGGGGATTACCGACGTCGTTGTTCCGGTAAACTTTCGGAACACAGGTATAAACCGTAGATTGGTCTTGGTTACGTTGGTGCTGTAGTAGAGTGATGCTATGGTCGTTTCATCAGTAGATGTGGCTTTTACGGGTCACTAGATTGGTTTTTGGGTGAGTTTGGTATTCGATCAATAGTGGGTCGGTCTTGGGGTACCTACGACCAGTTTAAATGCTCGTGAAAGTTGTAAAAAATATAGATTACTATCTAAAGTTTCATTAGAGTATAAGAACGTAAAATTTGGTTAAGCGGTTTGAAATGTATGGCTTGTAGAAGCTTGCTATCCAGAAATCGATCGCTACTAAGAGCAGTTGTGGTAATCTACTAATTAGGGTTAGTTAATGGCCAAATTAAATTATTTCCATAACTAAAGAAAGTTAGATAATTGTTTGTAGATTCCAGAGATGTTATCGTTTACTATGTTTGGAGTTGTATAAAAATATATATGAAATTGTGAAGTCTGCTATCCAGTAAAACAACAGATCAGTCTTCGGGCTAGAAACGAGGGGGTTAGATGAATTAATTGAAAAATGTGGATAACTAAATAATTGTAAGTGATCTTCTATAGTTTTCGTAAAATACATGGTTTGCTATGTTTGGGCTCCTGATCTAGGAGTTATGGCCTTCCGATCGCCAGGACAACAAAGGGTAAACTGTCTGGCGAGGGAGAAAGTTAAGTCCGGGGTTCTGTGCAAGTGGATGTTGTTATGTTTGTTGCTTGTACTGTTATTGCATGATTTTGAGATGGATTTACCTATTGTAGGAGGTGTGACTTCGGGTTTCACTTCAACCTCACTCCATTCCATTCCCTGTGGGTAAAAAAGCAAGTACATGGTAGAATGATGATGTATTAAGATGAATTGTCGTTTAAATTGATAATTGATATCTTGCTATTTTATATAATTATTATTAATTATTGACATTGTTTATGCTCATGATCGTTTTAATGGAGATTTAAGATGGAAAATGAATATCATAACTTGTATTGGCATTTTATGCATTGTGCAGATAGGAGGTGATCTGTGTGGCCCTTTAAGACCTACTTTATGTGGGTATGAAAGACCTATTGCGGTAGGCCCCTCCATGGGATTGAAGGGAATGAGAGGATGCAACATTGACGGGCCTGTAATCAGCTATACTGGTATAAGTTATGTGATGTGCATATGAGCATGTAGACAGAATACATCGCACGAATGAAAGAAAAAGGAATTAAATTGATAAGTTCACTTACATGTGATGTTATCATTCCATAATGTACTTTGCTGAGTCTTGGATTCACGCTTGTTTATTTAATATTTTAGGTACAATGAAACCGGTATGCATGGACAGGGAGTAGCATAGCCACGTCAAATGCTATTTCACCAACCACTTATGTGATATTTAGCAATTATTACATTCTTGGATCAATAAATAACATAGATAGTTTTAGTCACGGAATAATTTAGTCGAATCAGTCTTGTGAACCTAGTCGGTTTTGATTTAATAAATATGGCATTTGTTTATAACTTTATATCTTGGTTTTGTTCTCCGTTCGGTGGCTTCGTCAAAGGTAAGTTTGTTTCCCAGACACATGTGATCTGGGCGTTCCCAAGAGTGTGGTCTTGGGCGTTCTTGGGCGCTTGATTCCATGTGTAGTATTAATGTTCTTGTTCATGTCATTGTTATTTGTTACATCGTCATTTTATGTGAATAATGCTTAATTGGTGTTTAATGGTTAAAGAGATGAAATGTTGTTGCTGAAATTTAATTTTAAGATGATTAAAAGTTAGCGGAAAAGTATGATCAAGTGACATTCGAGGCACGTGGAGTGCTGGGGTGTTATATTGTTATCCACCTTCCTCTAACCCATTGTGAGTTCTCTCTTTGCCTCACACTTCACCCAAAAAAAGAAAGAAGAAGAATGCAAACTGTTTCATTGGGTGATTCTTGGATAATAGTAAATGAGGTTGAACAGTTCAAATGTACCTTACACTTGGAAGAACAATGCTTCAAAAATAATTTCTTATACTGGCAGCGTTTAGAATTCCTTATGAGATTTTTCATTAATTTAAGCAGCCAATGACACCTAGTAACAGAAAATTATTCATTAACAATAAGAAAGTCAATAACTACAAGAAAAGTTGGGGCAATAATCATTTAAAAGATGAACATCTACATAAGTGCAAAAAAACAGTAAATATTTTAACAGAATGATGCTTTCATGGCTGCCATTCAAGCATTTGTAGTGAGATTGTGTAAACATGCGTAATTAAAAGAAAGGCTGGCAATTGATCAAAATATAGAAAAACTGTGTTATGATGCACCTCCCCATCCAATGGTAACAATTTGAACCCTTTAAAAATTAGTTTTTCATTCACCTGACAGTAATTCACTAAATAATGTAAACATTTGGATTAGTAAATTTGATAAAATAAGTACTATCTTGAACAAATATTTTAAGTGAATTGGAGAGAGAAAGGGGCAAGCGCAAGCAAAATGCTCAAATATGCATTAGGCCATTTGGTATTTTCTGTTTTTCATAATTTGGACCATTACGCACAAGACCTACAATATTTCTCTACAAAGCTGCATATGTTGACAATGAGCAATCTCAACCACCTTAAAAGTGGCATCAGTGTCGGGCAAATGACAATCATCCATTATCGACCTACAACCTCTTTCCCACTTTTTCCGATCACATGCATTTGTTATTCCTGGATGGAATTTTAAAAATGATGAAATCGAGCTCGTCACCTAGAGTCTAAACTTTGTGAGCAAAATGATGTGAAATGCTGAAAAGCCTCTTCGGCTAATGAACTTTACTAGCAATATAATTCTGATTATATCTGCTGACTCACAGGCAGTTAGAATTTGTGGTAGTAGATTCATGGCAGTCGCATTGCAAGAACTTTATGCAGCACCCCTTTATTCCAAATATGTGCTTTATAAGAGATAACGCATCTGGACCTCTTCTTTTATTTAATAAGTCTAACAGTATTAAGGAAAATTCAGAGGACATACTGTATAAGAAATCATATATACAATAATTCAATGCTAGATTGCCACACAAAGTTAATGGGTGGCAACAGAAAAGCAAATTATTGTATTAATACGATAGGAGTTGCCACCTATGAATTTCTAAAAAAAGTCAATCCTATAAAATGTAGATGTAACACAGGAAGAAAAAGAATTCTTATATAAAATTAAACAAACACAAGACCACCAATTGATCGGTGCCAAAAAAAAACCAATTGATCTAATATGCAACATGACATGTGAGAATTGAGATTGAAGAACCCAAGCAGGGTTTTTTTTACCAGGGGATGGTTGGTATATTCGAATATCATGATTTTCAGAAAATTTCGGCAATTTCTGTTCGAAAGTTTTTTTAAATTCGAATTTGATTTTTTATGGAAAAAAGAAAAAACAAAAAAAAATTGCAGTTTTGAATATTCGAACCCAGGACCTGCCATAATCAACGATGCTACCTTACCACCAGGGCACATGCATACATCTGTTTTGTTCTGGTTCTGAATTTCATCTATACTTTCTTGAAAATCATGCATATCCGATTTTTTGGCCAGTACACATTTCCACCAGGTAAATTCGGTTTTCGCCAATTCTGCCTGTTTTCAGACGGTAAAAAGAACCCTGCTCCCAAGTACATCTAGTAACTAACTAATATGCAACAAAAGCACTACAGAAGATCCTTGCAACGTAAGGCACCAATTATCTAAATCAGTTCCCAACAAAAGCACCTCAACTAGTGTAAAACAGATGAGAAAAAACACCAGAGCATTGAAATAATGCCTCTGACCACCTCTTGCACCATCCTTCCTCTCTAGACTAATATTCTTCTCTTTGCTCCCCTCCACTGATGCTTCTCTCTTAGACCCCAAAAAATCTGAAGTTAGTTTCACTTATTCTCTTGCCCTCTTATTCCCAATTCCCAACGATTCTTTGAAAAATAACTCAGTGGTTTGCATTTGCAAAGCAATACACTTCAAGTTTTGCAAGTACGGAAAAACAACAAAAGGATACGGTTGCAATGGAAGACACTGTAGGATGTCCTTCTGTTATAAAAAATAGCATGTCTTGATATCAAGGAATCTACAGATACACATTTGGAAGCATTCAACATTAAGCAATTGAAGCATATGGGACCACTCTGCAAGTCAAAAATATACTGAGAGAAGAACTATACCATTAAAAAAAATCATTATTATATCATGATATTATGCAGTAAGATATTCAATTGATCCGTAATTTCAAATTTTGAGAATACTTAAGGGAGAAACATTTAAAATTTGTAATAATTTTGTCAAAAAGCTCATTCGTATGCATAGTGGCATTGTAAGAAAGGATAGTGTATCAGCCCAATGCTGGGGAAATTTAAAATTTGTAATAATTTCCTAAAAAAGCTCATTCGTATGCATAGTGGCATCGTAAGAAAGGATAGTGTATCAGCCCAATGCTGGGGAAAATTTTGTCTAAAAATAATGGTAAACATAAGTACTAATTACAAGAAACACTGCCAGAAATAATCATCAGGCAAAAGTAAACATTGCCATAATCCAAAAAGGAAATAAGAATGGAAGTAATGAATATATATTCCTGAAGACATGGACTAGACTAGAATCCTAAATGGTACCCTCCATAAGAACATCATAATTCCAATTTTATGGTGTTTTTCCTACCCATTTTTTACCATGCTAGGCACATGCCATTTCTGGCACACTCTTGTTCACCTCCCACATGCTGGTCAAATATGCATTTTGCCAATGCAAAGAGGTGCGTGCACTTCAGGATTTGCCACTCAATTCTCTCACTGACAAGTGGCCCAGGACCCGCATGTCAATGAGACATTGAGTGGCAAATCCTCAAGTGCCTAATCTTTGTAGTAGTAAATCCTCAATTTCCCTGCATCCAAACTTCTGCTTCTGACAATTTCTAACTCTATAATTGTTTGCCTAGATGGAAACTCTAAATAATTGTTTGTTTGCCTAGATGGAAACTCTAAAGTTACAACAACAGTATAGAAAAATCAAATGAATGGATCAATGGATTAAATAATAATTTGCAGATTGATAAAACTTTAAGTGTAAGCAAAAAAATGAAAAGGTAAAAAACCAAAGATTAGGATATTCGGAAGGTAACTCACATTCAGATGTGAAGTGCTAAATCCAACTTGGGTACTTGTAGATTGAACTCCTGATGTACTGTAACCACAACATAGACCCTGGGAAGACCTAATATCGAACACAGAACTAGGTGATTTTTCAGATGATAGGACAGCTATATTGCATGGCTCTTTAATTTGTGAAGAAATATCATCATTGTTCATTGCTAAAGAAGTGTTATCTGCAGTGGGCTCCAATGAGCGTACTAGGTCATTTACTTCAGCAGCTGAATCCTTAGATAAAATATTGCACACATTGAAATTACTGTTGTTTGATTTACTCCACTCTGTTAAAGACCTATCCTCAGAACAGATTTGCTTGTGCTTATTTTGGCGTTGCCAACTGTACAACCTTTTTCTTCTCCTAGGGTTCTGGGTATAGAAATTGGAACACTCTGTTGATCTATTAGTAGAAAGAAATTTGGAACAATTACATCCTTCACTAGAACATTTGGGTTCTATAATTCTTACAGCACCACAACTTCCAGAGCTTTGTAGAGCATCAATTTTCTGAGTGTTGTTCTCTGAAGAATAAAACCCAAATTTTGAACTGTTGCCACAATTGCTTCGAGATATGTTTTGCACCGTCTCTGCATTATGCCAGACATAGCACTGATGGCACAAAGACATGTAGCATCTAATCAGCTTATTCAAAATCCACCTTTGCATTCATAGTGTGCTTTTTTGATAAAAGAACATTCAGTGCAATGTTTAGAATATAATTAGATAGTGGCGCATAAAAAAGAGATTAAGGTATATATTTGGCTTTGTTTCATTGTGGCAAAACTAATTTTCAGAAAAAAAATTCCTATAAATATAATCATGTAGACGTCTACATTAAATGTGTATAGAAAAGCCAGACACATAATGAGCATATAGTTTATTTCTGCTTCCCAAGTTGAAACATTTAATTGGGAATGAACATGGAGTATGTATACCCCTGGACGCCAAAGGCGTCCTTGGGGTGATCTCGTAGAGTCAGCTACGAGCCTAAGAATCACAGTAACATCCCAAGCTATAGTGAAGAAAAACATGGACATGGTAATGAAGCCTACAACAAACTTGGATGCTACGCATCTTGATTATTTGTCTCAAAATGCTTAATTGACTGTTATATTTTAAAAATATAGTTATAACACTATTTGGATGTAAACTACCAATCTCCAACTGTCTGCACCATGTCAGCAATGTTATTAATATTAGCAGTGATAACACATTTCCGTTCCAAAGACAAAGTCATAGCATGTGGCCAGAGACTTGTCTTGGAGCCATGCCCCTGAACTCTGAACTCATGACAGAAGCCTTATTTCCATGGTCGGAAATCAGTCGCACCATCAACAGTCAAACATAGGTTATATGTCCAAATGGCTTTGATGTCTTATCACTGCATATGTGCCAGAAGCATAAGTTCATATCATCTTCAGAAAAAGAAAAGTATGTAACGGATGTTCGAGTAGTTGAAATAAATTGACAGGATATGGAGTACTGAACGAGGTAAACATTTCACTTCTATATTTGAGATTTATTTTTCAGATGTACATGCTTAAAACTAGATTTCAGAATGGTTATATTTGGGTGCCTGGTAGGCAAGTTGAAGTTGATTGCCACCTCAAGAACTTTCAGTTTGGAACCAATGATTTAAGAGGCTTCACAGGACACAGATTTAATTGAATAATCACCGAACTACAAGATCTGAACATAAATGCTTACCGTAGGACATTTTACTTTTGTAGATTGGGATTGCTGATTTCTTGCAGTGGTACTCACAAATATATGCTTTTGCAGAACCACATTGAGTGGAACACCAGTGACCTGAAAATAATCATTCTTTTTAATGGGCAAAAAGATTGATGAGTACCTCAGAATATAGCACATGAAAAGATCCCCAATCTGAAACATAATAAAAAAATTTGTCAGATAAAGAACATTAGGAACTTTACTCATGGAAAACAAATGATCTCCTTTAGACTTACTCTTTGCAAGAGAATATCCCAAGATGAAGAAGAAACAAGGCTGCTGACACATTTAGCCTGGCCACCCTAATAAGGATAAGGATTTCAAGTTATTAATGGAAAGATAAAAAAATACAGCAAGAAATATGTTGTAAAAGTGTATAACATGTAACTTAACCAATCAGAGAAAAAGTTACATGATCATAATGATTCGAAATAGTAACATGGATTCATATTTAATTGAAATATTACCATACAAAAATAGCAACTTAAAAGCAATCCTCTTTTATATGTGGGGTAATTTTACCCTAACTTTAATGGCATTGGTCTAAAACTAATTCTCAATATGCCAAAAAAAGCATCTCTCCGGTGGCTTCTGGTTTTAGTTATATGAAGACTTATGGCTTTTGAAAAAACCCAATTAAAAAACCACACATTTGTTTAGGTTTCGGCTTTTTGGCTTTTAAGCTGGAGAAAAAGCCCAAACAAATAGGGCCTAGTATTTTGGTGGCTTTTAAGCTGCAATTTTTATTTTACTTTTGAATATATCAATAGATAGATAACCTCTTTTTAAGATACATAACAGAAATATTTTGACTAGGATTGGCAAAATTTCTCTCTTCACAAACTACAACAAGCAGTCAAAATAAGTGACATTTTGGAAATTGACACTATCTTCAAAACACAACTTCAACCATTAATTTCTATTGTAAAACCTAACAAACTTTAAATATTATAAAAGTATCATTGAGACAAAACTACTCATATGAATTTCATACGATCAATACGTAGTTACCGGATTCGCTGTAAACTCATAAAGATATCGATGGTCAAAGTTTAGATAGTTTGACCGCACTCATTCTAGGACGTCACTTATAAAAGCTACGGTAAACAATCTTCCATACAGAAAATGGTACGGAATCTATTTAAGTTTTGCATCTGAAGAATCTTGTCTGTTCCTACATAAGCTGATGCCATCATTCATGAAACATTCATAATACATAAATCTCAGATTTGGTAAGCTTATGGATCATCGTTGGGATTAGCCAATATGTGTTCAATCACTTCTCTATCTTCCTCAATTAATTAACAAGTAGCGAACTCTGTTGGAAAAGCCAACATTACCTCCCCACTGCACCAGTTGAACCTCCCCAATCCGGACTGGCGGTACCACACCACCAACACCTCCCCTACCCAAACACCGCATAAATGCAGTAGATTGTTAAGTTGTTCAATGTGAAAGGTTTTGTTGTGCAGCTCACAACTATTTTTTGGTATTGCGAAAAAAGGGTGGCAGGTAGCAGGGAATGAGAAGGGGATACAATAGGAAATGCCAGATAATTAAACTAATTGCAGAAATTTCTTTACATGTTAGAAGTCATTCATCACTATACCTCACGGCAACCATTGCAGAGGACGTTCTTGGTTGTACATGACCGATCCGCCATGATCCACTTGATCGTCTCCCAAACGAGCTGGAGCGTCGAGCACCATGCAGGCAAACAAACGCCAGCTTCAGATACCCAATAAAAACGAGAAATCTACGAACCGCAAGCACGACACAGGAAAGGCAAGGAAGAGACGAGGAGGGCAGCTGAACAAAACCTTGGACTGCGTGTGCCCGGCGTTCCCGGGCGTGTACCGCGGGGGCGGTGGCGCGGCCCCGGCGGGCGCGACGGCGCAAACAGCGCGGGTGACGAGGCGGCGATACGCTACGGGGTCGCCGTCGCGGAGGAGGTGAGCCCATCGGCGGCACGCGAGGCACCCGTAGGCCCCGCCGCGGCAGGCGGAGCAGGCGGAATCGAGCTGCCGAGACGGCGGCAGGAGGGAGAGGATCACGCGACCGAGCGGGCGCGCGCGGGCGCCGTAGGCCAGGCGGAGCTCCGGGGGCGCGCGGCCAAGGGATCCCCGGCGCCGCCGCCGCGGCATCGTGCGAACGCGTCACGGCGGGGAGGATTTGGCGGTGGGCGGGAGGGGAAAGGGTGGGGAGGGGTTAAGGCGGTATTTTGAAGCGGTGAGTGGTATTTCTCTGTTCTTTTTCTACGTATTGTTGTTTTTTTTTCGGAATTCCTATTTTTAGGGGTGAAAACGGTCGGAAAACACCGAAACCATTTTTATTTTCATATTTTTCCTCGGAAACGATACCAAATCGATAACTACGGAAATGAAAACGGCATCGGTAATTCGAAAATATCGGAAACGAAAATTCGATACAAAATATATATCGGTAACGATCGGAATCTGAAAAAGAGACCAGTAACGTCGTAACAGCATGTACCACCAATTGACTTCAAAAAATTCACACAAATCATACATTCACATAGAAATTAATAATAAATAAATATTCACAAATTTACGATGAACATACATTACCAATGTAAATGTATACAATAGCATAACTAGTTTAGAAAATCAATATCTTATAACGCATAACGTCATAAGCATTAAGCAACATCACATAGCACTTACATACAGGCATACATTAAAGCATTAAGCAACAGATTCACATAGCACTTAAAAGCAATACCTTATAAGCATTTACAGTTGACGATATCACACATTCCATACAGGCATACATAGCATAAGATAGTCTCCACACGAGTCTTTACATCACATAGTATAAGATAGTCTCAATATCTCATATCAAATAATACATCTTTCCACACAAGGATTGAAATTTATTAGTCGCTTGCTACTAGACTGACCAGACCCTTGCGGCGCCAAACCAGAAATATGACATACAAAGACATGCACATAGATAATCGGAGCTCGGAGCACATAGATAATCACGACGATAAATCGATAATGAAGCATTGGAGATACGAAAATAAAAGCAAAAAAAAAACATGTGATACTGGCAGAGTAGTTATTATCACTCATCAGCATCAGGAATACGACCAATGAAAACGAGTGATGGGCATAGAAGGCATAAGCTTCTAAACAAGTGACGGGCATGAAAGGATTGATCTCATAAGTTCTTAGTTTATTTGCAAATATATGTTGCAAATGAGGTGTGCTTAATTTGATATTGGAGCATGCGATTAGAATTTACAAATATGTTTTGCAAAATTGTTTTGATCATGAGTTGATCATCACATAGCTCAATATTTGATCTTATTGACTCTTTCAAGCTTGTAGTCATGCCTTTGATCAAGTCTATGTGAGGGATTTCGAAAAATCAGATTTTAGACTTGAATAACTACATTAGAGTTTTATTTTTATCATATTTAAAAATATCTATGATTTCTTAAATCATAAAAATGGGTGGAGATTGTAGCCCTCGTGATAATCTTCGCATAGAGTCCAAGATCACCTAAATCGGAGTTCGAAGTAAAAAGTTATGGGCGTTTTAGTGGCTGAAGGAGTGTGATCTGTGGGCTGGACGATTCCGGTAATTACCGACGGAATTTACCGATTTTTTCCGAAAACCGAAGGAAACGGTCGGAACTTGTCAAAACCGATATCGTTATCGTTTCCGACAAAAATTTCCGATTTCGATTCGATTCGAACATTACCGATACCGACACGTCCGATCGAAAAATTCCAAAATCAATTTCCGGAATTCCGGGATTTACCGATACCGTTTTCACCCCTACCTATTTTACATCGCTGCCCGCACCTTCATTTGCGGTTTTGCACCTAGGCACGACGTATGGAGTCCGTTCCAGACTCCATGCTTCAAAATTTCTTTGCGGTTTGCACACGGTCCCACCTTTTTGCTTTTTTTTTACAAAACCATCAAACGAAGTGACCGAAATTTTTTGCTTTTTTAATCATATCTAAAAGTTTTTGAATTTAATTTTTTCAAACTCAAAACTTTTCGATTTGAATTTTTCGAAGTAAAACTTTTTCTAATTTGAAAATTTTCAATTTGATTTTTTTTGAGTTGAAACTTTTCAATTTGAAATTTTTGGTTGAAATCTTTTCGACTTGAATTTTAAATCAGAAATTTTCGAACAAAAGTTTTTTGAATCAAACTTTTATAACCGAAATCTTTTGAATCGAAAGTTTTATGAGTTGAAACTTTTCAATTTTAAAATTTTTGAGTTGAAACATTTTGATTTGAAACTTTTAAAGTTGAAATTTTTTTATTTGAAATTTTTTGATTTAAAACTTTTCGTTTTGAAACTTTCCAAGTCGTAACTTTTTCGTTTTAAAACTTTTCGAGTTGAAACTTCCTAATTTGAAATTTTTTGATTTAAATTTTTCCGAGTTTTAAATTTTGAGTTGAAACTTTCTATTTAAAATTTTCAAAGTTTAGATGTTATAATTTTAAATTTTTGTGTTAAAGAGGGAAGAAAGGGGCGAGGGAAGTGAGTAGGGAAAAGAAAAGGAAGAGATGGATATAGAAGATGATGGCAACATATCTAGTGAAAACCTTTTTACTGTTAAAATTTCGTGAAATCCACATGTATATGTTTCAAAAATTCTCAAACAAATTACCATACGTAGGGGAGGTGAGCTTCTACAATCCTACAAAATTTGAAAACCAAACTCAATTGCATTTGAAAGATATGAAAAAGACAAATTCAGTTTGAATAGTGATTTTTCACTGTTCAATACTATTCATTTCTCTATTTGTCTTTTTCATATCTTTCAAATGTGAACGGGTTTGGTTTTCAAATTTTGCAAGATTGTAGAAGCTCATCTCACGCTACGTATGGTAATTTTTTAAGAACTTTTTAAAACTACACGTGAATTTTACAAAGTTTTCACTAGATATATTGCCGAAGATGACACATAACATCATAAAGGGATACTTTAAATTTGTTAGTATGAGGTTAACCTCAAAATAGTCATCCCGTTTTTCTTTTACAAATTTTTACGTATCAGTTGTTTTATTTTATTTTTAATTCCCTATTGGTTGGCTGGGTGGGGTCGTGGACTACTGGTGGGCATTGGGGGAGTGGAGGGGTGGCATTTAGTGCGGTCTGCCTGCGGGTGGATTTTTTTTTGTCTGCCGGAGTTTGGAATTTGAACTTTCGATTCCAGTAATAGGACCCGCCGTTTGATTTTTATAAGGCCTATTTGATTTAGGGGATTCAATGATTTATCCCGTTTTAATTAGTGTAATTGATTATTTGTCCCATATATCTCATTGATATGTGGTTTTATGGCCCTGTTGGCGTCAAAAACTTGATGTAGGGTTTCTAACAACACACACCGCACACACAGTTCGGAGCGTGCGGTCGATTTGACTCAGAATCGACAAGGTAAAAATATAAAATTCAATTAAAAGCGGATCGTCAAAATCAATCGGCTTGGACTCAACTTGAAGCGATTAAGATCAAGGTAACAAGATAAATCTAATTAGCGATTAAGGCTAATCGGAGGATAAAGCGGTCGATTACAAGAAGGCGATGCGCAACAAAATCAGAACAAATCGAACCTGCGGTGTAATTGACGAAGATCAACAATCGGCGATGCGCAACTTTATTGATCAAGATCGATTACAAAGGCTAAATTACAGAAGCTACTCCTAGTCGACAGGAAAAGTAGAAAAAGTAAAGATTAGTTGATTGTATTGTGTTGATGGATGTTTTTGTAATTCGTTTTGGCCCTTCTTTTATACCCTCGGCCGATCATGTCCTGTTACAACACGCTTCAAGTCCGTTTCGTATCGGCCTTATCTCGGACGGTTGTTTTAAAATCTTGCAGTTACCAAAATATCTCCAAACCTTTCCATCCTGTCCGTTAATTCCGTATCTTTGACTTTATTGCCGATTTTGACCAAGTTTGCCAAATTTTGGTGCAAACATATGCCCCCCATTTTTGAGAAATGACTTGTCATTTGTCAAAAATTTCACTTATCAGCTTTTATAATCGGCTAACCATTGAACTTCCCTCAATAACTGCTACTTTAATCACGCCGTAATTCTCTGACACGCCGGTAGTGCGTTTTAACTGCTCGCGCCTTTTGAGATTCACTTCCCGCCTCTTCAAATTTTCACCGTGCTATAAAATGCAGCCCCCACCTTGGTCATTCTTCACGCGCACAAGCTCTCGAATCACCTGCAATCGGTTTAAGCTTTCTGTTTGAAGTACTCCCGAAGCAAACCTTTAGGTCATCCAGCTTCCTTCATCGGTTACAATGGACCCTAGCCAGGTACTTATTCCGATTCCGCACAGCAATGACCAATATTTTTTGGGTCCATTGGGGAATCTAGACGTCCATACCGTAACAAACCAAGAAGTCCCTAGATTGCCTCTGTCGGCTGCTGGTCATGACATAGAGGGGTGGAATAAGAGTTTCAGGGCTTGGCCGACAGCTCTCAAAGGATGGAGAAATTGGTTTATCGTAGTAGCACCCCAAAAGAGGAGTGAATGGGAAAGAATGGGCATCGGCGAGTGTATTTCGCTTTCCTTAGCCGACCACAAGCCAACGAGCCCTTAGTGGCCACGGCCTGTTATTTTTGGTCGGACTGCTTTAATGCTTTTTTATTCCGCACTGGTCCCATCGGCCCAACTCTTTGGATGTGGCTCGGTTGTGTTGCTTGAGACTGATGGGGACCGGTATCGACCTCTGATGCAAGCCCAAGTATAAGTTTATTAAATCCAAGGGTGAAGGATGGACGAAATATATCAAAAACAACAATAAGGTCAATGGGATAGTATCGGACGAAGAGCACGTTGCCTTCCTGAACCTTTGGCTAGATTGCTTTTTGTTCTGTGGAGTATCTCTTGGACCAACTCAGGTATATCAAGTGATAGCAGAGCAGCTTGTTGAGGGTCATCGGCTAGCTTTAGGAAAACTCTTCTTGGGTGCTGTGTATCAGATGCTTTATATAATAAGGAGTCGGCTTTATATGGGTTTTGGAAAATTCACCGTTGGTAACGTAGGTGGCCCAATGTGGTTTATACAAATATGGCTGTACTGTTTATTTAGCCGTCCTTTTAACTTGGATTCAGCCGATGATACTCCTTTTCCAAGGGAAGATATACCAGAAGGGGCACCTATTCAATTTAGACAATGCCGATCTTTTGGTGAGAGATTTATGATGTGCTCCAGAAATGAGACAAAGGCCTTTCCCGACAGCTGCAAAAGATTTCTATCATTCTTTTTGCAATTGAACACCGAAGACTTCAAGCAGCAAGATTTCTTTAGTTATGGTAATGCAGCCGATTTTCTCTGTCCTTCTTTTCTTCATCTGGAAGCCGACAGTTCTATGATGCCTCAGGAGACTCTGGACTTATATAGAATTTTCATCTCTCCGTGCGTATTCCATGTCGGCCTTCATACTCGGAATCGGACCTTCCAACCTTCATACGAATTTTACCACCCTTCAGTATATGCAAGACAGCTCGGCTTCGGCCAGGTGATCCCAAGTTTGCCACTTTTAGATCGGCTTCAACCCAGAGCCAGGGTCCGTAATGCCACATCGGCAAGGCTAGTCTTGGAGCTCCAACTTCGCAATCTTCCCCACTTCCATTTGAATGCTCGCCGCGCAGGGGGTTTCACGACATGGTGGTCGGCTATCGCAGAGTGTTTGTACATGGAGAAGACTCCATCATTTATCATCAAAGAATTTTTTCCAAATCTGCCAGAGCCATCCTTAGTATCTAACATCGATTCTAGCAGTGAAGCTAGCTCGTCGGGTTATACTAACTCAAGTTTAGTAGATAAGGTATCAGTTTTGAATAATCTTATCTCGTACATCGGCCTTTTTCCAGATGCATTTTTCTAATCATTTTTTTACTGTATACTTGCAGGCTAAGGATGTCGGCAAAAAACCTATCTCTGGCCAATCAGGAAATGATCAGGGCAAAAGGGCACATCAATTGACTGGCCTTACGGGCTATACCTCTGGCACCTTATGGGTTCATAGTCCCTCCTTATCGGATATCGAGAAAAAACAACCAAGTAAGAAGCAACATAATCGGCTGATATTATTTCTTTGCTTTTCCCAACTAACCTTTAGCCGATTATATTTTCAGAAAAGAAGAAAGCGAAGTATACCAAGGCTCCGGCGAAGAAAGGCTACAAGCCCCAAGAACAAAGCGGCGAGAGTTCGCCACATGCATCGGCTTGTGGAGGGGTAGGTCACAATACTTTGTATAGTAACTTACGTATTTTAATGCACTGGCTCACCCTTTGTCTTAATTTCCTTTAGCCAACGCAATCTGCCCAAGTCGCGAAGATCTTAGCCGATCTTCCAAACATATCCACCGCGCCAATCCCCACACCGCTGCCAACTTCAACAGCTCCAACCACCAACCTGCCAGAATCATCAGATTCGACTGACCTGCTGGGATTTTCCCTGGCCGATCTTGACTATCCAGAGATCATGGCTACCGATGACTACGATGCAGAGATCAGAAAAATCCTTGAAGTGTCAAAAGTGGCATCATTTCTTTATTACATCCGCTCCGGGCATGAAGGAGCGTCTTGACAAGCTCTTTGATCTAGTCATGCGCCCCCAATCGGAGATCTTGTCCAACAATCAGCCGATCAGAGATGCCATGGCCGACGTCGAAGCCGACCTTCCTCCAGAAGCCATGCAAGCCTTGCTCAACATATGCTATCTGGATGATAAGAAGTCTGCGGTAGAGGCGGCCCAAGACCGAATTCGACGTCGCGAAGCCCAGGAAGCCGACAGAAAGCTCTTAGATGAATTGTTCTTGGCGCCAAGGCAAAAAGGTAATTTGATGCCGACGCACTTCAGCTGAAGTCGACCAAGGAATCTCTCTCCAAGCTTGAAAAAACAAAGAAATTCCTTCTGGAAGAATTAGCCAAAACTGAGAAACAAATCGGAGAAAACCAACAAGTTCTGGGGACCACTTCATCGGAATTGAAGGAACAAAAGCTCATTATTGCTGCGGCTGTCGATAATGTAACACAGCAATCGGCCAAAGTGAAGCCAATGCCTGGGAATGCCAAAGACGACGAACGTCTCTTGGATGAAATTCAAGAGATCATTGCCAAGGCGGCCGACGCTCTGTCGGCCTTGGGCGCGACTCTTCGGATCGGGCATCGATGATTGAATCAGTAAACTCGATGGTTGTTTTGAAAACATGAGTTCTGAATGTTTGTAACTTAACTTGTTTATGTTTATAATCGGCTGTTTAACCGATTTATATTCTGCTATACTTTCTGAGTTTGCAATCTTTTCAGCCGATTAACAGCATCGTGTTAATCTTGGCTCTGAACCTGTCTTTAATCGACTAGGCTCCAATCCAAACACTAGGGTAATATTTCTTCAAGTATTTTCCGTTAATAGCTCTTGGCAATGCATATCCTTCTAGCGTTTCCAGTAAGTACGAGTTTCCGTCGACTAGCCGATTAATTTTGTATGGCCCTTCCCACGTAGGTGACCATTTTCTAAATCGGTTATCCTTAGAACCAACTGGCAATATTGTTTTCCATACTAAATCGGCTTGATCGAAAGACTTAGGCATGACCCTTTTATTGTATGCCTTTGCAACTCTGATCTTATTCTTCTTAAGCCGATCAAGCGTAGACAAACGTAGCTCTGCTAACTCGTCCAAGTTATCGATCATTAAATCATTGTAATCTTGAGCCGACAAACCATTTTGTCTGGCTATTCGTATCGACTCAATGTTAATCTCCACGGGTAGAACGGCTTCTTGTCCATACACCAATTGGTAAGGTAAAAGCTTCGTCGCTCCGTGATAAGACAGCCGATAGGCCCAAAGTGACTCCGATAGAGTTGAATGCCAATTCCTTGGCTTTTCATCAATTTTTCTTTTGATCAACTTAATTAGTGTTTTATTAGACGACTCGGCTTGTCCATTAGCCTGAGCGTAATATGGGGAAGAGTTTAACAATTTAATCCCTAGACTTGTTGCGTAATTCTGAAACTCGTTGGACATAAACACCGTACCCTGGTCGGTCGTGATTGTTTGAGGTATCCCAAACCGATGGATGATATGTTCATTCATAAAACTAATCGCCTCAACACTGGTTACCTTTTTAAGTGGTATAGCCTCGACCCACTTTGAGAAGTAATCGGTTGCGGCCAAGATAAACTTGTGGCCTTTACTCGAAGCAGGAAATATTTGTCCGATTATATCTATTCCCCAACCCCTGAATGGCCAAGGTTTGATAACTGGATGTAAAGCCGATGCTGGTGCTAGTTGTACGTTGCCAAACTTTTGACATGTTTGACATCCTTTATAATACTTGAAACAATCTTCTAGCATCGTCGGCTAAAAATAACCTGTTCGTCTGAGCACCCATTTCATCTTATGTGCCGATTGATGAGCACCACAAATGCCTTCGTGTACTTCACCCATTGCCACCCGTGCTTCTTCGGCCTCAAGACATCTTAACAATAAACCTTCCATAGTCCGATAATATAGTATATCATCCATGAAGACGTATTTCAACGCTTGTTGCCGTATCTTTCGTTCCGTCGGCTTGGATGGATCGACTAGATAATCTTTTATCTGCGTTCTCCAATCGGCAATATCTGTGCACATGACTGCCTTGTCTACCAGTTCAGTCTCCTGACTTCGGCCAGAATCTTTATATCCTGATGCTTGTTGAGCTAAAGTATTAGCTCTATCGTTCAATTCTCGAGGAATATGACCGATAGAAAATGATGTAAAAGAGCTGATAATCTCTAAACATTGTTCTAAATATTTCAGTAGCACTTCATCTCGACATTGGTATTCTCCCTTTATTTGCTGCACCACTAACGACAAATCACCATATCTTCAACAAAGCTCACCCCAATATTTTCCAAAGAATTGCAAGCCTTTGAGCAGCGCTCAGACTCGGCACGGTTGTTTGAGCATCGGCTATTTAGCCGAAATGCGAATTCAAAGTTATGCCCCTTGGGTGAAGTGAGCACAATACCGATACCATCACCTTCCCCGCATACTGATCCGTCAAAGAACAGCTGCCATGGTGCGACCAAGACTAAATTTGCCGCTGTGTCATGTCCTGTTATAAAATCGGCTAGGACTTGTCCTTTGTCGGGACCGGATTTCCAAATCCGAACCCTCTGTGTATAACCTGTGCTAGTCCAGGAAAAGCTAGCACACACAGTGGAAACAGTGATGACAGCACCTCCATATCACGAATCAAATAATATTAATTAAGCGAAAGAGTATTAGCCTTATGGCCAATTATTACAAATAAGAAGCATCATAGCTTGAGTTCAATAAGAAACAGCGAAACGAAATAACAGCAGCAAAGTAAGTAAGCCCATCCATTTGCCCAACAGCAATCGATGGGGTTCGCGTCCTAGCATTCGGATCACCTTCGTCGTAACCACAAGCGTAGAAATCGTAGTCGACTTCAACTTCGCACACTCTTACGTGGAAGGTTGGGGATGTTGCAAGGGTGAGCACAAAATGTACTCCATAAGTCTTGGAAACATAATGCATGATAACTATATGCAAGGCTAAGCAATTGAAGGCATAATATGGCTCTTTTAGCATAAAGCAAAGTTTAACTGTAAATACCAATAGTAATTTCATATAGCATCATTTGAACAAAAAGTAATAGCATAGTAATTGAATTTGATATAACAATTAAAGCAGGTTCCATCTACCTGACTGGCTCCATCTGCCAAACCATAACCCAAGAGTTCCATCTGCTCTCGGATTCCCAAACCATCATTTTCCTTTGAAACAAAACCATAAAATCTACAATGTGCAAGCGTACCTCGCCTGCCCTTGACCAGTGGGCACGGCTACTTAAGTAGTTTTAACTCTGCAGAGTGTGTACACTTTACCCACAAGACATGATCGACTCTTGTTGCCATGCACTTAACACACTTCCTTTGGTGTGTCGGCAGAGAGATCATGACAAGGCCTTTACAATGCACAACCCCACTATTAACCTCGCGCGCTAAGGTTTCACCACCGTTAGGGTTCTAGCCCCAAATCTGAAGCCCCCTCTTGCGCTGCCAACATCCGCACTCACCAACCGGCGAAGCTAATAATGAGACGCACAAATTATTTAGCCGTGTCGTACCCATATAGACTTGTGGTTGTGCAGTAGTGCTCGGTCCATGGTAACACACGCTTGGTCCTTAATTGACTAGGGCGGAACATTCACATACCAAGGTCTCGTGCTTTACTGCACCGCCCAACATCCATCCGCCCGGTCTAAACCATTTCCACTTTATTTCATTTAAATCACAGCAGCAACACCAATTGCCGCACTTTCACAAATAAGTTTGAACAATATTTGAAATGATTCCCATAATGGCACAATACCAAAACGCTTAATTTGGACTCATAATTCTACCGCTCCATGCTAATCTATGGTTATCACCAAATAAAATAGCTAGTATATATCATCTAGGGTGTCAAAGGTTCGACATGATCAATACCAATGAGGTATAACAAACTGGAATTTAACTATACTCTAAAACTATGTTTAAAGTACATTGCATAAAGTAAGCATGCATAATTTAAAAACAACATAACATTTTCATAAACTTTAGGATCAACATGTTCAAGGAAGACTTGCCTTCACGCCTCTTCTTTGGTTCTACCTCGATTGTTGATTCGATGATCTTCGATCAAGCGTCGTCTACACGCCAAACGAGAGCAAATAAATAAAATAAATTCAAATAAAATTCAAAAATTTAAAATAATTTTACTGGAAGATAGATCTTGAATTTAGATGAATTTAGAAATTTGAATCACTGGAATCGGAGCTCGAACGAAGGAGAACGGGCTCCTGGAAGATTCCCAGATCAGAAAAATCGAAAAAGCAGAGGTCGACACGTGGCGAGACGTGATTGGCTGGAATTTCGGGTTTTCTAGAAAATAAGAAAAGGAAAAAGAAATTCCGCTGACACGTGGGGCCCACATGTCAGTGGCTCAGTCCACGGTGAACCGGGAGCACCGAGGCGGAGAGAAGCCGACGTGGCAAACCACGCTGACGAGGCGTCCACGCGGTGGGCTAGGGCTGATGTGGCGCCACGCTGGCGTACCGACGCGGCGGCGCGCCGGGAACGAGGCGACGCCGACGGGACGCCGCACGGAAGACGCAGCGGCGCGTGGCGCCGGCGACCGGAAGGCGGGCGACGTGGCGCTGAGGTGGCGGCCACGCGGCGACACGCGGCCAGCGAGCGCCAATGGGTACGGCAAGCAGGCACGGCGGCGGCAGCGGCGGCGGCTCAGCGCCGGAGGCGGGGAAGACGACCTCGGCCGAGGCGCAAAACGCGACGGGTCCGGGGCAGGGCGTAGGGCAAAGGAGAGAGGGAGACGCGGGGACCTCGGCGAGACCAATAGAGGCGGCGGATGCTCACCGTCGAGGAAGAAAAGCGGCGGAGAAGCGCTCGGGCGGCGGCAGAACTTCGGCGAGCGAGATCTCCGCGACGGAGGCGACTCGGGCGGCGAGGCTTGGGGCAAAAGCGGCGGAGCGGAGCGGGGAACCTCGGGATGGGGCCCTCGGGGCTTTAAATAGCCTCGGGAGGCGGGCGCGGCACGGACGCCGAAAATGGCGCGGACGCGGCGGCGACGCGGTTAGGGTTAGGGTTTTTCGGTGGCGATGGCGCGGGGCGACGTGGCGACATCTGGCCGTCCACGTGGCGCGCATCGGCGGCCGAGGCGAGCGGCCGGGCTGGTTTCGAGTCGAGGCGGGCGGTTTCGCGAGTGAGAAAAAAAGCAGCGGCGAAGATTCGCCCAGGAGAATTTTTTTCAAAATAAAAACCTTTTTCGAATTAACATAATTCCAGAAATTTAAATAAAAGTAAATAAATTCAAATAAATAGCAAATAAATTCAGAAAAATCTCCAAAAATACAGAAAAATTCCTTGAGGCATAATGAACCCAACTAAAACTGAAAATCTTTTGTTTGATGAATAGATTAATCAAATTAAATCTTTTTATAAATTGAAAATTCAAATTAAGCTAAAATTAATTCAAAGAAATTGCAAATGGTGAATTTTGAAATTCAAACATTCTAAAATCCATTTTTTGGAATGTTACATCCTTTGACTGCTTTGGCCGATTCATATGATAAGTCAAACTCGACCAAGGCGTAAGCCCATTTGCCAAGTCAACCCCGCAGAATAGGAGCTGACAATATATATTTTATAACATCGGTTTTGCAGATCACTTTACAAGCCGATGCTAATATGTAGTGCCTTAGTTTTGTGCACGAGAAGTACAAGGATAAACATAGTTTTTCGATAAAAGGGTACTGACTTGTGTCCAAAGAACCGTCGGCTTAAATAAAAGATAACCCTTTCTTTACCATGCACCTCTTGTGCTAAAACAGCTCAATAGTATCTTCTTGGCGAGACATATAATCTGAAGGAATCCCTTTTTGAGGTGCAACCAAAGCGGAGGGTTGGACAAATACCTCTTGACTTCGTCGAAAGCTTTCACGATCGGCTCCCATATAAATTCCTCATTGTTCTTTAACTTCAAAAATGGAGTAAAGCACGAATCCTACCGAGAGGTTTGAGATGAACCGACGGAGATAGTTAATTTTGCCGATCAACTTTTGTAACTCGTTTTGCATGTCGGTGGTTCAAGATGCCTATGGCCTTGACCCTTGTTTGGTGACCTCGATCCTCTTTCATGCACCATGAAGCCTAAAAGCATCCGACCAACACGCCAAACGCACACTTGTAAGGATTCATCTTCAAACCGTGCGATCTTATGTTCTTAAACACCCTCTCTAAGTCGGCCAGATGTTGCAAATCTTCTGAAGATTTTACCACTACATCATCAATATAAATTTCGACAATGTGGCCGATTAAATCGTGAAAGATCAGATTCATTGCCCGCTGATATGTTGCTCCAGCGTTTTTCAAGCCAAAAGTCATCACTGTCCACTCGAACAATCCTATTGCACCAGGACATCTGAAGGCTGTCTTCGGTATATCGGCTTCTGCCATGAGTATCTGGCTATACCCGGCATTACCATCCAGAAAACTTATGATCTTATTCCCTGATGCAGCATCGATAAGCATATCGGCTATCGGCATCGGATATTCATCTTTTGGCGTTGCTTTGTTCAAATCTCTAAAATCGACGCATACTCGAAGTTTTCCATTTTTCTTCATAACTGGGACGATGTTGGAAACCCACTCCGCGTATCGGCAATGCCTGATAAATTTTGCTTCCAACAATCGTTCTATTTCTTCTTTTATAATTTGGTACAATGCCGGATTGAAACGCCTCGGATATTGTTTAAACGGCCGATAACCCGATTTTATAGGTAGCCGATGTTCCACAAGCTGACGGCTTAATCCAGGCATTTCGTGATATTCCCAAGCAAAATAATCCTTATAATCCTTAAGGATTTTTATTAGTTTTTCTTTGTGCTTTACATCCAAATTTGCACTAACAAAAGTTGGTCTTTTTCTATCACCGCTACCTATATCGACTTCTTCAAGCAAATCGGTGGACGTGAAACCTTGACCTAACTTTTCAATTTCTTCAAAGTCTTCGATGGCTTCGTAGCTATCCGTTGTTGGCCGATAGCTTTGCATTTTATCTTGCAACACCTTTAGTTTTTTTCTTGTCCCCATCGTCGTAACACCGTTTGCTCGATCAAAGGTGCGGGCTTGACAGCGATCGGCATGAGCCCGATTTGCTTACGCATATGAAATCGCAATCGTCCGGCGCATTGCGATATCGCGACCGACTTCTTCGTGTTGCCAATTCGGCGTCGGAGCTAGCCATGGCGATATGAGTGATGTGTCGGTGCAACGACCTCAACTTCTTCTCCGTTCCATTGGACAAGCGCTTGATGCATAGTCGATGGGATCAGGCGATTAGCATGAATCCAATCCCGTCCGAGCGACTGCTGTAGTTTCCTTTGGCGTCAATCACAAAAAATGCTGTCGGCAAAGTCTTGCTATCGACAGTCAGTTCTGTGACCATGACACCTTTTGCCTCTGTAGGGTCGCCTGTGAAGTCGTTTAGAACCATGTTAGTTTTAATCAAGTCTTCATCAGACTTACCCAGTTTCTTGCATGTCGTGTACGGCATTAGGTTCACCGTGGCGCCTCCGTCTACCAGCATCCTTGATATCAGCTTGGCATTTATATACCCTTTTAGATACAATGGTTTCAGATGCCGATGGTCATCTTTGGGCTTCTCAAATATGGCGCTTTGAGCAGCGGAGCACAAGCGAGCAAGCGCCTCTTTGGCGATTCGGTTCTAACTTTGAACTCGGTAAAATGTGAACACCATGTTAATATCCATGGGCGGCGTGTCATCTCGAATCATGGGAGAATCAAGTCATCGGTAGATTCAAATCTTCTTGGCTTGTTCTTTTCTTCTCCACTCTTTCTTGGCGCATTTGATTGGGCGAAGTTCATTAAGCGTTTAAATCTCTCTGTTTTTCGGCATCGGCTTCACGGATTTCTTGCGTCCTTAGCCTTTGAAGCCATCGTCGTTGTGACCGGCTCAGGCCAGATGGACACCACCTGGGTTTGGGTTCCACCGGCTTTCGTATTTGACCAGCCAAATCTTCTTGATTAGAACTGGGCTTGTGTATTTTGATTTGGCTCGGTTCTTGATCTGGTTTGGATATTCTCTCGTGGACAGGCCTTCTGTCACTTCTGCCTTGCTCTCTAATCGGCCCAGACAGCCTATCTCTGGCCGATTGCCTTGGCCCATCGTCTCGGGGATAATGTTCCATCGGGCAGGTGTATGGTGATGGCAACGCTACTCCTCTTTCCCAAAGAAAGCGCCAAAGGACACCTTCTATGTGCCCTCTCCACATTCTCGGTGCGGTACAAGTTATCCGACCGGTGAGCTTTATCTGTGGTCGGCTATTCATCCTCTCGTATTTCTCCATTAATTGTAAAAATGTTGGTCCCGACCTTTTATTTGTTTGCCTTAATGGAGATTTTTACGCTTTGTACCATTTACCTACGAGGATTCCCTTTGGGTTTGATGGTTCTTGAATTTTTCCTTCACGATCGACTTCTATTTGTAAGGAGCGATTGTAATCTTGATGTTTGATCGCCGTTCGAGCTTGATTGGATGTTGACTTGTCGATCCTTTTTCTGCTCATCATGCATCGGCTCTTTTCCTTTAGCCGAACATTGTACCATGTTGATGGGAAACGGATCAACATCAACTTGCATGGTCGGCTCATCAGCAAACTTCAACCGACCATCCTCAATAGCAGATTGGATCTGTTGACGGAAGATATTGCAGTCATTAGTGTTATGCGAATAAGAATGATGCCACTTGCAATACTTGCGTTTTTTGATCTCATCGGGCGATGGTATCACATGTCCTTCTGGCAATCGTATTATCTTTTCTTGCAGAAGTAAATCAAAAATACGATCGTACTTTGAAACATCGAAAGAGTACTTAACCTCCGACTTGTTTCTAGTCGGCTTAAGCCACGAACAGACTAAGGACTTTTTGGATCCTTTTACCCATTCGGCTATGTTTATTTCTGCTTCCTCGTCTTCCGATGAGTCACTTGGACAATACTCAACCATATTGACTTTAGCCTTGTCCTTTTCTTTGTTATTGCTATTTTTAAATCTATCTTTGAACACTTTATTATCAGTGAATCGACTCTCTTGAGCCGATACGCGATGCAATAAGTGGCTCAGTCGGTGAATTCTTGTCCTCCGAATTTCTCCTAAGTGGCGAATCAAACCTTGAAATGCTAAATCGGCAAGTTGGTTGTCGGGCAATGTGGCGCTAAAACACCGATTCCTAATTTCTCTAAATCTTTTGATGTAATCCGTTCATCGATTCCCCAAACTTTTCTTGCACAAAACTCGATCCAAATCCTAAGCTCCAAACCGCTCAAAAGAAGTATTCATGAAATCGGCTTTCTAAATCGTTCCATAAATGGACCGAATTCGGAGGCAAGCAAGTAAACCAAATGCGCGCCCCAGACAGAGACAACGGGAATAGTCTAATTTTAAGCCCATCGGACTGGGCCGCTTCACCGCATTGCGCGATAAAGCGTCCAACGTGTTCCAGGGTGGTGATGGAATCATCCCGAGAGAATTTGGCGAAGTCTGGAACTCTGAAGTTATGAGGGTAGGGCATGCGATCTATGTAATCGGGATCGGCTTTCTATAGCCGATAACCTTTCCTTTTGGTTGTATGCGAATTGGTCCCTCAAAGCGGCGAGAGATCGATCGGCCCAATTAGCATTATCGGCCATAGCAGGCCCTTGATAATATCTGTCATAATCGGCATTCTGCCCCTTGAGTGCGAGCTCGGGTTGCCAATCATCTTTGTCTGCGGTTGCGATCATCTTTGCTCGTGCCGATTACGTCTGACTTGAGGTTCCGGGACTGGGACAAATGGTTCTGAGTATGTTACTACCTTATGTGGACCTGGATTTCTCAGCAGGGTGGGTTCTTGTGGGAATCTCTTGGAGCCAATCGGCTGTGAAACCGATTGGGAAAAGCGTGAAACGGGCCCGCGGCAAAATTGATTGATGCATCTAACTTAGCGTCGGTATAGGAGTGGTAATGGCTCACCCCACTTGACCGAGGGTCCCTAGGCAATATGACCGTGGGTTGTGTGGGCATCATGGTAGGGGTGAGGTCATAGCCGATGGTTTAGGATCGGCGGTGTGCTCTGCGTGCTTTGCGATCTTGAAAAAATAGGATAATTTGGCGAGCTTGCAATGGGGCGAGTAGACTTCTGACGAGACCAACTCTGGGCTATAGATTTAACGCTATTTGCTATCATCGGCTTAAGCGTTATTCGACGAGCCGATGGTTGGTTTATCAAAGTGTGGTGCCTGGTGATTAATCATAACCGATAATTCGGCGGCGAGCAGCGATATCGGCTTACGATCTATTACACCGCATCTCCTGGCGTTGACCGTCGGCGGCGGATTTTTGAGTGGCGCGCGTCTAGTTTTACGATAGCAACTTAGCATCATCTCTTCGGTAGCGGCCTTCCGAGCTTCAATTTCTTGGCGTTGCTCTGCGGATAAATCGTCCATTGTTGGGACGATTATAGCCTCTGCGTTGAGATCGATGGCGGAATCGACTTCACGATGAAGACATTGCGTGTCCCATCAAGCGTGCCAAGAGTGTGTTGGCGTCAAAAACTTGATGTAGGGTTTACGGCAACACACCGATTTAACACAGTTCGAGCGTGCGGTCGATTTGACACATGGCATCACAAGGTAAAAATATAAAATTCAATTAAAAGCCGATCGTCAAAATCAATCGGCTTGGACTCAATCAGCTTGAAGCCGATTAAGATCAAGGTAACAAGATAAATCTAATTAGCCGATTAAGGCTAATCAGAGGATAAAGGCAGATCGATTTTGAAGAAGGCGATGCGCAACAAAATCAGAACAAATCGAACCTGGGGTGTAATTAACGAAGATCAACAATCGGCGATGCGCAACTTTATTGATCAAGATCGATTACAAAGGCTAAATTACAGAAGCTACTCCTAGTCGACAGGAAAAGTAGAAAAAGTAAAGACTGGTTGATTGTATTGTGTTGATGGATGTTTTTGTAGTTCGCTTTGGCCCTTCTTTTATACCCTCGGCCGATCGTGTCCTGTTACAACACGCTTCAATTCCGTTTCGTATCGGCCTTATCTCGGACGGTTGTTTTAAAATCTTGTAGTTACCAAAATATCTCCAAACCTTTCCATCCTGTCCGTTAATTCCGTATCTTTGACTTTATTGCCGATTTTGACCAAGTTTGCCAAATTTTGGTGCAAACAGGCCCACATATCTGTGAGACATCACAGGACAAATTATCAATAGTACAAGTAAATAAGGGCAAATCATCAATTTTTCCTTTGATTTACTGGTATGGTATCCGTGCGTTGCAATGGAAAAACATGTATTTAGCACCTTTTTTTGCATCACTAAGAGAGTAAATACAACACTCACACTTCGGTACACAATTACATAATACAGAATAGTCCATATTCTCCAAGTGTGTTGAGCCACCATCATCATACTTAACATATGCCATGCCCTTGGCTCCGAAGGTGATCTCAAGCCAAGTCTGGCCCAAATTTCGCTCATGGCCCAGCCCATCGTGGGGCAGGCTCACGTATGCATAGCACCCCACTTACACTTTCGTTCTCGCCTCGTGTAAAAGAGTTAACCCGGAGGTGCTATGTTTGGACCCAACAGGTATTATATACTACTACAACTCACTTTGTGCCAGCAATATGGGACTAATCCCACCACCGCTCCACATGGGCCTTCACATTAACGAGCCGGGGTATTACACTCACCGCCCTTAAAGACTGACGACCTCAGCAGCACACTGTATACACGGCAGATACCTAGAACCACCCATAGGTACACGACCGTATGTCTAGTGCCGGCACATATGCCATGCCGTGTGGCCACTCCAGGCCCACACGCGCTATGTGCCATATGTCTGCGTCCGTGCAGCGAAGGTTGATGCTCTGATACCATCTAAAACACCTTGGTCCAAATTTCGCTCATGGCCCAACCCACCGTGGGGCGGGCCCACGAATGCATAACACCCCACTTACACTTTTGTCCTCGCTTCGTATAAAAGGGTTGAAAGACCATGTGGAGGTCTATCCAGATTTGTGATGAGTATTTGACTAAATTTGAGCTTGGGTTGCTCTTGCTTGAGTTTGATTTGAAATAGATTTTCAATTGGAAGCAATTTGAAGTCTTCTCTGTTTTCCCGGAGCTACTGGCCAGAACGAGGAAAAATGAATTTTAATGAGTGTACTTTGATGGATTTATTGCACATCTTTGTGGGCATTGCTATGTGAGGAGTTTCCTTGTTTTTGATAGTTGTAGGACGACGGTGCTAGGTCATGGTGAGGCGAAGGATGGACGGGACTAGGCGAGGAGCGTCGGAGGTCCAGACGGTCGGGGATCGCCGAAAAATGATCGGAGACGGAGTTCGTGCAAGCCATGAAGACAAGGAATGGATGTGATGCTAGCTAGATGCTGCTCGGATCGATGAGGGCCGTCGGATTGCGGTCTAGTTGATAGGATAACGAGTCTAGTTAGTATGCTTTGAAAATCGTGCAAGAAAACTCATTATGTGTTGTAGGTTTTGGGTGAACCCTTGCATGGCTGGTTGAGTGGGTAAATCCTAGCCCTTAATGGATGCTCTAGGGTTTAGAGGCTCATCCAAGGGTGGTAGCTGGCCCAAGAGTTGTATAAATAGGGGTGGAGGGGTAGCTTTCCCCCCTTGAAGGTTTTGAGGTTTTTGATGCTCCTTTGAGCTTTGCCCACATGAAATGTGAGGCTTTGTAACCTCTCCTTCCAGAAATGAAATATTCTTCATTTATGTTCATGTTTCATTTCTTTTATGCATTTATATTACGCATTTAAATTACGCAATTTAAATTCAGCATTTATTTCCCCGCATTTACATTCTCGCAATTTACTTTATCGCAATTTAGATTTTCCTCCCCTCCTTCTAAATGCTGTTCTTCTAGGATGTCTTGAGGGTTTTCATATGGTTTTACATCTTTCTTGCACCCTAGGATAGAATAGAGATAAGTTTTTATCAAATTGTAAATCTATCCAGAACTTGTTCTTTGCGCAGTAGTCAGTCTTTGATTTTTATAAAAATCTATAAAAATCCTTTTTAAGTGATTCGTATTGGAGAAGGTGCACGACTCATATATATCCATCTCTTTAAAAATTTGTGAGTCCACTGGTTGCACCGTTTGAGCGCTATGAAGTGAAAACCGAGCCTCAAACATTTTGGTCGAAGTTCCTGACTATCTGTAATGATTGATTTTTCATGTTTATTCTACAAAGCTTTTTGAGGTGATTTTTGGTGGAGTATTTCATGACTCAATTGCTCATAGGGAGAAAAATTCCCAAAAAGTTTAGAGCAATAGAAACTCACCAACCACCTGCTCTAATTGAGGATAATTTCTGGAAAATTTGCTTTTACTTTTCTGGAAATAGACTTTGGTGTTTTTGCTTTATCTCTTTTAGAAAAGTAGTATTTGAGTTGATTCCTCTTTGTTTGAACACTTGACAACCAGGATTGTGATTAAAAAAATCCCTCACATGATTCATGGTTCTCATCAATGCAAGCTAGGGGTACACATAGTTGTCTAATTGTTCAGGTTTTGGAGGGTGTACGAATCTGAGAAACACCAGTTTGAAGGAAAATCTTTGGGTGTTTCAGATTTTTATTGCGAGATTTTTTGGAGTACTTTGAGTGCGGGAAAATTTTATTTGGGATCATTCACCCCCCTCTGATAGTCATTTCGATCTTTTAATTGGTATCAGAGCCGGTTTTGCTCTTTCATAGATCTTGACTGGTCTCAAGAGCCATGGCGATAGACAAGTATTCTATCAAGCCTCCTATTTTTGCTGGAGTTGATTTTTCGTTTTGGAAATCGCGGATGGAGTCATACATCACTACCTAGGGCTCCTGATATGGCAGAAGGTGAAACTCCCGTATGAGGTTCCTGTTGATCAAAACGTCACGGTCGGCAATATGGCTGACGTTGAGGGAACGCTAAGGCAAGGAACATTCTCATACAGGGTCTTAGCCGCAGTGAGTACGATAGGATTTCTCACCTTCGTTCCGCTCATGAGATTTGGGTGACCCTCGATGCTTACCATGAGGGCACTACTCAAATCAAGACCGTGAGGCAGGATCAGTACAAGCGTGAGTACAACAAGTTTGAACAACACGTTGGTGAGAGTCTTGATGAGTGTTTGGTCATTTTACAAAGATTTTGAGCTATCTTGACGGTTGGTTGTATATACGGACTCGGATAATGCTCGACATTTCTTGACCGCACTCGATCTTCGAGTTTGGGAAATGAAAGTGATCACCATCAAGGACACAACCGACTTGTCGACCTTGACTCTTGATGGGCTTTACTCCCGTCTCAAGACTCATGAGATCGACGTCGTCTCTCGCAAGACAAAATCACTGTCGATGGCCTTGGTCACTGATCCCACTGGATCTTCCCTTGATCTTTCTGCTGGTTTCTCTCTTTCCGCACTTTGCGAGCTAAGCGATGACCAACTGAATTTTTTTTCAGAAAATGAGCTTGCTCTTCTTACTCTCATGTTTTCTCATGCATACAAGAGGGTGAGAGAGAGAAATAGAGGTGGCATGATCACACGCTTCGAGTGTGGTGACCCCAACCACATTCGGGCTAATTGCCCCAAACTGGAGAAGACAAAGAACGACACCAGCGGTTCGGCAAAAAACGACTACATCGATAAGAACCACAACAAGAAGCCTCTAGTTCACGAGCCGGCGCGTGAGAAGTACCGCAACTTCTCCAAGAACAAGAAGCTCTTCCACCGCGTCCTCGCCGCGCTTGATGATATCAACCTCTCTGATACGGAGACATGGAGCGACGAGGGCGAGGATGATCCGCAAGAGAAGAAAGGCGGCGACGACTTCTTCGGCATGTGCTTCATGGTCGATGCCAACAGCATCAGCGACTTCGAGCTTTACAGCAACTCGGATGAGGTACCCTCCTATAACCAGCTCAATGAAGCTTTCTGCAAATTAGAAAAATTTCATGCTAGAGCTAGAGCTAGGTGTATGGAGCTAGAGAAGGAAGTAGGTACCTTGACTCGGGAGTTAGCTTCTTTTAGATCTTCTCCCTCTCGAGTCACTGATGATTGTTCTTTGTGTGATGCCGTGCTTGAGGAGTTAGAGAAACTAAGGACCATACATGATAGTGTGCTTGTTGAACTTGATGGTCTTAGGTTGAAGGATGCTAGCACTAGTTCTGTTGATGCTATTCCTGTTGAGGCTAGTTTTCTTCATGCTCACTCTACTCCTTCATGTTCAAATTGCCCTAAATTGCTTGCCGAAATTGACGCCATAAGCGATCACCTTAGGAAGCTTTCTTCTAGAAATAATGAACTTGAAATGCATGCTTCTAAGGACCCAGTCAGCTCACGTGAGGGCTGTAGGCAACTAATACTTGACAATGAATCCTTAAATGTCAAGTGTGCTAAACTTGCTAAGGACTTACTAGATAAGTCACAAGAAAGTTGCTTGCGATGTTCTGTGATTGAGGGGGACTTGGATAAAATCCATGTCGAGCTTAGGAAGAAATTAGAAGACCAACCCCATAGAATTAGAAATGCATCTTGCGTTTCTTGTGTGGCCCTCAAGATTGAGGCAGCCGTGCTGAGGGAGAAAAATATACGTGCTGAGAGAGCTCATGATGAAGACCCAACCTGCTGTTGAGCAAAGGTGGCCCAATCTTTCACGGTACAACGACGATAGCTTAGTGGCCTTTCGCACTCAAGCGGCAAAGAGCCAATTCAAAAGCGGCTGGTCACACAAACCGCGATCAACACAAGAACGCGAATTGAGTGGAGGAATCGTATAGATTCAGTGGACAATCACAAGAACATGCCGTTCTTGACTTGCACCAACACTAACAAACCCAAGAACGGGAAGAACTTATCAAGAACACATGGTATTTGCACCACAAACAACCATGGCTTATGCTGTCTATTTCTGAACATCCAAAAGTCTATTCCAGATGGAAATACATAGGTATTTATACTAGGAACATCCCTCCTAGCTTAGGTGTGAAACTATACAAGAAACTTAAGGAGTTTTCTTGGGTAGATAAAAGGTTCAATGCCTTGGAAGTTGGACAGCAAGATATGGTCTCGCGCAGCTTTTGACAGCCTGTGCAACTCCCACCAAAACAGTCATATCTCCCACCTTGGAAGTCCAAATGATGCACGGTTTGAAATGCTAGAAACTAGACTTCAATATCTTTCCATCCATATAGCCCAAGGATATGTTACTTGTCGTGATTAGCAGCAGCAGCATGATCAAATGGATGGATAGATTTGAGTGAACCAGCCTTGCTCATGTAACTCTTCTTTGCCTTCCATTCCAATGGATCGCTGTCAATAATTCTAACAAATATGGATCCAAGTAGAATTACTTTCTCAGGTGACATATTTTCAAAATAAAGGGATATTACTCCTTGTGGATGCATGACCAAGTCACCTTTCTTCTCTCCAAGGTTTGCATTGCAATTCTCAGCCTGTATCACATTATCAACACAACTTGCATCGGTCTTGTGACTCACTTGCACTTTAACAGCAGCAAAACAAGTAATGTGATTATTTGTAGACTTAGAGTCATGAGACGATACAACAATAGAGGATATATCCGCATCATCCCCTCCCCCTTCAAGCGAAACCGTCCTCGGTTTCAAGTTGTTCTTCAAAACGCTCTTTAGCTTAGTGAGGATGTCACAATGAATATCATCCCCACTTTTGGGCAGCAAAGAAACAAACACCCCTCGATGCATAAATGTATAGCGGTTAGTCCTCCCTTGGTGCGTAGCATTCGGTCAAATTGCCATGGGCGCCCAAAAGAATTTGACTAGCATGCATTGCAACGACATCGCACTCCACCTTGTCTTCATATCCATCGATGGAAAATGGTACATGCACCTTATGGGTCACCTTGAGCTTACCAACATTATGAAGCCACTTCATGTAATATGGCTTTGGGTGGCGTGTGGTCAATTTCAAAGCATCAACCACATCCTTGCTAATCACATTGTTGTAGCTTCCTCCATCTATCACAAGCTTACACGTTTTCCCTTGATCTTGCATTCGGTTTGGAAAATAGCACGTCGCTGTCCCTTCTCCACAATTGGAGCACTATCACGATCCACCTTACGAGCCATCAAACATTGTCCATCTTGAGGTCACAATGAACCACATCATCATGTTCTTCACCTCCCATATCTGATTTCTCACTTGCATCACTCTACGAAACATACTTTCCATCGGTGGTAAGCATTCTCGCTTTAAATTTGGGCAATCTTTCATCATGTGTCCCTGCCCTTGCACTTGAAGCACTCAATATTCCGAGTTCTAGCGGTAGAAAGGCACGAGAATCAGCTTTGGAATAATCCTTGCTTGCTGTCCCTCTCGCTCTTGATGCTTCTTTGGAGATGATCCACTTGGTTTAGTTGACGCAACCTTCATAGACGAAGAACCACCTTCGCTAACATGTTGTGATGGCGCCGCCAACCACTAGAAGTGACACGTCCATGATGCACAACAGATTTGTGTGCGTCTTTCAACCATAGTTCCATACGCTGTGCTTGATGAAGTAGCTCTTGTATGGTATTGAATTGCATCAAATCAACACGGTTTCGCACATCCTCATTCAGCCCTTCAAAGAACCTTGTCATGGTGGCATCCGCGACTCACGAATAGCTATGCGGATCATGAGTATTTGCATTTCTTGATAGTACTCATCAACAGATTTATCACCTTGATATAGCCGCCTCAACTTTGTGTGCAGCGTTAAGTGTAGTACTGTTGGTACAAGCGAGCGCATGATTCTCTTCATCTCCTCCCAAGTATATGGGCGCTCCTGCGCGATTCAATTGATCCCACCAAATAATAGCATATTTGGTGAACTCAATGGAAGCAACACGAACCTTCTTTTCTTGAATGCGATGGTTGTCAAAAATTTGATTGACTCGCATCTCCCACTCCAAATATTCCTCGGATCAGCCGCCCTTGAACTCCGGTATGGTGATTCTTACATGACCAATACCATCCACCTCACGATCAACACCTCTCCTATGAATTCCTCCATGTCTAGCACCTTGACGGTCATTGTGATTATGTCGATTCGACGAAAATCAGATCGAGCTTGAGATATGTTGTCCTCCAAATCAGTTCCAAAGTCCGTTCATCGCTGCAATGTGAGCTAGCACGTCGACGCGAACATGTGCTTGCTACCTCGGTGCGTCATCTCCTTGTTGTGGCGGTAGCATCTCTTCCAAATGGCGAAGATTGGCATTGACATCATTGAACCCATCGTGATGCGGTGTGCATCAAGTTCACTCACCACGGTGATTCTCCGCTCATGGTAGAAGACCGACGGCCTCAAACCGAGCAGCGTGAGCGATGGGAAGATTGGGGTTAATTGGCAGCTGCTCCTCAATAATTTCTTCATTTTCTCCAGCGTGATGGTTTGCCCCGACATTGTTGCAAGCAATATGAAATCAGCCACAAGAATTCCTACGTCATCGTGAGCAACAAAAGCTCGATGCGGATGATGAAGACCCAACCTGCTGTTGAGCAAAGGTGGCCCAATCTTTCACGGTACAACGACGATAGCCGTGGCCTTTCGCACTCAAGCGGCAAAGAGCCAATTCAAAAGCGGCTGGGTCACACAAACGCGATCAACACAAGAACACGAATTGAGTGGAGGAATCGTATAGATTCGGTGGACAATCACAAGAACATGCCGTTCTTGACTTGCACCAACACTAACAAACCCAAGAGCGGGAAGAACTTATCAAGAACACATGGTATTTGCGCCACAAACAACCATGGCTTATGCTGTCTATTTATTTACGAACATCCAAAAGTCTATTCGGATGGAAATACATAGGTATTTATACTAGGAACATCCCTCCTAGCTTAGGTGTGAAACTATACAAGAAACTTAAGGAGTTTTCTTGGGTAGATAAAAGGTTCAATGCCTTGGAAGTTGGACAGCAAGATATGGTCTCGCGCAGCTTTTGACATCCTGTGCAACTCCAACCAAAACAGTCATATCTCCCACCTTGGAAGTCTAAATGATGCACGGTTTGAAATGCTAGAAACTAGACTTCAATATCTTTCCATCCATATAGCCCAAGGATATGTTACTTGTCGTGATTAGCAGCAGCAGCATGATCAAATGGATGGACAGATTTGAGTGAACCAGCCTTGCTCATGTAACTCTTCTTTGCCTTCCATTCCAATGGATCGCTGTCAATAATTCTAACAAATATGGATCCAAATAGAATTCCTTTCTCAGGTGACATATTTCCAAAAGAAAGGGATATTACTCCTTGTGGATGCATGACCAAGTCACCTTTCTTCTCTCCAAGGTTTGCATTGCAATTCTCAGCCTGTATCACATTATCAACACAACTTGCATCGGTGTTGTGACTCACTTGCACTTTAGCAGTAGCAAAACAAGTAATGTGATTATTTGTAGACTTAGAGTCATGAGACGATACAACAATAGAGGATATATCCGCTCATCTTTCTGGTTCTTCTTCTTCTTCTTCCCCCTTTTCTTCTTGTGCCTTTTTCTTTCGAGATTGCCAGTATCTTATGAGCACTCTCAAGAAGTTTGTTGGAGGCAAGAAGAAGCTCAATCTTATTCTAGACCAATCAAAGGTTAGTAGATTCAATCAAGGTCTAGGATTTGATCCCTTGGAGCACGCTCGGGCGCATCCTCCCACTATTGTACGTGGCTACAAGAGTGGTGAGATTGTGGTAGCTCCCAAAGTGAGTACCACCGTGTTTAGGTCTGCTGGGGTTGTCCATAGGACTTGACCGAGAAGGAGTTACTCTGTTATACGCCTCTAGCAAGGCGAAGTACATGCACCTTCTGTAAGAAGGATGGTCACCTAGTAGATTTCTTTTGAGCGCCAAGATTACTCGGCGTGAGTGTGTTCTTGCTCTTAGGGGTATTGAGGTCATCCCGGACTTTGAGTGCTCCTAAGGCATACACTGCTTCTAGACAGGTTAGAGAGTCGCCTGTTTTTGGGCAGCGTCCAGGACTCGGTTTTCATGCTAGTTCTTTGAGTTTTAGTCCTAGAGCTGTTCGTAGTCAGTCTTTCCGCCGTCCTCTTGATATTCCTCGTTTTTCTCATCGAGGTAGATATCAGCGGCGTGATGTGTTTTCTGGTAGGAGTTTTAGGCGGCTTCACTTGGGGTGGTTCGGCTTTTACACCACAAAGAGCCAACCCGATTCGGCTCCTAGATCATCTACTAGAGTTGCTACTGATCTTGTTAGGGTTAAACGTTAGAGAGACACTCGAGTCCAGTCTTCTTCTGTGACTAGTACTCTGAGGTGTCGTATGGTTCAGTATTGGGTTTCTAAGTCTTCACTCTATCCCAGTACTGAGTAATCTTTCTCTCTTGTGTCTTGACAGGTTCGTCGGATGGGGAAGGGAGATGTTTGGATTGTCGACTCCGGTTGTTCTCGTCATATGACCGGAGATTCTCGATGGTTCTCTTCCCTAGTCCGAGCCCCCAGTGATGAGTTGATCATTTTCGGGGATACTTCTTCAGGTAGAGTCATTGCTACAAGTACCATTTGCATTAATGACAATCTCATTCTTAAAGATGTTGCCTTAGTAAGTAAGCTGCAATACAATTTGCTTTTTGTTTCTCAGCTTATTGATGACTCTTTCGAGGTGAGTTTTAAGAGTAATGCCTATAGAATCCTCGATTCATTAGGAGGGTTAGTTTGCGGGATTTCTAGATTTGGGAGAGTCTTCTGTGCTGATTTTTCTGTTTCTTCTAGAGACTCTCTTCAGTGTTTGATTGCTTCAAAGTCCCGTGATCTCTCCTTCTGGCATAGGCGACTTGGTCACATTGGATTTGATCATTTGACCCGAGTTAGCAGCCACGATCTCATTCGTGGTTTGCCCAAACTCAAAATGGTCAAAGACTTAGTTTGCTCTCCCTGCCGACATGGCAAGATGGTTCTTTGCTTCTCATCCCTAGTCACTATTATGATGGTGATGCACGGGACAGCTTTTACATATGGACAACGTTGGTCGGCTAGAGTCGATCGATGGGTGGGAAGTGGTATGTTCTTGTCATTGTTGATGTTTTTGAGGTATTCTTGGGTGTTTTCATGTCCTCGAAGGATGAGACTTTTACCCATTTTAGGGTTTGGTTCATAGGTTGTCTTTTGAGCTCCACGGTGCCCTACAAGCTATCTGTGATGACAATGGCACGGAGTTCAAGAACTCCTATTTTGAGAGTTTCTATGTGGAGTCTGGTTTAGAGCATCATTTCTCCTCTCCTTACGTCCCTCAACAAAATGGGGTAGTGGAAAGGAAGAACAAGACCACAGTATAGATGGCGGGATGATGCTAGGCAGTCTGAGACTCTTAGGAAGTTTTGGGCTGAGGCTATAGCTACTGTTTGCCATGTTTCTAATCGTGTATTCTTTAGAGCACATTTGCACCGCACTTCTTACGAGTTGAGGTATGGGCGAAAGCCTAGTGTTTCTTATTTTTGTGTGTTTGGTTGCAAGTGTTTCATTTTGAAGTCTGGTAACCTGGATAAGTTTGAGTCTCGCTCTTCTGATGGTATCTTTCTGGGTTATTCGACTTCTTCTCGTAGCTATAGGGTCTTGAGTTGCGATGCGCATAGGATCATAGAGACCTGTGAAGTGACCTTTGATGAGGCTAGCCAAGAGCTAGACCTGACATTTTAGGCTTTTCTTCGTCCTCCGAGACCATCTTTGTAGAGGATGAGGATGATGGAGATGATGGTGTTCCACATGATCCAGTCCCCTCTACACCTGAGGTGCCTCCTATTTCCATTTCTGCACCTCAAGAAGGCCAGCCTTTGTCTTCTGACTCTCATTCAGCTAGTGGCTCTGCTCCTACCTCTTCTGTGCATGAGGTAGAGGCCACTTCTGCTTCTGGACCTCCCCATCATATTCAGCGTTCTCATCTACCTGATCAGATCATTGGCGATCTGTTTGAGCGAGTCACTCGCTCAAAATCAGGTTTGTCCAGTTTCTGCCTTCACTCTGCCTTTGTTGCCTCGTTTGAGCCGAAGGATGTGACTCATGCATTATCTGACAAGTCTTGGACTAATGCTATGCATGAGGAACTTGAAAACTTTGAGAGGAACAAAGTCTGGCAGCTTGTAGAACGTCCATCTGGTCATAATGTCATTGGTACCAAGTGGGTGTTCAAAAACAAGCAGAGTAAGGACGGGGTTGTCACTCACAACAAGGTTAGGCTAGTTGCACAGGGCTTTTCTCAGGTTGAGGGTCTTGACTTTGAGGAAACCTTTGCCCCTGTAGCTAGACTAGAGGCTATTAGGATCCTACTTGCATTCTCTGCATCCCAGGGCTTCAAGCTCTATCAAATGGATGTCAAGAGTGCATTCCTCAATGGCTATATTGAGGAAGAGGTTTATGTCAAACAACCTCTAGGATTTGAGAACCCCAAATTTCCGAGTCATGTATACAAGCTTTTCAAAGCTCTGTATGGACTCAAGCAGGCCCCCAGAGCATGGTATGAGAGGCTCAAGTCTAATCTTCTCAGCAATGACTTCAAAATAGGCGTAGTAGACAAGACTCTGTTCATCAGACACCATCAGTCGTATTTTCTTCTCGTCCAGATTTATGTGGACGATATCATTTTTGGTGGCTCGTCTCATTCGCTTGTGTCTCAGTTTTCCGAGGTGATGAGCCTGAGTTTGAGATGAGTATGATGGGCGAGTTGAGCTACTTTCTTGGCTTCCAAATCAAGCAGACTCGGGAGGGTACTTTCTTGCATTAAGGCAAGTATATCCGTGACCTCCTCAGGCGCTTCGATATGTCTGATGGGAAGCCAGTGATGGCTCCTATGGCCACCACTACTGTCCTCGAGCCCGATGAGAATGGTGAGCCTGCTGATCAAAAGGAGTTTCGGAGCATGATCGGCTCTCTCTTGTACCTCACTACTTCGAGGCCGGACATACATTTCGCTGTGTGTCTGTGCGCTGGATTTTAGGCCTCTCCTCGTGCCTCTCACCGCCAGGCAGTCAAGCGCATCTTCAGGTACCTTCGTGCTACCACTGATTATGGTATTTGGTACTCTTCTTCTTCTTGTTTGTCCCTTCGAGCCTTTTCCGATGCCGATTTTGCTAACTGTAGGATAGATAGGAAGAGCACTTCTGGCACTTGCCAATTCATTGGCACTTCTCTTGTTTCTTGGTCGTCTAGGAAGTAGTCCGGAGTTGCACAGTCCACCGCTGAGGCCGAGTATGTTGCTGCAGCCAGTTGCTATAGCCAGGTACTCTAGATGAGATCCACCTTGTGGGACTATGGGTTAGAGATAGAGAGTGTACCACTTTTCTTTGATAACACTTCTGCTATTTGCATTGCTAAAAACCCAGTGCAACATTCCCGGACCAAGCACATTGATATTAGATATCACTTCCTTAGAGACCATGTAGAGAAGGGAGATATCACGCTTCAGTTTGTAGAGAGTGACCTCCGATTAGCCGATATCTTCACTAAGCCTTTGGATAGCTCTAGATTTGTTGCCTTGAGGAGTGAGCTTGGAGTTGTGAGCCCTGACGGCCTTTCGTGAGGGAAGCTGGTTTGTATATTATGTATTATATGTTTTCTTCCAGCTTTTCTTTTCTTTGTGTTTCTTCTGGGTTACTTTGGGCTTGTTTTCTTGAGTTGAGTTCACTCACTTAGACTTCTGGCATGCTTTGCATGGACCTCTTATCTTGTGCTTTAGGTTGCTATCATGCGTGATTAGCTGTTCTCTCTTCTCTCTAGGTTGAGTTCCCTCACAGTCTTATAAGTCTAGCAGGTGTTGGGCCTCCTGGGTAGACAGGGTCTGTGTGCACTCCTTAGTTGGGATCTAGAGTTAGCTTCCCTATGTCAGTCACTGGGCAAGATAAGAGCGAGTCTGAGCCGTAGTGAGTCTCTTCTATCTTATCTATGCTCAATAGCCATCCAGTTTTGCAGTTTCTCGACTTCTTCTCCTCATTCTGTTTTTCTAGTTGTTATTGAGTTTATTTGGGTTTTCCTTATGCCTAATCTTGATAATAACTCAACTTTAACCAGATTTGAGCTTAAAATTGATTCATTTGTTGAGGGGGAGTTTGGGAATCTGTTCATGCATTGCATTTAGACTGCAATTTCTATTTTATGAGCTTTGTCTAGTATGCAATTGACTCAATCTTCATGAAATACATCATGCTATATCTTTTGAAGAAAATCACTAGCTTAGATATGTCCAAGTCCATTTATCATGCTAAGCTTGTTAAAATTTGAAAAATTTGAAAGCTTTAAATGAAAACTTGACGAAACATGTTGCTTTTACTTACTAAGTTTCTTCTCTAGGGGTTTCTACCATGAATTGTGAAATTTTGGATTTCTCTAGAGTCCCTATAGCAACTTGGGTGAAATTTGTTTGATCCATATTTGAGTCCTTCAGAATTGCTCATATGTGCTAAATTGATTTTTTTTTTAAAAATTGACTCTTTTGTGCAAAATTGATCTCAGCACTTTATATTCACGAGATTGTGTATGACCAAGATCATTCTCTTAAGAGTTACTCTTGAGATGATGGAAAATGGCTTGAGTCAATTTAAAAAAAAATGCAAATATCAAACACATAAGTGGGTAAAGAATGCAAATAATGTCAAACATTGCACCCCTCTATGTTTTTAAAAGTCTTAAAGAAAATTTGCATAAATTGAAAAATGAGCTTGAAGGACCTTTTCAAAATTCCCCAAAGTGTTGAGTAGGTTGAACTCTAGGTTTTCCATTTGATCCTTGAGTGGTTTTGCTTCTAGCTTTGAAATTTTGCTAAGTTTTGCACTTGTCAAATCATGCTAAAATGAAATATTATAAAACTAAGCTTTTTCATAAAATGTATTGGTCTTGTACATGTCTTAGTTTAGTCATATACTGAAATTGACAAGCTTGGTGTAATATCTTACCATTTTGATCAATTGGATAATCTTCAAAGCTCTTTCAATTGCATTTCATGCATACATAAAAAAATTGATGCCTATATTGCCAAAAGGGGGAGAAAACGTAGAAAAGGCATCACTAAAAAGATAAAAATGTGAATTCTTATTTGGTTATTATGATCTTTGTAAAACTATGCTACTACTTCTATTGGATCATAATCTCATAATCACATTTGACATGTTTAGTTGGATTTTAGAGTTTTTGTTGAAAACTGGCTCTTTCTTAAATTTAACTCTAAAATCTAAATTCCTCTTCGTCAACTTGGTCATGGTTCCAATTTCTATCTTTGGACCAAGTTTGACTTTGCAACTAAAAAATTGCTTTCTTCTTCATCCTCTTCAAACTCAAATCATATGCCTTTTGTTGTGTTTGTCAATATACTCATCAAGGGGGAGATTGAAGGACCATGTGGAGGTCTATCCAGATTTGTGATGAGTATTTGACTAAATATGAGCTTGGGTTTCTCTTGTTTGAGTTTGATTTGAAATAGATTTTCAATTGAAAGCAATTTGAAGTCTTCTCTGCTTTCCCGGTGCTACCGGCCAGAATGACGAAAAATGAATTTTAATGAGTGGACTTTGATGGACTTATTGCACAACTTTGTGGGCATTGCTATGTGAGGAGTTTCCTTGTTTTTGATCGTTGCAGGACGACGGTGATAGGTCATGGTGAGGCGAAGGATGGCCGGGACTAGGCGAGGAGCGTCGGAGGTCCAGACGGTCGGGGATCGCCCGAAGATAATCAGAGACGGAGTTCCGTGCAAGCCATGAAGACAAGGAATGGATGTGATGCTAGCTAGATGCAGCTCGGATCGATGAGGGCCGTTGGATTGCGGTCTAGTTGATAGGATAGCGGGTCTAGTTAGTATGCTTTGAAAACCGTGCAAAAAACCTATTATGTGTTGTGTGTTTTGGGTGAACCCTTGCAAGGCTGGTTGAGTGGGTAAATCCTAGCCCTTGATGGTTGCTCTAGGGTTTGGAGGCTCATCCAACGGTGGTAGGTGGCCCAAGAGTTGTATAAATAGGGGTGGAGGGGTAGCCATCCCCCCTTGAAGGTTTTGAGGTTTTTGATGTTTCTTTGAGCTTTGCCTACATGAAATATGAGGCTTTGTAACCTCTCCTTCTAGAATTGAAATGTTCTTCATTTATGTTCATGTTTCATTTCCTTTATGCATTTACATTACGCATTTAAATTACGTAATTTAAATTCAGCATTTACTTTCCCGTATTTACATTCTCGCAATTTACTTTATCGCAATTTGGATTTGCCTCCCCTCCTAAATGTTGTTCTTCTAGGATGTCTTGAGGGTGTTCATATGGTTTTACATCTTTCTTGCACCCTATGATAGACTAGAGATCAAGTTTTTATCAAATTGCAAATCTGTCTAGAACTTTTTCTTCGCGCAGCAGTCAGTCTTTGATTTTTATAAAAATCTATAAAAATCGTTATTATTGTTGGAGAAGGTGCAAGACTCATATATCCATCTCTTTAAAAATTTGTGAGTCCACTGGTTGCACCTTTTGAGCGCTATGAAGTGAAAACCGAGCCTCAAACATTCTGGTCGAAGTTCCTGACTGTCTGTAATGCTTGATTTTTCATGTTTATTATACAAATCTTTTTGAATTTAGTTTTGGTGGAGTATTTCACGACCGAACGGCTCATAGGGAGAAAAATTCCCAAAAATTTTAGAGCAACAGAAACTCACCAACCACCTGCTCCAATTGAAGGACAATTCCTGGAAAATCAACTTTTACTTTTCTAGAAAGAGACTTTGGTGTTTTAGCTTTATCTCTTTTAGAAAAGTAGTCTTTGAGTTGATTCCTCTTTGTTTGGATACTTGACAACCAGGATTGTGATTAAAAAAATCCCTCACATGATTCATGGTTCTCATCAATGCAAGCTAGGGGTACACATAGTTGTCTAATTGTTCGGGGTTTGGAGGGTGTGCGAATCTGAGAAACACCAGTTTGAAGGAAAATATTTGGGTGTTTCAGATTTTTATCGCGAGATTGTTTGGAGTACTTTGAGTGGGGGAAAATTTTATTTGGGATCATTTACCCCCCTCTGATCGCCATTTCGATCTTTCAAGGGTTAAGCCGGAGGTGCTATGTTTGGACCCAACAACCATTATATACTCTACAACTCACTTTGTGCAAGCAATGTGGGACTAATCCCACCACCGCTCCACATGGGCCTTCACATTAACGGGCTGTGGTATTACACCTAGCTCTGCACAGCCCCATGCCTAGGGATGGCAATGGGGCTTAGTTCCCCGTTCCCTGCCAGGGAATTCTCCTATTAGGGGGCGAGGATATGGGAGTTTTCCCTCCATAGGGTTGGTAACGGGGAAATTTTGTCTCCATCGGGGGAAGTTGGTATAGGGTCGTTCCATCATCCCCCGTCCCTATTACCCAGAAATGGCCTCAGTATGTGTATGACAGGTGGATCTATACTTCATGGTATATATAATATATGTCATTGACTCACCGTAGACAATTTTTCTTAATATTAGTTGTACAAAATAATTAGTTCATGACTACATTCTCGATTTATGAATCATCTTCTTATTTCGTTTTTTTATTTTGTATGTACCACGTTATCGGGTATGGCTCCCCACGGGGACCCAATACCCCGGCGGGGAACGGGGTGAAATGGCCCCGGATACAAAGGTAAGGGAACAGGGGGATTTTTCTCCTCTCGAGGACGGTGACGTTCCATCACTCCCCACTGTGGAACGTCCCCGTTGCCATCCCTACCCATGCCCGCACCTCCGTTCCCATGCTTCACCTACAAAAGTGCCCTTGTCTCTGCCACTGCATCCAATCGAGCTGCGCTATGACTCACATTGCGCCTCTATCATCGTGGTTGGTCTACACCAGACCCTTTGTCCCATCTGCATGCTAGCCTATATCGTCATCTGTTCATCGCTCTGCATGCAACCACAAGCTCCATGCACTTCAACATTGCGTCTCTGTCATCATACTTAGCCTACTTCAACATTGCTATCCATCGTTGCATCAAGATTCGTGCATGAATTTGTTTGATTGTAATACAAAATTGAGATATAGTACAAACAGTATATGTACATGACATAATACATGCGTGGGCCCATCTATATATACAGCCCATAACCCCATACCATAAAAATCTAATTCTTTTGATAATTAGATTACATGTACATATGACTTGCAGTAAGGTTCTATATAACTTGTTGATTGGATACAAATTATGTATGAAACTTTTTAAGTTTATAACATATATTTGTTTATTTTAAATAAGTGCACAGGCACTCGGCTAGTATTGTAACTAAAGAATGAGTAATGCAAGATTGCATACAAAGTATTTGCATTTATATGTGACGAATGCTCTTACCACGGGTACCCCCAGCGGCTCGGAATGACGAACGGGTTGTTCCAAGACCGGCTCTGGCCAAAGGCCCCCGCTGGGCCACGAAAGACACTCGACCCCGACCAAACCAACCAGGGGGCGTCCGACCTCAGCCACAGGTCGGACTCCCCGCGAGCTCCGACCAAGCGGAAGCGATCTCCGCCGAGGACTGAGTGCCAGGCTGCCGCGGGCCGTTGGCCACCTGCCCCACGGACGCGACAGCACGGAGTGACCGTGTGAGGGCAGGTGGCTCCTTCACAAGGTAGCGGGGAGGTCACCAAAGGTCAATGCTCCAGTCTCATCGCCCAGTCACGCATAGTGTGGGGACATGCTCCCTCCCGAGGTAGCACCGGAGCCACGCATTGTGGCGTCAGCATCTGACAGGCGTACAAAAGGGTAGGAGCGCCATCCCCCGACTACACGGAAAACTACGCCACTCGATGAGTCCACCGACCCGGCATGGGGAGAGTGGACGACCGGTCACATCGCCGAGACCCAGAGCCAGAACTCCTAGCGTAGGACACCTCATCCTTTCCTCTCCCAACTTCACCTGTAACCTGCCCCCTCCAGCTGTATAAAGGGAGGCAGGGTCCTCTGGGAGAGGGGACGGGGGGATCGAAGGACCTTCTTCCTGGTTTCCTTAGCTCTCGTCTATAACACCGCATGATCATACACCCAAAAGCAATCTGAGAATCACCACACGAATGGGTAGGGACATTCGGCCCGAACCAGTATACGTCTTGGGCTCCCTGAGTCTAACCATTCAAGGAGAGGGAACGCGCGGCCCCTTGACTAAAAAATTCACTCGCCGGTGCTCGAAACATCGACAGTTGGTGCGCCAGGTAGGGGCCTTCGCGCGTCCTCATCGTCATCTCTGGATTCCCATTTTCTCCCTTGATGGCTTCCTTCACCTACGGCAGCGTTTTTGCATTGAGGAGCTGGATTCGTTTCGGCTACCTCGACTTCGTCACCACTCCGGCGGGAGGACTCGTACTCGTCCCCGCCGCCTTTGGAGACCAGGCATCCGCTAGGAGCCTGGACTCCCTCTCCGGCAGCCTTGGCAACCTCCGGCTCGAGGTCCCCGTGTGGGCCCCGAGGCGAAGCCCTGGCGCGCCGCGTTCTGGCGGCGCGTGGACCTAAGCGGCGGCGACGCCGCCCCGAAGGTTCGTAGCTCGTGGCAATGACCGGCTCGTGCGGCCTCATCCGCGACTTCTTGGAGGACTCCTCGGCCACGACTCGGCTCGACATGGGCGCGTTGCGGACGGGCCACACTCCCGCGAGTGCAACATGGCGGGTGCGGTCGACCCGGCCGCAACCACCGCGATCTGAGAGTTCTCGTCCGACGACCGGCACGTGAAGTGAATATCGGTAGAGCCTCGAACGCACCCAAGCTCGCCGGCGAGCTCCAACAACGACGCGATGAGTTGGAGGCTCGAAGGCGAGCTTGACAAACTCGGGCCGACTGAGCGAGTCGGCCGAGCCCCCATCGGTACCTAGCGCCCGCGCCGCGCGCCGCACGTCGGTACCGCCCGGTGATGGAGAATCGGCGGCCTCCGTTCTTCCCCGCGAGTCGAGAATGTGGCGCGGCGCGTCTTGCTCCATGGCATCCCCGAGCCAGACGACCCGGAGGCCAAGGTGACGTACTAGAACCTCCGGGGACTGGTGGAACGTGCTGCCGTGTAGCACATGCAGGGTTTCGGCTCCCACCACTCGGGCGCCTCCTCCAGCCGTCTGAGCCACACCGCCGCTCGGAACCGACGGGGTCCGGTGAACACGGCGGCACATCACGAGCAGCCCGTGGCCTCACGCACCCTGGTGCGCCAGCGCCTTGGCAACAACCCCGACGTTCGCGCCACCCTCGAGGCGCGGAGAAGAGCGATGAACGAAGCGGCCCGATCACGGGTCGTAGACAGCGGTCGGCGTGGCGACCGTAGCCCGAGCCACGATGGTCCAGGACCATGGGCTTTCTGCCGGGGGATCCGCTACGCGGACTTCCCCGCCAGGTTTCGGGCACCAGTCAACGTAGCCAAATACACGGGGGCGACAAATCCCAGCGTCTGGCTAGAAGACTACCGGCTCGCATGCCGGGCGGGTGGAGCTACTGATGACCTCTTCATCATCCAGTACCTCCCTATCTACCTTGTGGACTTGGCTCGAGCCTAGCTCGAGTACTTGCCCGCGAAGACCATCCAGAATTGGGCTGACTTGAAGAACCTCTTCGTCAGAAACTTCGAGAACGCGTACAAGTGCCGGAAATTCTGACTGAAGAGTCGCAGCGCGGCCGCGAAGACTCTCCGGGACTACATCCGACGTTTCTCCTGACAGTGCAATGAGCTCCCCGACATCTCTGACACCGATGTCATCGTGGCATTCATCTACGGCACTACCTGCAAAGCCTTGGTGCACAAGCTAGGCTGCGTCAAACCCAGGACCGCCAAGGAGCTCTTGGACATCGCAACCAACCATGCCTCCGACGAAGAGGCTGTGGGAGCCATCTTTGAGAAGGGAAAGGCCAAGCGAGAGCTCGGCGCTCAAACCGGCTCCCCCTCCGACCGCTCCGACAAGCGGAAGCGGCAAGGGAAGCAAGGCCGCGAAGGCCGCCGTCGCGTTGCCGACCACCACCGCCAAGCAGCGAGCCACGACAGCGCCCACCACTTCGAGAAGCTGATGGAGAGCCCATGCCCGAACCATGGGTATCCCGTCAAGCACAATACCGGGACTGCAAATTCTTGAAGCGCTTCCTCTCCAGCACCCCCATATCCCCGCGGGGCAAGGGGAAGAAGCAGGACTCGACGCCACATGCCGAGGGAAAGAGGGCGGACCCCGAGTTCCCGGAACCCGACAGCTGCCTGATGATCTTCGGCGGACCGGCGTCCTACGCCGACAAGCGGCGGCTCAAGGTCGCCTTCCGCGAGGTCCACACGGTGGCTCCCGCCGTTCCCACGTACCTTCGGTGGTCAGAATCTCTGATCACCTTCGATCGAACCGACCACCCCGACTGCATTCCGCAGCCAGGGAGATATCCGCTGGTTGTCGAGCCCATCGTAGGAACGAAGCGCCTAACTAAGGTGCTCATGGACGGTGGAAGCGGTCTCAACAACCTGTATGTCGAGACGCTCGACGCCATGGAGGTCCCACGCTTGAGTCTCCGACCGAGCAAGGCGCCCTTCCACGGTGTCATCTCGGGCCAACAGGCTCACTTGCTCGGGCAGGTCGACCTGCCCGTCACTTTCGGGGGATTGGACAACTTCCGCACCGAAACCCTCACCTTCAAGGTTGTGGATTTTCCTGGCTCCTATCACGCCATCCTAGGGAGGCCGTGTTACGCCAAGTTCATGGCGGTCCCCAGCTACACCTACCTCAAGCTGAAAATGCCAGGGCCGCGGGGAGTAATCACCGTGGCCTCATCCTTTCAGCTTGCCTACAACTGCGAGCTGGCGTAGGCGGTCATCGCGTCAGCCGAACTCACAAATCTTCGGAGGGAAACCTCCGAGTCCGCCCCCGACTCTGGCAAGTCAGGGCCGGGCTCCTTCAAGTCCACCGAGGACACGAAGGAGGTCGTTGTCGATCCCGAGGATCCGGCCAAAACCATGCGATTGGAGCCGCGCTCCCCGCCAAATAGGAAAGTGCGCTCGTCGACTTCCTCCGCGCCAACCGAGACATCTTCGCATGGAGGTCTTCTGACATGCCAGGAATCCCAAGGGAGGTCGCCGAGCACTCCTTAAACACCCGACCAGGCTCAAGGCCGGTCGCTCAACGCCTGCGCCACTTTGACGAGGAGAAGCGCAGGATCATAGGGGAGGAGATCGCTAAACTTTTGGCCGCAGGGTTTCTGAAAGAAGCACGCCACCCCGAGTGGCTGGCCAACCCTATCCTTGTAAAAAAGAAAACCGGGCAATGGAGAATGTGTGTTGACTACACGAGCCTGAACAAGGCATGTCCCAAGGACCCGTTCCCTTTGCCCCGCATCGACCAAGTCGTCGACTCCACCGCAGGGTGCGAATCCCTATCCTTTTTGAACGCCTACTCGGGCTATCACCAGATAGCGATGAAGGAGTCCGACCAGCTCGCAACTTCTTTCATCACTCCTTTCGGCTCGTTCTGCTACGTGACGATGCCGTTTAGTCTAAAAAACGCAGCGCTACATACCAGCGATGTATGCAAATGTGCTTTAGTGACCAGATAGGCCGTAACGTCAAAGCATACGTCGACGACATCGTTGTTAAGACTAAGAAGGCCGGTGACCTCGTCGCCGACCTGGAGGAAACCTTCACGTGAAGCTCAACCCTGGGAAATGCGTTTTCGGGGTCCCCAAGGGAAAGCTACTCGGCTTCATCGTCTCCGAGCGTGGCATCGAAGCCAATCGGGAGAAGATCTCGGAGATCATGAAGATGGGCCCGGTCGGCAACCTAAAAGGAGTCCAAAGGCTCACAGATGCCTTGCGGCCCTGAGCCGTTTCATGTCTCGCCTCGGCGAGCGCGGGATGCCGCTCTATAAGCTGCTCAAGAAGTCTGATCAATTCCGCTGGACCCAAGAGGCTCAGGAAGCCCTCACCCGACTGAAAACATTCCTGACCTCTCCCCCGGTGCTAGTCGCTCCGGCACCAGGAGAACCGCTGCTCCTCTACATCGCCGCTACGACCCGGGTCGTCAGTGCAACGCACGTCGTGTAGCGAGCGAAAGAAGGCCATGTGCTCAAGGTACAACAGCCAATCTACTTTATCAGCGAAGTACTCTCCGAGTCCAAGGCTCGGTACCGCAGTGCGTAAACGCTCTATCGGTGCTCATCGCGAAGAGAAGGTGGTCCATTACGCCGACCAAAGACCCGTCTCGTGGTAACCTCGTCACCGCTCGGCGAAATCGTCCACAACCACGACGCCTCCGGAAGAATAGCCAAATGGGCACTCGAGCTCAACGGCTACGACATATCGTACGTTCCCTGAACGGCGATCAAGTCGCAGGTCCTGGCCGACTTCGTTGTCGAGTGGACCGAAGCCCAGGCGCCACCAGCGCTCAAAGACCCCGAGTACTGGACGATGTACTTTGATGGGTCCTATACCAAGAACGGCGAGGGTGTAGGGGTTGTCATTATCTCCCCGCTCAGAAACAAGCTCCAGTACGCCGTCCGACTGCTCTTCGATGCGACCAACAACGTCGCCGAGTATGAGGCCCTCGTCAACGGTCTTCAGATCGCTGCCGACCTCGGCGCGCGCTGATTCTATGTACATGGGGACTCCAAGCTTGTCGTCGACCAAGTCATGAAGGTCGCGGAGCCCCGAGACACCCGTATGGCCGCATACTGTCGGGAAGTGCGCAAGTTCGAAGAAAGATTCAAGGGTTTCGAGCTTCACCACAGCTACAGACGCTACAACGGTGAGGCCGATTACCTAGCCAACCTCGCCTCCAATAGAGGACCGGTCCTGCCTGGGATCTTTGTTTGTGATCTCCATAAACCTTCCGTCCAACTTGACTCGCCGATCGAGCCGCCGCCCGACCTGTTGGATGTAACTGCTCCGACCGCCGATCGGTTTGACATGGAGTTATCCGGGTCGGGCCGCGACGTGCTGATGGCCAACTCCGACTGGAGAAAGCCCTTCATCGATCGGTTGACCGACGGATCACTCCCCGCCGACTCGACCGAAGCCCGACGTCTGGCTCGGCGGGCGAAATCCTTCGTCCTGGTCGGAGAAGGCCTCTACAAGAGAAGCCCCTCTGGGGTCCTCCAGAAGTGCGTTCTGGCCGACCAAGGTAGGCAGCTGCTGCTCGATATCCACGACGGTGTCTGTGGTCACCACGCTGCGCAGCGGTCCCTCGTAGGAAAAGCCTTCCGACAAGGCTTCTACTGGCCGACCGCCGTGGCCGACGCCGAGCAAATAGTTCGCACTTGCGAGGGCTGCCAATTCTTCGCCCGACAGACGCATCTTCCGGCGCAAGCCTTACAGACGATCCCCATTACATGGCCGTTCACAGTCTTGGGACTCGATCTGGTCGGGCCCTTCAAAAAGGCGCCCGGGGGCTTCACCCACTTCCTCGTCGCGGTGGACAAGTTCACCAAATGGATAGAGGCCAGGCCAGTCGCCAGCATTACATCGGCGCAAGCGGCCGATTTCTTCCGGGATATTGTTTTTCGGTTTGGAGTCCCGAACTCCATCATCACCAATAACGGGACGCAGTTCACGGGGAAGAAATTCCTCGAGTTCTGCGACGACTTCAAAATCCGCGTTGATTGGGCAGCCGTGGCCCATCCGCGGACCAACGGCCAGGTCGAGCGGGCGAACAGCATGATCCTCCAAGGGCTCAAGCCACGAATCTTGAGTCGGCTGAAGAAGTTCGCGGGGAGATGGGTGGCCCAGTTACCCTCCATCCTTTGGAGCCTGCGGACCACACCGACCCGGATGACCTGGTTTACGCCATTCTTCATGGTGTTCGGTGCCGAAGCTGTTTTGCCAACCGATCTGGGGTACGGTGCCCCGAGACTACAAGCCTTTAACGAGGCACGGGGGCTCGACTCACAACAAGACGCCGTCGACCAGGTCGACGAGGCACGTGACGTGGCCATTCTACGATCGGCTAAGTACCAGCAAACTCTGCGACGCTACCACGGCCGTCAGATCCGCGGCCGATCTTTGGCGTGGGCGACACGTTACGCTCCGTGTTCATCCAACGAGAGAAGGCACAAGCTCTCCCCTCCATAGGAAGGCCCCTTCACCGTGGTGGAAGTCCTCTGACCCGGTACCTTTTGGCTCAAGGATACAGATGGCAACGTCGTCTCCAACGCGTGGAACAAGAAAAGTTGAAGGACCATGTGGAGGTCCATCCATGTTTGTGATGAGTATTTGACTTTATTTGAGCAAGGTGTGCTCAAGTTTGAGTTTGAGTTTGATTTGGATTGATTTTCAAAAGGAAGCAATTTGAGTTGTCTCTGCTAGGAGTGGCAGTACCGGTCGTATGGGCGCGGTAGTGATGAGTTGGATGGGTTTATTGCATATCATTGTGGGCATTGCTATGTGATGTGTTTCCTTATCTTTAATGGTTGCAGGGCGACGGAGCTAGGTCATGGTGAGGCGGAGGATGACCGGACTAGGCGAGGAGCATCGGAGGTCCAGACGGTTGGGAGATCACCGGAAGATGATCGGAGAAGGAGTCCGGGCAAGTCAAGAAGACAAGGAAAGGAGATGATGCTAGCTAGATGCCGCGTGGATCAATGAGGGCCGTCGGATTGAGGTCTAGTTGATAGGTTAGCGGGTCTAGGTAGTATGCTTTGAAAACCGTGTGAGAAAACCCGGTATGTGTGTGGGTTTTGGGTTAGCCCTTGCATGGCTGTGTGTGTGGGTTAATCCTAGCCCTCAGATGAGTGCTCTAGGGTTGAGGGACTCATCCAAGGGTGGTAGGTGGCCCAAGAGTAGTATAAATAGGGGTGGAGGGGTAGCCTCCTTCCCTTGAAGGTTTTGAGGTTTGTGAATGCTCCTTTGAGCTTTGCCCACATGAAAGTGCGGCTTTGTAACCTCTCCTTCCAGAAATGAAAGTTTTATCCATCCATCTCTGAATTTATTTTGCGCATTTACATTATGTCTTTACTTTACGCAATTTAAATTCAGCATTTACTTTCCATAATTACATTCTCGCAATTTACTTTCACGCAATTTGGATTTGCCTCCCCTCCTTCTAAATGCTGTTGATCTTGGATGTTTTGAGTGTGTTCATATGGTTTTACATCTCTTTTGCACTCTTGGATTGAGTAGAGAACATCTTTTCTTTCGAGTTCCAACTTTGTTCAGAACTTGTTCTTTGCGCAGCATTTAGTATTTGATTTTTATAAAAATATATAAAAATCCTTTTTAATTTATTCTTGTCGGAGGAGGTGCGGGACTCTGATATCCACTTGCAGAAAACTTTTGGAGTTCACTTGTTGCACCGTTTGGGCGCCATGAGGTGAAAACCGAGCTCCAAACTTTCTGCTCGATGTTCTTGACTGACTGTGTTCTTAGATTTTTACTGTTTTTTATGTAAGTCTTTTTCAGGGGAAATTTGGTGGAGTTCTTCATGACTCTGATTCTCATAGGGAGAAAAATTCTCAAAATTATTTGAGCTGCATAAATCCACCAACCTCCTGTTCAAATTGAGGATAAGTTCTGGAAATTCTGCTTTTGCTTTTCTGAAAGTGACTTTTGTGATTTGAATTGATGTTCTTTCTAAAAGCAAGAGTTGGATTGATTCCTCTTTATCGTGGACACTAGACAACTAGGATTGTGACTCAAAAATCCCCACATATTTTATGGTACTTATCCATGCAAGCTTGGGGTACACATAGTTGTCTAGTTTTTCGGGTTTTTCACGATTTCCTTTGAGCGATCTTGTCGAGGTTTTTGTTGGAGTATTTTGGGGTAAACTTTATTTGCGACCATTCACCCCCCCTGTTCGCCATCTCGGTCCTTCAATTGGTATCAGAGCCGGATTTGCTATTCCATAGATCTTGACCGGTCTCAAGAGCCATGGCGATGTACAAGTATTCCACCAAGCCTCCCATTTTTTCTTGAGTCGATTTTCCATTCTGGAAGTCGCGCATGGAGTCATACATCACTGCCTAGGGCTTCCTGATATGGCACAAGGTGAAACTCCCGTATGAGGTTCCTGCTGATGAAAACGTCACGGCCGGCAATTTGGCTGACGTTGAGGCGAACGCTAAGGCAAGGAATATCCTTATACAAGGTCTTAGCCGCAGTGAGTATGACAGGATTTCTCACATTCGTTCTGCTCATGAGATTTGGGTGACCCTCGATGCTTACCATGAGGGCACTACCCAAATCAAGACGGTTCGACAGGACCAATTCAAGCGTGAGTTCAACATGTTTGAACAGCACGCTGGTGAGAGTCTTGATGAGTGCTTTGGTCGTTTTACCAAGATCTTGAGCGATTTTCGAGCAGTTGGTTGCATATACCCTAACTCGGATAATGCTCGACATTTCTTGACCGCACTCGATTTGTGTGTTTGGGAGATGAAGGTGACCACCATCAAGGACACCACTGACTTGTCGACTCTGACTCTTGACAGGCTTTATTCCCGCCTCAAGACTCATGAGATCGATGTCGTCTCACGGAAGGCGAAATCTCAGTCGATGGCCTTGGTCACCGATCCCATTGGATCTTCTTTTTCTGATCCTTCTATTGGTTTCTCTCTTTCCGCCCTTTGTGAGCTAAGCAATGACCACTGGAAAAATTTCCAGAAAATGAGCTTGCTCTTCTGAAGGACCATGTGGAGGTCCATCCATGTTTGTGATGAGTATTTGACTTTATTTGAGCAAGGTGTGCTCAAGTTTGAGTTTGATTTGGATTGATTTTCAAAATGAAGCATTTTGAGTTGTCTCTGCCAGGAGTGGCAGTACCGGTCGTATGGACGCGGTAGTGATGAGTTGGATGGGTTTATTGCATATCATTGTGGGCATTGCTATGTGATGTGTTTCCTTGTCTTTGATGGTTGCAGGGCGACGGTGCTAGGTCATGGTGAGGCGGAGCATGACCAGGACTAGGCGAGGCGTCGGAGGTCGAGCGGTTGGGAGATTACGGAAGATGATGGGAGGCGGAGTCGGGCAAGTCAAGAAGACAAGGAAAGGAGATGATGCTAGCTAGATGCCGCGTGGATCAATGAGGGCCGTCGGATTGAGGTCTAGTTGATAGGTTAGCAGGTCTAGGTAGTATGCTTTGAAAACCGTGCAAGAAAACCCGGTATGTGTGTGGGATTTGGGTTAGCCCTTGCATGGATGTGTGTGTGGGTTAATCCTAGCCCTTAGATGAGTCCTCTAGGGTTGAGGGACTCATCCAAGGGTGGTTGGTGGCCCAAGAGTAGTATAAATAGGGGTGGAGGGGTAGCCTCCTTCCCTTGAAGGTTTGAGGTTTGTGAATGCTCTTTTGAGCTTTGTCCACATGAAAGTGAGGCTTTGTAACCTATCCTTCCAGAAATGAAAGTTTTATCCATCCACCTCTGAATTTATTTTGCGCATTTACATTATGTCTTTACTTTACGCAATTTAAATTCAGCATTTACTTTCCCGCAATTACTTTCTCGCAATTTACTTTCATGTAATTTGGATTTGCCTCCTCTCCTTCTAAATGCTGCTGATCTTGGATGTTTTGAGTATGTTCATATGGTTTTACATCTCTTTTGCACTCTTGGATTGAGTAGAGAACATCTTTTCTTTCAAGTTCCAACTTTGTTCAGAACTTGTTCTTCGCGCAGCAGTCAGTGTTTGATTTCTATAAAACTCTAGAAAAATATTTTTCAAGTGATTCTTGTTGGAGGAGGTGCGGGACTCTGATATCCACTTGCATAAAAATTTTGGAGTTCATTTGTTCCACCGTTTGGGCGCCATGAGGTGAAAACCGAGCCCCAAACTTTCTGCTCGAAGTTCTTGACCAGACTGTGTTCTTATATTTTTGCTGTTTTTTCTGTAAGGATTTTTGAGGAGAAATTTGGTGGAGTTCTTCAAGACTCTGATTCTCATAGGGAGAAAAAGTCTCAAAATTTTGGGAGCTGTAGAAACCCACCAACCTCCTGTGCAAATTGATGACAAGTTCTGGAAATTCTGCTTTTGCTTTTCTGAAAGTGACTTTTGTGATTTGAATTGATGTCCTTTCTAAAAGCAAGAGTTTGAATTGATTCCTCTTTATCTTGGACACTAGACAACCAGTATTTTGACTCAAAAATCCCTACATATTTTATGGTACTTATCCATACAAGCTTGGGGTATACATAGTTGTCTAGTTTTTTAGGTTTTTCACGATTTCCTTTGAGCGATCTTGTTGAGGTTTTTGTTGGAGTATTTTGGGGGAAATTTTATTTGCGACCATTCACCCCCCTCTGTTCGCCATCTCGGTCCTTCAATTGGTATCGAGCGGTTTGCTCTTCCATAGATCTTGACCGGTCTCAAGAGCCATGGCGACGGACAAATATTCCACCAAGCCTCCCATCTTTAATGGAGTTGATTTTCCTTTTTGGAAGTCCCGGATGGAGTCATACATCACTGCCTAGGGTTACCTGATATGGCAGAAGGTGAAACTCCCGTATGAGGTTCCTGCTGATGAAAATATCACAGCCATCAATATGGTTGGCGTTGAGGCGAATGCTAAGGCAAGGAACATTCTCATACAGGGTCTTAGCCGCGGTGAGTATGATAGGATTTCTCACCTTCGCTCCGCTCACGAGATTTGGGTAACCCTCGATGCTTACCATGAGGGCTCTACTCAAATCAAGATTGTGAGGCAGGACCAGTTCAAGCGTGAGTACAACAAATTTGATCAACGCACTGGTGAGAGTCTCGGCGAGTGTTTTGGTCGGTTTACAAAGATTTTGGCGACCTCCGGCGCTTGGTTGCATATACCGACTCGGACAATGCTCGGCATTTCTTGACCGCACTTTCGACCTTCGGGTTTGGGAGATGAAGGTGACCACCATCAAGGACACCACCGACTTATCGACTCGACTCTTGGCGGGCTTTATTCCGCCTCAAGACTCATGAGATCGATGTCGTCTCTCTAAGACGAAATCTCGATCGATGGCTTTGGTCACCGATCCCATTGGATCTTCTTCTTGATCCTTCTATTGGTTTCTCTCTTCCGCCCTTTGCGAGCTAAGCGATGACCAACTCGAAAAATTTCGAGAAAATGAGCTTGCTCTTCTCGCTCAAGTTTTCTCATGCATACAAGAGGGTGAGAGAGAGAAAGAGAGGTGGCATGATCACCTGCTTCGAGTGTGGTGGCCCCAACCACATTCGGGCGAACTGTCCCAAGCTGGAGAAGGGCAAGAACGACGTTGGCGGTTCGGGCAAGAACGACTACACCGACAAGAACCGCAACAAGAAGCCTCCAGTTCGTGAACCGGCGCACGAGAAGAAGTACCGCAACTTCTCCAAGAACAAGAAGCTCTTCCACCGCGTCCTCGCCGCGCTTGACGACATCAACCTCTCCGACACGGAGACATGGAGCGACGAGGGAGAGGATGATCCGCAAGAGAAGAAGGGCGGCGATGACTTCTCCGGCATGTGCTTCATGGCCGACACCAACGACATCAGCGACTCCGAGCTCTACAGCGACTCGGATGAGGTACCCTCCTATGACCAGCTCAACGAAGCTTTCTGCAAATTAGGAAAATTTCATGCTAGAGCTAGAGCTAGGTGTACGGAGCTTGAGAAGGAAGTAGGTACCTTGACTCGGAGTTAGCTTCACTTAGATCTTCTCCCTCCCGAGTCACTGATGATTGCTCTTTGTGTGATGCTATTCTTGTGGAGTTGGAGAACCTAAGGACCATACATGATAGTGTGCTTGCTGAACTTGATGGTCTTAGGTTGAAGAATGCTAGCACTAGTTCTGTTGATGCTATTCCTGTTGAGGCTAGTTTTCTTCATGCTCACTCCACTCCATCATGTGCTAATTGCCCTAAATTGCTTGCGAAATTGATGCCATGGCGAACACCTTAGAAAGCTTTACGCTAGAAATGATGAACTTGAATTGCATGCTTCTAAGGACCCGGTCGGCTCATGTGAGGGTCAGAGGCAACTAAAACTTGACAATGATGCTTTGAATGTCAAGTGTGATCAACTTGCTAAGGACTTACTAGTTAAGTCAAAAACTGGTTGCTTGCTGTGTGTTGGGGTTAAGGATGATGTGAATCAAATCCATGTCGAGCTTAGGAAGAAGTTAAAAGACCAAACCCTTAGGATTAGAGATGCTCCTTGCGTTCCTTGTGAGGCCCTCAAGATTGAGGCAGCCGTGCTAGGAGAACAAAACGCACGTGCTGAGAGATCTTCTCTTTCTCTTTCTGGTTCTTCTTCTTCCTCTCCTTCCCCCTGTTCTTCTTGTGCTTCTTTCTTACGAGATTGCCAGTATCTTATGAGCACTCTTGAGAAGTTTGTTGGAGGCAAGAAGAAGCTCAATCTTATTCTAGACCAATCCAAGATTAGTAGATTCAATCAAGGTCTAGGATTTGATCCCTTGGAGCACGCTCCGGCGCATCCTCCCACCATTGTGCGCGGCTCCAAGAGTGGTGAGATTGTGGTAGCTCCCAAAGTGAGTACCACCGTGTTTAGGTCATTGGGGTTGTCCATAGGACTTCGACCGTAAGGGTGTTACTCCTATTGTTTCGCCTCTAGCAAGGCGAAGTACACATGCACCTTCCGTAAGAAGGATGGTCACCTAGTAGATTTACCTTGAGCGTGCCAAGATCACTCGGCGTGAGCGTGTTGTCGCTCTTAGGGGTATTCGGGTCATCCCGGACTTTGAGTGCTCCTAAACACACACTACTTCTAGACAAAGTTAGAGAGTCGCTGTTTTTGGGCAGCGTCCAGGACTTGGTTTTCATGCTAGTTCTTCGAGTTTTAGTCCTGGAGCTGTTCGTAGTCAGTCTTTCCGTCGTCCTCGTGATATTCCTCGTTTTCCCATCGAGGTAGATATCAACGGCGTGAGGTGTTTTCCGGTAGGAGATCCAGCACCTTCTTTCGGGATGGTCCGGCTTTTGCACCACAGCGTACCAACCCGCTTTGACTCTAGATTATCTACCAGAGTTGCTCCTGATCGTGTGAGAGTTGAGCGTCAGAGAGACAATCGAGTCCAGTCTTCTTCTATGGCTGGTACTCTGAGGTGTCGTATGGTTCAGTATTGGGTTTCTAAGTCTTCACTCTATCCCAGTACTGAGTCATCTTTCTCTCTTGTGTCTTGATCAGGTTCGTCGGATGGGGAAGGGCGATGTTTGGATTGTTGACTCCGGTTGTTCTTGTCATATGATCGGAGATTCTCGTTGGTTCTCTTCCCTAGTCCGAGCCCCCGGTGATGAGTTAATCATTTTTGGGGATGCATCTTCAGGTAGAGTCATTGCTAAAGGTACCATCTGCATTAACTAAAATTTCATTCTTAAAGATGTTGCCTTAGTAAGTAAGCTGCAATACAATCTGCTCTCTATTTCTCAGCTTATCGATGACTCTTTCGAGGTAAGCTTCAAGAGTAATGCTGTAGAATTCTTGATTCATCGGGAGGGTTAGTTTATGGATTTCTAGATTTGGGAGAGTCTTTCGTGCTGATTTTTCTCGCTTCTTCCGAGACTCTCTTCGATGTTTGATTGCTTTGAGTCCGTGATCTCTCCTTCGGCATAGGAGACTTGGTCACATTGGTTTTGATCATTTGACCGAGTTAGCGACCACGATCTCATTCGGGTTTGCTCAAACTCAAGATGGTCAAAGACTTAGTTTGCTCTCCTTGCCGACATGGCAAGATGGTTCTCGCTCATCCTCCGATCCCGTAGTGATGACTGATGCACCAGATAGCTTTTACATATGGACCTTTGTTGGTCCAACTAGAGTGCAATCAGCAGGGAGGAAGTGGTATGTTCTTGTCATCGTTGATGATTTTTCTAGATACTCTTGGGTATTCTTCATGGCCTCGAAGGATGAGACTTTTCTCACTTGTGGGTTTGGTCGAGGGTTGTCTATTGAGCTCCCGGTGCATTACGAGCTATCTGCAGTGATAATGGCACGGAGTTCAAGAATTCCTACTTTGAGAGTTTCGTGTGGAGTCCGGTTTAGAGCATCGTTCTCTTCTCCCTCGACCCTCGTGAGAATGGCATAGTGGAAAGGAAGAACAGGACCTTGGTTGAGATGGCGGGACGATGCTAGGCGAGTCAAGATACTCCTAGGAAGTTTTGGGTGAGGCTATAGCTCTTGCTTGCCATGTTTCTAATCGCGTGTTTTGAGAGCAATGCATCGCACTTCTTATGAGTTGAGGTATGGGCGAAAGCCCGGTGTGTCTCATTTTCGCGTTTTGGTTGCAAGTGTTTTATCTTGAAGTCCGTAACCTAGATAAGTTTGAGTCTCGCTCTTACGATGGTATCTTTCTAGGTTACTCGACTTCTTCTCGTAGCTATAGGTGCAGAGTGTTGATGCGCATAGGATCATAGAGACACGTGATGTGACCTTTGATGAGGCTAGCCCAGAGCTAGACCCGATGTTTCGAGCTCTTCTTATCCCTCCGAGACCATCTTTGTAGAAGATGAGGATGATGGAGATGATGGTGTTCCACGGATCCAGCCTCTACACCTAAGGTGCCTCCTGTTTCCATTTTTCGCACCTCGGGAGACCACCCTTGCCTTCCGACTCTCCTTGGTAGTGGCTCTGCTCCTACCTCTTACATGCATGAGGTAGAGGCCACTACGCTACGGTCCTCCCGACATATCCGAAAGCTCATCCACCGATCGGATCATTGGTGATCTGTTTGAGCGGTCACTCGCTCAAAATTAGGTTTATCCAGTTCGCCTCCACTCGCCTTCGTTGCCTCCTTTGAGCCGAAGGATGTTTCTCATGCATTATCCGATGAATCGTGGATTAATGCTATGCATGAGAACTTGAGAACTTTGAGAGGAACAAGGTATGGCAGCTTGTCGAGCCCCCATCTGGTCATAATGTCATTGGGACCAAGTGGGTGTTCAAAAACAAGCAGAGTGAGGATGGGGTTGTCATTCGCAACAAGGCTAGGCTAGTTGCACGGGGCTTTCTCAGGTTGAGGGTCTTGACTTTGAGGAGACCTTTGCCCTGTAGCTAGACTAGAGGCTATTAGGATCCTGCTTGCATTCTCTGCATCCCGGGGCTTCAAGCTCTATCAAATGGATGTCAAGAGTGCATTCCTCAATGGCTATATTGAGGAAGAGGTTTATGTCAAACAACCTCCAGGATTCGAGAACCCCAAGTTTCCGAGTCATGTATACAAGCTCTCCAAAGCTTTGTATGGACTCAAGCAGGCCCCCAGAGCATGGTATGAGAGGCTCAAGTCTTATCTTCTCAGCCATGACTTCAAAATGGGCATAGTAGACAAAACTCTGTTCATCAGACACCATGAGTCTCATTTTCTTCTTGTCCAGATTTATGTGGACGATATCATTTTTGGTGGCTCATCTTATTCGCTTGTGTCTCAGTTTTCTGAGGTGATGAGCACATAGTTTGAGATGAGTATGATAGGCGAGTTGAGCTACTTTCTTAGCTTCCAAATCAAGCAGACTCGGGAAGGTACTTTCTTGCATCAAGGCAAGTATACCCATGACCTCCTGAGGCGCTTTGATATGTCTGATGGGAAGCCGGTGATGACTCCTATGGCCACCTCTGCTGTCCTCGAGCCCGATGAGGATGGTGAGCCTGCTGATCAAAAGGAGTTTCGGATCATGATCGGCTCCCTCTTGTACATTACCGCTTCGAGGCCGGACATACATTTCGCTGTGTGTCTGTGCACTCGATTTCAAGCTTCTCCTCGCGCCTCACCGCCAAAGCGGTAAGCGCATCTTCAGGTACCTTCGTGCTACCACTGATTATGGTTTTTGGTACTCTTCGTCTTCTTGTCTATCTCTTAGAGCCTTTTTCGATACCGACTTTGCTGGCTGTAGGATAGATAGGAAGAGCACTTCTAGCACTTGCCATTTCATTGGCACTTCTCTTGTTTCTTGGTCATCTAGGAAGCGATGCAGGGTTGCACACCACCGGCGAGGCCGAGTATGTTGTTTGCAGCCGATTCTTTGTAGCAGTGCTCTGGATGAGATCGACCTTACGGGACTATGGGTTAGAGATAGAGAGTGTGCCACTTTTCTGTGACAACACTTCAGCTATTTGCATTGCTAAAAACCCAGTGCAACATTCCCGGACCAAACACATTGATATTAGATATCACTTCCTTAGAGACCATGTGGAGAAGGGAGATATCGCGCTTCAGTTCGTAGAAAGTGACCTTCAATTAGCCGATATCTTCACCAAGCCTTTGGATAGCTTCAGATTTGTTGCCTTGAGGAGTGAGCTTGAAGTCGTGAGCCCTTACGGCCTTTCTTGAGGGGGAGCTGGTTTGTATATTATGTATTATATGTTTTCTTCCAACTTTTCTTTTCTTTGTATTTCTTTTGGGTGACTTTGGGCTTGTTTTCTTGAGTTGAGTTCACTCACTTAGACTTCTTGCATGCCTTCCATGGACCTCTTATCTTGTGCTTTAGGTTGCTATCTTGCGTGATTAGCTGTTCTCTCTTCTCTCTAGGTTGAGATCCCTCACAGTCTTATAAGTCTAGCAGGTATTGGGCCTCCTGGGTAGATAGGGTCTGTGTGCACTCCTTAGTTGGGATCTAGAGTCAGCTTCCCTATGTCAGTCACTGGGAAGATAAGAGCGAGTCTAAGCCGTAGTGAGTCTCTTATATCTTTTCTATGCTCTATAGCCATCCAGTTTTGCAGTTTCTCGACTTCTTCTCCTCATTCTGTTTTTCTGGTTATTATTGAGTTCATTCGGTTTTTCTTTGTGCCTAATCTTGATAATAACTCAACTTTAACCAGATTTGAGCTTAAAATTGATTCATTTGTTGAGGGGGAGTTTGAAAATCTGTTCATGCGTTGCATATAGACTGCATTTCCTGTTTAATGAGCTTTGTCTATTATGCAATTGATATCTTCTTCATGCTATACACCATGCTGCATCATATGGAGGAAATCACTAGCTCAGATATGCCCAAGTTCATTTAACTTGCTAAGCTTTAAAATGAAAAAAAAGCCTTAAATGAAAAACTTGTTGCTTTTACTTGCTAGGTTTCTTCTCTAGAGGTTTGTGCCATAATTTGAGAAATTTTGGAGTTCTCTAGAGTCCCTATAGCAACTTGGGTGAAACTAGTTTGATCCATGCTAGAGTCCTTCAATTGCTCATGAATCATTGTGCTAAAAATGAAAATTAAACAAAATTGACTCTTCTTGTGCACATACGACTCAACACCTTGCATTCACAAGATCGCTTCCCATTGCACTTGGGATGAACTTGGAATACATCATGTTTGACCTAGACCATCCTCTTAAGAGTTCATCTTGAGATGGTCGCATATGGCTTGAGTCAATTGGTGGTCAAAAGAAAATGCAAATATATTAAAAACAAAGACATATGTGGGTAAAGAATGCAAATAATGTCAAACATTTGCACCCCTCTATGTCTTGTATGATGATAAATCAAAATTTGCATTAAGTGATAAATGAGCCCGAAGGACCTTGTATGTTCTTCTAGATTCTCCAAAGTGTTGAGTAGGTTGAACTCTAGGTTTTCCTTTTGATCCTTAGAGTGGCTATTCTTCTATTTTTGAAACTAAAGCTAAGTGTTGCACTTGTCAAATCTTGCTAAAAATGAAATATTCAAAACTAAGCTCGTATTTGCACTTGGACATGTCTTAGTTTAGTCATCTTCTAAAATTGACAAGCTTGGTGTAATATCCTTCCATTTTGATCAATTGGATAATCTTCAAAGCTCTTTCGATTGCATTTCATGCATACATAAAAAAATTGATGCCTATATTGCCAAAAGGGGGAGAAAACGTAGAAAAGGCATCACTAAAAAGATAAAAATGTGAATGCTTATTTGGTTTTTATGATCTTTGTAAACCTATGCTACTACTTCTGTTGGATCATAATCTCATAATCACATTTGACATGTTTAGTTGGATTTTAGAGTTTTTGTTGAAAACTTGCTCTTTCTTAAATTTAACTCTAAAATCTAAATTCCTCTTCGTCAACTTGGTTATGGTTCTAATTTCTATCTTTGGACCAAGTTTGACTTTACAACTAAAAATTGCTTTCTTCTTCATTTTCTTCAAACTCAAATTTATGCCTTTTTGTGTGGTTTGTCAATATACTCATCAAGGGGGGAGATTGAAGGACCATGTGGAGGTCCATCCAAGTTTGTGATGAGTATTTGACTTTATTTGAGCAAGGTGTGCTCAAGTTTGAGTTTGATTTGGATTGATTTTCAAAATGAAGCATTTTGAGTTGTCTCTGCCAGGAGTGGCAGTACCGGCCGTATGGGCGCGGTAGTGATGTGTTGGATGGGTTTATTGCATATCATTGTGGGCATTGCTATGAAAGATTTTTCCTTGTCTTTGATGGTTGCAGGGCGACGGTGCTAGGTCATGGTGAGGCGGAGGATGACCGGGACTAGGCGAGGAGCGCTGGAGGTCCGACGGTTGGGAGATCGCGGAAGATGATCGGAGACGGAGTCCGGGAAAGTCAAGAAGACAAGGAAAGGAGATGATGCTAGCTAGATGCCGCGTGGATCAATGAGGGCCGTCGGATTAAGGTCTAGTTGATAGGTTAGCGGGTCTAGGTAGTATGCTTTGAAAACTGCAAGAAAACCCGGTATGTGTGTGGGTTTTGGGTTAGCCCTTGCATGGCTGTGTGTGTGGGTTAATCCTAGCCCTTAGATGAGTGCTCTAGGGTTGAGGGACTCATCCAAGGGTGGTAGGTGGCCCAAGAGTAGTATAAATAGGGGTGGAGGGTAGCCTCCTTCCCTTGAAGGTTTTGAGGTTTGTGAATGCTCCTTTGAGCTTTGCCCACATGAAAGTGAGGCTTTGTAACCTCTCCTTCCAGAAATGTAAGTTTTATCCATCCACCTCTGAATTTATTTTGCGCATTTACATTATGTCTTTACTTTACGCAATTTAAATTCAGCATTTACTTTCCCGCAATTACTTTCTCACAATTTACTTTCATGTAATTTGGATTTGCCTCCCCTCCTTCTAAATGCTGCTAATCTTGGATGTTTTGAGTGTGTTCATATTGTTTTACATCTCTTTTGCACTCTTGGATTGAGTTGAGAACATCTTTTCTTTCAAGTTCCAACTTTGTTCAGAACTTGTTCTTCGCGCAGCAGTCATTGTTTGATTTCTATAAAAAGCTAAAAAAATCTTTTTCAAGTGATTCTTGTTGGAGGAGGTGCGGGACTCTGATATCCACTTTCATAAAAATTTTGGAGTTCATTTGTTGCACCGTTTAAGCGCCATGAGGTGAAAATCGAGCCCCAAACTTTCTGCTCGAAGTTCTTGACCAGACTATGTTCTTAGATTTTTTCTGTTTTTTCTGTAAGGCTTTTTGAGGATAAATTTGGTGGAGTTCTTCAAGACTCTGATGTCCATAGGGAGAAAAAGTCTAAAAATTTTGTGAGCTGTAGAAACCCACCAATCTCCTGTGCAAATTGAGGACAAGTTCTGGAAATTCTGCTTTTGCTTTTCTGAAAGTGACTTTTGTGATTTGAATTGATGTCCTTTCTAAAAGCAAGAGTTTGAATTAATTCCTCTTTATCTTGGACACTAGACAACCAGTATTGTGACTCAAAAATCCCTACATATTTTTTGGTACTTATCCATGCAAGCTTGGGGTACACAAAGTTGTCTAGTTTTTCAGGTTTTTCACGATTTCCTTTGAGCGATCTTGTCGAGGTTTTTGTTGGAGTATTTTGGGGGAAATTTTATTTGCGACCATTCACCCCTCCTCTGATCGCCATCTCGTTCGTTCATCTTCTCGCTCGCAAGTTTTCTCATGCATACAAGAGGGTGAGAGAGAGGAAGAGAGGTGGCATGATCACCTGCTTCGAGTGTGGTGGCCCCAACCACATTCGGGCGAACTGTCCCAAGCTGGATAAGGGCAAGAACAACGTTAGCGGTTCGGGCAAGAACGACTACACCGACAAGAACAGCAACAAGAAGCCTCCAGTTCGTGAGCCGATGCGTGAGAATATGTATCGCAACTTCTCCAAGAACAAGAAGCTCTTCCACCGCGTCCTCGCCGCGCTTGACGACATCAACCTCTCTGACACCGAGACATGGAGCGACGAGGGCGAGGATGAACCGCAAGAAAAGAAGGGTGGCGACGACTTCTCCGGCATGTGTTTCATGGCCGACATCAACGACTTCAGCAACTCCGAGCTCTACAACGACTCAGACGAGGTACCCTCCTATGACCAGCTCAACGAAGCTTTCTGCAAATTAAGAAAATTTCATACTAGAGCTAGAGCTAGGTGTACGGAGCTTGAGAAGGAAGTAGGTACCTTGACTCGGGAGTTAGCTTCTCTTAGATCTTCTCCCTCCCGAGTCACTGATGATTGCTCTTTGTGTGATGCTATTCTTGTGAAGTTGGAGAACTTAAGGACTATGCATGATAGTGTGTTGACTGAATTAGAAAGTCTTAAGTTAAAGAATGCTAGCAATAATTCTGTTGATGCTATTCCACTAGATGCTAGTTTTCTTCATGCTCACTCTACTCCTTGTGCTAATTGCCCTAAATTGCTTGCCGAAATTGATGCCATGAGCGATCACCTTAGGAAGCTTTCTTCTAGAAACGATGAACTTGAAATGCGTGCTTCTAAGGACCTAGTCAGCTCATGTGAGGGCTGTAGGCAACTAAAACTTGACAATGAATCCTTAAATGTCAATTGTGCTAAACTTGCTTAGGACTTACTAGATAAGTCACAAGAAAGTTGCTTGCGATGTTCTGTGATTGAGGGAGACTTGGATAAAATCTATATCGAGCTTAGGAAGAAATTAGAAGATCAAGCTCATAGAATTAGAAATGCGTCTTGCGTTTCTTGTGAGGCCCTCAAGATTGAGGCAGCCGTGCTGAGGAGAAAAATACACGTGTTGAGAGAGCTCATCTTTCTGGTACTTCTTCTTCTTCCCCTTGCTCTTCTTGTGCCTCTTTCTTTCGAGATTGCCAGTATCTTATGAGCACTCTCGAGAAGTTTGTTGGAGGCAAGAAGAAGCTCAATCTTATTCTAGACCAATCCAAGATTAGTAGATTCAATCAAGGTCTAGGATTTGATCCTTGGAGCACGCCAGGCGCATCCTCCCACCATTGTGCGCGGCTCCAAGAGTGGTGAAATTGTGGTAGCTCCCAGTGAGTACCACCGTGTTTAGGTCTCTTTGGGATTGTCCATAGGACTTCCGACTGTAAGAGTGTTTCTCCTATTGCTTCTGCCTCTAGCAAGGCGAAGTACACATGCACCTTCTGTAAGAAGGATGGTCACCTAGTAGATTTCTGCTTTAGGCGCGCCAAGATCAATCGGCGTGAGCATGTTGCTACCCTTAAGGGTATTCAAGGTCATCCCGAGACTTTGAGTGCTCCTAAGGCACACATGCTTTCTAGACAAAGTTAGAGAGTGGCTCTGTTTTTGGGCAACACCCGTGACTCGGTTTTCATGCTAGTTCTTTGAGTTTTAGTCCCGGAGCTGTTCGTAGTCGGGCTTTTCATGCGTCCTCTTGATATTCCTCATTTTTCTCATCGAGGTAGATATCAACGGCGTGATGTGTTTCTCGTAGGAGTTTTAGGCGCTTTCACCGGGTGGTTCGGCTTTTGCACCACGGCATGCCAACCCAGTTTCAGCTCCTAGATCATCTACTAGAGTTGCTCGATCTTGTTCGGGTTAAACTTGAGAGAGACACTCGAGTCCGCCTTCTTACGTGGTAGTACTACTGAGGTGTTGTATGGTTCAAGATTGGGTTCCTAAGTCTTCACTATATCCCAAGATCTTGAGTCATCTTTCTCTCTTGTGTCTTGATCGGTTAAATCGGATGGGAAAGGAGATGTTTGGATTGTCGACTCGGTTGTTCTCGCCATATGACCGAGATTCTCGATGGTTCTCTTCCCTAGTCCGAGCCCCCGGTGATGAGTTGATCACTTTCGGGGATGCTTCTTCAGGTAGAGTCATCGCTAAAGGTACCATTTGCATTAATGATAATTTCATTCTTAAAAATGTTGCCTTAGTAAGTAAGCTGCAATACAATATGTTTTCTGTTTCTCAGCTTATTGATGACTCTTTCGAGTAAGCTTCAAGAGTAATGCCTGTAGAATCCTTGATTCATCAGGAGGGTTAGTTTGCGGGATTTCTAGATTTGGGAGTCTTCCGTGCTGATTTTTCGGTTTCTTCTGGAGACTCTCTTCGGTGTTTGATTGCTTCTGAGTCCCGTGATCTCTCCTTCTGGTATATGAGACTTGGTCACATTGGATTTGATCATTTGACCCGAGTTAGTAGCCACGATCTCATTCGTGGTTTGCCCAAACTCAAAATGGTCAAAGACTTAGTTTGCTCTCCCTGTCGACATGGCAAGATGGTCGCTGCTTCTCATCCCCCAGTCACTGTTGTGATGACTGATGCACCAGGACAACTTTTACATATGGACACTGTTGGTCCAGCTAGAGTGCAGTCAGTGGGTGGGAAGTGGTATGTTCTTGTCATTGTTGATGACTTTTTGAGGTATTCTTGGGTGTTTTTCATGTCCTCGAAGGATGAGACTTTTACCCATTTTAGGGGTTTGGTTCATAGGTTGTCTTTTGACCTCACTGGTGCTCTACGAGCTATACGCAGTGACAATGGCACGGAGTTCAAGAACTCCTATTTTGAGAGTTTCTGTGTGGAGTCTGGTTTGGAGCATCAATTCTCCTCTCCCTACGTCCCTCAACAAAATGGCGTAGTGGAAAGGAAGAACAGGACCCTGTTAGAAATGGCCAGGACGATGCTAGACGAGTACAGTACTCCTAGGAAGTTTGGGCTGAGGCTATAGCTACTGCTTGCCATGTTTCTAATCGTGTATTCTTGAGAGCACATTTGCACCGCACTTCTTACGAGTTGAGGTATGGGCGAAAGCCCAGTGTTTCTCATTTTCGTGTGTTTGGTTGCAAGTGTTTTATTTTGAAGTCTGGTAACCTGGATAAGTTTGAGTCTCGTTCTTCTGATGGTATCTTTCTGGGATATTCGACTTCTTCTCGTAGCTATAGGGTCTGGAGTTGCGATGCGCATAGGATGATGGACATGAGCCAGACCCGATATTTCAGGCTCTTCTTCCTCCGAGACCATCTTTGTAAAGGATGAGGATGATGGACATGATGGTGTTCCACCTGATCCAGTCCCCTCTACACCTGAGGTGCCTCCTGTCTCCATTTCTGCACCTCAGGAAGACCAGCCCTTGCCTTCTGACTCTCATTCGGCTAGTGGCTCGCCTTCGCCTCTTACTGCATGAGGTAGAGGCCACTTCGCTTCGGACCTCCCGTCATATTCAGCGTTCTCATTCACCGATCGGATCATCGGCGATCTATTTGAGCGAGTCACTCGCTCAAAATCGTTTGTCCGGTTACGCCTTCACTCTGCCTTTGTTGCCTCGCTTGAGCCGAAGGATGTGACTCATGCATTATCTGACGAGTCTTGGACTAATGCTATGCATGAGGAACTTGAAAACTTCGAGAGGAACAAAGTCTGGCAGCTTGTAGAACGTCCATCTGGTCATAATGTCATTGGGACCAAGTGGGTGTTCAAAAACAAGTAGAGTGAGGATGGGGTTGTCATTCGCAACAAGGCTAGACTAGTTGCACAGGGTTTTTCTGAGGTTGAGGGTCTTGACTTTGAGGAGACCTTTGCCCCTATAGCTAGACTAGAGGCTATTAGGATCCTACTTGCATTCTGTGCATCCCGGGGCTTCAAGCTCTATCAAATGGATGTCAAGAGTGCATTCCTCAATGGCTATATTGAGGAAGAGGTTTATGTCAAACAACCTCCAGGATTTGAGAACCCCAAGTTTCCGAGTCATGTATACAAGCTTTCCAAAGCTCTGTATGGACTCAAGCAGGCCCCCAGAGCATGGTATGAGAGGCTCAAGTCTTATCTTCTCAGCCATGACTTCAAAATGGGTGTAGTAGACAAGACTCCGTTCATCAGACACCATGAGTCGCATTTTCTTCTCGTCCAGATTTATGTGGACGATATCATTTTTGGTTGCTCGTCTCATTCGTTTGTGTCTCAGTTTTTTGAGGTGATGAGCACAGAGTTTGAGATGAGTATGATGGGCGAGTTGAGCTACTTTCTTGGCTTCCAAATCAAGCAGACTCGGGAGGGTACTTTCTTGCATCAAGGCAAGTATACCCGTGACCTTCTGAGGAGCTTTGATATGTCTGATGGGAAGCCGGTGATGACTCCTATGGCCATCACTGCTGTCCTCGAGCCCGATAAGGATGGTGAGCCTGCTGATCAAAAGGAGTTTCGGAGCATAATCGGCTCCCTCTTGTACCTCACTGCTTCGATGCTGAACATACATTTTGCTGTGTGTCTGTGCGCTCGATTTCAAGCTTCTCCTCGCGCCTCTCACCGCCAGGCGGTCAAGCGCATCTTCAGGTACCTTCGTGCTACCATTGATTATGGTATTTGGTACACTTCTTCTTCTTGTCTATCTCTTAGAGCCTTTTCCGATACCGACTTTGCCGGCTGTAGGATAGATAGGAAGAGTACTTCTGGCACTTGCCAATTCATTGGCACTTCTGTTGTTTCTTGGTCATCTAGGAAGCAGTCAGGATTGCACAGTCCACCGCCGAGGCCGAGTATGTTGTCGCAGACCGATTGTCGTAGCCAGTGCTCTGGATGAGATCGACCTTACGGACTATGGGTTAGAGATAGAGAGTGTGCCACTCTTCTGTGATAACACTTCAGCTATTTGCATTGCTAAAAATCCAGTGCAACATTCCCGGACCAAGCACCTTGATATTAGATATCACTTCCTTAGAGACCATGTGGAGAAGGGAGATATCGCGCTCAGATTCGTAGAGTGACCTTGATTAGCGATATCTTCACCAAGCCTTTGGATAGCTCCATTTGTTGCCTTGAGGAGTGAGCTTGAGTCGTGAGCTCTTACGGCCTTTCGTGAGGGGGGGCTGCACTACAACAATCAGGGAAAAATTCGTGGGTTTTTTAAATTCGTGGGCACAAAAAAAACTCACGAATTTATTTATTTAAATTAAATTGGTTTGTATAAAACCCACGTTTTTAATTAAATTCGTGGGACAAAATGAAACCCACGAATTTATTTATTTAAATTGTGAGCTAAAATAAAACCCACGAATTTAATCGTTTAAATTGCAATGGGCTAGAAATTACCCACTAATTTAAACATTTAAATTGTGGGCCAAACATTACCCACAATTTAAACTTTTAAATTGGGCCACAAATTACCCACGAATTTAAACTTTAAATTGTGGCCTGCATACCCACGAATTTAACAGTGGCAAAAACCCTACGCCCGCAGACACGCCTCGCCCACGCCGCCTCCCCCCCACGCGTGCTCGCGCGCGCCCGCCACGCGGCGCCGCGCCGCTCGAGCCCGCCCCGCCTCGCTTCGCCGCGCGCTCGCCCTCGCTCGTCTCTCCTTCCGCGCTCTGCGGCGCCCGCCCGCCTATGCGCCGCCCGCTCGGCCGCTCGAGAGCCGCCCGCCGCCTCGCCGCGGCGTCGCTACCGCTCGGCCGCCTGAGACCCGCCGGCCGGCGGCCCGCCCGCCTCGCCGCTTGGCCGGCCGCCCGCCACGAACCCGCCCGGTCGGCCACTGCGCCGGGCGCTTCCCGCTTCGCTCGCCCGCCCGCCCGCCCGGCGCCTTCCGCCGCTGGCTTTTCGCCGGCCGCCGCCGGCCGCGCTGCCCCGGCGCGCTGGCCCCGGCCGCCCGCTCGGCCCGCCGGCGCTTCGCCCGCCGCGCTGCCGGCCGCCCGCGTCGGCCGCCGCGCCGCTCGCTGCCATGCGCTGGCTGGCCGCCGATAGGCGCCGCCGCCCGCTGCCGCTGCGCTGCCGCTTCGCTGCCACGCCGCCGCCCGCCCGCCGCTCGCCGCCCGCCGCCACCCGCCTCTCGATGCTCTTTGATGCGAGATGCCCCGCCGCCGCCGATACCGGCGCCCCACCCCGCCCGCTGTCACTTGTTTGGTTTGTATATTATGTATTATATGTTTTCTTCTAGCTTTTCTTTTCTTTTCTTTGTGCTTCTTCTGGGTGACTTTGGGCTTGTTTTCTTGAGTTGAGTTCACTCGCTTAGACTTCTGGCATGCCTTGCATGGACTTCTTATCTTGTGCTTTAGGTTGCTATCATGCTTGATTAGCTGTTCTGTCTTCTCTTTGGGTTGAGTTCCCTCACAGTCTTATAAGTCTAGCAGGTATTGGGCCTCCTGGGTAGACATAGTCTATGTGCACTCCTTAGTTGGGATCTAGAGTCAACTTCCCTATGTCAGTCTCTGGGGAAGATAAGAGCGAGTCTGAGCCGTAGTGAGTCTCTTCTATCTTATCTATGCTCAATAGCCATCCAGTTTTGCAGTTTCTCGACTTCTTCTCGTCATTCTATTTTTCTGGTTATTATTGAGTTCATTCGTGTTTTCTTTATGCCTAATCTTGATAATAACTCAACTTTAACCAGATTTGAGCTTAAAATTGATTCATTTGTTGAGGGGGAGTTTGGGAATCTGTTCGTGCATTGCATATTGACTGCTTTTCCTGTTTAATGAGCTTTGTCTATTATGCAATTAATTTCCTCTTCATGCTATACACCATGCTACATCATATGGAGGAAATCACTAGCTTAGATATGTCCAAGTTCATTTAACTTTCTAAGCTAAAAAAAATGAAATAAGCCTTAAATGAAAAACTTGATGAAACTTGTTGCTTTTACTTGCTAGGTTTCTTCTCTAGAGGTTTGTGCCATAATTTGAGAAATTTTGGAGTTCTCTAGAGTCCCTATAGCAACTTGGGTGAAACCAGTTTGATCCATGCTAGAGTCCTTCAATTGCTCATAAATCATTGTGCTAAAAATGAAAATTAAACAAAATTGACTCTTCTTGTGCACATACGACTCAACACCTTGCATTCACAAGACCGCTTCCCATTGCACTTGGGATGAACTTGGAATACATCGTGTTTGACCTAGACCATCCTCTTAAGAGTTCATCTTGAGATGGTCGCATACGGCTTGAGTCAATTGGTTGTCAAAAGAAAATGCGAATAAATTAAAAACAAAGACATATGTGGGTAAGGAATGCAAAAATGTCAAACATTTGCACCCCGCTATGTCTTGTATGATGATGAATCAAAATTTGCATTAAGTGATAAATGAGCCCGAAGGACCTTGTATGCTCTTCTAAATTCCCCAAAGTGTTGAGTAGGTTGAACTCTACGTTTTCCTTTTGATCCTTAGAGTGGCTATTCTTCTATTTTTGAAACTAAAGCTAAGTATTGCACTTGTCAAATCTTGCTAAAAATGATATATTCAAAACTAAGCTCGTATTTGCACTTGGACAGTCTTAGTTTAGTCATCTTCTGAAATTGACAAGCTTGGTGTAATATCCTTCCATTTTGATCAATTGGATAATCTTCAAAGCTCTTTCGATTGCATTTCTAGCATACAAAAAAAGAGGAAGAAAATTCCATTTTGATGCCTATATTGCCAAAAGGGGGAGAAAATGTAGAAAAGGCATCATTAAGAGAGAGAGAGAGATAAAAATGTGAAAGCTTGTTGGTTCTTATGATCTTTATAAATCTTTGCTATTTTTTATGGATCATAATCACATTTGGCACTTACGATTGGTTTTTAGAGCTTTTGTGGAAAACTTGCTCTTTTCATGGTCTTGCTCTAAATTCTTTCTGCCAACTTGGTCAGATTTTATATCTTTCTCTCTGGACCAAGTTTGGCTTTGCAATCAAATTGCTTTCTTCTTCTCTCATTCAATATCAAATTTATGCCTTTTGTGTTGTTTGTCAATATACTCATCAAGGGGGAGATTGAAGGACCATGTGGAGGTCCATCCATGTTTGTGATGAGTATTTGACTTTATTTGAGCAAGGTGTGCTCAAGTTTGAGTTTGATTTGGATTGATTTTCAAAATGAAGCAATTTGAGTTGTCTCTGCCAGGAGTGGCAGTACTGGTCGTATGGGCGCGGTAGTGATGAGTTGGATGGGTTTATTGCATATCATTGTGGGCATTTCTATGTGATGTGTTTCCTTGTCTTTGATGGTTGCAGGGCGACGGAGCTAGGTCATGGTGAGGCGGAGGATGACCGGGACTAGGCGAGGAGCGTCGGAGGTCTAGACGGTTGGGAGATCGCCGAAAGATGATCGGAGACGGAGTCCGGGCAAGTCAAGAAGACAAGGAAAGGAGATGATGCTAGCTAGATGCCGCGTGGATCAATGAGGGCCGTCGGATTGAGGTCTAGTTGATAGGTTAGCGGGTCTAGGTAGTATGCTTTGAAAACCGTGCAAGAAAACCCGGTATGTGTGTGGGTTTTGGGTTAGCCCTTGCATGGCTGTGTGTGGGTTAATCCTAGCCCTTAGATGAGTGCTCTAGGTTGAGGACTCATCCAAGGGTGGTAGGTGGCCCAAGAGTAGTATAAATAGGGGTGGAGGGGTAGCCTCCTTCCCTTGAAGGTTTTGAGGTTTGTGAATGCTCCTTTGAGCTTTGCCCACATGAAAGTGAGGCTTTGTAACCTCTCCTTCCAGAAATGAAAGTTTTATCCATCCATCTCTGAATTTATTTTGCGCATTTACATTATGTCTTTACTTTACGCAATTTAAATTCAGCATTTACTTTCCCGCAATTACATTCTCGTAATTTACTTTCACGCAATTTGGATTTGCCTCCCCTCCTTCTAAATGCTGTTGATCTTGGATTTTTTGAGTGTGTTCATATGGTTTTACATCTCTTTTGCACTCTTGGATTGAGTAGAGAACATCTTTTCTTTCAAGTTCCAACTTTGTTCAGAACTTGTTCTTTGTGCAGTATTTAGTTTTTATTTTTATAAAAATATAGAAAAATCCTTTTTAAGTGATTGTTATTGGAGGAGGTGCGGAACTCTGATATCCACTTACAGAAAAAGTTTGGAGTTCACTTGTTGCACCGTTTGGGCGCCATGAGGTGAAAACCGAGCCCCAAACTTTCTGCTCGAAGTTCTTGACTGACTGTGTTCTTCGATTTTTCCTGTTTTTTCTGTAAGGCTTTTTGAGGAAAACTTTGGTGGAGTTCTTCATGACTCTGATGCTCATAGGGAGAAAAATGCTCAAAATTTTGTGAGCTGCAGAAACTCACCAACCTCCTGTTCAAATTGAGGACAAGTTCTGGAAATTCTGCTTTTGCTTTTCTGAAAGTGACTTTTGTGATTTGAATTGATGTTCTTTCTAAAAGCAAGAGTTGGATTGATTCCTCTTTATCTTGGACACTAGACAACTAGGATTGTGACTCAAAAATCCCCACATATTTTATGGTACTTATCCATGCAAGCTTGGGGTACACATAGTTGTCTAGTTTTTCGGGTTTTTCACGATTTCCTTTGAGCGATCTTGTCGAGGTTTTTGTTGGAGTATTTTGGGGGAAAATTTATTTGCGACCATTCACCCCCCCTTTGTTCGCCATCTCGGTCCTTCAAAAGTTAAGGCAATTCTATCCCTAAAACTCTTTCTTATCCCTTGCGCCTATTTTTTGCCCTTCCTCCGAGTCCGCTCCGGGCTGCCAGTTGGCACGCTCGCACACTCGCGCGGGCCGGTGATCCGACCGGCCATCGGGTTCCCTCTGAGCGGTAACCCTCTCGACCGAAGCACTACGGCCTACGCCCTTGCGGCTACGGTTGCTAAGTAGCGCTTCGTGGAAGAAGGAAGTGCCCACACGGAATGACCCGTAGTTGGTCGGAAACACTCCTTCCCCGCGCAAGTACGGGCGAGCGTTTCCTAGCCAAGTTCCTGTTCACTCACGCGGGTCGGTGACCCGACCAGCCATCAGGTTCCCCGAAGCGGTATCCCTCTCGACCCAAGCGCTACGGCCTACGCCCCTGCGGCTACGGTTGCTAAGTAGTGCTTCGTGGAAGAAGGAAGTGCCCACACGGGCCTACCCATGGTCGGTCGGGAACACCCCGATCCCGCGTGAGTGCGGCTAGGCATTTCGTAGCCAAGTTCTTGCTCTCTTCGCGCTTCCCTCGCAAATGTTAACGCACCGACCTACGCTTGAACAACCCCTGCGGTTTCTAAAGCTATGGTCGTCGAGTGCTCGTAACAACAAGGGAGTGCGAAGAACAAGTCGAAACTTGCGGAACTTCGAATTCATTGCATGCTAAAGTCTTTACATTTCTAAAAGATAAGGCATCTGACTTTCTTTTTCTCCTACTCTCGGTGGAGAACACTTTGCAGCGATATCCTGTCGGCAATCATCCGGGCATGCGGCTCGGCTTGGATCTCAAACATGTCGATCTCCTCCTCGGTCCGGTTCCCGGTGATCCCACTGCTAACGGTGGTGAGGTCGATGCCGTCGTAGTGGGAGATCGCGCAGACAAGCGCCGAAGAAGCTCCGAGCGTGACGCCTTCACTCACCGAGCTCACGACGTGCTCAGGCACGCGGGCTAGCTCGATGGCGAGTGAACTCGGACCCAGCACGGTCCCGAGCACCCGGTCGCAGAGCTCCCGGGCTACCCCTCGAACTGCAGCACCGTGTCACGGGACTCCACCGCCAGTCTCCGTGCCTCAACGGCGTCGCTGAAGTTCTTCTGCAGCTTTGCAGACCAAAACAGCGTCAAGATAGCACGCCTTACGTGCCGCGATCGCGAAATCGATTAAAGAGTCGGGACACTTACCGGCCGTGGAATTCGTCAGAGCGCGGAGCTCCTCCTCTGCCGTGGCCTGGGCCCGCTCATGCGACACCCTCGCCGAGGCCACCTCCTCCCGAGCGGCATCCTGTTTGGAACGCGCTTGTTCAGCACCCTTCTGGGCCAGGTCGCGCTCACCTTGGAGCCGGGTTGCCTCCGACCGTGCGGTCTCCTCCGCAGCCACGGCAGCGTCCTTGGCGCTGTTGGCCCTAGCCAGGAGGGACTCAAGCTCGGACACCCTCGCCCTCAAGGATTTGTTTGTCCGACGCTCCTCGAGCAGGACCTGAGCAATTTGACCCAGCTCCTGGCGAACTTTCTCCACCTCTGCCTGCCCACGAGCCAAGGCCCCCAGAGCATCGCGTAGCTCGAGACGCAGCCTGTCGTTTTCCTCCTCAGTAGCCGCCCTCCTGCCGTCCAAACGCCGAAGGAGCTCGGTCTTGTCCCCTGAACGGGCCCGCAAGCGCTGCAAAATACGAACGCCCTGTTAGTTCACCACAAACTCGTCGAAGGCTGCAAGGACGGGGTTGTGTTTGGCTTACCGCGCAGATTGGGAGGATCCCCCCGGTGATCGCATCCAGCGCCTTGCTGGAGGACTCAAGGGTGAGAGCCAGACCCTTTTGGATCTGGCTCACCTTAGCCTCAGCGCCCCGAGCGCCTTCCTGAAGGGCCTCCCACTCCCCGTGTCCTGCTGGGTCGTCCAGCGCAAGAAACGGCCTACCGGACGGATCATCCCCCAGCCACACCAACGAGGGCGCGAGCAGCCGAGCGGACCCCCCTGGGACTGTCCCGTCAGCTTGTACTTGCGGGGGTCATGCGGCACCTCCCCCCGCGTCCGGGGTGATCGCCTCTGACGCCTGGGCCCCTCCCACCGACGGGCTCCCGGGCGACAGCGACAGGATCCCCCCAGGAAGCCGGACCGCGCAAGCCGGTGGCTTCCCCGGCGGTGGCGGCGGGAGCTCCTCCTCGCCCCTTAGCTCGGCGGGCCCCGACTCCCTAGGGTCATCGAGCCTCGCTCGACCACCAGCCGTGACCGCTCGCCGGCCCTACGGCAAAGACCGGCTTGACCTGCTGGCTCCTCGGCCCCGTCGGCTGCAGGGACGGCGCCGACCCTCGCGGGACCTCCGCCGGACGCGCCACCGCTGCCATGGTTTCTCCCGTGTAAGCCCTGCATACAACAGTCGATTGAAAGCTACTCGAACTACTCTCATCGCACACGGCTCGAGCGAAGAGGATACTTACGGCGCTGCGGGTGCGTGCGCGCAGCGCGCTTTCTTCGCCAGCCCCCCTCGCGGAGGCGAGTCGCCCCTCTATTTCCCTGAGGACACCTCTATCGGGGGCACCTCCACCTGAGGCATGACGACGGCGATGCTCGCGCGAGCTCCCTCGTTCGGACCGCCACCAGCCGACGGCCCGAACTCGAGCCCGCGGTATGGGTCGTCACCACCGCTACCAACGCTATCGCTGGAGGTTGACCCCAGACCGGCCGATTCGACGGAGGTCGTGTCGGAGACCTCGCCGCGCGCGGCCCTCGCCGCATGCTCTTTCTTCTTCTCCCTCCTCCTCTCCTCCTTCCGCCTTCTGCGAAGGACCACACTGCGCGGATTCGCGCCAGCCACCGCTGCCGCCTCCTTCTCCCTGTAGCCATGCCCGGAGACCATCCCAAGCCCACGAAATCGCGAAAACACTAGTCAGACCAAGTTCCAAGGGCTGAGGGGAGGAAAAAGGAAGGGATCTGCTCGAGTTACTGTGTCCGGGATTGTGCACGAGAATGGCTCGGGTAGCCACCAGCCGCCTCGGTGGCACTCCCACCCGTAACGGCAGACACCCGAGCCTCGACCTTCGACGAGGAGAGCTCTGACCTCGCCATCCTCATGGGATCGGACGCCCCCTCATACTGAAACATGGGGCGCGCCCTATCCATGAGGGGTTGGACGCGCATCTTCATAAATGCACGCACGACGACGTCGCCGGTCAGTCCTCACTCCCTCTGGACTTTGATCCGGTCGACGATCGCGGCCACCTTGTTCTTCTCCTTTCGGTCGGCGCCCCAAGTCCACTGAGGCCCCGCCTCGGGAAGCCGCCTAGTGAAGACCGGGGCGCTGCCTCCCTGGTTTTGGACGTAGAACCACTCAGAGTGCCACCCCCGATTTGAGGACGGCGGCTTCACGTCGATGTACTCCGACCCGCGGTTGCCGCGCAGCTGGCTATGGGCGCCGAGGTGTCCACCGGCTTGTCCTTCCTCAGCCGCGCGTGAAAGAAATGCCTCTAGAGCGCCCAGTGGGGATCGATCCCCAGGAACGCCTCGCACAACGTGATGAAGACCGTTATATGGAGCACACCGTTGGGGTTGAGGTGGTGCACCTCCGCCTCATAATAATGCAGCAGCCCGCGGACGAACGGGTGTAGCGGGAGTCCAAACCCGCACTCGAAGAACGAGGCGGGCACAACGATTTCGTCATCCCCCGGCGAAGGGGCGGCGACCCCCGTCGGCACCCACTTAGAGACATCTCGCGGAGGCAGGAACCCCTTCTTCTCTAGACCGAGCGCGCGGTTGGGTTGAGCGGAGCACTTCGGCCATGACATCGCCGAAAAAAGAGCAGCGAAGAGGTGAGAAAAGAGGAAGGTGGGGAGTTCTCTTCTCTTGTCTCAGGCAAAGGCAGGAAGACGGAAAAAAGCGAATGCGAACGAATGCCCAGCGCCCGCACGATGAATTTATAAGGGCCGAATGGACGCTAGCCGAACTGACACCAGCCAAACAGACACCACCTCAGGCGAAGCGTCCCGCATCCCATCCCTCCGGTTGCTGCGGCAACGGTAAGGACAGTAACTTCTATTTACCTCCTCTACGCATTTACTCTTGGCAGGACAGCAGGAGGCGAAAAGACACCGTATCGAGCAGCGCGCCCCATAACCTTTCGTGTTTCACCTTCGGGCCGGGTTGGCTGCGCCATAACAGATACGAAAGGCCCGCTGGGCTGCAACGGCCTCGAAATGGCAAAAAGAGTTCGATAGCTCGCGCCCATGGCCCAGTCTAAAGCTGCTGGTTCCAAAGGCTTGACCCACCGAGTGGGTCCAAAGCTGCCCCGACAGAAAATTGAGCGAGGGGCGAGGACAAGGAGAGCCCCCAGTGGGCCTCTAGTTGGGTCATCTGATGACCCAATCGTCTTAACTCGTGTCCGAGACCATACTTCACGCTCCCCCGCGGAACCCATCAATGGGTAACAGCCAGCTGTGCTCTGGGTCGGCGAACGGCCCAGAGTCCGATACAGGGTCGAGTAAAGAAAGGTTTCTCATGGGTCGCCACCAGCGAGCCGGACACCCACGCCGGGATCATCCGCTTGGAAAGGTCCCCCTCGAGAGGGATCTCCAGGTCCCACTCGGATCACCCGTTATCAGCACACGAGCACGGCGTTCAAACCAACACGGGTAAACGCGCGTCCGCTCACCCCCTCTAGGTCCCACACCTGCGGACGGGGCGTACACGTGGGTCTGACAGTGGCCACTCCTCTCAAAAGTACCCTCACCAGATGAGGACTTGGGATGGACGCCCACCGTCCAGTTATGACGTAAAACAAGCACTCGGACACCAGAACCTCCAGAGAGGCATCTGGGCGTCCGTGCCGACCAAGGCCCCGTCCAGCTACGACGTAAAATGAGCCCTTACCATCCAGCTACGACGTAAAACATGCACTCGGACACTAGAACCTCCCGAGACATCTCAGGGCGTTTACGACCAAGGCCCGTCGCCCACCACGTAAACGAGCCCTTACCGTCTAGCTACAACGTAAAACAAGCACTCGGACACCAGAACCACCCGAGAGGCATCTGGGCGTCCGCGCCGACGAAGGCCCTGTCCAGCTATGACGTAAAACAAGCACTCGGACACGAAAACCTCCCGAGAGGCATTTGGGCATCCGCGCCGACCAAGGCCCCGTCCAGTTACGACGTAAAACGAGCCCTTACCGTCCAGCTATGACGTAAAACAAGCACTCGGACACCAGAACCTCCGGAGAGGCATTTGGGCGTCCGCGCCGACCAAGGCCCCATCCAGCTACGACGTAAAACGAGCCCATACCGTCCAGCTACGACGTAAAACAAGCACTCGGACACCAGAACCTCCCGAGAGGCATTTGGGTGTCCGCGTCGACCAAGGCCTCGACCAGCTACAACGTAAAACGAGCCCTTATCGTCCAGCTACGATGTAAAACAAGCACTCAGACACCAGAACCTCCTGAGAGGCATCTGGGTGTCCGCGTTGACCAAGGCCCCGTCCAGCTACGACATAAAACAAGCACTCAGACACCGTAACCTCCCCGAGGCATCACGGGCGTCCGCTACGACAAAGGCCCTGCTCACCACGACGTAAAGCGAGCCCTTACCGCCCGGGCCATTCTGACGTAAAACAAGCACTCGGACACCGTAACCTCCCGAGAGGCATCTGGTGTCGCGCCGATAAGGCCCCGTCCAGCTATGACGTAAAACGAGCCCTTACCGTCCGGCCTACGACGTAAAACAAGCACTCGGACACCGTAACCTCCCGAGAGACATCTCGCGCGCCCGCCGACCAAGGCCCCATCCAAATATGATGTAAAGCGAGCTTTACCGTCTGGCTACGATGTAAAACAAGCACTGGACACCATAACCTCCCGAGAGGCATCTGGCGCTCGCGCCCGACCAAGGCCCGTCCCACCTCGACGTAAACGAGCCCTTACCATCCAGCCTACGACGAAACAAGCACTGGACACCGTAACCTCCCGAGGCGCTCAAGCGCCCGCACACCAAGGCCCCGTCCAGCTACGACGTAAAACAAGCACTAGGACAACGGAGCATCCCGAGAGGCATCTGGACATCCGCGTGAGGCATCCGAGTGTCTGTGCTCGAGGGAAACGGCTATTTACCGACTGCCGACCCTCGAGGGCAAGGTCAGTTGGGAAAAGCGCCTAAACAAACTCACCACACAAACAGATGCCGAAACCGAAAGGGAAATTTTATTATAAGCCGCCAGGTTCGAACGTTACATAATGCTACGAAAGAACCTAACGACTACGCCCGGCGCGCGCGACCTACTGCTTCTATGAGGATGCTCCTCGCCTTGAAGAGCTTCGGAACCACCGCAAGCAACGCGTCGACTACGGCGATATCGCGGGCAACGGCCTCCTCCTCCTCCGCAACTTCGGCCAATGCCTGGTTGTACTCGGTCCAGAGCGCGGCTAGAGGGTCCTCCTCCTCGGGCGCCGATGGAGCGTCGAATTCAAAGACTAATGGCAAAGCCATCGGAGGTTGCAAGGAAAGGTTCTGAGCTGGGGATGTTCGTTCAAGCAAGCAGTGATATCCTTATATACTCAGAAGAGGGGAAGCCAAACAGTCCCGAATAAATACGGACGCGGAAGACGAAGCGGTCCTCACCAAATTTCGAAGTGGCCAGGAAGTCGTATGGCCAAGGGTTGTCAAAACCACGCACGACACGCACAATGAAGTAAGTAAAGGCCTCTCGTACAGAGATACCTCCCGACCGCCACCGACCGCCCGGGGCTCCAACACCAGTACGCTCGAGTGCACCCAATGAAACTAGCCGATCAGATCACGGATCGGCCGACTGTCCGATCACAGACTCGGCCGGGTTTTACCGACCAGGCTAAGCCCCCGACCGTATCTAACGAACTCGCTCGGGGGCTACTAACGAATGCTCTTACCACGGGTACCCCTAGTGGCCCGGAATGACGAACGGGCTGCCCCAAGACCAGCTCTGGCCAAAGGCCCCCGCTGGGCCACGAAAGAGACTCGACCCCAACCAAACCAACCAGGGGGCATCCAACCTCCGCCACAGGTCGGACTCCCTGCGAGCTCCGACCAAGCCGAAGCTATCTCCGTCGAGGACCGAGTGCTAGGCTGCCGCGGGCCGTTAGCCACCTACCCCACAGACGCGACAGCGCGGAGTGACCATGCGAGGGCAGGTGGCTCCTTCCCAAGGTAGCGGGGAGGTCACCAAAGGTCAATGCTCCGCCTCATCGCCCGCCAAGACAAGGTGTGGGACACGCTCTCCCGAGGCAAAGACCGAGCCACGCATTGTGGCGTCAACATCTGACAGGCATACAGAAGGGTAGGAGCGCCGTCCCCCGACTACACGGAAAACTAAACCACTCGATGAGTCCACCGACCCGGCATGGGGAGAGTGGACGACCGATCACATTGCCGAGACCTAGAGCCAGAACTCCTAGCATAGGACACCTCATCCTTTCCTCTCCCAACTTCACCTGTAACCTGCCCCCTCCAGCTGTATAAAGGAAGGCAGGGTCCTCTGGGAGAGGGGATGGGGGAATCGAAGGACCTTCTTCCTGGTTTCCTTAGCTCTCGCCTGTAACACCGCGCAGTCATCTGCATCCAAAGCAATACAGAATCACCACACGAACTGGAGTAGGGACATTCGGCCCGAACCAGTATACGTCTTGGGCTCCCTGAGTCTAACCATTCAAGGAGAGGGAACGCGCGGCCCCTTGACTAAAAAATTCACTCGCCGGTGCTCGAAACACCGACAATATGTGGCTATATATATGCGCCATGCTTGTTAATTCTTCTAGCATCTGTATTTTTTAGCATCCTTCTCAGTGTGATAATAAGAAACCATAAACCCATTCTTCCCTTTTAGCTTGATACCCACCATAGACTCGATTTACTACAGAGCTAAAACATGCCTATATAAATTAACACAAACAAAAGGAACAGCACATGCACTTGTCAATTGACACATGGTCCTCCTCTATTATCATAAACAACGGTAGAACCTACACCAACATAGGGTAGTAAACTGAGCATCATAACTTTGGAGTAAATCTTTTTCTTCATCACAACCAACTTATCAGCAATCATCCAATAAGGTCTCGTTGCTATTGGTGCTGTACCAGCACTAACTCAATCACAAACTTGATCTCTCGATTTGATGGTATACCAAGTAGATTCTCAGGGAACACATCCAGTAATTCTTGGACAACTGGCACACCTCTAAACTAGAAATCCACACACTGTTTACCATCAACTGACCATTACGAACTTCGATCGCTTGAAATTTCACTTAATCTCCTTTAGAGCTTTCAACTGACACAACTCTTTAGCCACAATCCAAAATATCAATATGCTTGGACAATCGATCTACTCCAAAGATGTAACATTCCAAATTTTAGCCTTCTAAATTTTTTCCTAAGTTTCCAAAATTTTTGAGAATTTAAATTTGAACTCTCAAGTGGAAGTAAATAATTTGAATCAAAATTTTAAGTTGAAATAAGTTTAAAATAATTTATCTGGGTTCCAAATGGTTAAAAATATTTTTGAGAATTTTTTGGGATTTTTCCTAATTTATTTGCTATTTATTTTGGCTTTTCTTAATTTTCCAGACTTTTCTAAAACGGAAAATTATTTTCTTTTTCCTTTTCCCGCTTGGGCCGTTTCTTCCGCAGCCCGGCTCCTATTCTCGCTCGGCCCATCCCCACGCGGTGTGTTGGCCTAGCCTGTCGCCGAAAACCCTAGAGCCGTGGGCGTTGGATCTCGATCAGGCGGTCGAAATTCGCCCGCGTGGCCACACGCGTGTGAGCCGTCCGATCCTCGCCGCGTGTGCGGTCCAGATGCTGCCACGTCGCCCCGCGCCGCCGCCGCCCGAAAAACCCTAGCCGCGCATTTTCGGCGTCTGTGCCGTGCACACCTCCCCAGGCTATTTAAGCTGCCGCCGCACCCAGCCCGAGGTTCCCCTCGCGTCGCCGCTCATTTTGCCCCAACTCACGTCGCCCGAGAGCCAACCGCCATGGAGATCTCGCTCACCGATGTTCCTTCGGTGTCACGCGCAGCTTCTCCGCCGTCATTCTGCCTTGCTGGTGAGCCTCCGCCGCTGTCGCGCGCATCACCGAATTCCCTGTGTCACCCCGTTCTTTTGCCCCAGATCCAATGGCGTCTCATCGCATTTTTGCGCGTAGCCGCCGCTGCCTTCTCCGCCTCCGGTACCTGCGCCACCGCCGCCAGCCTTCGCTCGCGCCTGGTGCGATTGGCGCCGTCAACGCCTGCGTTGCCGCATCCCGCCGTGGCGCCGCCACGGCGCCGCGTCTGCTCGCTTCCGCTCGTCGGCAAGACTGCCGGCCATGCTCGCGTCGGCCGTGGCGGCTGCCGCCACGTGTTGCGCCATGTGTGCCCTAGCCCCACGTGGAAGCGACGTCAATGCCGCGTGGGACGCCACCTCAGCCGATCTGCCGCGTCACCTTGAGCCGCCTCGGTGCACCCGGTTCACCGTGGACCGAGCCACTAACGCGTGGATCCCACGTGTCAGTCGGCGTTTCTTTTTCTTTTTTGATTTTCCAGAAATCCAAAAATTGTAGCCAATTAGAGAGCACCACATGTCAGACTTTCTGAATTTTCAGAATTTTTGATCCAAGGAACTTCCAGGAGCCCGTTCTCCTTCGTTCGAGCTTCGATTCCAGTGATTAAAATTTCTAATTTTTTTAAAAATCAAGATCTATCTTCTAGAGCCATTTATTTTCAGTTTTGACCTGGTTTGATTCTCTGTTTGGTATTTATTTGGTTTCATTGCTTTCTTTTCCGGTAGACGCGAATCCCGAGAGAGCGAACGGAGACTTCGAAGACCAAGACTCAGCACTAGATCAGCAAGGCAAGCCTTCCTTGAACATATTGATCCCAAAACTTTATGAAAAACTTATGTTGTTTCAAATTATGCATGCTTACTTTGTGCAATGTACTTTAAATATAGTTTTAGGGTTTAGTTAAATGCCAGCTTTGTTATACCCTCATTGACATTAATCATGATGAACCTTTGTCACCCTAGATGATACTAGCTATTTTATTCGATGATAATCAGTAGATTAGCAAGGGACGGTAGAACTGCTTAGTCCAATTTAAACATTTCGGTATTATGCCATTATGGGAATCACTTTAAACATCGTTGAAACTTATTTGTGATGTCACAGCAATTGGTGTTGCTTCTGTTATTTAAATGAAATAAAGTAGAAAATATGATTTAGACCAGGGCGGATGGATGTTTGGCGGGTGCAGAAAGCACGAGACCTTGGAATGTTAATGTTCCGCCCTAGTCAATTAAGGACCGAAGCATTTGTTATCATGGACTAAGCACTACCGTACAACCACAAGTCTATATGGGTACGACCTGGCTAAATAATTTGTTTGTCCCATTATTAGCTTTGCCAGTTGATGAGTGCTAGATGATGGCCGGCGCAAGAGGGGGCTTCCGACTGGGCGGCTAGAACCCGTCGGTGGTGAAACCTTAGCGGGCGAGGTTAATAATGGGGTTGTACATTGTAAAGGCCTTATCATGATCTCTCTGCCAGCACACCAAAGGAAGTGTGTTGATAGCTTGGCAACAAGAGTCCATCATGTCTTGTGGGTAAAGCTGTAAACACTCTGTAGAGTTAAAACTACTTAAGTAGCCGTGCCCACGATCAAGGGCAGGCAGGTACGCTTGCACATTGTAGATTTATGGTTTTGTTTTAAGTGAAAATGATGGTTTGGGAATCCGTGAGCAGATGGAACTCTCGGGTTATGGTTTGGCAGATGGAGCCAGTCAGGTTGCTAGAACCTACTTTAGTTGTCATATCAAATTCAATTACTATGCTATTTACATTTTGGTCAAATGATGCTTATGAAATTACTATGGGTATTTAAAGTGAAACATTGCTTTATGCTAAAAGAGCCATATTATGCCTTCAATTGTTTAGCCTTGCATATAGTTATCATGCATTATGTTGCGATACTTGCGGAGTACATTTTTGTGCTCACCCTTGCAACATCCCCAACTTTCCACAGAGGAGTCCGCAGAAGTTGAAGGTGACTACGAGTTCTATGCTTGTGGTTATGATTAAGGCGATCCAGAATGCTAGGACGTGAACCCTAGTCGATTGCCTGTTGGGCAAATGGTTGGGCTTACTTTATTCAGCTGCTGTTATTTTGTTTCTGCTGCTATTTTATTGAACTCAAGCCATGAAGCTGCTTATTTGTAATAATTGGCCATAAGGCTAATACTCTTTTGCTTAATTAGTACTATATGCTTCGTGATATGGATGTGTTGTCATCACTGTTTTCACTGTGTGTGCTACCTTTTCTTGGACTTGGAAAGGTTATACACAGAGGGTTCGAATTTGGAAATCCAGTCCCGACAGAGGTGGTATCAGAGCTATATCGACTGCAGGTCGCTATCCTAGTTAGCAAGAACTTCAAAATTATTTTCTAAATCAAACCAACGAATTGGTATGAAATAGATTATCTCCTCTCATCTTATTCTTAGGTTCTTACTCCTTTCCTTTGCTAAAATATTATTTTAAAAATTTTAATTTGATCTTATCTCTTGAAACTTCTCAAAGCCTCGAGTCTTCTGCAAGAATCAAAATCAAGGAAGATGATGATCCATTTTCTTGTCAAGACCAATGGAGGGCTGCTAGAAAGATCAAGTTGTCAAAAGAGTGCTCGAAAGGACTCTCATATAAGATAGGTTATAGTACTCAATAGTGTTGGAGCATATCATCCCTTTTTAGTTAGCAACGTATAGTCCGAGTGTATTAGGATTTTTGTTGCTTGTTTGTTGGGTGTGTTGTACACTTGCCCTAGCATTATGTTGCAGCCACCTTTTATTTGTAGTTTTATAGCTTGTTTGGTCTTGGAATGGCTACCTCCCTAGTCTTCTCATCTTTTGCTCTTTCCCTCTCATCTATTGCTAACCTGTCCCTAGTCGTTGCCTTAGATGGAAGGTCAAGGAAGAGGTCGTGGAGCTGGTCGCAGAGGAGGTCGTGTTGGAGGTCGTAGTCATGGACGTGGCCAGGCAGAGCCACAAGAGCAGCAGGATGTTCAAGATCAGCAAGAGCAGCAAGTGCCACCACCGCCGCCACCAGTCCAACCCCCAGTTGCAGATATCTAGCAAATGATGGCAATGCAACTTCAGTTGTTGCAGGCCCATGCTCAGAATATGGTAAACAATCCACAGCCAGCACAAGCCACAGTACCAGTAATGCCACCCCAGTCTAAACTTGGAGAGTTTATGAGAACCAAACTGCCTACCTTCACGAGAGCAGGTGAACCCTTGGAGGCAGATGACTGGTTGAGAGATGTGGAGAAAAAACTCCAGTTAGCTCAGTGTGATGACCATGAGAAGGTTCTCTACGCGAGCCATCAGTTAAAAGGAGTAGCTGCTACTTGGTGGGATAACTTCGGTGCTGCCCATTAGAATGCCCAAGCTATAACTTGGGAGGAATTCTCTGAAGCCTTCCGTACTGCTCATGTGCCTGCAGGCATTATTGAAATGAAGAAAAGAGAATTTCACAAGTTGCATCAGGGAAACTAGAGTGTTTCTAAGTATCTTAATAGGTTCACCCAGTTGTCAAGGTATGGACCAGAAGATGTGGCTACTGAAAGTGCCAAGATCTGGAGGTTCATGGAGGGACTTGACCCTGACATCAAGGTGCACCTAGTTGTTTTGGATTTTCCAAACTTTCAACATATGGTGAACAAGGCACTAGTGCAAGAGAATGTTCAACGCCAACAGCGGGAGTCCTGCAAGAGAAGGATGGCATTCCAAGCTCAGCATGGAGCAAGCGGTTCTCGACAGCGCTTCCAATCTTAGCAGGCCAACAAGACACCTGTTCAAGGAGCACCCTATTCTCCTAATTCTGGACCTCGCCCAATTGCTCAAGGAGCCCAGCACAATGCCAGTGTTCAGCCGCAGAAAGGGAATTCAAATGCTGCAGGAATTCAGTGTTTCCATTGTCACCAAATGGGACATTATGCTAGTAACTGTCCTCAGAAGCATCAGCAAGTGACCCCACACTACAAGAAACAGAGAAAAATTCGTGGGTTTTTAAATTGTGGCCCAAAAAACCTAATTTAATTTATTTATTTAAATTGCTTGCTTGTATAAAACCCACGATTTTAAGTAAATTCGTGTGCCAAAATGAAACCCACGAATTTATTTATTAAAATTTGTGGGCTCAAATAACACCCACGAATTTAATCATTTAAATTCGTGCGTCATACTGGTTACCCACGAATTTAAACATTTAAATTGTGGGCCAAAATTACCACAATTTAAACATTTAAATTGGGCCAAAAATTACCCATTTAATTTAAAAATTTAAATCCAAGGGCCACCAATTACCCATGAATTTAATTTTTAAATTGTGGCCACCTTCCCTACGAATTTAACTCGGGCCAAAAAACCCTACGGCCCGCCGCGCTCCGAGCCGACGCCGCCTCCCACGCCACGCGCCCGCCGCCAGACGCGCCACCGCCGCCCGCGCCTCGCCGCTTCGCCCGCTTCGCTCGCCTACGCCTCGCGGCCGCCCCTCTCGCGCCCGCCCGCTGCCGCCGCTTCGCCCTCCCATTGCGCGCCCACTCGGCCACACTAGCCACCGCTTCAGCCGCCTCCACGGCTGCCCTGCCGGCCGCCATGCGACTCGCCGGCCGACGGCGCGCTCATACGCCGGTCGGCCGGTACCGCGTTCGGCCCACGCCGCCACCACGCCGCCCGCCGCCCCCGGCCAGCGCCCCGGCAGCTGCCCTCCGCCCACAAGGCGGCCCGGCCGGCCGCCCGGCCATGCTATTTCGCCGGCTGCGACTCCCACGGCGGCGACCGCCGCCACGCCGCTTCGCCCACGACGCCGCCCGCCACGGTCGGCCGCTGGCGCTTCGCCATGCCGCTTATCGCTCGGCCGGCCGCCAAGACGCGCAGCTGCCGCCGGCCGACCACTCGCTGCCGCCATCGCTCGCTGCGGCTGGCCGCGGCCGCCCCGCCTGCGTGCCATCACCCGCTCGGTCACCCGAGACGCCGCTTCGCCCTCGGGCGCTCGCGCTTCACCCCGCCGCCGCTCCCCCACGCGCCGCCACCTCGCTATCGCCGCCGCCGCCGCCGCCACGGTGCCACCCCGCCTCCCCGGACCCTCCGCGACGCCCCACCGGCGCTGGAGAAGGTATATTTCATCTCTTTTATATTCGCTAAAGTTATTTCATATCATTTTATATTCGCCGCATGTGATATATATATTTTTATTTTCTCGCCGTTGTATATAACGTTAGAGTTTAGGGTTTGTGTCGAACAAGAGAGAGCATAGGCGTCACCGCTTGGGAACGGCGCATCTCACATTTGCTTGTGAGGTGCGCGTTCCTGAATCTGTGCAACAGATTTTGACAGCCCAAGAATGTTGGTTGTTGCATAGGGCTCGTGACGCGCGAGCGATCCAACGTGATTTCGCCACATAACCTCGTTGTTCTCGACGCACCAAAGATCAGCGTGCGCTTGGAGAACAATGGGTTATCTTCGACATTTCGCTCGGTTCAGAGCGCACGCCACAGTGTCGCATGCAATAGCCTCCATTCTTGGGTGGGTTTAGAACACATCTTTCTTAATAGGGTTGTCTTTGTCACCTAAGCCACGGTCGTACGTTGACATTGTTTCATTTGTTTAGCTTTGATAATTGGTGACGATCGAAGGGCGATGTATGACGGATGGAGGAGTGATGGGGGGCACTCAAGGGAATGGGGGCAGATCACGGATGCTTTCTTGAAGCAAGCATTCGCTGGAGGAGCTGAATATGTGTATTGCCTGTGTACCCTCTGCGAGAATAACAGCTACTACAACAAGGATATAGTGCAGTATCACATTTGCAAAAACGGGTTCATGCCTAACTATTTGGTGTGGCACCGTCATGGAGAGGCCGCAGGGCAGGCCATTGAGATGGAAGAGATGCTGGACCATGTGTAGGATCACGACCGGATGGAAGAGATGCTGGATGATCTTGGCAGGGGGACTGAATTTAACTCTGGGGAGGGGTCACAGCCGGAAGAGGTTAAGGAATTCTATAGGCTACTTGACGCCTCGGACGAGAAGCTGCATGACTTGACCAATGTGACCGCCTGCGCAGCGTTACACGGCTTATGTCGATGAAGTTGAAGTTCAACTTTTCGAACAAATGCTTCAACGCTTTGCTTGAACTAATGAATGATGTCCTTCCGCCTAACCACAAGATGCCAAAGGATTTGTACCAATCGAAAAAGTTGATGGCCAGCCTCGGGATGAATTACCAGAAGATTGATGTGTGCGAGAATAATTGCATGCTGTTCTGGAAGGATCATGACAAGGATACCCATTGTATGCATTGCGTAAGTGCGCATTCGTTGAGGTGGTAGATGAGGAAGGGGTATCGGTGACTACAAAGGTCGCGACTAAACAGCCTTCGTACATGCCGATCACGGATAGGCTTAAACGGCCGTACATGTCAAAAGAAACAATAAACATATGCGGTGGCACAAAGAAGGTAAACGTGAGGACCAAGACCGGATATGATGGTGCATCCGTCGATGGCGAGGCATGGCGGGCATTGGACCGATTCGATCCTGATTTGCAAGCGACCCTAGGAGTGTCCGTCTTGGTTTGTCCACTGACGGTTTCACACCTTTCAAAGACAAGCGCTAGCCCCTACTCTTGTTGGCCGGTCTTCATCATGCCATACAATCTTCCACCTGAGATTTGCTTGAAAGAGGGGTTCATATTCCTTGCTCTTGTCATTCCAGGTCTTAAGCATCCAGGGAAGGATCTCAATGTGTTCATGCGGCCCCTAATTGATGAGCTAAAGAAGTTGTGGCAGGGGAAAAGGCATACGACAGCGTTGGTGGTAGAGAATTTACCTTACGAGCCGCATACCTGTGGTCGGTCCATGATTTGTTGGCATATGGCATTTGGGCTGGCTGGTGTGTTCATGGTCGCCTTTGTTGTCCAATTTGTATGGTCGACTGATGCATTCAGCTCACGCACGGTAAAAGATCACATTCTTCGATTGCCATCGACGATGGCTTCCGCGAGGCACCCTTTAGGAACGACGCCAAAGCATTTCAAAAGGACAAAAGTTAAAAAGGGCGCTGGCGACTCACGGGAGAGGAGATAGCCGAATGGCATAGTCGGCTTGTACGATCTACTAAGTGGGTTTCATCGCTATGGAAAGGAGCACAACCGATTCATATTTCTTTTCTTTAGGAGTTACCTTACGCGAAAGCTTTGATTCTCGCATAACATAGATTTGATGCACCAAGAGCGCAATGTGGCGAAAGCATCATAAGCATGGTGTTTGATGTAACCGACAAAACAAAGGATAACGTGAGTGCTAGGAAAGACATGGGTGATCATTGTGCTAGGCCGTGGCTCGAGGTTAAAGTTGGTTTAAATGGAAATGAGAGTCGCCACGAGCTCCATACTTGTGTGAAGCCGTAAGACCGTAAATGATTTTGAGGTGGTTGAAAGCTCTAAAGTTTCTGATCGCTATGCATCTAACATAAACGGTCAGGAATGTCAAGACCGTAAGCTAAACGGGCTAAAGAGTCATGATTACCATATTATCATGGAAAGACTTGTTTCGTAATGTTTCGTGGCTATTTTGATAATGAGTTGTGGAGGATGTTAGCCGAGCTCGCCATTTCTATAGGCGATATGCGGTAAGAAAATCTCTAAGACGTTGATGCGAAGTTAGAGAAGGGAATTCCATTGCTTGTATGCAAGTTGGAAAAACTTTCCCACCTGGTTTTATGAATGTGATGCAACATCTGCTGGTGCATCTACCTTGGGAAGCGAAGGTTGGAGGTCCCGCGCGATTCGGATGGATGTATAGTCGTGAAAGGGAGTTGAAAAAGCTTAGAGCTACAAAGGCGCAACAAGGCTAGGGTAGAGGGTGTATCGCAGAGGCTTATGCAAGTAAAGAGATCACAAACTTCTCAACAAAGTATTTCGCACTCAAGCACAATGTGAATGTCCGTAAGAATCGGTGCACTGCGTCGCGAAGAAGAAACGTTGAGCGAACTTAAGCTTTTTCAATGCAAGGGTCAACTCGTTGGGTCGTATAATCGCACACCATGTTGAGTATGAGGAGTGGAACATGGCCATGCTTTACATGTTCACTAACATGGTAGAAGTTGAAAATATTTTGAGTAAGTGACTTTCAATTATGTTTTCAACATTTCAAAGTAGTGTCCTTTTAACCCGAGAATAAATGACGCAGAGTATTTGACAAAGAAAATTGAAGTCAACTCGACAACCCACAACTAAGCAATTGGATAACCTACGCCGTGATGGGTTGAAAGGCGCCCAAGCTTCGTGAAATGGTTCCGTTAGCATGTAATTTGAGTATTTATTCATTTTCTAAAATGAATTGTTGTAGTAACTTAATATTAGACTAACGATGATGAATGTTGCTATATAGTGTATGCGTGATGCCTCCGTCCTCGAGGATCTCCGGGCTCTCACATGGTGATGTGACGGCAAGGAGCTATAGTCGCTGTGATGTGAACGGGTTCCATTTTCAACAGTGAAATTAGAAGCTAGCCGTCCACTTATGCCACTTCAAACAAATGAGTAGTCACAACGTCATCCGATTCCAAATGGCGATATATTAGACTACTACGGTGTTGTACAAAACATAATTGAGTATACCTTTGGGGTGGCAAAGAACTCAAGGTTGTGTTTTTGATTGCCATTGGTTCGATCCACACAACGGCACACGTGTCGATGACTTTGGGATGGTGGAGGTGAAGCACGTCATGGCTTCAGGCCATATCAATAACATTGTGCTTACACATCAAAGTTGAGCAGTGTACTACCCGAGCTATCCTCACCGTAGCTTGAAGGCTTGGTGGGTTGTATTTAAAGTTAACCTCAAGTATATCCTCCCGGGATGTTTCAGATGTGGCAAGTAACGAGAGGATGATGTGGGTGATGTGTATCAAGAAGAAGCTATGGGGATTCTTTCCTTGTCTCCGACGGGTAGGACTCGATCAATTACCTACCGATGCCACGACGTAATAACAGATGAACCCGCCCGTCACGGAAACGCCTCAAAAGTCAAGAAGGATTGCACGCCTTCAAGCACGCCTCAATGAAATACGAGTCGCAGAAGGCATTCCAACGCCGACGACTTTTGATATGTATATTTTGTAAGATTATTGTTGCCTCGCTCATTTCTACAAGTCATTGTTGTCTCCTTCATTTTTACATGTTATAGTTGTCTCATTCTTTTTGCAAGTTATTGAAAATTATTTGTAAACTCAGATACTAACTCTTGTCAAATTTGAGCAGATGAGTATGTTCAGCATCAGTTGACAAGCTTAAAGGCAAGTTCACTGGTCATCCTCCGTAAGGTCGAGGAGCAAGGGTTCTCATGGTCGACTCGATGGCGGCAGCATATATTTTGTTGGCGGCGCAGATTAGATAAATGGCAAGAGCAGCTCCAGAGGTGCTTCATGAGCGAGCACGAGAACAGCGCGGGAGCAAACCACAGGGAGGACGAGGCGTGTAGGGGTTGCAGAGGAGGGGCGCTTGGGATGTGAGCATGACGACATGGGCGAGGCGGACGACGAGGAGGTCGTTGGGGGTGGTGGCGGTGGGACGACAGATCAGATGCAGACGCCGAGGCCGAGGCAATGGCAGATGCAGAGTTGAGGCGACCTTAGAGCCGCTTGAAGAGGGCGGGTCTTCTTCGGTACCATCAGTATATGTGTTGTATTGGATTATCATTTAATCTCCATATTTACATTGTAATGTCTATGAACTAATTATTTGCATTTCGTGTTTCAGAAACCGTCTCGGTTGGCCCAAGATGCAACCCGCCGATAGGAGATTGATAGAGGTATACGGGAGCAGTAATGCTTATATCTTCTCTTTAGCATTAGCTAAGTGACAACTTATTGTTTTGACGCATCTTTGTCTTGTATTTTGTTGTAGGCACCGGAAAGAGCCGGTTGGACTGGGACGGGCCACATTACAAAGGTTAACGCCGCGTCTTGGGAGCCCTTGGTCGGTACTACTACCCCGCATGGTTGAGTCAAAGAGGGATAGATTCGCGCCCACAACCGGAAGCACTGGGCGTTGAAGGAGAACGTGGAAGGCGGCGAAGACAACTAAACATGTCGTATGCAGTGTGGGTGGCTTCTCGGGTTAGTTTATGTTATGTATTTACTCTATTTGAGTATTGCTTTAAATGTAAGTACAATTTGACAAAGGTGTGATTATATGCGTGAGAGGTTCCGCTTGAGAACGAAGACGATTACAACGCCTTGAAGAAGGCCAAAAGCGCCTTTAATAGGCGGCACAAAAGGTTGTCGGAGATTCGCTCAAAGAATGCACGATTCAAGCTATCATCAATTTTACAAGAGGGTGAAGAAGGTGAACATGAGAAGAGGACCAGAGGCGAGGAGGATACACCGACAGAACAAGAGTCTCTCGAGCTCGGCCTATTGGATAATGAAGGACATGGAGGCTTGGAGGTGGATGTGCTGCAGATCGGGGCCTGAGGATTTTCAAGAAAAATCAAATAGAAATCGAGGAAATGTAAGAAGTAGATTGGGAAGCACAAGTACGGCAGACGGACACATTGGCCTAGAGCAACGCATGGTAAGTATCGGTATTATAATTGTTAGTGAATTTGTCACTATGTTTATAACTTTGCATCGTAGGAGGTCGAAGTGGGAGTACTCCCACTTTGTGGAAGTTTACATCCGGGGCACCAAGGCGAGGATCCACGTAACCCTGATGTGTTGTGCGACGACGGGCTAGTGAGAGGATGGTAAGTATAAATGACACAATATGTTTTGTGCAAATTTACATCCAGAGCACCAAAATGTCTGCTTTGCGTGCATCATATGCGAAACAAATGACACAACGCCATGGGCCAAGGTTGATTGGAGGGCCGCACCGGCCGATGTGGAAGCGTTGTACCACGCCGAGGGGGCCTAAAGCATGGGAGGTTCGTTAATAAAACTGATTTTATTTGTGTTCGCTCTACTAACGAAAAAAATGTTGCATGGTCACATTTCAAGATATATCGCTTGTAGGTGGGCCATGGGGATGGAGTTGTGGATCGCGATCGTCCTCCACGAGGCTCGGTTTCCTCAGGAGTGCTCGCTCGTCGAGGTCCGCACGGAAGCACAAGCGCACGAGGAGGCTCGTGAAGCGAGAGGAGGCTCGTCAGCGCGAAGAGTCTCGCAAGCACGAGAGAAGCTCGCAAAGCCGAGAAGACTCGAATACATGAAAATGTATCTGCAGTACAATCTCAACTTTGAACAAAACGCTCAAGTTTACATTCGTGATTAAAATCTAACAAACATTCTATATGCAAGAATCGTCACAATCTCTTGGACCTAACGTGCTGTGTTTCGCCCTCTGCCATGCAGTAAAGATACTTGAGTTCATTACTCTTTAATTCGCTTAGCTCGTAAAATCACGAATTCACAAACTGGACTATTATGTCATAGGGCTCCCACCACCTCCCTTCTACATGTTTTCTCCGCACATGCACCACCACCACAAGGAGAAGCATCACAGGTGCTCACCTCCCGGCCCTTCATAAACCCTCTTGGGATGCAGCACCACCCTTAGGAGATGCACCTCAAAGTTATATGATATTCTCATGCATTATTTATTTTCAAAAAACTCTATTATGTATACTTCATATCACAAACTATGATCCACAGAGCTCCCAGCCTCCTCCTCCTTTCTACATGTTCACTCCACAGATGCAGCCACCTTCTACAGGAGAGGCACCACAGGTAAAGACGGATCGGTTCAATTCGTTATTCAAAATTTGAATGAATGATTTATATGTGGCATAATGTACCTGTCTATGCCTTACAAGGCTCCCAGCCTCCAAACCCGTTCTACATGTACCCACCACCTATGCCAAGCCAAGGAATGCCTATGTACTTCAACCTGTGGGCCCTGCAGCCACCTCAGACGGCACCACAGGTATGGATGTCGAAAACATTCTAAGTTTGCGACACGAGCTAAGTTTGTCAATTCTTGAACTTACAGGTTTCTGGGTCACGCCCTCCAGCACGTACTAACGACGACATCATAGAAGACATCTTCAACAGTAGCCGTGGTGGTGGTGGTCATTGCGCACGTAGTTTACAAATTGCCGCTTTGGATGTGTGATTGATTATCTAAGGATCTCGATAGAATATCTCTTTCTCGTTTGAGAGATTGATATATATATTATAACCGCAAATGCTTTTTTGTCCACGAGTGGATGTCCTATTTACTAGAGAGGTCATGCCGAAATTTTGAACATTTCAATGACTTAGTTTTAAGCCGGTTTTAAAGAGTTAAAAGGTTGGTTTCGGTCTTTTAGTAGAGGTAGTAGGTTTGGTGTCTCGTTTGTTAATTTTTCGTTCGCTTGAACTTTGTTGTGGAGTTTGATGACTTGGTGAGCTACCTGCCCCATCCCTTCCTTTCTCTTGCTCAAATTTAGGAACATTAGTTGCAATTTAGTTGAGATTACATATGCTTCCGTAGGAAATTTAGTTCATTCTTTGAATATGACAATACATGTGAGATTACATATGCTTCATTGAATATGAGATTACATATGCTTCCGTAGGAACTTTAGTTCATTCTTTGATTATGAGATTACATATGCTTCATTGAATATGAGATTACATGTGCAATGGATGGACATATACTCGTAGGAAATCTAGTTCATTCTTTTAGTATATATCAATCTGAGTAATCTGCTGCAAAAGTGATAATTTTGTTGAAATGCATAACTTAGTCAATTTTAGGACATTTAGGCAACTCTTTCTTAAACCTTGCACAAATCATCTCAATGTTCATACTTCAAAAGGTTTACTTGTGTGCTTATGAAAGTTCATTGCTGTGTGCTCAGTAGATAAGTGATGGTTGACCAATTATTACGTGCTATTTGATTTTTTCTTTCACAATAGCTTTTGATTTGAACCTTACATTGTGTTGATTTCTTGGAATTGAAAAGTTATCTTAAGACAACTTGTTCAATTGTGAACTTATATTTTAAATGTTTTATATGGCATCCTTGTAGAATGTGTTGTTTGCCCATGTACAATCTGATTGTTTATCCTTGTAGAATGCTTTACATTTGTACTTTGTATATTGAACTCTTAAAATGACTACCAAAACTCTTAATTGCTTCTTTGAACTATTTTCACTGTTTGTTATCTTTTGAATACTCAGTGATACAATTGGGGTCTTTGGAAGTTGAATTAAATAATTTTAGTTGTAATCTTGGCCTTATGTTAATACTACAGTATTACTTTGATGCTTCATTGAATATGAGATTGATGTTCATATGATTATTGCAACATATCTTGACTAGTTCGTGCGTGTAGTTCTTATATATAGTATCTATTCTTGTTTAGCTTGACTGTCATATTGATATTCTTATATTGTGTCTTGCTTGAATAGTACTATTGATATTCTCATATTGATATTCATGTGAATCAAGATAATGTTACTTGTAGCACAACCTAAGTTAACCTTGAACTTGCAGGTTTCTAGGTCACACCCTCCAAAGACGTACTAACGATTTACATCATAGAAGACATCTTCAACAACGCCGACGGTGGTGGTAGCGCCACAACTCCAACAACCCCGAGGCATGAATTCCATTGTGAGCTCGATTGGTGTATAACTGTTGTACTTTATAACTTGTTGTGATGGATACGCCAGATCGACTTATTGTGATGGACTTATTTTAATGGAATGTGGATTGTATCTATTGCGGTTGTAATGTGTTGTACGTCATTGCGTAGTTTACAAATTGCCGTTGGATGTGTGATTGGATTATCTAAGGATCTGCTAGAATGTCTCCTTCTGGTTTGAGAGATTGATATATATATTATAACTGCAAATGTTTTTTTTTCTGCTGAGTGGATGTCCTATTTTCAAGAGAGGTCATGCCGAAATTTTGTACATTTCGAAGACTTAGTTTTAAGCCGGTTTTGAAGTGTTAATAGGTTGGTTTCAGTATTTTAGTACTGGTAATAGGTTTGGTGTCTCGTTTGTTAATTCTTCGTTCGCTTGAACTTCATTGTGGAGTTTGTCTTTTGTGTTAGTGTTTCTGATCAGATTTGAACAAAATAGATGATCCTTCTTATTTATTCTTCGCTTAGCAATTTTTAGTTTCAATTTTCTTTTTGCCTTTTCTTTTCTTCTTTAGTTGTTATATGTATTGAGTGTAATACATATATATATAAAAATACATACATTTGGATATATATATGGATATATATATATACATTTTTTTTGTAAAAATGACTGATAAATTCGTGGGTTTATTAAACCCACGAATTTAACAGATTAAATTCGTGGGTTTATTAAACCCATGAATTTATCAGATCAAATTCGTGGGTTTAATAACCCACGAATTTATCAGATTAAATTCGTGGGTTTATTAAACCCACGAATTTAATCTGTTAAATTCATGGGTTTATTAAACCCACGAATTTAATCTGATAAATTCGTGTGTTATTTAGCCCACGAATTTAATCTGTTAAATTCGTGGGTTTAATAAACCCACGAATTTAATCTGTTAAATTCGTGGGTTTAATAAACCCACGAATTTAACTCAGATTCCCAATTAAATTCGTGGGCTTGGCAGAAACCCACGAATTTAACTTAAATTCGTGGGTACCCACGAATTTAATTAATTAATTTCGTCGAGTTAAATTCGTGAACTAAATTCGACGGTTTGCTCACGAATTTAAATTAAATTCGTGGGTTTTTGGCCCACGAATTTTTCCCTAATTCTTGTAGTGCCAGTACCATTCAACTTGGGATCCAATTCCGCCAGAACTCCTACGCAAGGACAAGGTCGTGGAGCACCCCAGATGCCAAGAGATCCGCAATCTTTTGCAAGAGGACATGTCAACCACTTGACTGCCGAAGAAGCTCAAGAGGCACCAGAGGTGGTTTTGGGTAAGTTTCTTGTAAACTCAATACCTACCTCAGCATTATTTGATTCTGGAGCATCGCATTCTTTTATATCGAAGAATTTTGTTGAACAAGTTGGTTGGGAAACCTTTACCCTTAACAGCCCTATGATAGTTCAATCACTGGGAAAAGAATTGAGAACTAGTTCAGTATGCCCAAGTGCAACCATAAAAATCAATGGGGCAGAATTCCTAGCGAATCTTATCATCTTGGATTCAAAAGGAATAGATGTCATCATAGGGATGGATTGGTTAACCCAAATATAAAGGTCAAATAGATTGTGCTAGTAGAGCCATCACCCTCACCAATTCAGAAGGAATTCGAGTGGAGTTTATGCTGATGAGTCTTCAAGTAAGAAGTGCACTTTGAACAGTTTGAAGGAAACAACTTTGGAAAGTATGCCTGTGGTGCAAGAATATCCAAATGTATTTCCTGAAGATTTGCCAAGTATGCCACCTGATCGAGATGTAGAGTTCGTCATAGAACTAGTCCCTGGTACGGCTCCTATTTCTGAGAGACCCTACCACATGCCAGCCAATGAACTTGCCGAAATGAAGAAGCAGATTGGGGAGTTTCAAGAAAAAGGATACGTTCGTCCCAGTTCATCACCTTGGGGCTTTTTGTAAAGAAGAAGGATAATAGTTTGCGCTTGTGCGTGGATTGTAGAGCTCTGAATGAAGTCCACAATCAAGAACAAGTATCCGTTGCCCAGGATTGATGACCTGTTTGATCAGTTGAAAGGAGCATGTATTTTCTCTAAGATCGATCTTCGATCTGGATACCATCAGTTGAAAATAAGGTCACAAGATATTTCGAAGACAGCTTTTGCTACCCGTTATGGACTCTATGAGTTTACAGTTATGTCATTTGGTCTGACCAATGCACCAGCCTATTTCATGAACTTGATGAATAAAGTGTTTATGGAATTTTTGGAAAAATTTGTGGTGGTATTCATAGATGACATTCTTATCTATTCCAAAGATGAAGCGGAACATGAAGGACATTTGAGGATGGTGTTAGAAAAGCTCAGAAAACACCAGTTGTATGCTAAGTTCAGTAAGTGTGAGTTTTGGTTAACAGAAGTTGCTTTCTTGGGATATATAATCTCTACTGGAGGTATCTCAGTAGACCTTGAAAAAGTGAAAGGTGTACTTGATTGGAGGCAACCTAAGTCAGTGCCTGATATAAGAAGTTTTCTTGGTTTAGCGAGATACTACCGAATATTCATAAAAGGATTTTTAAAGATTGCAAGACCGCTTACCCAGTTGTTGAAGAAGGAAAAGAAGTTTGAATGGTCTGAATCTTGTGAGCAAAGTTTTCAGGAATTAAAGAAAAGACTGACTACAGCCCCAGAGCTTATTTTACCGGATATTCGGAAGAACTTTGAGATTTTCTGTGATGCCTAAAGATAGGGACTTGGATGTGTCTTGATGCAAGAAGGCAAAGTAGTTGCATATGCCTCACGGCAGTTGCGACAACATGAGGAAAACTATCCAACCTATGACATGGAAATGGATGCAGTTGTGCATGCACTAAAGTTGTGGAGGCATTATCTCATCGGGAATCGATGTGAGATTTTCAGAGATCATAAGATTTTGAAGTATATCTTCACTCAAGCAGACCTCAACCTAAGACAAAGAAGATGGTTAGAGTTAATCAAGGATTATGATGTAGGAATACATTACCATCCTAGCAAGGCTAATGTAGTTGCCGATGCTTTAAGCCGGAAGAGTTACTGCAATAATTTGATGATTCAAGAAGGTCAACCTGCTCTTCACGAGGAATTTCAGTGTTTGAATTTGGAGCTATTAGAGGAAAGTTCCGTTGCTGCTTTGGAGATTCAACCAACCTTGATGGATCACATTAAAAAGATGCAGAAGTCAGATAAAGAAGCTGCTAAGATCAAGGATAGAATAAAGGAAGGTAAAGCCCCATGATTTTTGAAAGATGAAGAAGGAACAGTTTGGCTTGGAAAAAGTATTTATGTGCCAAATCAATAAGAGATCAAACAGTTGATATTAAAGGAGGTGCATAAGTCAGCGTACTCAATTCATCCAGGTAATACTAAGATGTATCATGATCTTCGTGGTATATATTGGTGGCCAAGGATGAGAAAGGAAATTGCAGAATACATAGCTATGTGTGATGTATGCCAGCGAGTTAAAGCTGAACATCAAAGACCTGCAGGATTGCTACAACCGTTAAGGGCACCTGAATGGAAGTGGGAAGAGATTGGAATGGATTTCATTACAGGACTTCCGAGAACCAGATCAGGTTATGACTCAATATGGGTTGTAGTGGATCGATTGACAAAAGTTGCGCATTTCATTCCTGTGAGAACAACCTATCAAGGAGATAAACTCGTAGAGTTATATATGTCAAGAACCGTGTGTTTGCATGGTGTGCCAAAGAGGATTGTTTCAGATTGAGGCACTCAATTCACTTCAAGGTTTTGGCAAAAGTTGCAAGAAGCATTGGGAACCAATCTGAATTTTAGCACAGCTTATCACCCTCAGACTGATGGACAAACTGAGCGAGTGAACCAGATCCTTGAAGACATGTTAAGATCTTGTGCGTTGTCCAATACGGCAAGTTGGGATCAAAGTTTACCCTATGCAGAATTCTCATATAACAATAATTATCAAGCAAGTTTACAGATGTCGCCATTTGAAGCCTTGTATGGAAGAAAGTGCATGACACCTCTTTGCTGGAATGAAATAGGAGATCGCCAAGTCTTTGGCCCTGATATTTTGCAAAAGGCTGAAGAACAAGTAAAAATGATTCAAGAAAGGTTGAGAACAGCGCAGTCTAGGCAAAAGAGCTACGCTGATAACCGTTGAAAAGAGTTAACCTTTGCTCCTGGTGACTATGTGTACTTGAAAGTCTCACCGCTTAGAGAGATGCGTCGATTTCAAATTCGTGGAAAGTTAGCACCAAGGTTTATTGGACCGTTCCCAATCCTAGCTAGAAGTGGACAAGTGGCTTATCAGTTAGAGTTGCCGCCGCAGTTATCAAATGTGCACAATGTGTTCCATGTGTCACAGCTGAAGAAGTGTCTCAAGGTACTAGAAGAGCAGATGCAGATTGAGGATGTTGAGCTACAGGAGGATCTCACCTACCCAGAGTATCCGATCAGAATTTTGGATGAGGCAGAACGCAGAACAAGAAGCTGGACGATTAAGTTTTGCAAGGTTTAGTGGAGCAACCACTCATAAAAAGAAGCAACTTGGGAGCGAGAAGAAGATCTTACAGAAGAGTACTCCAACCTTTTTCCTTAGTCCGTCCAAATCTCGGGGTCTAGATTTCTTTTAGGGGGAGGTTTGTAACATTCCAAATTTTAGCCTTCTGAAATTTTTCCTAAGTTTCCAAAATTTTTGAGAATTTAATTTTGAACTCTCAAGTGGAAGTAAATAATTTGAATCAAAAATTTAAGTTGAAATAAGTTTAAAATAATTTATCTGGGTTCCAAATGCTTAAAAATATTTTTGAGAATTTTCTGGGATTTTTCCTAATTTATTTGCTATTTATTTTGGCTTTTCTTAATTTATCAGAATTTTCTAAAATGGAAAATCATTTCCTTTTTCTTTTTCCGCGCGGGCCATTTCTTCCGCAGCCCGGCTCCTATTCCCACTCGACCCGGCCCATTTTCCTCTTCTCTCGCGGTGTAGCCTCGAGGCCCAGCTCTACTCGGTCCGTCCCCGTGCGGCGCGTTGGTCCAGCCTGCCGTCGAAAACCCTAGTGCCATGGGCGTTGGATCTCGATCTAGCGGTCGAAACTCGCCCTCGTGGCCACGTGCGTGTGAGCCGTCCGATCCTCACAGCGTGTGCAGTCTAGATGCTGCCGTGTCGCCCCGCGCCGCCGTCGTCGCCCGAAAAACCCTAGCCTCGCCGTTTTTCGTGTCTGTGCTGTGCATGCCTCCCCAGGCTATTTAAGCCGCCACTGCACCCAGCCCGAGGTTCTCCTCGTGCCTCCGCTCATTTTGCCCCAGCTCACGTCGCCCGAGAGCCAACCGCCGCAGAGATTTCGCTCGCCGAAGTTCCTCCTGCGTCCCGCGAAGCTTCTCCACTGTCCTTCTCCCTCGCCGGTGAGCCTCTGCCGCCATCGCGTGCATCGCTGAACTCCCCATGTGGCCCGCGTTCTTTTGCCCCAGATCCGATGGCGTCTCATCGCGTTTTTGCGCGTAGCCACGTCGTCTTCTCCACCTCTAGTGTGCTCGTGCCACCGCCGCCGCGCCGCTTTGCTCCACCCGTGCCGCATTGGCGCCTCGTCAGCGCCCCGTGTCGTCGCATCCCGCCGCATGGCCGCCAACTCGGCGCCGCGTCGGTCCGCCTTCTGCCCGGTCAGCACCACGTTGGCCATGTTGCGTCAGCTGTGCGCTGGCCGCCACGTGTGCCCTAGCCCCGCGTCACCTTGAGCCAACTAGGTGCACTCGGTTCACCGTGGACCAAGCCACTGATGCGTGGGTCCCACATGTCAGTCGGTATTTCTTTTTCTTTTCTGATTTTCCAGAAATCCAAAAATTCCAGCCAATCAGAGAGCGCCACGTGTCAAACTTTCTGATCCGAGGAACTTCCAGGAACCTGTTCTCCTTCGTTCGAGCTCCGATTCAAGTGATTAAAATTTCTAAATTTTTCTAAAATCAAGATCTATCTTCCAGAGCAATTTATTTTTAGTTTTGATCTAGTTTGAGTCTCTGTTTGGTATTGATTTGGTTTCATTACTTTCTTTTCCGTAGACGCGAATCCCGAGAGAGCGAACGGAGACTTCGAAGACCAAGACTCAACACTAGATCAGCAAGGCAAGTCTTCCTTGAAGATATTGATCCCAAAAATTTATGAAAAACTTATGTTGTTTTAAATTATGCATGCTTACTTTATGCAATGTACTTTAAATATAGTTTTAGGGTTTAGTTAAATGCCAGCTTTGTTATAACCTCATTGACATTAATTATGACGAACCTTTGTCACCCTAGATGATACTAGCTATTTTATTCGGTGATAACTAGTAGATTAGCATGGGACGGTAGAACTGCTTAGTCCAACTTAAACGTTTCGATATTATGCCATTATGGGAATCACTTCAAACATCGTTGAAACTTATTTGTGATGTCGCGGCAATTGGTGTTGCTGCTGTAATTTAAATGAAATAAAGTGGAAAAATATGGTTTAGACTAGGGCGGATGGATGTTTGGCGTGTGCGAACGGAGACTTCGAAGACCAAGACTCAGCACTAGATCAGGAAGGCAAGCCTTCCTTGAACATATTGATCCCAAAACTTTATGAAAAACTTATGTTGTTTTAAATTATGCATGCTTACTTTATGCAATGTACTTTAAATATAGGTTTAGGGTTTAGTTAAAGGCCAGCTTTGTTATACCCTCATTGACATTAATCATGATGAACCTTTGTCACCCTAGATGATACTAGCTATTTTAGTTGGTGATAACCAGTAGATTAGCAAGGGACGGTAGAACTGCTTAGTCCAGCTTAAACATTTTGGTATTATGCCATTATGGGAATCACTTTAAATATCGTTGAAACTTATTTGTGATGTTATGGCAATTATTGTTGCTGCTGTTATTTAAATGAAATAAAGTAGAAAATATATTTTAGACCAGGGCGGATGGATGTTTGGCGGGTGCAGAAAGCACGAGACCTTGGAATGTTAATATTCCGCCCTAGTCAATTAAGGACCGAAGCATGTGTTATCATGGACCAAGCACTACCGTACAACCACAAGTCTATATGGGTACGACCTGGCTAAATAATTTGTTTGTCTCATTATTAGCTTTGGCAGTTGGTGGGTGCAGATGATGGCAGGCGCAAGAGGGGGCTTCTGATTGGGCAGCTAGAACCCATCGACGGTGAAACCTTAGCGGGCGAGGTTAATAGTGGAGTTGTACATTGTAAAGGCCTTATTATGATCTCTCTGCTGGCACACCAAAGGAAGTGTGTTGATAGCTTGGCAACAAGAGTCAATCATGTCTTGTGGGTAAAGTTTTACAGACTCTGCAGAGTTAAAACTACTTAAGTAGCCGTGCCCACGGTCAAGGGCAGGCGAGGTAGCTTGCACATTGTAGATTTTATTGTTTTGTTTTAAATGAAAATGGTGGTTTGGGAATCCGTGAGCAGATGGAACTCTCGGGTTATGGTTTGGCAAATGGAGCCTGTCAGGTTGCTAGAACCTGCTTTAGTTGTCATATCAAATTCAATTACTATGCTATTTACATTTTGGTCAAATGATGCTTATGAAATTACTATGGGTATTTAAAGTGAAACATTGCTTTATGCTAAAAGAGCCATATTATGCCTTCAATTGTTTAGCCTTGCATATAGTTATCATGCATTATGTTTCCAAGACTTGCGGAGTACATTTTTGTGCTCACCCTTGCAACATCCCCAACTTTCCACAGAGGAGTCCGCAGAAGTTGAAGGTGACTACGAGTTCTATGGTTGTGGTTATGATGAAGGCGATCCGGAATGCTAGGACGTGAACCCCAGTCGATTGCTTGTTGGGAAAATGGATGGGCTTACCTTATTCATCTGCTGTTATTTGGTTTCCGCTGCTATTTTATTGAACTCAAGCCATGATGCTGCTTATTTGTAATAATTGGCCATGAGGCTAATACTCTTTTGCTTAATTAATACTATCTTCTTCGTGATATGGATGTGTTGTCATCACTGTTTCCACTGTGTGTGCTAGCTTTTTCTGGACTAGCACAGGTTATACACAGATGGTTCGGATTTGGAAATCCGGTCCCGTCAGAAGTATCTTCTAAGATCTAAATATTTGACATAATGAAGTTCGCCAGGAACTTTTCTCCATTCATAAGCAACTGAACTTCCAAATAGTTTGGTTAAATCGAACAACAATGATTACTTCCGACAATGGCAATTCTTTTGGGCTGGCAAGCTTCACACAGAATACCATTGAACTGACCATCTTTGCGCACGCATCATGTTCCAAGTGAACCATCAACACTGGGTGATTACGCAAAGAAATGCCTGACTCTTCATTTGTCATAATGCCTTTTTCCCAAAACTTTACATACCAGCATATCAAACATCTTTGCTTTATTTCTTTAAACGAGGGAATGTTTACACAGATTTCTCAACCCATTACCTTCCTATACAAATAGAGCTATTACATTGCACAAAGTAAAATCATTGTTCTAGACTTCCTTGATTTAGAGTTGGCACTTGACACCACTATAGAAAAGCTCATCACAGATGGTTCGGAAACCTCATCGCTGACGGTTTTGTGAACCATTTGCAAAAATATGTCAGTGATGAGAAGGCACATCACAGACGGTTTCCGAACCATCAGTAAAACTAATATCAGAGGCGGTTCTATCTACGAACCGTCTGTGATGATCTTTTGTCTTAGACGGTTCTAACATAGAACTGTCTCTAATGATAAGTCATCATAGACGGTTTTTAATTAGAACCGTTTGTGATATGATTATCACAGATGGTTTTTAAATAGAACCGTTTGTGTTATAGTTTTTTCCTCCTAACTCCCTTGGCAGAACTTCCATGATTAGTATCTGATGTTCGAAATTTTATTCTCCTTAGATATTTATGCAATGACATTTACAAGATATGACCAATTATAGATTTTGCAATTCAATATCAAAACATCCTAGATGCATTGAGCAACAGCTTGTCTGATATGACCATCTCATCAGACAAGCTGTTGCCTCAATGCATCTAGGATGTTTTGATATTGAATTGCAAAATCTATAATTGGTCATGTCTTGTAAATGTTATTGCATAAATATCTAAGGAGAATAAAATATCGAACATCAGATACTAATCATGGAAGTTCTGCCAAGAGAGTTAGGGGGAAAACATTATTTCATAGTTCAAGGCCAGAAGACCTTACCGCAAATATGATACCACAAATATGATAACAAAATATTTCATAGTTCAGGTAACAATACATTAACAAAATATGATATATACCACAAATATCAATAAGTGTTCAGCAAGAAACCACATTATTTCATAATTTAAGACAAGAAAACCTTATAGTTTTTTATGTCTTCCATCATATGTGCCATAGCTTCTGCAATAGAGGCTTCTCGGTTCTCTCTGAAGTTCCATAACTCCAGTACAATGTCGATTTGTTTGACACCAATAACCGATTGATCTTCAGTCATATCTCTCAATCCCTACAAATTAAAAGCGATCATGTTGTTGTGAGAAGGGCAGTAACCACATTGAATTCAATACTAGAAACCTTCATATTACCTCTATAAGCTTAGCTTAGCTTCTTCCAGCTCTGCATTTGCCCTGCGGTCCTTACTGATGAGTGCCATGTTAAGGGATTCGATATCTTGCAAGCGATCATCTATGTCTTTCAGTTCTTATTTGATCTCACAAATCTTTTCTGTTATCTTAGATTTACCCTTCAGTTGTTCGATCTCTACCTCAAGTTTTCGTTTAGTTTCTAACAGCTTTTCCATGTCTTTACCATAAATATATTATAATGAATTAGGTGTTCACTTCAATATGAGGATGCAAGATAGAGATAGGATGACACGTACATAAGTTTCAAACATTATCACCTAGTATAGGAACAAAAGAAGCATTGAACATTCAACACATAATAGCTCCAAGACATCAATCCTTGTGTGATATAACAAGTTTAATGTTGAATTCTAGATTATATGAATTTTATGTTCTGCTATATATATACCTTAGGCCTACCTAGCAAACTAATCCATACAAAGAAATAAATATCCCAACATATTGACATAGAAAAATGAAATTGCATTGCGGTGACCTAATGAGGCATTAAAGCTTGCTAAGCTATATATATGCAGCTTACTAAGAATTTTATGTTTGACCTCTCATGAATCCTATATCCAGTTTTGTTCAACCATCATGAATCCTATATACAGCCTCATCCCTTCTAAACATCATTCACAAACATCATTAATTCACAAACTCAAAATGGTTTCCCTAGTCAAGCATATCGATTTCCTTAGTCAAGCATTTGAGCTACAATTCTTGAGTTACAGCCTCATTCTTTCTAAACATCATTCACAAATATCATTCACAAACATCATTCACAAACATCATTCACAAATATCAGCCTCATTCTTTCTAAACATCATTCACAAATATCATTCACAAAGATCATTCACAAACATCATTCACAAATATCATTCACAAACACAATAACCTAGTCAAGCATATCGGTTTCATACACAACTCACCGACGGAGATGAGAAGGAGGTGCTCGTGGACAAGGAGGTAGCCGATGGGTGATGTGAAACCGTGTGCCGATCTTTCGATGAGAGCGATAACTATCGATTTGTGGAACCGACTTTGACGATCCGACTACAACGTACGACGACGATGCGCCTTAGCAATCGCTAAACCAACTCCGGAGTGTTATTGATCTTGCCGTGGGCACGATCAACCTGAACACGAGGTTCAATTCCTGCAAGCAACCGAAGAACAAGCAAGAACAATGGTAAAAGCAATCTGAAATTGCAAATAAGAATTGAAGGCCAAAATAAGATGGGGTTCTATTGAAGGTCTTGACAAGGTGGCTGTCCAGCACAACTCGAAGACGCAAAGTTTGCACTTGGCTAAACTAATCAAACAAAACCCAAAACCCTAGATGGGGTTGCGGCTGGTTATTTATGAGATAACAAGAGGAGGTGGTCATTCAAAACCCTAGGAAACCAAATACAATTCGATTACAAGGCCCAAGGCCCACTCTGACTCGGACTGGAAAAGTGATGTGGCTTGTTTTGCAGTTTCCGGACAGCTCAGAAGGAATTTGAAGGTGAGACTGGATCCATTGGAAAGAGGGCGACGAAAGCTTTCAATCAAGTACTCATGTGCCCCGAACACCCTTCTGGATCAAATGTTATGGCCGTTTTAAGTTGGTGCTGTCTCAGGAGGCCGAACTGGATTCCAGAACGTGATGGATTTGATCTCTCTCTCTTCTTGGCCCGTGGATGATGTGTTGGAGTAGGCACAACCAAATGTGGTCATATCCGTAGTAGTAATGTCCTCATCATCCTCCCTTTCTTGAATTTGAGTCGTCCTCGACTCATGCTCAGCTTTTAGCTTGACCTCAACAAAAAGTATTCTCATGTTCAGATCATCCTCCACAAAGCTCAATATTTCTTTCCAGCATATAAAGGCATGTTGAAAGCTTGCACTCTTGGGCCTTCCTCCCCTGTGAAGGAAAGCCATCCTAATAGATGTAGATGATACAGAGGATGCCGTGAAGTGTCGCCAAATTGATATAGCGTTGATCATATCCGGGCGAGCATGGTCTCATCATTCTCCTTTCTTGAATTGGAGTCGTCCTCGACTCCATCACATTCTCCCGCAAAATGTTAGTAGCGAGAAAGAGCAAAGCAACATGCATATCTTTTGTGCTCAAATCAATGTCTCGTGAATCAAAATCACCCAAACACTCCCTTTCTTGAAAACTATCATATAGATTATAATCGATGTGAGGGGTACTTGATATGATTTTAGAATTATCAAATTGATCACATTGTTGCATAGGATGTGGAGGTCTCAGATCTGAACAAATGTATGATCTATGCACTTTGTATTCTCCTTTATCATTATGTTTGCCAACAACATAGAAAATATTTCGTGATAACCATGGCAAATCAGAATGTACAAAAATCTTCTCCTTGAAACTATCCAGATCACACAGAACATCAAATTCAATGTAACCTAAAGTATCTAAATAAGACATCAATTTAAGCTCATCTTCTTCACTAGCAATTTGAATAACATGTCTATGTTCAACGCAAGTGTTTAGTTCAAATATAAATGTTTCATGTTCATTCACTAATTGTGGCGTGGATATAAGTGAAGCATTATGACACAACTCTTCTTTATCACTAGGAATAGCAACCAAATCAGCAATGGGTTCCATTAATAGTTGATCTACGATAGCATGATTCATGGACAGTTTTGTCTCTTCAAAAAAAATTTCACCATGTATACAGTCCATACCTTTTACATTACCTTCTAAATCATTCTCAGTGGTTGAAGGTGCAACTTCAATTTTCAACTCTTCACATACGTATGGAGAAGCAAATATCTTCTCTTTCTGCACATTTTCTTCATCATCTTTCTCATGATGTTGTTCACTTTTCTGCAAAATGTTAGCTACAATAGAAGGTGCCACAATGGGCACCTCAAATGAAGCTAAAGGCTCTTTCAAAGATTCAGCAAGCATGTTTTCAGCTCTACAAGCACATTTAATCAATTCGAAAGACAACTATATGTTTCATCAACAAGAACATCCTGAATTTCATGATTAAGTCCACGTATGAACCTAAGCTCAGTAACTTCTTCACATTCTTGTAAACCACAACGCAACAAACAATTTTGCAAATCATGAAAGTATTTTATAACAGTTTTAGAACCTTGTTTTAAGCATTGAAGTTTAGTAAGCAAATATTCATCAACATATTCAGGAACATAGTCATTTCTCATAAGTCTTTTCATGGCATTCCAAGTTTTAGGTTCTTTATCATGTCTAGATATATGCTTCCACCAATATATTGCATCTGATGTTAACACTTTAACTGCGGCACTAATCTTTTGGTTTTCAGATAAGTCATAGTTTGCAAATTCTTTGTCTACCGCTATCTCCCAATTAATATATGCATTAGGATCGAACTTTCCACCAAAAGTAGGCAATTCAATCTTGATTTTACCTTGTTCATAATCAGTTGATGAACCCGTGGCGATGTGTGGTGGGGCGACCGAGGCAGCGGGTCCATGCTGGGAAGCCGGGGCAGCAATGGGAACCCGTTGTGCACGTAGTAAATCATTGTTGTTGCTTAGGAGACGAGGCGGAGGACTGGAAGTTCCAAGGGCAGCAACTGCAAGCATATCATCAAGTCTAGACAAAATAGTAGTAAGGGTAGTGTTAGCAACTCCCTGAGCAGTCTCGATGGACCGAAGACGGTCTTCTTGTAGCGACATTCGCTCATTAGTGAGTCGTACATTGCCCTTCATGCGTGGAGAATGATGCAGTGAACTCTTGTCACCTGACATGGTTAGTAGCAAAAAAGGAAAACACAAAGGTTTATGTAATTCCCTATCAATTACTAGGAAGTGGAGAAAAGTCGCTCAACTCTCAAGCCTTAACCAAAGCTCTTACAAGTTCTTACCGTGCAGCAGGAGTTGTCGGCCGTTGGCGGTGTCAAAAGTTCTTCGAAGCTTGGATAAAGCGATTGCAAGGGACCGAACAAACGTACAAGGTAAAATATGTGGAGCTTGGTAGGCTATACTTATTTCCTATGCAATCTGATAATTCTAGTTATTGTAATGACAAGTAAGGACCCAAAATAGAAATCACAAGTCCTAGTTGCCGATCTCAAAGATTTAAGCGAATTTCAAGGCAACTCACGCGCAAAGATGATGGAACTTATGCAATCAAGAAATGAGCTATGAAATATAAGTGAAGCACCGAAAGCTCTATTGCACAAGTCGTAGAGAGACACTAACTTATTGCTTCAAGAATGTAAAAAGGGCACAAGATTGCTCACTAATTAATACAATTGCACAATCTGAGAAATAATGAACACAAATTAGGGTTTCGCTCAATGTAGTGCTGTCGGCCACTATTATGTTTTTTTTCTTTTTCTTTTTTTTTTGTGACTTTCGGCCAACACTAGTATGAGCAAAGTTTTGGAATCCCCAACTCAATGTCACAAGACAGTGTGATATGATAATTCAAGATTATGCAATATATCAAGTAGAGCAGCCCTAAGCAATATCAAATAGCTAGTCTCAATTGGGATCAAAGTATTCGCAAAGGATGAATTGGTTAACAAAGGTATATATACTGATATTTCTGGAGTTTTATGGATTATGGATGCTACTGGACTCAACCAACTCAAAGGAACAAAACTAGAACACGAATTGAAGCAAAACACCCAAATTCAAAGTTTCTAGGGCAGCAGATTTGTCGCCTAGATTACAGATTCAAAACGACCGAATTTAGAAGGTTCACTATGGAAAGAATTGAAGCTTATGTCCTCAGCTTTCAAAGGAATACAAGAACATGCAATTTGGAGCACGGGTGTGAAAGTTATGGCTCAAAAACCGAACTGCACAGAATACTCCCAATTTTAGCCCGCAGGACCAATTCCGAATCCGAATCAAATTCGGTTTGATGGAATCCGAATCAGAAAGGACACCCAAAAACGTTTTTGCAGAGGACTCTTCAAGGATTCAGGAAAGTATAAAAACTTCCCAAACGGAGTTCGGACGTGAGAATTATGATCAAAATACCGAACCGATCTGGATTGAAAGTACAACTTGCTTCAACAAATTTGATATCCAGATTAAACAGATTTAGCTCCAGAATTAGAGTTCATGCCCAACTAGGTTTTTGTAGAGATCGTTCCCAGGTTTTAGGAAAGTACAAAAACACTAGAATCCGAGCTCGTAGGCGAAAGTTATGAACAAAACTACGCGAAGGAAAAACGATGAGCAACTAAAACAAGGACTCTAATGGATCAAAACCTAACAAAACTCACTAAAATACTAGATTGAATCTAAAGGTTGAATTTTTGTGGGGTAATTTTCAATTTAGGACAGAAAACAAAAACTAATCTACGGTACAGAATCTCTCACCGAGAAACTTGGCCCTCTGATACCACCTGATGTGAAACCGTGTCCGATCTTTCGATGAGAGCGATAACTATCGATTTGTGGAACCGACTTTGACGATCCGACTACAACGTACGACGACGATGCGCCTTAGCAATCGCTAAACCAACTCCGGAGTGTTATTGATCTTGCCGTGGGCACGATCAACCTGAACACGAGGTTCAATTCCTGCAAGCAACCGAAGAACAAGCAAGAACAATGGTAAAAGCAATCTGAAATTGCAAATAAGAATTGAAGGCCAAAATAAGGTGGGGTTCTATTGAAGGTCTTGACAAGGTGGCTGTCGCATAACTCGAAGACGCAAAGTTTGCACTTGGCTAAACTAATCAAACAAAACCCAAAACCCTAGATGGGGTTGCGGCTGGTTATTTATGAGATAACAAGAGGAGGTGGTCGTTCAAAACCCTAGGAAACCAAATACAATTCGATTACAAGGCCCAAGGCCCACTCTGACTCGGACTGGAAAAGTGATGTGGCTTGTTTTGCAGTTTCCGGACAGCTCAGAAGGAATTTGAAGGTGAGACTGGATCCATTGGAAAGAGGGCGACGAAAGCTTTCAATCAAGTACTCATGTGCCCCGAACACCCTTCTGGATCAAAAGTTATGGCCGTTTTAAGTTGGTGCTGTCTCAGGAGGCCGAATTAGATTCCAGAACGTGATCGATTTGATCTCTCTCTCTTTTTGGCCCGTGGATGATGTGTTGGAGTAGGCACAACCAAATGTGGTCATATCCGTAGTAGTGATGTCCTCATCATCCTCCCTTTCTTGAATTTGAGTCGTCCTCGACTCATGCTCAGCTTTTAGCTTGACCTCAACAAAAAGTATTCTCATGTTCAGATCATCCTCCACAAAGCTCAATATTTCTTTCCAGCATATAAAGGCATGTTGAAAGCTTGCACTCTTGGACGCTTCCTCCCCCCTGTGAAGGAAAGCCATCCTAGTAGATGTAGATGATATAGAGGATGCCGTGAAGTGTCGCCAAATTGATATAGCGTTGATCATATCCAGGACGAGCATGGTCTCATCAATGGGGAGGAGGAGGAGGTGCTCGCGGATGAGGGTAGCCGACTATCGGGGAGGAGGAGGAGGTAGCCGATGGGGAAGGTGCTCGCGGAGGAGGAGGTAGCCGACGGGGAGAAGCAGGTGCTCGCGAAAGTCGCCGGGGAGGAGGTCACCGAGAAGAAGGATTGCTGGGGGACTAGGGTTTGTAGGAGACGAAACGCATGGTCTAGCGCTACAAACCTCTATCAGTATGGTTATATAGAGGTCTCAGGTCATATCATAGATGGTTCCTAGTTAGAACTGTCTGTGATATTAACTTATCACAGATGGTTCCCAGTTAAAACCGTCCATGATATGATCACAGATGAGTTTTAACTAAAACCGTTAGTGATATGACTGATGGTTCATAAAGAGAACCGTCTGTGATTAAATCACTGACGGCTGCACTAGAGAATCGTCTGTGGTGTTTGTCATAACAGACCTTTTTTAGAACCGTCTGTGAAGAGGAGTCTAATATAAACCTTTCTGTAGTAGTGTGAGCTTTGACAGGAGCAGAGTTGAGATTGGAATGAACTGGCATGGTTGCTTTCTTCTGAGGGCAGTCGTAGGCAAAACACTCGGGCTTGCAGCAGATATAACGGAGTCTAGGGCAAACTCTTTTCATTGAGCATTTATTAACTGAGGTAGTGTCTTTGTACAAACGCCTCTTCTTCAATTGATTTTCAAGACAAGCTGCTCTTGCAACTCCACTGCTCACTCCTGGTGTTATGCACTAAACGAGATAACTTTCGAAATAACCACAGCTGCAAGAAATACTTGTCTTCTTTGTGGGCATTGTTTAACAAAATGGCCTCCCTCCTGACAGTAATAGCACAAACGTTTGCATCGTTGTGCCTTAATGGTTGCAACTGAATGATCGATTTGGTCCTTCTTGTGAATATCAACTTGACATTTCTTAGGGCACTCCTTGGCCCAATGACCTTCTTCATCACACAAGAAACACGTTGTTTGTGATTGCCACTTACTACTTCCTTGATGGAGACTGACACGGTCGGAATGATGCTTCTAGAGCTCCCCAAATGACTTAGTACTTACAACGGGTGTTCCACTTCCTTTTGATAGTTCTTGAGCAACTGCGGCTCAAAGATTCTCTCACTGATTCTGGGTCACGGTAGTAAGTATTGAGTCCAAGGGACATTGAGTTGGATCATGATCTTGACCTTCACAAAGGTAACATGTGATATTACTCATAGGACATTCTCCAAGCGAATGACTTCCTTCACAGCTAGAGCAATTGATTGCATGCTCATCAGCAGTATGTCCTATTTCTCCACAACGAACACACGTACGATCTCCTAACTTGCTCGGATGACAACACTTCAAAGAACAACGTCCAAATATGGTATAGGGTGCAGGGGTAGCATTCTTTTCTGAATTCACTGTGACCACACTGTCATCTGGTGAGGCAAAGGAATGACGAAAAGCAGCAACAAACTCATTCCAAGAGATCTTCTGCGGGGCTTCATGGGCAGCACAATATTTTTTTCACCATGCAGCAGCAATTCTCTCAACAGATAAGAAGCATACAAGACCTTCGCATCACCTGTACACTGAGCGACGGATAACTTCCTTTCAATGGTATTGATCCAATCATCAGCTTCCGAAGGTAAAATATTTCCAGAAAATGTCGGCGAACAAGTCCTTATGAAATCTGACAACCTTGAGTATGAACACGGATCACTAACATCAACTTGAGACGCTTTATTGACATTAGCTTGGGTGATCATATTCTACATTTATTTCATCATTGCATGCATCAACTGAGTTTGAACAGTCAGAAACATTCCAAAACTCTGCATATCCATCTGTACTGACGGTAGAAAAACTAATCCATCCTTAAAATTCCCACTGGATTGATTACCACTTCCACTGGCTCCATTGTTACTACTAATCTGATCCATCTGCTTGATTGCTTCACTGGGTTAGGGGGGAGGGAAATATCATAGGTAAGAAGCAGGAGTACTAAGGCACGAGAGATAGGTTTAACCCAACAACTTAAGCAAACAATATTAATAACTTGGTATGGTTGCTTACACAAGCCTAAAAGCTATACAACACATACTGCACACTCAACAATCAAGGAAGAACCAAATCAACCTAAGCACACAAAACTCCAGCCTACATGGGCGACAATCCTATCTTAGACAGACGCGACTCCCACACATGAGTCTCAACGACTACTCAAAGAACTGGGTCCTCTATCTTCTAGAACACTTCAATGATCCACTACTCCTTGAGTTTGATGATTCCTTCCATCATGATCTTCAGGATAGCAGCAACCACTCAATGCTTCCTCCTAAGGTGTGGTACATCGTTTTCTACTAAAGACAACTTAGGTAAGATTTCAACTCGATCCAGCAGGAGAAAGAAAAAGAAATTCAGCAAGGGAAAAAGAGAAAAAATTTGGCAAGGAAAGGAATAGAAGAATGAGATAAGTCAAGACATATTATTCTTCCAAGTTAAACCTTTCCTTAAAAATAATTTGAAGGTGCTATAGAGACGACTAGACTATCTAGGGTCAAGACCTACAGTCAGTATGACTCTGATACCACCTCTGTCGGGACCTAAATATGCAAATCCAGATCCTCCGTGTATACTGCACTAGTTTAGGATCACGCTAGTGCACACAGGCTCAACTTCAGTAAATATCACAATCATACACAACGGAAACATAACAAAAGACATCATATATTAAATAAGACATAGTTAAACGACCTTATGGTCAACCTTACACTTATTAAGCCTCGATGGCTCTGAAGCAAAGTAAATAAACAGCAGCAGAACGAAGAACGTCGGTGAATCCCATTAACATGCCACAGGCATCTGACAAGGTTCAACTCCTAGATAATTGCCTTCTCACGGAACTCCATCTCTTTCGAAGGTGTAGACTTCTCCTCAACTGATGATTTGGTTGTAGGCAAAGGTGAGTACATAAAGCACTCAACAAGTTGTGCACAGAATGCAAGTCTAATATACGATATGCATGGCTTATTCCAAAAGAATGGCTAATATGGTTAATTTGCAATAAGCAGTATTTATGAAAGAATAGCATAGATAGATTATAAGATAGTAAAACAAATAATAAAAATAAGTAATTTCTCAGTTATTTCCCAAATAAATCACTTCAATCCTTAAATCAAATTCCAAACTTCCATAGGCATACAGCCTCCATTCCCAATTCATTTTAATAAAATCTAACCCTTGATTGTAATCACCGAGCAATGCTCAATACCGTGAGCACGGCTATTCGAATAGGTTTGACACTCTGCAGAGGTTATGCACTTTACCCACACGACATGATCATCTCTTGTTGCCAAGCTACTGACACACTTCCTTTGGTGTGTCGGCAGATAGATCATGACAAAGACTTTACAATGCTCTATCTAAACCCAGTACTACTCGCTAAGGTTTCAACACTAGTGGTACTAATTACCACATCCAGGGCCCCCCTCTTGCACCATGTGAGTACCCGTGCGAGGACTGGTTACCACTACCCGGGTATCACACCACCACTGGTAGTACCAAAGCTTAGACATAGCAAATTAATCAGTTAGGTCCGTCCCATTTCAAACATGTGGTTGCATGATTGATTTCGTTCAAATTCTTGCAAGGTTAAATCCTTAATTGACCATGGCAAGACTAACTAAAAATCATCATAACCATGAACCAATAATTATCATAAAAAAGCAATGCGACCGCCCAAGAGCCACATTGGCCCACCATATATCCCTGCCACTTGCCATAGTCTAAATCATTTTACCACCCTAGTTGATTGCCATTCACCATGTGACATCAACAACATATATAACATTGTGTGATAACACCTGACACACAAATTCATAAACACGTTCCATAATTCATTAAGCAAGATTAACCTTTATTCATAAAATGATGACTCGTTGCATGGCTAAGCATTCCACATGCGTTCTAGCTATCCCACATTGGCAATTATAGCTACCAACTATTATGAAACCATTATAGCGTGACAAATGAAATATGACATACAACATGGCAAGGTGGATATATCACAATTGGATGAATAACTACACCCAATATAATTGAAACAATTTGTAATTGAATTAGAATGCAATACTTTAAAACAATATAATGCTTAAAACATGGGTTCAACATGATCAATGCTCAACTTGCCTTCAACGAGCTCTAAATCTTTCTCTGTACCTTGTTCTTGGCTTGGCTCCTCGCTCACGAATACCTCGGGTACTTCAACGTCTACGCGAAACAAGTGTGCAAGCAATATATAAAAAACAGAGAGCAAACTCAACTCTAAAAACTAAATAAAATTCACCATTAATTATATCTCTATTTTACCAATTTTTAGAAACTAGAATCACATCAATCGGAGCTCGTATGCAAAAGATATAGCTATTCAAAGTTTGAAATAAAAGATAAATCAGAAAATTGGAAAACCGAATTATTTTTATATGAGAAAATAGCATTTTATGATGTCATTGTGACGTCAGCACCGAATATGATTTATGGCTAATTATTTTTCTGAAGAAAACCGAAATATGACGTCATGCTGATGTCACTGCCATGTGGCAGCACCTAAGCGCGACACACGTCTCGGGTCCATGGACCCGGTCCACAGCCGACGGCTAGGTCCACGGTGGACGCGGCGCATGGCACCTCGGTGGCCATGCCTGACACGTGGTGGCACACAGTTGGCTGCGGTGCCGATGTGATCTGATGCGCATGGATCTGATTGAGCAGCTACAGTTTGCGGAACACGTGGGGCGCCGCGATCGATCAATAGAAATCTGACAGCCCAAGTTAGAAGATTAGGTTGAGACTGGGGTGGCTCCCATCGTGACACGTGGCACAGCACGTGGCATTGGATCCAAATCGGACGGTTAACAATCGTGCGATGCAAGAGGGCGACGCGGCAGAATCGATGAGCGATGTGTGTACGCGATCTAGTGGCTACCTTGAGATCCGACGGTTGATGGCACTTCCCGAGCGGCGAAGATGGCACGGCAGCATTCTTCACCAGAGTCGAGGAACTCGTCAAGCACAACGGCGCTCCAGAGGATATCCGGCGACATTATCTGGTGCGATAGAAGCGTCTTGACGCGGCGAGTGCACAAGCACCAACAGTGAAGGTGGAGATGGCTCAATGGCGGCAGAAATGCACAAAAATAGCGACGGTAGGGGGGGCGGCAACTCCAATGAGCTGATGCGGCAACTAGGGAACATCTCGGCGAGTGTGCGTTGGACAAAAGATGCGGCGGTTTGCGGAGATCCCAATGCGGGCAACGACGCATTAAATAGCACCCTCGACCTCCGCATCCATTGTGAGATACGCGGAGGAGACTGCGATGGCGATGGAATCTGGCTGCGAGACGACTTGTTGACGTGGCTACATCGCAAACGTCCATGCAACATCAATCCAGCGGCTCACACTCGCTAGCGACACGGCGCAAAGGCAGCCGATGGATCAAGATCCAACGGTGGTAGGGCAATGCGGCTAGGGTTTCGGTGAAGCAGGCCGACGCGCGGGATTGGGCCGGCGGATCGGGCTAACGGCGCTAAGGAAACGAAGCGACCCGAAAGAGGGGAAACGGGCTGCACGATGGGTTTCGGCCCAAACACTATGCGGTTGATTTTGAAATATTTTCGAATAAAATACATTCAGAAAAATAACTAAGACCAAAATAAGTAGCAAAAATATCATAAAAATTCCATAAAATACTTTAAGACATTTAGAACTCAAATAAAATATTTTTAGCCAAACTTTATATTTGTTTTATCACATTCAATTAGTTTTCACAAAAGGCCAATAGACAAAATATTAAAATACATTCAAATAAATCCTAGGAAAAATCCCAAAAATATTTTGAGACTTTAGGAACATAAATAAAATATTTTGATATAATTTTGTTTTGACTTTCTTAATAAAGAAATACTTTTCTCAAAGGACCAATATAAAAAATACAAAATATTTATTAAATGCAAATATAATCAAGAAAAATCCAGTAAATTCATAAAATGCAAATCAACTTCAAGAAAAAGCAAAAATTGGGGTGTTCAGGTATCCTGTCCGGCAAGCTTCTCGGGTTCCTAGTGTCCAGTTGAGGCGTCGAGGCTAAGCCGCGCAAAATTGAGGCTGTCGATCAGATGCATTCTCCACGGACTTTAAGGGAGGTGCAAAAACTTACGGGCTGTATCGCTGCCCTTAGCCGATTCATCTCTCGGATGGGTGAACGAGGACTGCCTTTTTTCAAATTGCTCAAGAAGTAGGACAACTTCGAGTGGACCAAGGAGGCAGAAGAGGCTTTTTGAGATCTGAAAAGGTACTTATCGTCTCCATTAGTCTTAAACTCACCTAATGAAAATAGGAGCTCTTTTTGTACATTACAGCTACCCCTCAAGTAGTAAGTATGGTTCTTGTGGTCGAATGGGATTGACTCGATAAAAAGACTAAAATCCAGAAGCTTGTCTACTACGTAAGCGAAGTCCTGCACGACGCCAAGTTGCGATGCCCGTAGATACAGAAGATGTTGTACACTGTCTTGATGACCTCCCGAAAGATGCGACATTACTTCCAAGCGCACAAAATTACAGTAATGACAACATATCCGCTCAAGGAGGTGCTACGTAACCGAGAAGCAACAAGTCGAATTGCGCAATGGGCGATCGAACTCAACGAGTTTGAGGTCGACTTTGCACCACGTACTAGCATCAAGTTAGGCACCTTGGCAGACTTCATCGTAGAATGGACACACATCGAAGAAAAGAAGCGCGAGGCGGTCGATGACCATTGGGCTATGTTCTTCGATGGGTCGCTCACACTTTAAGGCTCGGGGGCTGGCGTCGTGCTCAAATCCCTAACAGGTGAGGATTTAAAATACATTATCCAACTCGATTTTCAAGCTTCAAACAATGTTGCAGAATACGAGGGACTTGTCAACGGACTCACAGCTTGTTGTAAACCAAGTGCAGAAGGAGTACCAGTGCTCAGATGACAACATGGCGGCGTATCTGAATGAGGTTCGCAAGCTGGAGCACAAGTTCGAAGGGCTCGAGGTAAGGCATATCAGGCGATGTGACAATTCCGCAGTTGATGAACTTGCCAGGCTTGCCTCGTCTCGTTCGCCCACGCCATCAGGAGTCTTCGCCGAGAAACTACTTAAACCGTCTGTTTCACTCGTACGGGAAGTAGATGCTGCCCAACTCGATCAGCAGCCTGGTCGAGTCAGCGAGGCAGAAACCACAGACATGGAAGCTGCACTACTCGAACATGAGCCAACTTGGATGACTCCATTCCAAGCCTATCTCGAAGGTTGAGAGCTCCCTAACGATGATGCCGCAGCAGAGAAAATTGCACGTAAGTCCAAGCTATACACATTGGTAGACGACAAGCTCTATCGAAAGGGGAGTAACGAAATCTTGATGAAGTGAATCACTCAGGAAGAATGCAATAAAATATTGCTTGATGTCCATGGAGGCATTTGCGGCAACCATGCGTCCTATCGTACCTTGGTCGGGAAAGTTTGTCGACAAGGGTTCTATTGGCTGACTGCCCTTTAGGACGCTTGTGAGCTGGTGAAAAAGTGCGAGAACTACCAATTCTATGGCAAGCAAACCACCCAACCAGCCCAAGCACTGCAAACTATTCCTCTGTCTTGGCCCTTCTCTGTTTGGGGCTTGGATATCTTGGGACCGTTCCCAAGAGCCCAAGGAGGTTACAAGTTTCTATTTGTGGCTATCGACACGTTCACTAAGTGGATCGAGGCTGAACCCGTCACAAACATCACCTCAGAAGTAGCTAAGAAATTCATGAGGAGCATTGTTACTCGATTTGGCATCCCTAATAGAGTAATCACAGACAATGGTAGCCAGTTCAAAAGCAATGCTTTTATAGTGTTTTGGGAAGAATTGGGTATAAAACTCTGCTTTGCCTTCGTGGCTCATCCTCAAAGTAACGGTCAGGTCGAACGAGCCAATGGCTTAATTTTGCAGGGGATCAAAACCCACGTGTTCGATAGGCTTGGTTTACTCGACCTGGTGGGCGAAGGAACTCCGTTTGATGCTATGGGCTGTTCTTACTTCGACTAGTCGAGCCACTGGTGAAATGTTGTTTTTCTTGGTTTACAGGGCAGAAGTCGTGCTTCCAACTGAGTGAACGTTCAAGTCACCCCGAGTGGATAACTACTTAGGAGAGGAACAAGAGCAAGCACGAGCAGATGAGGTAAATCTACTCGAAGAGTTCAGAGATCGAGCGTCCATTTGAGCAGCTAAATATCAGCAGGCCTTACGCAGATATCATGGCCAAAAAATCCAGGATAGAGCGCTCGCTGTCGGAGACTTAGTACTACGAAAGGTGTAGATACAAGATAATCACAATAAGCTATCGCCTAAGTGGGAAGGTCCCTATGTGGTGGTCGAAGTGACTCGACCAGGATCTATATGGCTATTGACATCAGAAGGGGTGATACTTGAAATCTCATGGATTATCGACCAGTTGAGAAAATTTCATACGTGAATGTAGAAGACATTGCATTGCAGTTGAAATTCAGGTAAGTAAGATTTCATTATATTATACTAACAAAAGTTTACATTATCACAAGGTGAGGTAGGTAGACTGCTACTACTCGTCCTCGGACGAGTCTCACTACTTTCTAGCACCCTCGGGTAATCGAACAGTAGGGTCCCGGAGATAGGTCTGCACCCTGAGTGCGGGCCGAAAGACGAGGCGAAAACCCCGCCACTTATTGATGGAGAAGGTGATTTCTCCGCCGATGAGGGCCTCCGAACACCATGATGGCTTGGACGGCGAGCAAGGGCTAGGCTCCCACCGGATAGACTAGTTGATGGGAAAGAAGACCTCTGAGCCCCACGATGTCTTGGAGGGCGAGAAAGCACCGGGCCGATGAAGCTATCTTGAGCTTCACCACCTTCCCCGATGCCGGCGGCTTCACCTTCTCCTCCTTGTGTGTCGATGATGGCATCTTCTCTCGCGAAGGGAGCAGAGGTGGCATCGTTTCCTTCGGCGATGACCCTCAGCTTGCTGGTAACTTCCTCGTCCTCTTCCGGCCAAACCTTCTTCTCAATAGTCTCCCAATCAATCTCTTCCTCCTCATCGGAGGAGATGATGATCCTCCCCAGAGAAACTACGGCTAGCGGCGTAGGGGAAGGGATTCACCAAGGATGATCAAAGAGGGAGGCGACGATGGAGGAGAAGCCATGGATGCAGTGGAAGGACTAAGGTGCTGTGGGCAAAGGACAAGAGAAAAGATGAGGTGTGACACGCGACTACAGGTCCCATGTATTTATAGCTCACGGAACAAGTCGCACTATAATCACAATCCGTCTAGATTCGTGTTGGTCCCAGTCCACTAGACGACAGTCGCGCTTCCACACAAGTGCGTAGACCGAAGAGAAGCCACTTTATGGTGCGACGCGTGGAAGATGAAAGACACGAAAAACTGTAACAGAGTTCAATCCCTACAATGAAGTTATGTTGTTCATCTACTTCATCCGTTTGAATTCTACTTCGACCAATATGCTCGGGGGCTCATGCTTCTGTGCGTAAGGGTTGCAATTGTTGCTTATGCTCTACCTTCTCCTCGATATAGCCATCGAGTGGAGGGGCGACGGCTACATCATGCATTTTATCGACGCATATGCTCTACCATCTGCTTGATGCATTCATCGAGTAGACGGTCAGGGGCTACATCACTCGATTTTTTGTTTATCTGGTTCCACTCTCGGGTCGATGTATCTATCGAATAAGAGGTTCGGAGTCGCAACAGGTATCGGTGATGCTAACGCCTCACTCTTTTGGCTTGATCTAGCTATCGTGAAAAGAGTCAAGGGCTACATCAAGATAGGGTGGTTGCGTCATTCTACTCCCTACCTAATGACACATCATTGAGTATGGAGTCGGGGGCTACAGGTAACCTTGTACCTTATTTGCTCTCTATTTTTCGGTCGATACAGTTATCGAGTAGGGCATAGTAGGCTTAGTCTTCTCTTTATCTTTGGAACATGCAAATTTTTGCACGCATTTACTCTACGCACTTAGCATATCAGTAAACAAAACTAAAGTGTGGCCATGCCTGAATCTGACAATGATTAATTCTATCCAATGTGCATACGAGCATCAGATTGTCAGACATCTAACGCTTAACGGTCGGCGGGAGACGAGACCTCTAATCAATTCTACATGCGCTACTCAGCAAAACACTACACAACCTTTTCGACCTCGACTACCTTCTTGTCCACCTCTGCCTTGTCTCGATTGGTGTTGGCTTCAGCCAGTGTAGCTTCTGCAGCAGTTTTTTTAGCCATTAGATTCTCTTCTAGTTTTGCAGCCTCAGCGTGAGCAGCCTTCAGTTGGGCCCTAAGCGCTTCTAGCTCGGCTTCTTCATTTTGAGTATTTCATCTTGGGAAGCCATGAGCCGCTTGGTCTGCTGGTAGGCTTGATCGTAGATGATTTTGGCCTCATGCAAGGTCTTGGTTGCATGCTACGATATGAAGCCAGAAGCGTCAAACATAGAGCGAGAGGAAGAGTGGAAGGCAGGATAGGGGGTTTCGTGTTCACATACCTCGATTTGGGGTTTCAGAACGGACCAGGACACCTAAGGCGTTGAAGAAGCTGAACGGTCTTGGACGGTCACCATTTTAGATTTGCCGTTATACTTAGCAGGATCCTCCATATTAGGAACCACGATGGTGCCAGCCATGCCGAAGGAGGATGATGTTGCCATGGCAGCTTTGTTCGTAGCACCACTTGTCGCACCCTTCCTACAAAAATAAGAGGGGCTATTTGCCTAAACACCTCTGACGAACTCAAAGAGAGTCTACTAGGAGAAAGGGAGGATATCTCACCTCGCCAGTCAGATTTTCGCATGCACATTCATCAGGATCAGCTTGACTCCGATGGTTGTTTTCTCAATTGGTGCGGCCGATGGAGGACATGATGCTGGTAGGTCAGTGGTCGACGGGGTAATCAAAACAAACCAAGCAGTTGCTGTGAACGAAAGTTCGCTAATACAGGAGAAATTGCTCGATAGCAATGATACTTGTTCGACCGGTCTTGGTTGATGGAGATCCCTCTCAAGAAGACTTCTGCGGAGGAGTCATCGACCTCTGTGCATCGACCCTCCAAGCGGCTCGCTGATCATCCAGTATTATTGAAATATACCAGGAGCGATCTCATAGCATCCAAGTAAGCGATTGAAGGATACCTGTTCAGACAGTCATGCTGACGAAGTTCGAGCCCGTTTGATAGGTCGGCGGAGTGCAGGAGACACCGACCTCCTCACTTTAGGAGAATCGGCCGTCTCTTGAGCCGATTCACCTCCACTTGGGTCAATGACAGGCACTGGATCATCCAAAGAAGGTTCGAAGTCAGCGGGGACGTCATCATCCAGGCCGATGACTCCCTCAATTGGTTCACTGACGTTATCATCAAACTTGGCCTCTTGAGGAGATGTTAGGTCAAAGCAGACAACAGATGCACGAGTGATGCGAAGATGTCTCTGGCATAACACACCTTTGGCCGAGGATTGGCAAGCGAGTAAGATTCAATGACGCAAGCGCTAGGTTCCGAGCATTGGAACTTCTTGCTCAGCCTAGAGGAGATGTCCGAGTCTGGCAGATCTAGCAAAGAGCAAATCAGTTTGCTACTCATCGACTAAGGTAAGGAAAACAAAAGTATTATAGGTACTTACTTCTAGGATTCTGCCTGGTGGCATTATCGACCCCGTAGTAGCCCCAAGCCATGTGGTCCTGGCACTTCAGTGGTGAAGGACCATGTGGAGGTCCATCCATGTTTGTGATGAGTATTTGACTTTATTTGAGCAAGGTGTGCTAGGTTTGAGTTTGATTTGAATTGGAATTCAAAAGGAAGCAATTTGAGTTGTGTTAGCTTCTTGCGGTACTACCGGCCTGTGGCTGGCGGTAGAACCAACTGATGATTGAGACATAATTAATTGTGAGCATTTGTGATGACTGAACATTGCTATGTGAGGTATTTCTGAAGGACCAAAATGGCCTTTTCCCCAACTCAAAGTACTCAAAGTACTACAAACAATCGCAATAAAAATGTGAAACACCCAAAGATTTTCCTTCAAACTAGTGTTTCTCAGATTCGCACACCCTCCAAAACTTGAACAATTAGACAACTAAGTGTACCCCTAGCTTGCATGGATGAGAACCATGAATCATGTGAGGGATTTTTTAATCACAATCCTGGTTGTGAAGTGTCCAAACAAAGAGGAATCAATTCAAAGACTACTTTTCTAAAAGAGATAAAGCTAAAACACCAAAGTCTCTTTCCAGAAAAGTAAAAGCAGATTTTCCAGGAATTGTCCTCAATTGGAGCAGGTGGTTGGTGAGTTTCTACCCCTCTAAAATTTTTGGGAATTTTTCTCCCTATGAACAGTTGAGTCGTGAAATAGTCCACCAAAAATCACCTCAAAAAGCTTTGTAGAATAAACTTGAAAAATTAAGAATTACGGACAGTCAGGAACTTCGACCAGAATGTTTGAGGCTCGGTTTTCACTTCATAGAGCTCAAACGGTGCAACCAGTGGACTCACAAATTTTTCCAGAGATGGATATATGAGTCGCGCACCTTCTCCAACAAGAATCACTTAAAAATGATTTTTTTCGAGAGTTTTATAAAAATCAACGACTTACTGCTGTGCGAAGAACAAGTTCTGGATAGATTTGCAATTCGATAAAAACTTTATCTCTAGTCTATCCTAGGATGCAAGAAAGATGTAAAAACATATGAACACCCTCAAGACATCCTAGAAGAACAACATTTAGAAGGAGGGGAGGCAAATACAAATTGCGAGAATGTAAATGCGGGAAAGTAAATGCTGAATTTAAATTGCGTAAAGTAAAGACATAATGTAAATGCGCAATTTAAATTCACAATAAGGTAAAGAAAATTTTTGTATTTTCTAGGAGGGGTTACAAAGCCTCACATTCATGTGGGCAAAGCTCAAAGGAGCATCAAAAACCTCAAAACTGTGGATCAATGAGGACAATTGGATCTTGGTCTAGTTGATAGGTTAGCTGGTCTAGTTAGTGTGCTTTGAGAACCATGCAAGAAAACCCATTATGTGTTGTGTGGGTTTTGGGTGAACTCTTGCATGGCTGGTTGAGTAGGTTAATCCTAGCCCTTGATGGATGCTCTAAGGTTTAGAGGCTCATCCAAGGGTGGTAGGTGGCCCAAGAGTTGTATAAATAGGGGTGCGGGTAGCCTTCCCCCCTCGAAGGTAAATTTGGTGTTTTAGCTTTATCTCTTTTAGAAAAGTAGTCTTTGAATTGATTCCTCTTTGTTTGGACACTTGACAACTAGGATTGTGTTTAAAAAATCCCTCACATGATTCATGGTTCTCATCTATGCAAGCTAGGGGTACACATAGTTGTCTAATTGTTAGGGTTTTGGAGGGTGTGCGAATCTGAGAAACACTAGTTTGAAGGAAAATCTTTGGGTGTTTCAGATTTTTATTGCGAGATTGTTTAGAGTACTTTGAGTGGGGGAAAATTTTATTTGGGATCATTCACCTCCCCTCTGATCGCCATTTCAATCCTTCAAGTGGACTCGATCGGCGCATGATGAAATCTCTAGCGACGTGCCACCCAGTCAGCCCGATCTCCCTCAGCTCCTCGATCTTCTAGATGTACTAAGCATTGTGGGTGGTCAAAGGAGGGACTTTCGTCCAGAGGTCAATCGAATTGGGGAGAAGTGGTCGATAAGTTAGAGGGCAGTTCACGGTGTCTGAAGAGGTGATGTAAAACCATAGCTTTTTCGAGTTTGATTGCCAGGAAGAAGTAACAGGAACAGGAATATACGAACTCGACGCACCACTACGGAGATGGAAACCGGCACCCCCAACAACATCGTTCTTTATCGCCCTCTTCAAGCTATAGAAGTGGCAGAACAGGTTGAGATTCAGGCTGATGCCCAGAAAAGCCTCACAAAGGTGGACAAACACGCTGAGCATTGTGATTGAATTGGGACTCAGGTGAAAAAGCTGGATTTGATAGAAATCAAGAACTTGTCGAAGAAATTGAGAGGGGGAAAGCTTAGCCCGCAGCAGAAGAAGGCCTCAAAAACAACAGTCTCATCGTCATTTGCAAGGGTGGGATAGAGTTCACCTTGAGACGGTCTCCAGTGGAAGAACTCCCGCAGAGGGACGAAGCATTCCTTCTCCAAGTTAGCGAGACACTTCTCTGTCATGATCGACTTCTGCCACACCTTTTTGAGGGCCTTGTCCTTGAAGGCCACTTCAGTTTTCTCGATTTTCTTCTCTGGCGGTGCAGCGACTCTGGCGCTGGTTGAAGGAGCAGAGGCCATTGAAAGAGATGTGGGGTGAATTCCCTAAAGGTGGCAGTGCTAGGGCTTCAGGAGCACGATGGAGGCTACAAGAGTAAGGCTGGACACGAAAAAGGAGGGGAATCGCTACAGTTCCAAGTATGGAAATTTATAGACCAAAATCCTCTCTCCAAGCAAACGGTTCATTCCCCATGGCACGGCATCTCGATCGGTGCAAAAGGCGGAATGATGGCGCTGCACCCATCTTGTCGTTGCAGACGAGAGCAATAAATGCTCAACTGCCCAACGTTTAGATTTTTTGAATTTCTAAACTCTGATTAGAGTCGAGTCGATAAGTCAACATCGAGTAATTTGTGATTACCCTGAACACTCGATACGGGCTAATGGCAGGGCGCTCGACCCAGCACATCCCTACTCGATACTCAGCGATTCCCAATTTACTCGAATCGTTCGGCTACAAGTAGGCAAGGCATTACTCGACCAAGCAAAGCTTTGGCAGTAATCAACCAAGCGCTTAAGCAGACCCTCTGCTTAACAGAGTTCAAGGGCTACTGTCGAATATCTAAACATAGGGTATGTGTCCACAGAGGATACGTGAAGGATATGTCCTAACGACATTTAGAGATTCCGGATATCACAGACCCAATTTTGAGGGACAAGATATGCGCGAAAGAGATAACTCCATATTAGGAAGGACTCGATCATGTTCCTGTTACGAGGACACCGACTCGAGTACACCTGATATTCAAGGAAGTTTGGATACGTTGCAAAGATCACGCGACGATGGACTACACATCGGCTACGATCTGGTACTCCAAACCGACTACAACTTGGCTTGAGGCCAGGCTGCCCCGACTATATAAGGCCGGGGGTAGGGGTCCTCAAGGGGAGGAAACCCAAAAGCAAGAAGAAAAGTGAAGGAAGCAATTAGCCATCAATTCGTAATCCTCTAGCATAGCATAGCGTTAGCTTAGGTGCAATCCACATTGTAACTAGGGCTAGACACATTGCTCTGTACTTTGTTCATCAACTCCATACATCATCCATACATGAGTAGGGTATTACTCCGACAGGGGCTCGAACTTGTCTACATACGGTGTCCCTGATTCCCTGCTTGACTCTGCTCGAAGGTACCCGAAGTATAAATTTTATTGTCGATCTCTAACCTTCGACAATATCAAATAAAGGTTTGCTATAAAGAACAGACACAAATTCTTTTATAGATTATTTATTCTTGTCTTGCTAATTCTAGATGTTAAAATTATTTGGATTAATAAAATGAAGATATTAGTTATCATGTTATATGTCATGAACGAATAGTACTTAATCCTTAACTTACTTTTCATAAGAATTCGTTTTGAATATATATATATACTAGATCTATTAGGTTGGGCTATTGGTTACATATTCTGGTTTTTAAGAAGGTTTTGGTGAAACAAATATCTTAAGTATTAATCTTTCTATTATTACTAAGTTTGTTTACTTGTATTATGGCTTTCAGAAATCATAATACTTAGGGTTATTTGGATGACAGGATTTATATGCAGAACATGATGAAACAAGATTATTTCTTCAGAATATGGTAGTTTATATATTGGGGATCATTTCCAAGCTGATTTCATAAATTTTAGGATTTAGACGAGATATTTTATTCGCTGCTGAATTAGCTTAAATAGTATTAGAGTTTACGTTATAATGAGTTAGATGTGTTTTGCATACAAAGCGATTTATACATGATGGGATCTACAGAATAAGACTATTGGCTGCACGTGCTAGGTCACACAATGATTTGCATGATATAAGTATTTTTGCTAAAGGTTTCCTATGCTCAACTATTCTTATAAAGTGCTTTAGCGACCATAAACTTAATTCAAATTAGCTATTTTTACTAACTATTATAATCTTATCTTTAAGAATATGCTAAGATTAGCTTTACCTATTCTGCTACTTATCTTATGAGGTTATAAATATGCATATATATATATATATGTTCTCTTGCATGGATAAAGGTTATGATCTTTATACACATTAAGTTTATGCACATGGAAACTACTGATGTTGGATTCAAATTATTTCAACAGCAATGAATCAGCTTCATGGTCATTTTGGAAATATATGCATCTATCTATACTACTCTTAGCTATTATACATATGCACACATATGTATAGATGTATGTATACTACTGCTAGTTACTTATTATGTGCTTATATATATACATTCTTTAATCTAGGAGCTCAATCTATTCATGAAACAATTCAAGTCAAGTTCATTATTTAATCATTTTGATATATTCTGTAGTCCTATTGACACTTTAATATATAAACATCAATTTTTTATCATTTCAGATTTCTGTTGCCCAGATTATATCCTTTTGAGTATTTACTGTGTTGAAACTTAACCTTTAATAGAAAGTGATTGAAACATAGATCAAATTTAAATATTTTTATATATTTGGGTTTCTGGAAATAGGAGGATTTCATCAAAATTAGTTTCATTCAATTCCCAGTTCATTTGCAACATTTTTATATATAGCCTATCTTTCAACCTTTTCTTTTAAATTTGAATTTCGAATTCATACATTGCTCTTTTTCAAAATATTTTTGTATATTTTGAATGTACTTGATTATAGATGAATAAATAAATTTTTTATCTTATTTGGATTAAAGACGCAAAAGATATTCACATTTGAACTTGGCTCGGATATGAAAATCCAGTGAAAATAGAAAATACGCTTTCAACACTTTGAAAGCGGCTTTTCATTTTTCGCGGGATTTCTTTGAAGTTAGCCGTCCGACAGGTGGGGCCATCCGGTCAGATAGAGAGCGCGACCATGTGAGAGCTGTGACTGACACGGGCGACCCACAGGTCATTGGCACAGAACAGGGGTCTCACCTTCGCTACTTGCCACCTGTGAAGCAGCTCCACAGAGGTCCGGCTGCCAGTGCGGTGAGCATCAGGGAGCTGAGGCGCACCCGTGGGTGGTACCTATTTGGCTGGAGGTGAGCCGATGTGTGCTACCACCGTGGAGAGGCGGCGGCAGAAAAGGAGGCTCGCCGGAGAAGATGAACAGAGGTGGTTCGGTTAGAATCGGCAACAATATAAGCATAAAGGGATACTAGAGATTCCATTTTACGTATTAAACACTGTATAGGACAATCGGATCAGTCAACCACCGTTCGTCGTGGTCAGGGAGGAAAGGTAGCAGCGGTGGTTGAGTTCTGTTCAATGATTCTTGAGGTTAAGTTGGGGCTTTTGATCCTCAAGAGACACATAAGCTAATGTGTAAAAGAATTGGACATAGACCATGTACACCATCTCCAATCGAGTTCAAGACAATTCTAGGGTTCTTCGGCTTTGGAGGTGAAGTGGAGAAATCAAGGGCTATCTGGTGGCAGTGTGGATGTGGTAGCAAAGGAGGAGTGACGAGCAGCTCTCTGTGACTCTGAAGTGGTATTTTTATGTTGATGGATCAATCCAGAATGAAGATAATATAAAATTTTTGGCCTAAGGTAATGTCGGATTATATTTATTTAAATCTAACAATTTTATTGTTGCTAGTCAAGAATCATTAATTAGCTTTCATTTCGTGATTAAATTCTTTGATATGACTTTTTAAATTTAGAATTAGATTTCTGAAGATTTTTTAGGATTAAATAAAAAAAATTATCTTATTGTTATAAAATGTTTACTCTTTTATTTATCTATTACTTAGGATTATATTAAAGGATTTCTCCTTTAGAGCAATAATCAAGAAAATCCGAGAAAAGTTAAGAACTTCCTAAAAATTCAGAATAAGCATCATTAAATATAATTAAATCTTAAAAGTTAATTTCTTATTATATTTTTCATTTTGCAATGAATAGAAAATGAAATCAATACAATAAAAAATTACTTAAGAACCAAAAAGTAATAAAGAATTTCAGATTGGATAAAATTTCAAAGTGAACTTATATTTCCAATTTATTTTCCTATTTTTTTTATTTGAAGTTTTATTATGCAACTCATCCTTTTATTAAGGTTGGATTTCAAGATATTGAAAGAGAAGATAATATTTTTAATTCATTCTTATAATTTTAATTAAGAATTTTATTCAGTTTCATTTTCTAATTTTTATATTTTATATTTTTATTATTTCAATTTGTTGGGATGTTACAGATCTACCCCCTTATAGAAATCTCATCCTCGAGATTTGCGGGGACTAGACGGGTTTAGGGAATTCTTTTTCAGAGGTGATCTTATTGTTTCCTTGTTGCTTCGTCTTTAGTGTAGTTGCTTTACTCGATCTTCGTCTTGTGATTCCGGGTTGATGCCAAGCATAGAAAAGACTTCTATTTGGGTTTTGCGTATGTAGATGAGAGATATTAGCACTTTCTACATATCTCTTTTGATTGAATAACCAATTCATATTAAAGATTATTAGCAAGGATGAGCTATTTTAAGGAGAGGTATGAAACATGTTAGAAAAGAAAAGATATGTAGCAACTGAAGTTAACTGGAGAGAATTGAATATTGACATCAAGGAGGGTGTTTGAATATAATGGTTAATTGGTTAGTTTAATGAATGTTGATAGGGTTGATTGAGAATAAATATCATTCTAGGCCAACTTTCAGAAGCCTAAGTAGGAGGTAGCTAAAGTCAAGGCGTTTGATTTTTCATTGATTAAAGAATAGACGGAGGATTTATCGGGTAATGGTTAAAGATGAAAGTTGAGGTTCTATTGCTTTAACCTTTATGCCATTCGTTTGAAAGGATTTAAGGTAAGATATATTTTGATGAGAGTTTAGTTTAGGTTATAAGGCAACATTCTGTTCATTAAAATATTGCTTCAATGATGTTAATTAGGTAGTTATGAATTAATTTATAAGGTAACATTTCGTTCCTTAAAAGTTTAATTTATATTTTTATTATCTTTTAAGGATTAACTCATCGTGAATTTCAACTGAAAGGTTTTACATTCGTGAGGGTAATCCAAATAACAATATAAAGCACCTTACACACAAAAGTTCAACAGAACACCAAATACAATACTGATTAATATACAAGGGATTATAGGGTTTCTAGTAGCATATCCTATATAGCTAAATTTTACATATATAAGGATACAGGAAGTTATAGGCTAACTAAATATTGTTCTAATTAGGAAAGGTTTCTAGTCTAGTTTAAGGTTCCCATTTGGATTATGAGGTACGAAATTCTATTTACTTTTGGCTCAGAATCGTTATACACGACCCAAACATGACGGATCGGTGGAGAAGGTGGTGGAATTCCTATGGTGTAGCTGCTCTACTAGCTTGATGGTAGTGGTGGAGAATTCCTTGCGGCAGCTGGCTGGAAACATTGTAGGTACTCTTGACGATTGCCTGTTCGATGACGTCTTGGTCCATTCGCTGATGAAGGATCTTGAGACCTTATATGAGCATCCTATGCATGAACGTAGGAGTTCATGTCAATTCCAATAGCTTTACATACTCAACGTAAAAGTTTGCGTCTAGTTTCTTGGATAGCGTCGAATCTGGTGTCATGATGCTTCGCGTAGTGATGTAGGACTTGACTTCCTCAATGAGTGCTGACGTGTCCTCGGATCTTGTATCCAATTTCATGGCCTAAATGGGCTTGCCTAGTGTGGTAGACAGGTGCATAGTTTCTATGTCCAAGGTTTAAAGTTAATTCTTTTAAAATATCGGTCCAATTTGTCTAATTGTCCATCTATATTTGTTTTTAAAGTAAAGAGGATAGAATGATAATTTAGATAACAATGAGATTTAAAATGAGAGGAAAAGAGTTATCATAATCATACTTGTGCAATATATAGTATTTTTGGAAGGTTCATGTTCTAAAATAATATTGCATGTTTAATGGTTTCATAAATATGGGTTTTATTTTGTTTCGGATCATCTCATCGTAACTCTTCAACCTATTGGTCAAATGTTACAAGAGTATCCCGTAATAACAATACATGCAAAAACTTCAACTAGTCAAAAAGTAACACACTTTATTTTATTATATAGGAGTTATACATCTCCTTATATTAGAACAAAAGTTTTTACTACTTTAACTTGTTACTAAATGGTCATATCTTCTATTCTAGTAACGAAGGGTTCGGGTGAAGGTTCCGTGTAGAAGTACTTCCAGAAGTAGTAGGGGTAGTTTTGCGGTGTTAGTTTACTAGAGAATTTTGGGAGCAACAGGTGCCGGTACTTTTTGGACTAGTTCTTTGGATATGGATGAAATGAGGATAGTTGTCAATGTCTGTCATACAGACTTGGGGGAATTTAGTTGGTGTTGCAATTTGTTGATCATGGCAACTTGTGGTGATATTTCCTTAGCAGTTCTCTATTATGTCAGAGAAAGAGTGAAAGGAAGGGGAGTGGTTTTTGGCGCGGTTGAGCAAAGGAAACTGAAAGAGCTGGCCATTTCCTCGGTTGTCAGGTGTAAAGATGAGTTCACTAGAAAGAAGCTTGGACAACGACATTTACTAGCTGAGTTGGCACGATTTTGTTTTGCCGATGCACTGTTTGCAAAGCTTTGGCAAGGAAGAGGAAGGGCGCAGCTACGTTTGTCGTGGCAAGATTTTGGCAAAGGGGGCAAGGCAGTGCTTGATGCCGTGCACAGGAAGGCAATTGGCCAACTTCAGCCATGGCAATTGTGTTGGCCAGTTTCTTGTGCTGTGGCTGCGAATGACAAAGGAAAAGAGCATAGCTAAAATTGGTGATGAAGGTCGTGATATTAATCCTACTGAAGCTAGATTTTTAAGGTAGACAAGAGATTTTAAAGGATATGTAGGTAAGAAATTCTACAGAAGAAAGGATAAGCTTGAGAGAAGTTTTATAGAAAGAAGAGAAACTATTTATGAAAAAATTTCCTTCTAACCTACGTGTTAGGGTTTCTAGGTTCATATATATTTAGGGGCAATTTATCATAAAACTTTAACCTAAAGGTTAAGTTTATACGTAAATCGTTCAGACAAGGTAAACAAAATCCAATTGCAAATAGCATGATATAAACACTACATAAGAATGCTTCATATAGCTAAAGTAATGATACTGCTACGAGTAAGGATTCCTATCTTAAGGGGAATCTAATCTATTCTTCTGCATTTTACTGTTGGGTGACGTCGACTCTTCATGAAGTAGGATCTTCATACTTTACTTTGCCTTGTCGGACGTAGCGAGGCGTTCTGTCCATCTTGATGTCGGTGTAGACGCTGTAGTCTTCATTGGCTCAGCATTAAGGATGGTAGTGACATATCTTGGACAACTTCAAAAGCAAGTAGTGAAGATGAACTATAGGTGAGAATTTTTCTGAAAGAGAAAATTTTGATATAAAACGAAATGAGAGTAGAGTTAAGGATAAGATCTTAAGAAAGAGGAAGAATAGCAATGACTACACTTTGCAATTAGTAATTTTTGAAAATAATATTTTGAATTTGGCTATTCTATTGCTAATGGCCATTCTATCCAGGGTTTATCCTAGGTCAGTATAGCTCTAATACCAACTGTAATGGCCCCCATTTTCGCATAAATACAAAAATGGAAATCTCATGTGCATTCAGTACTAGTCCTATGATCAGTAGCTAGTACGCACATTTACAACAATTGGAATCACAACCATACACGATGTTATTAAAGCGGAAGCTATTTATACATTGTATTTTACAACTCAGAGTATATATATATGTAGCACATAAGAAGCAAGGTCTTGTAGTGGGCCCATCCAATCCCTCAGGCAACTGACAAGGCATAATCCCTAAAAAGATCGCTTTATTGAAATTCCTACATCCTGCGACAAAAGAAATCTTCAAAGCTTCGCTATCTTTTCCCACCTAAAACAACATAATAAGCAAGGGTGAGTACTTTACGTACTCCGTCAGACTTTAGCAAAACCTATAATATATGCAGGCCATTTCAGAAAGAGGCTTCTACGGTTAATTTTCATAAAGCGATATTGAATTTGTAAATCGAGTTGTCATTTGCAAACAGAATTTGTAAGAGCAAGTTCGACTGATAAGAAATAAGTAAAGCATAAGCAATACTCACATCCCTTCGTGAGCATTGAATAATCTAATCCTGCCATAACCATTCTTTTGCCAACACATAACCATTCATCCAATGATCCAATCCTGCCATAACCATTCTTTGCCAACACGTGGCATAACAATAATCTTTGCTAAAACAAGGCACATCAAGTGAAAATCATCCCATTTAGAAAATAGTAGAACTCTTACTATGTGATGACGTTACCAAGTACCTTTGACCGTAGACGCAGCTAATAAATTAGATTTACACTCTACAAAGATGTACAGCTTTACCCACTAGTCATGACCTCTTCTTTTTGCCGCATGTTTCACGCACCTCTGGCATGTGGCCAGAATATTCATGACGAAAACCTTTACATTACCTAAGTTAACTTTGCACCAGCACGGTGACGTTGAGCCCTTGTTATGGAAGAAGAAACATAATTAAGTAAAACATGACAATCCATCTCTGCAAGAAATGGTTTCTTCCCATAACAAGGTGTACACCATTGTACCGACATGCATTTACCCAAACCTCGGTGTGGAAGCCCTTCACAAGAAAACCTAGAAAGGAGTGCTCATACTATCTCCCGCCTACCAATGTGCAAAGTTAAACTAGATAACTTAATTGGTTTAAGGCTGATCCATACCAACACTTGTGGTTGTACGTGTTTCTTGGCTTGAAAACAACCCATAGCTCGGTCCTTAATCCGACACAGGCAATAATCTCCCCCTACACTACGTACAAGTCCATCTCTTGCACAACCGGCTATTGCCAATAACTGCCCGCATCTAAACCATAGTTTTATTTTGGATTTTTAGACAAAATACCAACAACCCACAATGTCATAACCAAACTTTTCAAGAATCAATTTTGATCTGATCATCAACTTTGTTGCTAATTAAGCATGGCTAAGCATGGTTAATAGTCGCATATTCCCAAGTTGACATCATGTATTGTCTAACCCTTTTCTATGGTTTTCAAGGTTCACATGTCCATGCTTTTCAAGGATGTTCCATGAGATAATAGGTATATCTACCAATACCACAAAATAACAAATTTACAAAATATAAGAGCATGCATGAAACATTTTGATAAACACAATGAAAATTAAATACTGGGATCAATATGATCAAAGGGGGTGCTTGCCTTGCTTATTTGTCGTTTATGATAAAGTCCTTGTCGTAGCTGACGGCGTCGATAACGGAGTTAGCAACGTTGAGTTCTACACGTCGTTCAATGGAAGTATAGAGAACAACAAATTTCAATAAGGGCAAAAAGAAGACAGACAGTATATCAAATAAAGGTTTGCTATAAAGAACAGACACAGATTCTTTTGTAGATTATTTATTCTTGTCTTGCAAATTCTAGATGCTAAAATTATTTGGATTAATAAAATTAAGATATTAGTTATCATCATTATGTGGCAATCATGAGACTTCATGCCAATTAATTTTAAATTTATGTTGGCAGAGTAACCAGACGGAACTTTGACTCCGTGCAAGCATTCGCACACGCTAATTTATTATTTCTTACTCATAGTGTAGCAGGCTGCATGAAGGTACTTTTTGCCTGTATCCATGTCTTCGTGATGCAGCTCCTTCCTGAGTTTCATATCTTCAAGGTCCATCCGTGCGTGGAGGGCATCTTTTGTTTTGCCAGGTATTCCTGTAAATACCAAGCAAGCTATCACACACGTTCTTCTCTATGTGCATGACATCGATTGCGTGTCGAACTTCCAAGTGTTGCCAATAAGGTAGGACCCAAAATACTGATATCTTTTTCCACAAAGGAGCCTTATCACGGAAATTCGGGATAGATGTATTGCCGGCTCCCTTTCCGTGAATAATATGAAAATCCTTTACAGCTGCAAATATCTGTTTCCTAGTGCGATTCTTCGGAGCTAAGGCAGTCTCCTTTGTCCCGTCAAAAGCTCTCTTATTATTGCGGTATGGGTGATCCTTGCGGAGGAACCTACGATGCCGTATGTAAGACATTTTCAGACAGTTCTTCAGCCACTGGCTAGCTGTATCATCCAAGCACTAGACGCATCCGTTGAACCCTTTTGTCGTCTATCCCGACAGGTTACCAAGGGTAGGGTAATCATTAATGGTTACGAATAAACAATGTGCGTAGGATAAAGTTCTCTCTTTTGTACTCATCCCATACCCGTACTCCATTGTTCCACAATATTAGAAGATCTTCAACCAATGGTTTGAGGTACACATCGATATCATTGCCAGGTTGCTTGGGCCCTTGGATTAGTAGTGGCATCATAATGTACTTCCGCTTCATACAAAGCCAAGGACGAAGGTTGTAGATACATAGAGTCACCGGCCAAGTACTGTGACGACTACTCATGTTGCCGAAAGGATTCATCCCATCCGTACTCAACCCGAACCTTATATTCCTCACATATATGCAAAGTGCTTCTTATATTTTCTATTGATTTTCCTCTATTGCACAGAATCAGCAGGGTGTCTGAGCATTCCATCCTTCTTACGCTCTTCGGCATGCCATCGTAGCAATTGGGCATGCCTTTTGTTCGCAAACATTCGCTTCGGACGGGGGATTATAGGAAAATACCACACCACCTTACAGGGGATCTCATTTTCTTACGCTTCACCCCAACATCATCGTTATCGATATCATCATTGTTGCCCTTATACCGCTTTGATTTGCAAACAGCATAGACATCCAAGTCTGCAAACTCATTGCTATACAACATGCAATCGTTTGGACATACGTGTATTCTTTGTACTTCCAAATCCCAATGGGCGTATTAACTTGCTTGGCACAGTGCGTAGTTGTAGGCAACACGTTACCCTCTGGAAGCAAGTCCCCCAAGAGACATAACAGCTCAGTGAAGCTCTTATCGAACCAACCATTGCTTGCCTTCAACTGCAGTAGTGTAAGCACGATATGCAGTTTTTTGTGCTCCTCCTTGCAGCCCGGGTACAAAGGTGTTGTGGAGTCCTCTACCATACGCTGGAACTTTTGAAACTCTCTTTCACTCGTGAAGTCCCCATCCCCATCACGCAAAATTTGATCTAGATCGTCTTCGTGCATATCAACGAACGTATCTTCGACCGCTGTCATATCGTTGTCTCCGTCATCTTCATCAATGTGTTGCCCTTCATGTACAATGTCATCTTCACCGTGCTCGGTCCAACAGGTGTAGCCAGCCTTGAAACCCCTTCGAAGCAAGTGTGCACGTATGGACTCTATGGTAGAAAACAACTTCTCATTTTTGTAATCAACGTATGGACAGCACATATAGTCCACCAGCTTCTTCGACTTGTGCACCGTAGCTGCGTTCAGAAAATAAGTCACACCATTAAAGAACTCTGGGCCGCAACGGTCCGTGTCATACATCCACCTCCGTCCATCTACAATTAATTATATCAAACTAAATTTCAGTAAAACAAAAAACGATCAGAAAATAATTTATTATTTACATTATTCATTCAGTACTAATTAATTAAATCAATAAACATCACATAAGCATATAATTGCAAACAAGAATATAATTGTAAATGATTAGATTTAAAAATCAATCTACAAATTTTGACTATATTAAAATACATCAACCTTTTTTCATTATTTAAATATCCATCTAGCAATTTTTAATTATTTAAATGATTTATTCATTTCATTTGTTATGTAGTGCTAATAAATTAAATTGACATACATGAAATAAGCAGGATTGATGACCTATTTGATCAGTTGAGAGGAGCAAGAGTCTTCTCCAAGATCGATCTCCGATCGGGGTATCATCAGTTGAAGATCCGATCAGAGGATATACCAAAGACTTCATTTTCGTCAAGATATGGGCATTACGAATTCATGGTTATGTCCTTTGGTTTGACGAATGCACCAGCGTATTTCATGAACCTGATGAATAAAGTTTTTATGGAATATTTGGATAAGTTTGTCATCATGTTTATTGATGATATCCTTATCTACTCCAAGACGAGAGAAGAACAGGCCGAACATTTAAGGCTAGTTCTTGAGAAGTTGAGGGAACAACAGTTGTTTGCTAAATTTAGCAAATGTGACTTTTGGAAGAACAAGGTGGAATTTCTTGGACATATAATGACTACGGAAGGAGTCGCAGTAGATCCAAGAAAAGTAGAGGCAGTGTTGCATTGGGAGCAACCAAAGACGGTAACTCAAATCCGTAGTTTCCTTGGAATGACGGGATATTACCGTCGTTTTATTGAAGGATTCTCTACAATTGCAAGACCTCTTACGCAATTATTGAAAAAAGAAAAGAAATTCTTGTGGACACCAGAATGTGAAAAGAGTTTCCAGGAGTTGAAGAAACGATTAACATCAGCACCGGTACTAGTCTTACCTGACGTTCATCAAAGCTTTGATATTTATTGTGATGCGTCGCGTCAAGGACTGGGATGCGTATTGATGCAAAATCGGAAAGTAGTTGCATATGCATCAAGGCAATTGAGGCCACATGAGGAGAATTATCCAACTCATGATCTGGAATTGGCAGCGGTAGTGCATGCCCTGAAAATATGGCGTCACTATCTCATCGGAAACAGATGTGAAGTATATACTGATCATAAAAATCTCAAGTATATTTTCACACAAGCTGATTTAAATATGAGGCAAAGAAGATGGCTAGAATTAATTAAGGATTACAATGTTGGAATCCAATACCATCCGGGTAAAGCCAACATTGTGGCTGATGCTTTGAGTAGAAAGAGCCACAGTGTAAATATGCTGTTGGAGACAAGTCAGGATGAGATGTGTAAGGAACTTCAGAAGATGAGGTTGGAAGTGGTACTAAAAGGATTTTTGGCTACCCTGGAAGATCAGATCAGGGAAGAGCAAAAAGATGACGACAAGATCAAAAGAATCAAGTCCAAGATGAATGAGGGCAAGGCAAAGGATTTTAAGCTAGATGAGCAAGGCACAATGTGGTTTAAAGGACGCAACTGTGTACCGAACAAAAAGGATTTGAAACAGTTAATCTTGGAGGAAGCTCATGACTCCAAGTATTCAATCCATCTAGGAAGTGCAAAAATGTATCAAGATTTAAAAGAAAGATTTTGATGGCCAAGCATGAAGCGAGAAATTGCTGAGTATGTCGCATTATGTGATATATGTCAAAGAGTTAAAGCTATGCACCAGAGACCAGCAGGACTATTGCAACCCCTAAAGATACCTGAATGGAAATGGGAAGAGATCGGTATAGATTTCATAACCGGTTTATCCAGAACTCAAAGTGGATATGATTCCATATGGGTTATAGTGGACCGATTAACTAATGTTGCACATTTTATACCGGTAAAGACCACTTACTGAGGAGATCGATTAGCAGAACTATACATGGCAAGAATTGCCTGTTTGCATGGTGTACCAAAGAAGATAGTGTCAGACAGAGGTACTCAGTTTACTTCAAGATTTTGGGGTAAGCTAGGCAATGGGAACTCGTCTAAACTTCAGCACTGCATACCATCCGCAGACTGATGGTCAAACCGAGAGAGTTAACTAGATAGAAGATTTGCTGAGAGCCTGCGCTTTAGCATATTCTACCTCATGGGACAAGTGTTTGCCTTTCGCTGAGTTCAGTTACAATAACAGTTATCAGGCAAGTTTACAAATGTCTCCATTTGATGTTTTGTATGGTCGATCCTGTCGAACACCGTTGAATTGGAATGAGACTGGCAAACGACATGTTTTTGGTCCGGATATACTTCAGAACGCGGAAGAGAAGATCGCCATGATCAGAGAGAGATTGAAGATTCCTCAGTCAAGGCAGAAGAGCTATGCCGACAATCGTCACAGGGAATTGAGCTTTGAACCTGAAGATTTGTGTATCTCAAAGTCACACCACTCAAAGGAGTCAAAAGGTTTCATGCAAAAGGGAAGCTCGCACCCAGATATGTCGGACCATTCAAGATATTGAGTCGCAGAGGTGAAGTTATGTACCAATTAGAGTTGCCACAGTCATTGGCAGGAGTACATGATGTATTTCATGTATCTCAGTTGAAGAAATGTCTTCGAGTACCAGAGGAGAAAACACCTTTGGAAGCAATCGAGTTGCAAGAAGATTTGACTTATAAAGAACATCCGGTGAAGATTCTAGACACGATGGACAGAGAAACCAGGAACAAGTCAACGCGCTTTTGAAGAGTCCAGTGGAGTAATCACTCAGAAGATGAAGCAACATAGGAACGAGGAGAAGATCTAAAGAAGAAGTTTCCTAACCTATTCTGTAGTCAGCCTTGAATCTCCGGGTCGAGATTCTGTTTAGGGGGGAGGTTTGTAACACCCTAAAATTTGCCCTAATTTAAATTTTGAAGTTATTTTGACTTTTGAGAATTTTTGGAGAATTATTGGAAAAATTTGTTTGGATTTATTCAAATATGGATTTTCTTGAATTTAATTAAAATAATATAAAAATTGATGCAAGGTTTTATTGGAAATATTTTATTTGAGTTCAGAATGTTCCAAAATATTTTCCATAATTTTTCTGGATTTTTTCGGGTATTTTTGCTATTTATTTTGGCTTTGTTTATTTATCTAATTTATTTTAAATCAGAAATGGTTTTAAAAATCGGGTGAACAGTGTTGGGCCGAAACACTGTGCAGCCCAGCCCACACGTCATCGGCCCACGCAGCCGGCCTCGCCGCAAACCCTAGCCGCCGCACGATCGAGCCGTTGGATCGAGATCTGGTAGTTCCCGTTGTGCTGCGTCACCCACGTCACGCGCCATCGGATCATCGCTGCTTGGATGGCCGTGATGGAGCAACGTCGGTTCGGCCGGGCGTAATCGCCGGAGTTAACGCTGCCGAGCGTTTCCGCTCGTTTCGCCGGTGTTTGCGCGCACGTCGAGACCCTATTTAGTGCACCGCTGCCACCCCCGCGTTGCGCACTTCGAGAAGTTTCTGTAGCCCTAGCGCATGCCTCCCAAGCCGCCGCCGTTTGCCCGCAAAAGCTCGCCGTAGTTGCTGCACCTCTCCGCCGTTGTTTTTGCTTCATTCCGTCGCCGCCGGTTCCTCTCCGCCATCGCCGAGGTCACCGGAGTATCGCCATCGCCAAGCCGCGTTGAACGCACCAGTTCTTCACGCTGGAGAGCCACCGTAGCGTTGTCGTCTACGCCGTCTTCCCCAGCTCCGGCAGTCTCTTCTTTCTCACCGCCGCCGACCTTCGCGAGCTCCGTGGATCGTTCGATCGCCATCCAACCGCGTCGGTAAGTCCACGTCGCCCCTTCTCTGTTCTAGCCTAGTTTAGATCGTGACCGTTAGATCGTAGATGGATGGCGTAGATTAGATCTAGGGTTCTGGTGTTAGATGCGGTTTGGACCATTAGATCTCAGTTGAACGGCTTGGATTAGAACTAGTGTTAGTGTTTTAGATTAATCTGGGCCGTCAGATCGGATCTGTGCGGTGCTGATTGGCTCGGTTCATGTCGCATGGATCCGCACCGTTCAGATTTGAACGTGCGGCGGAGATTGTGTCGTGCGCTGAGCGAGTCGCGTGCTGCCGCGTGTTGGCGAGGAATGCGAGGTGTGCAGCACGTGTGCATAATCCTGCCGTTGGTTTCAAACCGGCCATTGGATGCGTGACGCGTGTCATCACGTAAGTCGAGGCATCGCCGAGCGTGCGCGTGGGTGTCGGCCGTCGGATCCGTGTGCCCGTTCGATGCGTGACGCGTGTCACGTGGAGGCGAGTAGCCGCAGTGCCATGCGTTAGATCTGGCCGTTGTTTCCTTTGACGGTTCTAATCGCGCCACGTGGTTGAGATCTGACCATCGATTTGGAACAACGAGATGTCGACACGTGTTCATGCACGAATCCCTTTGTGGCTGACGTTAGCGGTGATGTCAGTGCTGACGTCATCTGTTGTGGGCCAGGTGCACTGTGCTGTGGACTAAGTCCATGGTGAACCCGACCTAAGCCGTGGACCGGGTCCATAGACCAGGGAGACGTCGCTACACCAGGATGCACCACGTGTCAGCTGACGTCATGCTGGCGCAATAAAGCGAGTTTTCAGTTGAAAAATAATTATACTAATTCGGTTTATTCTTTTTAATATATTTGCAACTTTGAAAGGCTATAACTTCTTCATTTTAGCTCCGATTGAGGTGATTCCAGTTTCTAAAAATTTGTAAAAATGTGCTCTTTTTAATGGTAAATTTTAGAGGTCATTCAGTCTACTTATTTATTTATTTATTTCATATATGATTTTTACGCGAAGACGCAAATTTGCCGTAAGGTTTCGAAGAAGAGTTCGTCACTCAAGATCAAGCTTCAGAACACGACCAGCAACTCTTTGAAGGCAAGTGATGCTTTTACCATTTTGATCCTAGTTTTTAAATGTATCTTATTTTGAAATTATGCATGCTAAGTTAATTAAAAACGGATTTAAATTAATTTGGGTATGTAGCTAATCAACCCATATTGTTATTGCCACCTTGGAATTACTATTTGTATGCCCTGAAATCATTGTCACCCTAGGATTGCTTGTACTCATTGGATGTTAATATGGTGCCAACACGGGAGGCTAGACCGTGATAGATGCTTAGCCTTGCAACGAGTCATCGAAGATTTTCTGAAAAATGCAACAATGCTGATTAATGACATATGGAATGTATTTTAAAATGGTGTGGTGATGCCACGTGATGAAATTGAGGTACAGAGACCTGTGTGGTTCCGTACCGATGTTGAGTTATTGCTGGCATGTGTAACACAATAATCAACCGGGTGGGAAATGATTTAGACTGGGGCAAGTGGCAAGAGGCTTTGTGCCAGGTGGACCTCAGTGGCAATGGGCTAATGAGTGATGTGAGTCTGTGTGCCACATTGGGCAGTGTGCCACCGTTGAGTGATGAAAGTCTTGCCTTGGTCAGCTAAGGACTTCACCTTGCAAGTTTTGAACTGAGTCACCCGTACAACCATATGTCTAATATGGGACAGACCTAGTTGATTAGGGTCCTGGTATCTTTCCTCTCGATACTCGGGTGACAAGACACCGGGTGTATCTGCGTGGGGAGCGCACTGCACTACGGCTCGGTGCCCATCCAACTGGCTTGCCTGTCCTATACTTCGCCTGTGAGGGGAGTGATAGTGAAGGCACATACGGAGAGGTTCATTGGTTAAGGTAGAGGTTCCTGAAGGCTTTGTTGCGACAATCACTGTGTGGTGAGCGGCCGCATCTTGTGGGTAAAGTGTACAACCTCTGCAGAGTGTCAAATCTATTCAATAGTCGTGTTCATGTATTGGACATTGCTCGGGATTACAACAAGGGTTAGATCTTCAAAATAAAATGGGAATGGGTGGTCGTGCCAAGTGTGAAATGAATTATTAAGGTCAGGTGCCAAGTTTATGGAGAAAAACTGTTCAAAGAACTTAGTACTATTATTAACTGTTTCACTGCTTTTAATCTAAGTAAATTGTTAATTTAAAAATGCTGTTTGATGCAAATGAGCCAAGTAAGCCAATTCTTTAAAATAAGTCTTGCATATAGTAATAGCAATGCATTCTGTGTATTACATGTTGAGTGCCTTGAGTACTCACCCCTCCTTACTTACCAACCCAACATCAGTGGAAGAGTCTACGCCAGTTTGGGAGGAGTACATTGAAGATCCGGACAATTATGGGGCAAGCCCAGTCGGTTGCCTGTGGCAAGATGAAGGCTTCCACGAAGTTTATTAGCTTTCCGCTGTTATCTTTTAATACTCTGATAATGTAAGCCCTGCACGGCTAATCTTATGTAAGGAGAACATAAGGTCGTACAATTCAGTTTATATAAATGTTTGCACTATTTATAATGGTATCGTTGTGAATGTCTGTGATGTTCCACCCTGTAAAGACTGTGTGTGCTAGCGTGATAATGTACTAGCACAGAATACACAGAGGGTCCAGATTCTCATAATCGGGTCCCGACACTCCTATATAACGGAGAGATATCTTTGGGTCACTGGAGGTAGATGGATTAAGTAAGTGCATGGTCATGCCAGATGTGATTGAGAGTCAATCCAAATAAATTATTCCACTACAGTATGAGTGAAGAGATCGAGCTGTCATAGGATGACACGATTTTTGCCTTGAGCTTGACCTGATATCGTGAAGCAAAGGGAACATGACATTATCACATTATAATAGGTTCGTCCGATGCTTTATGGATATTTGGGAATCGATATGTACTGCTAGGTACCGCTATCGATTATCGATCGGAAAGGTGTTTCCAAGTTGTGTCCAAATATACATAAACCTACAGGGTCACACACTTAAGGGGTTGAAATATAGTGGTATGGATTGGATCTGTCACTAATGGGCTAAGTGGGCTTTATCCTCCAGTTGGGCCCTAATTTAGGGTTCCACCGTAGGGGAGGGGACAGCTATATAAAGGGAGTTCGTGGTTGCAATTGGGTACGTGAGAAGGCGTAGCCACCGAAACCCTAGCCGTCTCTACTTGAGCCTTCCCGTGTGCGCTGGTGCTGGCGCACCGACGCACGGCGTTCTTTTCTCGAACGTGTGGACGCCAGTAGAGGTGTTGCTGCTACTATGACACTGATCAGGATGACTAACCACCGCGCGAGGAGTATCGGCCACCGCACGAGGAAGATCGACCACTGCAAACAGGATGCACACTTCGTTAATTCGGGCTGCATCAACTTCCTTCCGCTGCACTGCGTGTCTAGTGGTAACGATCCATGATCATTTACTTGCGTGGCTTTCTGGTTTACGAGGTAGAAATTTTAATTGTGTGCTAGTGTAGCCTACCTGTATCCCTTCAGATACTGCAAGAAAAGTGTTCGGCATCGTCTCTAAAGGAAACATTTTGAAATAGTAACCAACTTTCCATGTATGAGGCAGGATACGGGAAACAATTTATGTGCATACTATGTATGTACAAATATACATTCAATTGTCACGGAGACTGTGGGCTATAACAAAGCCATGGTACATAATTACACATTGATGCCTACTTTTTTTCATTTAACATATATCATCATTAATTAACTTTCTCTTTTCTTCAATAACAGAGCTCCAAACTGAGAACCAATAAGTTATTGCTGACAGAAATTATAGCAATTCAAGAACAGATCACCGGATTCATTCATGATGAGGTCATCAATCCAAACGGCGAGTTCCACGAGTAGCCTCATCGCCCTCATTCCTTCGATCTAGACCCGTGACATGCCTACTTCGACTCCTACTACTGTAGTCGGTGCAAAATCAAAGTGAATGAGATGAGATGAGATGTAGTTGAACTATATTTGTAAATAAATCATTGTAAAAACAAAATAGTGTGAGGCTTTAATATATTTGAATTATGATTTTAATGATGATTTATATAGTATATCCGACATCAGATAAAAATAGTACAAAATATATATATTGCGTAAAAATATGCAATAAAAATATTTGGTGCATGACTTATCACCGATTAGCTGTAAGGTGATCTCGATCATCTCAATACAATAAATTTCCCTAGGCTTCAGTAATCAACTGATAAATAGGGGAATGGTCTAACACCGTAGTTTTATATTGCATACAAATAAAAATACAAAGAAAATACATAATAAAAACATTTGGTGCAGGGCTTATCACTTGCTTGCTTGGACGTAACCATCGATGATATATATATATATATATATATATATATATATATATATATATATATATATATATATATATATATATATATATATATCAGCCCAAAATCGTAGTGATAGATCTTATCACTACCGGATTTTGGATGATCCGCGAAGACATACCTTATCACCGCTCGGATTGGGGCGATCCTAGTGATATATATATTTCACTGCTGGTTATATATCGAACTTGTAGTGATAGACCTTATCACTGCCGGTTCATGAGCCGACAGTGATAATCCCCAAGTATCATTGCCGACCAATCACTACCAGCACCAATGACCAGCAGTGATGGCGTTTTGGAACCGACGGTGATGTATTGTTCTGTAGTAGTGATAGGTCCACCTTTTTTACAACTTTAACATCCTTGAATTACACTAATCGACCATTCCTTTTATTCTGCAGGCTAAGTCGGCGGGAAAGAGGACCGCTGGTGACCAAGAAACCCACCATCGACACGGCAATCATGGGATATTCATCGGGTACGCTGGGAACTCAATCACGCTCCTTATCTGATTTAGAGAAACAACAGCCTTGTAAGTCCTAAGTCATCAAGCTTATTTTGTATTTCGCAGCCTTCATCATTGACTTACTTTTAGCCGATCATTCAATAGAGAAACAATGCGGCCGAGTGAACAAAAAAGTCATCGCCAGCAGGGGCAAAAACTCCAAGAACAATCAGCTGAGAGTTCTCTCCGTTCATCGGGTACATCTGAGGTAAAGTACCTTCTCATCAACAATTTTTCATATTCATCTGAACAAATCGGCTTAACTTGCCTCTGGATCATTTTTAACAGCCTGCACTCCCCCTGCAACACAAGTGTCCAATATTTTGCCAATTTACCAACTGCCGAGTCTAAGCTTCCACCTCCATCATCTGAGCCGACGCCGCCTGCTCCTACCGCTCCTGCTTTCAAGCCTGTCAAGCCGATGGACTCCCTCACCGACATGCTAGACTTCACTTTGTCGGACCTAGAGGATAATGAAGAGGTAGCAATAGACAGCTACCCCGTGGAGATCCAATGGATTCTCAATGTCTCCACGGATGCATCAGCTGCGGTGATGTCGGCTCCAGGGATGCAACAAAGGCTAAACATGCTCTTTGACCTGGTGCTTGCTCCATCAGCCAAGCTACTTGAGAACACTCAGCCGCTTCGCGATGCCATGGCCTTGGTCCAAGCCGATCTACCCCCAGAGGTGATGGCGGCACTACTGAACGTCTGCAATTTTGGACGATAAGAAGACAGAAGTCGATGTGGCCAAGTCCAGAATTGCTCTGAGGGAAGCTCAAAAAGATGATCAAAAAATTCTAAACAAAATGATAGCCGACACTAGAGCCAAGAAGGCCAAATTCGACGAAGAGGCCAAAGCCCTCAAGCTCAACAAAGAGGCGACTCTAAAATTGGAGTCGACCAAGAAATTCCTCGAGGCAGGATTGGACAAAGTCACCAAGAATATCTCCGAAGGCTAGCAGATGCTAGACGAATTAGCGTCGGCTTTGAAGTCCCAAAAACTCGACCTTGGTCTGGCCGTGGCAGAGGTAAAGAAATAGTTGGCTAAAGTTGCTCCCATCCCTGGAAGTGTTGCGGAGGACGATAAGATTATTGGCGACGTGGAGCAGACAATAGCTAAAGCTACCGCGGCACTATCGGCCCTTGGAGCCAGACTTAACAATGCTGGAGCATAATTAGCTTAAAAATTGTATCTCAAATGCTCGTAACGTTTGTTGTTTGAAACAATGTTTGGAATACTTTGGATGTTTTTGTAATATTAATCGGCTGTTTAACTGATTTCTTATTCATGCTTTAATTTATTTTTGTTATGTATAATCGGCTTTTAGTTTATTCATAATCTAGCCAAAATGACATGCAACGAGTTAATTTGGCCTCTCATGACCGATAATCGTCTTTAGCCGATTATTATCCAACCCAAACACTTGGGTGGTATTTCTTTGGATATTTTCCGTTAATCGCTTTAAGAAACACCACACCTTCTAGCGTCTCCAAAATGTAGGAATTAACATCCACAAGCCGATGAATTCTATACGGTCCTTCCCATGTTGCGAACCATTTGCCAAATAGGTTATCCCTAGAGCCAACAGGCAAAATAGTCTTCCAAACTAAATCAGATTCACAAAATGATTTAGGCATTACCTTTTTATTGTAAGCTTTTGCAACCCTTGCCTTGTTCCTTTTAAGCCGATCCAGTTTGTGCAAACGCAACTCTGCCAAATCATCCAGATTATCGACCATTAAATCCTTATATTCTTAAGCTCACAAACCATTTTGCATAGTTGTTCGTACGGAGCCAATACTAAGTTCTAGGGCAAAATAGTTTCTTGTCCATAAATCAGTTGATAAGGTGATAACTTCATTGCACCATGGTAAGCAAGCCGTTAAGCCCACAATGACTCCGATAGCGTTACATGCCAATTCCTTCATTTTTCCTCAATCTTCCTTTTGATCAGCTTGATTAATGTTTTATTGGACAATTCGGCTTAAACATTAGCCTAAACCTTTGGCAAAAACCTGAAACTCATCAAACATAAACACAATGCCTTGATCGGTCGTAATAGTTTGTGGTATTCCAAACCGATGGATAATATGTTCTGTAACAAATCTGATGGCTTCAACACTTGTAACTTTTTTAAGTGGGATTGCCTCAACCCATTTAGAAAAATAATTGGTTTTGGCCAATATAAAGCTATGGCCTTTGCTCGAAGCAGGAAATATTTGTCCGATTACATCTATCCCCCATCCTCTAAACGGCCAAGGCTTGATAATCGAATGTAAAGCCAATACTGGAGCCAATTGCATGTTGCCAAATTTCTGACAAGTCTAGCATCCTTTGTAGTATTTGATATAATCTTCCAGCATTGTCGGCCAAAAGTACCCAGTACGCCTTAGCAGCCACTTCATCTTATAAGCCGATTGATGGGATCCACAAATACCTTCATGTACTTCTCCCATTGCTACTTTAGCTTCCTCGGCTTCAAGGTATCGTAGCAACAAACCTTCTAAAGTCCGATAATATAACACATTGTCAAGGACAACATACTTCAAAGCTTGCCGCTTAATTCTCCGATCAGAAGGCTTTGAGGGATCGATTAAATACTCCATTATTTTTGCCCTCCAATCATTAGTGGTCGCGCACATGATCGTCTTTTCAATCGGCTCACATTCCCCAAATTGGCAAAATACTTTATAACTCGATGCTCATTGAGCTAGCAAGTTAGCCTTATCATTCAACTCTGGAGGAATATGACTGATGTCAAAAGAAGTAAATGAGCCGATCACAGTGAGACATTGCTCCAAATACTTAGTCAAGATTTCATCGTAGCAGTTATATTCTCCCTTAATCTGCTTGATGACTAACAAGGAATCACCATATGCCTCAACAAAATCTATTTCGATATTATCGAGCAGCTATAGGCCTTTACGTAATGCTTCATACTCGGCTTGATTATTGGAGCACATGCAATTCAGTCTGATTGCAAACTCAAAACTAAACCCTTTTGGTGAAATTAGCATGACCCCGATACCATCACCCTTTTGACACACCGATCCATCAAAAAACAGTTGCCAGGGGGTGACTAATACTAGATCAGCATTCAAATTAGTTTCATATCCTGTTATAAAATCGGCAATTACTTGATCCTTAACTACTTTAGTCAATTCATATGTTAGGTCGAACTCGATGAGCGTATAGGCCCATTTACCAAGTCAACCTCGCAAAATTGGAGCTGATAACATGTATTTTATAACTCGATTTTACAAACAACCTTACAAGCCAATGCTAAATTATAACGCTTTAGTTTTGTGAAAGAAAAATATAATGACAAGCAAAGTTTTTCTACAAAATGGTACTAGTTTCCGCATCAATTAATCGTGGCTTAAGTAGAAAATAACTCGCTCTTTTTCATTGACCTCTTGCACCAAAACAGCTTCAATAGTGACCTCTTCAGTCGATATATATAACTTGAATGGTATACCTTTTTGAGGTACGACTAAGACTGGTGGATTGGTCAAATATTCTATAATATTCTCAAAAGGCTTTCTGCTGATCGGCTCCCTATATAAACTTTTGATGATCTTTTAATTTCAATAGTGGGATAAATGAACTAATACAGCCAGATAAGTTTGAAATAAATCGGCGTAAATACTTAATATTGTCGATCAACTTTTGTAAATACTTCTTGTTAGATGGCGGCTTAGTTTTGGCTATGGCTTTGACTCTTTCTTGATTAACCTCAATTCCTCTTTCATGAACCATGAACCCCAAAAATTGTCCAGCCGACACGCCAAAATCACACTTGTATGGATTCATTTTTAGACCATGTGCCCTTGTGTTCTCAAACACTGTTCCCAAATCTACTAAGTGCTACAAGTCCTCTTTAAATTTAACAACAACATCGTCAATGTAGATTTCCACAATATGGCCAATTAAGTCATGAAAAATCAAATTCATGGCACGTTGATATGTTGTATCAACATTCTTCAAGCCGAAAGTCATGACTGCTGAGTCAAACAATCCTAAGGCACTAGGACACCTAACGGTTGTTTTGGGTATATCAGCTTCTGCCATGAATATCTGATTATATCTGGCATTACCATCAAGAAACCTAATGATCTTATTCCCCGATGTTACATCGATAAGCATATCGACTATAGGCATCGGGTACTCATCCTTCGGCATAGCTTTATTTAAATCTCTAAAATCAACGCACACCCTGAGTTTACCATTTTTCTTCATGACAGGAACGATATTAGAAACCCATTTAGCATATCAGCAAGGACTAATGAACTTGGCCTCTAACAATCACTCAATTTCTTCTTTCATAACATTATACAAAGCCGATTAAATCATCTAGGAGACTATTTAAATGGCCGATAACCTAGCTTTATAGACTGTTCAACAAGTCATCGGCTTAAACAAGGCATCTTATGATATTCCCAAGCAAAACAATCTTTATATTTTCTTAAAATCTTGACCAACCTTTCCTTATAATCTACAGCTAACCCTGAACTAACAAAAAATGGTCTTTTCCTTTCACCATCACCTATATCAACTTCTTCTAGCAAATCAGTCGATGTGAAAACTTGGCCTAACTTCTCGATTTCCTAAAAATCTTCAATGGCCTCACAGCTATCCGTTATTTGCTGATAGGTTTGCATTTTGTCTTGTAATGCCTTCATGGCCAATTTGGACTCCATCGGTGCAAAATCTCATCTGTCCGATTGAGTGTACTTGGCCTCATATTGATTGCAATAAGCCCTATCTTATTGATGCAGATAAAATCATAGTCGTCTAGAGCTTTACCTGATATACACATGTTGCTAATTTGCATCTGAACTCGCCATGCCAATATGATCTGATGTATCAGCTTGAATGACTTCTACCTTGTCCCTATTTATTGGACAAGCATTTGGTGCATAGTTGACAGTATACAACAATTGGCGTGAATCCAATCTCGCCCAAGCAGGATGCTATAATTACCCTTAGTGTCGACTACAAAGAAGGCGGTCAGCAATGTCTTGCTGTTGACTGTCAATTCAGTCACCATGAACCCTCTTGCCTCAGTGGGATCGCCTGTGAAATCATTTAAAACCATATTAGTTTTAATAAGATCCTCATCGAACTTACCCAACTTCTTGCAAGTGGTATATGGCATCAGATTGACAGTTGCTCCTCCATCGACAAGCATCCTTGATATCAGCTTGCCATTGATGTGTCCTTTTAGGTATAATGGCTTCAGATGCCGATAATCATCTTGAGGCTTCTCACAAAACTACGTCTTGAGCCCCCAGACATAACTAAGCAAACGTCTGCTTAGTCGATACAGTCCTTATATTGAATCCGGCTGGCAATGTGAACACATGTTGATGTCCATCGGTGGCGGAGTATCATCCCGAACTACGGGTGAATCCAAATCATCGATTGAATCAAACACTTCTTCAACAGGTTCCTTCTTCCTCCACTCCTTTTTAGCAGTCTTAATCGGTCGGAGCTCATTAAAAGCTTGATCTCTCTATGTTTTTCTTGATCGGCCTGCCTCATCTCTTGGGGTCCTTAGCCTTTGAAGTCATCTCCTTTGTGATCGGCTAAGGCCCGGAGGACACCACCTTGGCTTAGGTTCAATTGGCTTTTGTACTTTTCCTGCCAGATCAACTTGAGCCACAGAGCTTATCCCCACTTTCGCTTGCACTTGGGTTTGGTTTAGCGCGGAAATCCTTTGATGGACCGATCTTTTATGACTTTCATCAAAACGGTCTTGTATCGGCTTAGATATTGTATCTGTAGCCGATCGCCTTGGCTAGTAACCCTAACGAGAGTATTATGGTGATGGTAGAGCTGACCCCCTCTCCCAACAAAACTACCAAAAGGGGCATCGTTTGTGAGCTTTTTCCAAATTATCGGGCTAGTATAAATTATCTGGCTGTCACGTGGGATAACACAGCCTATCATTTCTCCTTTCATATTTTTCCAGCAACTGGAGAAAGTTGGCTTTGGCTTGTGAATCAGCTTGCGTGGTAGCGATGCTCTCTTAGCCTTATACCACTTACCGATTTGCAAGTCACCCTTGGGCTTGACAGTTCTTAAACTTTTCCCCTACGGTCGGTCTCTATTTGCAGTGATCCGACCGTAATTTTTACGGAATCTTTGCTGCTAGAGCTTGATTGAACGCCAACATGATGTGCAACTCTAGATCCCGTATCTTGCATTGGCTCTTTTCCTTTTCCAGAACATTGAACCATATTAATTGGAAAAAGATTAGCATCGACTTGCATCGTTGTCTCTTCTGCAAACTTGAGTCGACCGTCCTCTATAGCCGATTGTATTTACTATCGAAAAATATTGTAATCGTTAGTATTATGAGAAAAAGAATGATGCCATTTGCAATACCTTCGCTTCTTAATTTCAACAGCCAATGGTATGATGTGTCCTTGAGGCAACCTTATAATATTTTCTTGTAAAAGTAAATCAAAAAAACGGTCACACTTAGAGACATCAAAAGCATATTTTATTTCTGACTTAGTCTTAGTCGACTTGAGTCAAGAACAAACTAAAGATTTCTTAGATCCTTTAACCCATTCGACTATATTTATCTCAGCCTTATCGTCTTTAGAAGATTCACTTGAATAGCACTCGACAAGGTTGACCTTGGCTTTATTCTTGTCCTTGTTATTATTATTGGCTTTGAATTTATCCCTAAACCCTCTTTTATCGGTAAAATGTATTTCTTGAGCCAATACCCTATGTAACAGGTGACTTAAATCGGTGAACTCTTGTCGCTGAATTTTTTCCTCAACTGGGGAATTAACCCCTGGATGGCCAAATCAGCTAATTGGTTATCGGGGTAAAGTAACACTAAAACACTGATTTCATACTTCTCTAAACCTTTTGATATAGTCCGTTACCAATTCTCTAAATTTCGAGCGAACAGAGCTTAAGTCAGAAATTCTAAGTTCTAGACTACTAGAGAAGAAGTATTCATGGAATCGGCTTTCCAAATCGGTCCAAAAATGAACCGAATTCGGAGGCAGGCTTGTGGACCATGTAAAGGCAACTGCTGATAAAGATAGTGGGAATAACCTAATTTTCAACCCATCAGACTGAGCAGCTTCACCGTATTGCACGATAAAATGTCCGACGTGCTCTAGTGTAGTAACGGAGTGATCCCAGAAAATTTTGCAAAATCAAGAACTTTGAAGTTGTTAGGGTAAGGCATTCGGTCAATGTAATCGGGTATGGCTTCAGATAACCGATAACCTTCCCTTTGAGCTGTATGTCAAATTGATCATGCAATACGGTAGATATCTGATCGGCCCAATTTACTATATTAGCAGATGCAGTGTTAGGGTTTTTTCCAATTACGCTTGTAATTGGCATTCTGACCCCCGAGTGTAAGCTCAGGTTGATAGGTCGGTTGAGCAGATGCATACTGAGGAAGTTACTCATATCCGTTATTTTTCCTAGCAGTCAGCTCAAGTACTAGAACGAAGGGTTTTGAATACGTTACCATCTTGTATGGGGCCGTATTCCTCTATGGAATCGACTCAGCATATTGCGGATGCCTAGGGGGTTCAAATGGCTGTGAAACCGATTGGGGAAAAGCATAGAATGGAGCTGATGGTGGTAAGTTGGTTGGTACATCCAACTTAGCAGCATCGGCATATGCCTGATAATGCGCAACCCTACTTGCACGAGGATCTCGTGACAGTATGACAGTGGACTGGGTTGGCATCATAGTCAATGGTGAAGTCATAGCCGATTGTTTAGGATCAGCTACTGGGCTTTGAGTGTTCTGTGCTACTGAATAAACAGGGTAATTCGGCAGAGTTTGCATTGGTTCGAGCAGGCTTTCAGCCGATGCCAACTCTTGAGTTATTGTTTTTACACTATTATCTATCATCGGCTTATGAGTGGTAACTAGAGCCGATGATTGGTTAATCTGTAACACCCCAGGACCCCCAATCGCCCAGGATGCTACTAAACTACTTTACAACTATGCCAAAATATAAAATTTCGGCAGCACCTCCTGTAAAAAAAAGAGGCAACGCGGAAGCAACAATAAAGACATATATATAAGCAACACACTATCATATTTAACACCTTAAGAAAGAATAGGTAAATCAAAGTCAATAGCTCTAAGGCTCATTTAAGCATCTTAAACCAGGCGGAAATGAGGACATGCTTATTATTATAGCACAATATTAAAAGATTAGTTGATAACATGACCGTGCAGAAGTGCTGCTACTTCCCATCCCTTCAAGAAAGACATCCACTCAAGCACCTGGAATGATAAAGCAAGAGTGATATATAAAATCTCAACAAGTAAACTGGCTTTAACAAGCTATTTAAACCACAGTAGATTAGACAACAATTTAATGCTTCACCAAGTTTGAAGATAATAGCATAACATCAACCTTCATAGTAGTTTCATCCTTCAATAATTTGAGACACTATTTCCTAATCAACATTAAGGAATTAAAGTGAAACGACTACAACATACGATTGCATAAGAGTCAACCATCATCGTAATAATAAAATTACTTAAGATCAAACCATTGTACTGAAATTTTAAAGTTCTACTTAACCTCACGAGACATAGAGCACCACTCAAGATGTAGGTAATGTTAACGGCAACATAAACCGTTCTAAAGTTATGCATTCACTTAACTAATTAAGTTAAATCTCCATTAAACTATATATCCCTCAACGTCAAGAATAACTTGAAATCCCTGAGGAGCAATACGAAACCACCCAAAAAAATATCAACACATATATAACCACATAATAGCTGTATGTAAAGATATTGCAGAAGTTCTGCAAATAATTTCTCATAACCATAATTAAAATGGAATACTATTACAATGCAATTAAAGTGCATATACATGTAATGCAAAACCACTTATGACTTCAGTATCTTCATAAATTCACAAGTCATACTATAATGGATATAACATCGGAGAAGCATTGCTTCTCATAATAACTTCCAATGCAACATTAACAAATACCAAATTCAATTCCATACAACAACGCATATGAATGTATATGAACTTCTGCCTGCATACCCAACAAGGTATGGAGCTGCATCTTTCGATGTTGTACCGGTACGGTCGCAACCATAAGATCATGACATAACTTCGAATGCATGTGCAAATGCAATGTGATGCACTTCAAATGCCATATGACATTCGCATATACCATGAACTTCAGTATGCATAACAATAATATGATATTCCACAACCGGCAACAAGTATATGCCACTGACATCAAATATAATAATACTTCCAAGATAAAACAATATAAGCCATGATCTTGGTATATAGCAGCATATATAATGTACTAAAATTGGACTAAGAGGCTACTCCAAAAGATCCCATTCGAAAAACTATTCCCATACAAACAATCTACAAGTTAAGTGCTACACTTAAAGTAACTTCTAGTTCACTTCTTCATTTAACACATCAGGTGTATGACAACAAGACTGCGCTAACGAATCTTCCATGGCAAATAAAGTAGCCGAGGTATGAACTTCCATTAAGCAAATACCCTCAAGCTATAAAGACATAGGCACAACCTATATCTATATATAAGAGAAAACTATAGGTTTAATTTCATCTTCCATTTAACATGTTTTACCAAAAGCCCACTTCTCTAACCAACAAAAGTCATACATGACCGCTGTACCACTTTCTACGTAACCCAAATGAATATCCCAAGTATTCTAACTATTACAAAACACAAGATGGGTTTGCTACAAACTACTAAAGCCCATCATTAAAACCCTCTCTATTGTCATAGTCAACATAAGGGCATAAATCTCCATGAACAACATATAACAAAAGCTTTGACCACAAGGCATATGAGGCATACTCCAACATGAAATATGTCACAACACAACTAAAGCATCATTTAAACTTGTCATACAAGGTTGGTGACTGTATTGAAATTTAAGACTTAGGTAGAATAAATAACAAGTTAAAACCGTAGCAACCACCACTACGTTTACTTGCCTTTACCGATGATGAAAGCAAGACATACATGCCTTCGAGCAACACCACCTGCTCAAGCACTCATATATCAACACCATAGCATACCACACAACATACAAATAGCAAGGAACACAGTCCTACGCCCCGCAACCTGACAAACATACAAACCGACATTCTTCATGTTTGGTTAACTGCAACTGTACTTGACTTTTTCGTATCTATTTTTATACAACAGCTATGATAACAAAAGAATACATATTTGAAAACTACAGTATGAGAGCTACAACTTTTGTGTAGAAACCATAATTTTATCATGCCTCCAAGATTGCCTAAATGTCCCCTAAAGACAGCACTGAGAATCTGACATCAATTTCGAATAGCAAATATTCAAAACTGAATATCTCCAGAAATACTCATCATAAAATACTGAAATTTCACCATATAACAAAATTTTACATCCTCTACAACTTTATAGTTATGGGTTTTTAGAGGAAACATCAATAAGACAACCTAAACAGGGTATGAACCTCGACTGTAGAATCTGACAGAAAAACAAAACAAACGACTTCATAAATTCATATCTTGAGTTCTACCCAACAAAATAATTCTGCACTTTACCAATCTGAAAAGCTTATGAAAAAGTCTACAACTTTCTAGTTATTTTTCAGAGCTGGTTCGGCCTCTAAAGTGGCCGGAAACTAAATAGATCTATTATTGTTCTGAACTTCGTGGGAACCTGATAGCCAACTTGAGATAGCGATATCTGCCAAACCACATGGTCAAAAATTACCATCCACACGCCAAAAGAAATCTAGAAGAGTCCTCTACAACTTTTCAATCTATTAAAAAATTCAATTCGGCCAATAAGATGACCTAATCTCACAAAGAACAAAACCATCAGAATCTAAAATTTTCAGAACATACAGAAAACGATTGAATCGACGATTCCCATCGGAATGTCGCCTCTTCTTGACCCCCACCACGAGCTACAGCACCAAAAACATGGTAGAAACATGTTCTACAGTAGGGAAACACTCACCTATGGTTTCCCCTTGAAAACAGCAAGGGAAAGATGGGGAAAACACCGATCTAGCATCTCTTCTTGATCCTTTCTTCCTCCTCGTTCCGATTTGTTACTTCTTTGCTTGATCCTTGCACCAATGGAGGAGGGATATGGAGGGGAGGGGCTATGGAGTGGGAAGAGAGGCGGTCACAGGGGAAAAATAGGGGGGCAGCCAGGAGGGGGAAAAGAAAAGAGGGGGCAGCCAGGGTTAGGTTTTTCTTTTCAAATTATCTTACGCGTCCAACTTGCAACTTCACGATCCGAACTCCAAATAAGGCATATGAGTATCCAAACGGAATTGATTCGACGAGCTCTACACATCCATGGTCTCTAATCGTTCATTCGAGTGATGGATCAATAAGTCAACTTTTTGCCTCCTTTTGAAACGCCCAATCAACCTTTAACCCTTTTACGCTTTCCAACATACAAAGCGTATTTTTGTTTCAAAATGCATCCCAGTGAGTCACACACAAGCTACCATAAAAAATCGAAACCGAATCTTTCCAAAACAAACTTGAAAAGTGATGGTTTAACTTCACGGACGTTACATAATCAAAGCATTGTGCACAGATTGATTAATCATAGCAGATAGTTCGGTCTGTGCAGGCATGTATTGACTCACTGAGATATTGGTAATCCCTGCATCACATAGGGCATTAGCCATCGGCAATGCATCCTTCTAAGTGACACGCGTCGAGTTTTTTGTTAATAGCTTAACATCATCTCTTCGAGTGCGGCTTTTCTATTGTTAATCTCTTTGCATTGGTTTGGCGTTAAATTGGTAGGAACGATTATAGCATCGAAGTTAAGATTGAACAATGGAATTGATTTTCCCGACGAATAAATCACGTCCCACCGGGCATGCCAAAAGTGTGTTGGCGCCAAAAGATGTGATGAAAGATCTATCGGCCCAAACACACGTTGAACGCCTGAATCAGAATGGTTTAAGGCATGCCAACTGATTTGATCCTGCAATTGGTAAGGTGAATGGAAAATATGCTCAAAGCCGATCTAGTGTAGCAATCGACAAAGATCTAAACAGCCAAAAAGCCGATTAAATCTAGGGTAGCGATAAGTCTAAATAGTCGATTAGGGCTGGTTAGATGATAAGAGGTCAATCTTCCTGAAAAAGGCTATGCACAACCAGATCGGAGAAAATCAAACCTGATTGACGTAATCAATGGAGATCAACAATCGGCGATGCGCAAATTTATTGATCAAGATTGAATTATAGAGAAAATTCTAAGTTACAAGACTACTCCTAGTTGACAAGAAAGTAAATGAAAAGTAATGTGAGTTGTTTGATTTGATTGTGTTGTTCTTCTCGCTTGCCCTCATCCATCCTTGATAGAACATTGGCCGATCGTATCATTCTCCGATACGTTGTCCACCATGATCCGTATCGGTCTTTTTTCCGACAGAAATCTTCCAAGTTAAATCAATATCGATTATAATTCCATCTTTAATTTTCCTTTCTTTATCTGATATTGGCTAAAATATCCCCTTATCCTTAGCCTGACAATTTAGCCATGCCTTGCCAAATTCTGGTGCAAACAGATACCTAGATCCAGCGTATGGGCCATGTGATGGGACCAGGTTGGTAGTTCAGTTGTTCCAAAGGAATGCCGAAATTTTGATAGGACAGTATGCAAGAAAAATGTTTTTTCTACCTCATGTACCTTTGTGCTCGTTGATGATAAAATGTTATTATTTAGGTTAAGGATGAACCGGTTTCCTATCATATTGAGTTTTGCAATGACCATCAATGAGGCACAAGGGCAAACAATACAACATTTAGGTGTCTACCTCACCAATCTGGTTTTCTCCCACGGACAACTATGTGTTGCCCTTTCGCAACCTACTACTAAGAGTGATCTTAGGATACTTATCCCAAAAAGAAAAGCTGGTAGCTTTAATTCCGCTAGCACATTTACCAAGAATATCGTCTATAAAGATGTTCTAACATCCTAGATGTCTTATGTATTTTATTTGTATTAATGTTGCACAACAAACGATGTCCACCGGTAAATGTGGACTTCTATGTTTGGTTTCACATAATTATGTTGATGTACGTGTACTATGTGTGTTTGATAAAATTGATAATCATGGTACAATTTAAAATCACATTTTGCTAAAATATATCAGACTGTTTAAATAATCCGTTGCAGTGCATGAACAGTCTAACTAGTAGTGGCCGCACCATGTTTTCGGAGAATGATTGTGTCGAAAGCTACTGCAGTGCGTCTTGGAGGGTATGGACAACTCATTTGCATGAATCAACCAAGAGAGAATCCTGAGTTCCCAATAATTATGCCCGTGTTAAGTGTGAACCAGTCAGTCCCACATCCAGTGCCCATCTAGTGTGAAGTGCCAGACCGGTACGTCATGGGTCCGTCGGGCTATATGTCTAAACCATGCTATGCCGCCACGGCCTGGCTAGCCTAGCGTGCCGTGCTGTACTAGCCCGATTCACCTTTGTCAAGCTCAGGCACAATCCATTTGCGATTCGTGCCGTGTTGACTCAGACTCGGCGTATTTACACTATTGCGACGAGAGGAAAGGAGCCGGACACACAAGGAGCTGAGACAGTGGACAAAAATATTGGGGGAAATAATTAATTTTTTTAATTCTTGAACAGGTAAAGAGTTATTGCCTCGCTAAAAACCTTACACCCAGTGTAGGATATGCCAATGCGGAGCACATGTTACTGCCTCGTTAAAAGCCTTACACCCAATGTAGGATATGCAAATGCGGAGCGACTTGGTGTACGTACTCGGTATCAGTGAGAATGTACTCTCCATTCTCCACCTTTTAGAATCTACGTTGTCTCTCCTTTCTTCGCATGCAATGACCGCAAAAGATGTCGGCCGTAGTGGCTACGTCTTGCCTGCTTCAAGCCCATCAGGCTTGTTTCATGTCGTACCCGACCGCGAAGCCCAGCATGACCCTATCGTTTGTGCCGTACTAGTCCGGACTGTGCGTGCTGGTCCAGAAAAAGCCCGGCTCAATATCAATGTCTGCTGGCAATAAACCTAGAGAATAATTTTCCAAAATAAATGTATAATTTCACCTAAAACCCACATCATCAACGAACTCTGTGACTGGTAGCCAAATTCTTAGTTAATATCCATTAGAACGGAAACCGAAGTAACTAAACAAAAGACTGCCTGTCTTGCATTGGAAAGAATACACACAATCTCCGGATGGAAATCCAATCCATATCTCTATAACTCCAACCAACAAACAACACACTGTAATCAGTAATCACTATGGACAAGTCAATTGCATTTACTTCAGCAGACGAAATTGTAAATGGCACACCTTACAGAAGCAGGAGGCAGGTACACAACTACACACACGCTGCCGCCACCGGCAAGCACAACCGGTAAGGTTGTTAAACACACACAATTGGAGGCACAATGAACTGATACAACCCGACGCTCATCTTCACAGAGAAGGAAAACAGGACACGGCCTTGTGGGTACCTGCAAAAGCTGCTTTGCAGAAGAACAAGAAACCGACCGATTAGTCGTACTTCTCGCGCCAGGAGTAGGCGATGAAGAGCACCCAGGAGAGCGCGAGCACGAGGTCGCCGACGAACTGCCGCGGCCAGTCGCGCGAGAGCTCCTCCACCCGCCGCTCGAAGTGCACGCGCCAGAGCGCCGCGGCGGCGTGCAGCAGCGTGCACCCCTTGGCGAAGAAGGCCTGGAACTCGCGGTCTCGCGCGAAGCCCGCCATGAAGATGAGCGCCCCAACCGCGCAGAGGAGGAGCCCAGCGAAGGCGTCGGAGGTACGGATGAGGAGCTCGTCGCGGGGCGAGGAGCCGCGGAGCAGTTGCGCGGCGGCCTCGCGTCCGTGGCCCGACGCGTACGCCTCCACCTGTGAGAACATCATCAGCGCGCCGCTGCCCACCGCGACCGCCGCGTGGACCATGCAGAGGAGGAAGAACCCCGACGACGACCTGCCAACGGCGGGCTCCCGCGGCCGCGGCGGCTGCGGAGCTGATGTGGTGGACTCGGTGGCCATGGCCGCAACAGGTCGTGCAGCCTTAAACCTTGGTGATCGGGGGCTTCTGGGGACTATGTGGGATAATTTCGGATCAGATCGTGCAGCCTTAAACCTTGGGGATTGGGGGTTCCTGGGAGCTATGTGGGATAATTTCGGATCAGAACGGAGTTGACCGCGACCCGGCGAAGGGATAACTATCCTGAGAATTTTGGTGGGCCTGTGATTACGGACTTCGGGGCATGGGGCGACGCGTGAAGAGGGAAGTGGGGAGGGCTTCCTAACCGACGGATTCGGATCTCACATCCTTATCTCTTTTCGCCCGCGTAGTTTGTTTATCGCGTCAGTTCTTACCTTCTAGATTGGGATACGACGCTAATTTGTTTGCTTAATGATGTGGGCCCCGTTTGCTCGTGAGAGTGAAGTGTGCATAAATTTGGAAAGGTCATTCCGACGGATGACATGAACATAAAATCCTTTTGGCGCTGGACGCTTGGGTTTGACGGATAGACGCTATTCGACATAGGTGATTCTCGCGCAAAGATTGATGTGACGGTATTGATGAATTTGAGCATACATGACAGTATAATTGTCCAAATATGGAACTGTTCCGGTATTTGGTCCTATTAACTTTGTTTATTGCAAAAATGGCCCGTGCTGTGGTATTTGTGGAAATAGCCCTTATGTACCTTGTGCTACCGCGCGTTTGCGCGAGAACCCGACTTGCCGCGCTATGCCTGTGCGGTAGGATACGAACGCGGCACTTTGGCATGACCATGAGTGCAGCAGCCTGCCATGGTAGGGAATCACAGGAGATGAGGAGCTACCGTGGCAGGACAACGCGATAGCCTGCTCCTGTCACGACAGTAAAGTGCGGCATAGTTTTTAAAAAATCAGATTTTTTTAGGAAACACACTGACGACGCTAGGCATAATTTTTGATTTTTTTTAATAATGTTTTTCAAAAAACAATACTGAAATAATATACGTCTGAATAAAATTTTACAGAAATACCTTGCTGTCGCCATGGCGATGGGAGGTTATTTTTGTAAGTAGAAAATAGAAAATAACAAGGCGGAGAGAGGATTAATAAGGAAAAATTCGGAGAAGTGACATTTAATGTTGGTAGAAACGGAATGAAGACGGGGAGTATATGGCTCATATGGAATAAAATGACATAGCATGATCTAGGAAACGACGAGAGAAAAAGTACATAAAAATATTAGGGTACATAGTATGAGATAAAAATATTAAGATACGCAGTATGACATAGCTTGATATAGAAAATGATGAAAGAGACATGGCACGATGACACGGACGAACCATGAATGAAAACTACAGCTAAGATACATACGTGCCTTTTAAAAATAGAAAGAAGTCATGCTTGTTGTCCTAGACTCTATATGGAAGGATCCATCGGTGCCTTCCCTTTGATTGCGCGAGCCTCAGGGCCTTGGCTTTCTTCCGGTTACTCTCGTAGACATCCACCCAATAATAGTCTTCAGGCGCGATCTTAAGCTCCTCCCACGTGCGTGCATATGCCGCTTCGGCTTTCTTGATGAAAACTAGTTTAGCCCGATGTTTCGATGAGAGTGATAACTACGATTGATCGATGTGACATTGACTATGAGGTTACTTAACCGAGACGACCAAGTCCGTCCTGCAATCGCTACACCACACCGTTTGTCATTATCAACCGAGCCCAACACTGTTGATCTTTCCTACAAGCAATCGAGAATCAAGCAAGAAAGAAACAAGTGAAATCTGAATTGGACGATAAAGTTTGAAGTTTTATTGACTAACGGAGAGGCCCGAAATTGCCGTAGATGGTCTAGTTGACACAAGTACACAACTTATATTTTTTGAACAAAAAACCAATCTAAACAAGCCTAGACCCTAAAAGTGGTGGCCATAAAGGATATAAAGGGGAGCCGGCATGCTCCAACAGGAGGGGGGTCGCACACACAAGTGGAGTTGGATTCCAACTCTGTTACAAGGCCCAAGTTGGCCCAACAGGTGGCGCAGCCCCTTCGTTTGATGATTGTGATGCGTATACAATAAATCTGAAGGTGGAGATAGATCCGTTGAAAAGGTCTCGTCCTCTTCGATTCAAGTACTTGAACGCCTCAAACGGACATTCGTATGTGAATGTTATGATCATTTTACTCAAGGCTATCAAGCTGACTCCAGATTGTTTTGGAATTGAAACAGGGTCGGCCTGGACTTATTGTGGTAGTAGTGCCACTTCCCTCACCTTGGTTCTTGAGTAGAATAACATCAAATAACTTAGGTAGCAATTCATCCTCAACAGAAAAATTATGGACTCCTAGAAACAAGTTCACCTGATAATTCAATTGTCGTGTACGTGCCCTTGTCAAAGTTCCTTACCTAACATCTTGTAGAGGATTGTTGTGTGTATCCAAAGAAGTGATGTCCTCATAATCCTCCCTCTCTTGAATTAGAGTCGCCCTCGACTCAAGGTCATCTTCTTCTCCCAAGTATGGCTTCAAATCTGCAATGTTAAATGTGGGACTAACCCCGAAATCTTCAGATAACTAAAGTTTGTATGCATTATCAATAATCTTTTGAATAATCTTAAAAAGACCATCAGTTCTAGGCATCAACTTAGACTTTCTCAAATCTAGAAATCTATCTTTTCTCAAATGCAACCAAACAAGATCACCATATTCAAAAGTTACGTCCTTTCTACCTTTACTATCAGCAAACCTATATTTCTCATTCATGTGCTCTATGTTTTCTTTTGTATTCTCGTGCAACTTAAGAACAAATTTAGCACATTTCTTAGCATCTATATTTACCTTTTTCAAAGATGGTAGATGTAACAAATCAATTGGAGCGTGAGGGTTAAAACCATACACTACCTGAAAAGGGCTCATCTTTGTGGTTAAATACAGCGAGCGGTTGTAGGCAAACTCCACATGAGGTAAACATTCTTCCCACAAATTCAAGTTTTTCTTCAAAATAGCCCTCAACATGGTTGACAATGTACGGTTGATGACTTCAGTTTGTCCATCAGTTTGGAGATGACATGTGGTAGAGAATAGCAACTTCGTCCCCAACTTGTTCCGAAAGGTCCTCTAAAAGTGGCTCAAGAACTTCACATCTTGATTTGAAACAATTGTGGTTGGCACAACATGTAATCGAACGATCTCTCTGAAAAATAAATCAGCAATATGTGTAGCATCATCACTCTTATGATAAGGAATAATATGTGCCATCTTAGAAAATCTATCCACTACTATAAAAATACTATCCCTCCTCTTTGTCCAAGGCAAGCCTAAAACAAAATCCATAGAAATATCCTCCCAAGGCACATTAAGAACAGGAAGAGGTATATATAAACCATGTGGATTCAATCGAGACTTATCTATTCGGCATATAGTGCAGTGAGCAATATAGTGCTCAACATTGCGCCTCATCTTTGGCCAATAAAAGTGTTTAGCAAGGATGCCCTCCTTCTTTTTGATGCCAAAATGTCCCATGAGTCCTCCCCCATGCGCCTCCTATAGCAACAAAAGACAAACAAAGCCAGCTGGAATGCATAGCTTGTTAGTTCTAAATAAGAATACTTCATTTAAGACAAATTTGTTCTAGTTTTTACTATCTCTACAATTGGACAAATCATCTTTTAATTTTTCATCAGAAGCATATAAATCTTTTATTATCTCGAAGCCAAAAATTCTACAATCAATTTGAGACAACGAAGTATATCGTTTAGACAAAGCATCAGCAATCATATTTTCTTTCTCTTTCTTGTGCTTGCTGATTTGAATCAAAACCAAGGAAGGAGCAAGTTTTTCACAAAAGCTCTAAAATCCAATCATAAGTTGCTAAATGTGGTTATGTGATTATGATCTATAAGAAGTAGCAAAGTTTTACAAAGATCATAAGACCAGATAAGCTTTCACATTTTTATCTTTTTAATGATGCTTTTTCTACGTTTTCTCCCCCTTTTGGCAAGATAGGCATCAAGATGGCATTTTCTCCCCCTTTTTATATGTATATATGAAATACATCCTAAAAGAGCTTTGAAAATTATCCAATTGATCATAATGACAAGATATGACACCAAGCTTGTCAATTTTAGATTATGACTAAATTAAGACATGTCCAAGAGCAAACACATTTTGTTAGCAAGCTTAGTTTACAATATTTCATTTTTAGCAAGATTTGACACGTGCAAAACTTAGCAAAAGTTTCAACACTAGAAGCAAAGCCACCCATAAGATCAAATGGAAAACCTAGAGTTCAACCTACTCAACACTTTGGAAAACCTAGAGTTCAACCTACTCAACACTTTGGGGAGTCTTTAAGTGCATACAAGGTCCTTCGAGATTATTTTTCAATTAATGCAATTTTTTCTTTAAGACTTTGAAAGACATAGCGGGGTGCAAATGTTTGACATTATTTGCATTCTTTGCCAACTTATGTTTTTGTTATTTGCATTGTATTTAAAGCAATTGATTCAAGCCACATTTGACCATTTGAAGAAGAACTCTTAAGAGGATGGTCTTGGTCATACACGATGCATTCCAAGTTCATCCCAAGTGCAATGGGAAGCTGTCTTGTGAATGTAAGGTGTTAAGTCTAATACGCATAAAGACAGTCATTTTTGTTTCCATTTTCATTTTTAGCACATTGATTCATGAGCAAATGAAGGACTCTGGTATGAATAAACAAGTTTCACCCGAGATGCTATAGAGACTCTAGATATATCCAAAATTTCATGAGTCATGGCAAATATATCTAGAGAAAAAACTTAGCAAAAGCATCATGTTTCATCAAGTTTTCATTCAATGCTTTTAATTTTCAAATTTTAACAAGCTTACCAAGATAAATGAACTTGGACTTATCTAAGCTAGTGATTTTCTTCAAAAGATGTAGCATGGTGTATTGCATAAGATTAAATCATTTGCATAATAGACAAAGCTCATAAAATAGAAAATACAGTCTATATGCAATGCATGAACAGATTCCCAAACTCCCCCTCAACAAGCAAATCAATTTAAGTACAAATCTGGTTAAAATGAGTTATTAGCAGAATTAGGTGAAGAAGAACTCAAATGAACTCAATAAAAACTAGAAATACAGAATGAGGAGAAGAAGTCGAGAAAACTGCAAACTGGATGGCTATATAGCATAGAAAAGATAGAAGAGACTCACTACGACTTAGACTCGCTCTCATCTTCCCCAATGACTGACATAGGGAAGCTGACTTTAGATCCCAAAATAGGGAGTGCACATAGACCCTATCTACCCAGGGGGCCCAACACTTGCTAGACTTATAAGACTGTGAGAGAACTTAACCTAGAGAGAAGAGAGAATAGCTAATCACGCATGATAGCAACCTAAAGCACAAGATGAGAGATCCATGCAAAGCATGCCAGAAGTCTAAGTGAAGTGAACTCAACTCAGGAAAAATAAGCCCATAATCACCTAGAAAAAGCAAAAGAAAGGAAAAACTGGAAGGAAATATATAATACATAGTATACAAACCAACTCCCCCTCACAAAAGGACGTAAGGGCTCACGACTCCAAGTTCACTCCTCAAGGCAATAAATCTGGAGCTATCCAAAGGGTTGGTAAAGATATCGGCTATCTGGTGGTCACTCTCTAGGAACTGAAGTGTGATATCCCCCTTCTCCACATGGTCTCTAAAGAAGTGATATCTAACATCAATATGCTTCATTCGGGAATGATGCACTGGGTTCTTAGCAATGCAAATAGCAGAAGTGTTGTCACAGAAAAGTGGAACATCCGCTATTGCTAACCCAAAATCACGCAGAGTCGAGCGCATCCAGAGCACCTGACTACAGCAACTCGCTGCAGCAACATACTCGGCTTCTGCAGTGGACTATGCAACTCCAGACTTCTTCCTAGACGACCAAGAAACAAGAGAAGTGCCAATAAATTGGCAAGTGCCAGAAGTGCTCTTCTTATCTAAACTATAGCCAGCAAAATCAGCATCGAAAAAGGCTCAAAGAGACAGATAAGAAGAAGCAGAGTACCAAACACCATAATCAGTGGTAGCACGAAGGTACCTGAAGATACGCTTCACCGCTTGGCGATGAGAGGCGTGAGGAGAAACCTGAAATCAAGCGTACAGGCACACAACGAAATGTATGTACGGCCTCGAAGCGGTGAGGTACAAAAGGGAGCCATCATGGTCGAAACTCCTTTTGATCAGCAGGCTCACAACGAAATATTGTAAACTAAGCTTTTTCATAAAATGTATTGGTCTTGGACATGTCTTAGTTTAGTCATATTCTGAAATTGACAAGCTTGGTGTAATATATTTCCATTTTGATCAATTGGATAATCTTCAAAGTTCTTTAGATTGCATTTCATGCATAAATCAAAAAATTTGATGCCTATATTGCCAAAAGGGGGAGAAAACGTAGAAAAGGCATCACTAAAAAGATAAAAATGTGAATGCTTATTTGGTTATTATGATCTTTGTAAAACTATGCTACTATTTGTTTTGGATCATAATCTCATAATTACATTTGACATGTATTGTTGGATTTTACAGTTTTCTTTTTGTTGAAAACTTGCTCTTTCTTAAATTAAACTCAAGAAGATTTAGTTTTAGCTCCAAAATCCCTTTTGTCAACTTGGTCATGATCTCAATTCTTACCTTTGGACCAAGTTTGACTTTGCAACTAAAAATTGCTTTCTTGTTCATCCTCTTCAAACTCAAAACATATGCCTTTTGCTGTGTTTGTCAATATACTCATCAAGGGGGAGATTGAAGGACCATGTGGAGGTCTACCCAGATTTGTGATGAGTATTTGACTAAATTCGAGCTTGGGTTGCTCTTGTCTGAGTTTGATTTGAATTGGATTTTCAAATAGAAGCAATTTGAGGTCTTCTCTGTTTTCCCGGTGCTACTGGCCATGGTAGCGTGGTGCTACCGGGCGAACGGTAGCACCAGACACGAGTGCGGTGTGGAAAATCCACTTTGGAGTAGTGTGAAAAATCTAGAGAGGTGTGTTCTCTGATGTTTGTGCAGTGCAGTGCTACCGGCATGAGTGCGGTAGCACCGGTCCACCATGGGCGGTAGCACTGGCCAGAACGAACAAACATGAATTTCAAAGTGTGGACTTTGATGAATTTCTTGCATATCTTTGTGGGCATTGCTATGTGAGGAGTTTCCTTGTTTTTGATGGTTGCAGGTTGACGATGCTAGATTATGGTGAGGCGAAGGATGACCGGAACTAGGTGAGGAGAGTCGAAGGTCCAGATGGTTGGTGATCGCCGGAAGATGATTGGAGACGGAGTCGTGGAAAGCTGTGAAGACAATGAACGGATGAGATGCTAGCTAGGCACTGCGTGGATCAATGAGGACCATTGGATCTTGGTCTAGTTGATAGGTTATCGGGTCTAGTTAGTGTGCTTTGAGAACCGTGCAAGAAAACCCATTTGTGTTGTGGGTTTTGGGTGAACCCTTGCATGGCTGGTTGAGTGGGTTAATCCTAGTCCTTGATGGATGCTCTAGGGTTTAGAGGCTCATCTAAGAGTGGTAGATGGCCAAAGAGTATAAATAGGGGTGGAGGGGTAACCTTCCCCATTTGAAGGTTTGAGTTGCTCCTTTGAGCTTTACCCACATTAAGTGAGGCTTTGTAAACCATCTATCCAGATAATACAAAAATTTTCTTTACCTTATTGTGAATTTAAATTGTGCATTTACATTATGTCTTTACTTTACGCAATTTAAATTCAGCATTTACTTTCCCGCATTTACATTATCGCAATTTACTTTCTCGCAATTTGGATTTGCCTCCCCTCCTTCTAAATGCTATTGTTCTAAGATGTCTTGGGGTGTTTATATGGCTTTACACTTCTCTTGCACCCTAGGATAGACTAAAGATCAAGTTTTCTATCAAATTGTCATTCTGTCCAGAACTTGTTCTTCGCGCAGTAGTCAGTCTTTGATTTTTAGAAGACTCTAGAAAAATCCTTTTTGAGTGATTCTTATTAGAGAAGGTGTGTGACACATACATCCATCTCTAGAAATTTTTTTGAGTCCACTGGTTGCACCGTTTGAGCGCTATTAAGTGAAAACCGAGCCTCAAACTTTCTGGTTGAAGTTACTGACTGTCTATAATACTTGATTTTTCATGTCTATTATACAAATATTTTTAATGTGATTTTTGGTGGACAGTTTCATGACTCAACTTGTCACAGGAAAAAAATTCCCAAAAATTTTAGAGCAACAGAAACTCACCAAAACTTGCTCCAAGTGAGGGCAATTCCTGAAAAATCTGCTTTTACTTTTCTGAAAAGAGACTTTGTTGTTTTTAGCTTTATCTCTTTTAGAAAAGAAGTTTTTGAATTGATTCCTTTTTGTTTGGACACTTGACAATCAGGATTGTGATTAAAACATCCCTAACATGGTACATGGTTCTCAACCATGTAAGCTTGGTGTAACATCCCAAAACTTGAGTTTGGAATGTTTGAATTTGAAAATGAACCATTTGCATTTTCCTTGCATTAATTCAAGCTTAATTTGAATTTTCTATTAATGAAAGGATAAATAATTTGACTAAACTATCCATCAAACTAAATATTTTCATTGTGCTCCAAGGAATTTTTCTGCATTTTTGGGGATTTTTTTGAATTTATTTGCAAATTATTTGAATTTATTTGCACTTATTCGAATTTATGGAATTTTCTTAAATAGAAAAATGATTTTATTTCTAAAATCCTCTCGGGTCCGCCGGCCCGCTCAGCCCGCTCTGCTCATCGCGTGCGACCATCCGATCAACGCCTCGTGCGCGGACGGCGGAGATTTCGCCACGTCGCCCCGCGCCCGCCGCCGGAAACCCTAACCCCAACCGTCTCGTAGTCCTGCTGCCGCATGCCACCGTTCTCGATTTCCGTGCTTCGTCGCCGTCGCTTCGCGTGAACTCGCCGTCGTTTTTCGCTGTGCCGAGACCTTCCGCCACCGGTCCTCCTCCGCCATTGCCGCTAGCTGGCCTGAGCTCGTCGCGTCGCCCTCTTGCATACCCGTGAGGAATTGAGCCCGATCCATCGCGTTTCCGTCGAAGCCTGCGTCTCCTTCCTCGGCTCCGGTGAGATGAGCAGCCGTTCTCGCCGTCGTCCTTCATCGCGAAGCTGTGGCCGTTAGATCTTCTATGAGCGCCTCTGATCGTGCCACGTCGTCGCCACCTGCAGTTGCGTATCCCCGCCATCTGATCTTGCCGTGCCATTGGATGCGCGACACGCGGCCAGTCCGCGTCAGCCGCCTCCGTCGGCCGTCGGTCCGGCATACCAAACCGCCTCGCTGCCAGATGACGCCACCGCCTCTGCATCGCGTGAGCCGGTTCACCGTGGACTCGGTCCATAGACCGAGGGTCCCACCTGTCAGTAAAATAACGATTTTCTGATTTATTTTTATTCGGGAAATTCGGGTTTTCTGATTTTCAGCCTTTTTCTCTGAATTTAATCTTTCGGAGGCCCGTTCTTTCTCATACGAACTCCGATTGAGTCGATTCAAGTTTCCAAATTTTTCTAAAATCAAGATCTATCTTCCAGAGCCATTTATTTTCAGTTTTGATCTTGTTTGTATCTCTGTTTTGTATTTATTTGGTTTTATTGCTTTCTTTTCCGGTATACGTTAATTCCGAGGGAGCGAACAGAGACTTTGAAGACCAAGACTCAGCACTAGATTAGCAAGGCAAGTCGTAACCTTTGATCATATTGATCCTATGTTTGCAAAGTAATTTGTTTTATACAATTGCATGCTATTTATGTATCAATGATTATTTCATGGGAATAGCTATATACCTAGTTGTCATTATACCACCTTGATTATTGGGATGCCATGTATCCATTGTTAAACCTAGGTTGGGACATTATTAGTTGGACATAATCATTATACCAACATTAGGTTATCGTAGCTATGATTAGACATGCTTAGATATACGTTGGGATCCATATCACATGTGATTAATGTTAATCTTGACTTAATGAGATATTGAATCGTGGCCGTTAGCCACTGTTGTAAAATTTGTGTACCATGGACGGGTTTGCCATTGGTCTTGGTTGAACAAATTGTTTTCCCTTGGGCAAGTGATCGTGTAGTAAAGGGGGTGCTTTCTAGCACATTGGGATGTGGATGTCTTGCCTGAGACAACTTAAGGACTTAATCTTGTGCACCATTGAACTGGACCTAACCGTACTACCACAAGTCCGTATGGGATGACCTAGTGATTATTTTGCAATGTCTAGCCTTGAGTACTGCCAATTGGTGGTGTGGGTTCCGGGATGGACGGGTAGATTCGCAAGGCGCAAGAGGGGGCCCTAAGGGGCGAAACCTTAGCCGGCAGTACCGAGTTTAGACAGTGCATTGTAGAGGATTTGTCATGATATCTCTGCGACACACCAAAGGAAGTGTGTTATTATCAATTGCACAAAGAGATGGTCATATCTTGTGGGTAAAGTTGTACAACCTCTGCAGAGAGTAAAACTATTCGAATAGCCATGTCCGCGGTCATGGACAAGCCCGGGAATTTCGCACGGGGTATAGAGTGTTTCATGAAATGTGGAACTGTTGGGATGTGAATGGGAGTTCACTGTTGTTTTGTTGTCTAAAGTAATGATGTTGAATTTATTGGTTGATACTTGTTTTAGAAGGTGTAGGGTATTGCCTCGCCATTATGTTCATGTTGTTTACCATTGATCTATCAGTTATTTATTTATCTTTTCATAAATGTGCTTTCAATCTGTTTATTGTATTTCAATTCAAGTTATTGCTTTCTGCAAATAAGCCATATGGCCATCCTTGTCAAGCCGTGCATGAATATATTGCATAAATTCCCTACGACTTGCTGAGTACTTTTTGTACTCACAGCTATACGCCTTTGTTGATCAGTTGTTGAGGAAGGATCAGGAAATGCTGAATATCATGAGGAGGAATTCTATGAAGACTATGTGGATTAGGAAGGTGTTCCCCAGACGATTGCCTGTGGTATGTCGAATGTCCAAAGTTATCTTTTCCGCTACAATAGTTATTTGTTTCTTAAGCCCTTAAGGCGTAATGGTGTAAACATTGACCCTAAGGTCGTTTGCTTTATTTAATAATAATTTGCATCTTTCTTAGTTAATTCGTTATATGGAATGATATTTCATCTATGTTTCCACTGTGTACACTAGCGTGATCCTGGACTATTGCAGTATACACAGAGGGTTTCAGATTTGCAAATCCGGGTCCCAACACTAGGGGTACACATAGTTGTCTAGTTGTTCGGGTTTTGGAGGGTGTGCGAATCTGAGAAGCACCAGTTTGAACGAAAATCTTTGGTTCTTTCAGATTTTTATTGCGAGATTGTTTGGAGTACTTTTGAGTGGGGAAAAATTTTATTTGGGATCATTCACCCCCCTCTGATCGCTATTTTGATCTTTCAATTGGTATCAGAGCCGGTTTTGCTCTTTCATAGATCTTGACCGGTCTCGAGAGCCATGGCGATGGACAAGTATTCCACCAAGCCGCCTATTTTTTCTAGAGTTGATTTTCCTTTTTGGAAATCTCAGATGGAGTCATACATCACTGCCTAGGGCTTCCTGATATGGCAGAAGGTGAAACTCCCATATGAGGTTCCTGCCGATGAAAACGTCATGGCCAGCAATATCGCTGATGTTGAGGCGAACGCTAAGGCAAGAAACATTCTCATACAGGGTCTAAGCCGTAGTGAGTATGAAGGATTTCACACCTCCATTCCGCTCACGAGATTTGGGAGACCCTCAATGCTTACCATGAGGGCACTACTCAAATCAAGACCGTGAGGCAGAATCAGTACAAGTGTGAGTACAACAAGTTTGAACAACACGCTGGTGAGAGTCTTGATTAGTGTTTCGGTCGTTTTACCAAGATTTTGAGTGATCTTCAAGCTATTGGTTGCACATACCTTGACTCGGATAATGCTCGACATTTCTTGACCGCACTCGATTTGCGTGTTTGGGAGATGAAGGTGACCACTATCAAGGACACCACCAACTTGTCGACTCTGACTCTTGACAAGCTTTATTCCCACCTCAAGACTCATGAGATCGATGTTGTCTCATGAAAGACAAAATCTCAATCGATGGCCTTAGTCACCGATCCCATTGGATCTTCCTCTTCTGATTCTTCTGTTGGTTTCTCTCTTTCCGCCCTTTGAGAGCTAAGCGATGACCAACTAGAAACATTTCTAGAAAATGAGCTTGCTCTTCTTGCTCTCAAGTTTTCTCATGCATACAAGAGGGTGGAGAGAGAAAGAGAGGTGGCATGATCACATGCTTCGAGTGTGATGGCCCCAACCACATTCGGGCTAATTGCCCCAAACTGGAGAATGCTAAGAATGATGTCGGTGGTTTGGCAATGAATGACTACATCGACAAGAACCGCAACAAGAAGCCTCCAGTTCGTGAGCCAGCACGCGAGAAGAAGTGCCACAACTTCTCCAAGAACAAGAAGCTCTTCCACCACGTCCTCGCCGCGCTTGACGACATCAACCTCTTTGATACGGAGACATGGATCGACGAGGGCGAGCATGAACCGCAAGAGAAGAAGAGCGGCGACGACTTCTCCGGCATGTGCTTCATGGCCGACGCCAACGGCATCAGCGACTCCGAGCTCTATAGCGACTCAGAAGAGGTTTATTGGATCGGGAAGGGAGATGTTTGGATTGTCGACTCCGGTTGTTCTCATCATATGACCGAAGATTCTTGTTGGTTTTCTTCCCTAGTCCGAGCCCCCGATGATGAGTTGATCACTTTTTGGGGATGCTTCTTCAGGTAGAGTCATTGCTAAAGGCACCATCTACATTAATGACAATTTCATTCTTAAATATTTTGCCTTAGTAAGTAAGCTGCAATACAATTTGCTTTCTGTTTCTCAGCTTATCGATAACTCTTTCAAGGTAAGCTTCAAGAGTAGTGCTTGTAGAATCCTCGATTCTTTAGGAGGGTTAGTTTGAGGGATTTCTAGATATGGGAGAGTCTTTCGTGCTGATTTTTCTGCTTCTTCTGGAGACTCTCTACGTTGTTTGATTGCTTCAGAGTCTCGTGATCCCTCTTTCTGGCATAGGAGACTTGGTCACATTGGATTTGATCATTTGACCCAAGTTAGAATCCACGACCTCATTCGTGGTTTGCCTAAATTCAAAATGGTCAAAGACTTAGTTTGCTCTCCTTGCTGATATGGCAAGATGGTTGCTGCTTCTCATCCCCAGTCACTGTTGTGATGACTGATGCACCAGAACGGCTTTTACATATGGACACTGTTGGTCCAGCTAGAGTGCAGTCAGTGGGTGGGAAGTGGTATGTTCTTGTCATTGTTGATGATTTTTCGAGATACTCTTGGGAGTTTTTCATGTCCTCGAAGGATGAGACTTTTACCCATTTTAGGGGTTTGGTTCATAAGTTGTCTTTTGAGCTCCCTGTGCCCTACGAGATATACACAGTGACAATGGCACGGAGTTCAAGAACTCCTATTTTGAGAGTTTCTATGTGGAGTCTTGTTTAGAGCATCAGTTCTCTTCTCCCTACGTCCCTCAGCAAAATGGCGTGGTGGAAAGGAAGAAAAGGACCCTTGTAGAAATGGCCAGGATGATGCTAGACGAGTACAACACTCCTAGGAAGTTTTGAGCTGAGGCTATAGCTACTGCTTGTCATATTTCTAATCATGTATTCTTGAGAGCACATTTGCACCACACTTCTTACGAGTTGAGATATGGGCGAAAGCCCAGTGTTTCTTATTTTTGTGTGTTTGGTTGCAAGTGTTTTATTTTGAAGTCTGGTAACTTGGATAAGTTTGAGTCTCGTTCTTCTCATGGTATCTTTCTGGGTTATTCACCTTCTTCTCGTAGCTATAGGGTCTGGAGTTGCGATGCGCATAAGATCATAGAGACCTATGAGGTGACCATTGATAAGGCTAGCCCAGGAGCTAGACCTGATATTTTAGGCTCTTTTCTTCCTCCAAGACCATCTTTTTAGAGGATGAGGATGATGGAGATGATGGTGTTCCACCTGATCCAGTCCCCTCTACACCTGAGGTGCGTCCTGTTTCCATTTCTGCACCTCAGGAAGGCTAGCCCTTGCCTTCGGACTCTCTTGCAGCTAGTGGCTCTACTCCTACCTCTTCTGTGCATGAGGTAGAGGCCACTTCTGCTTCTGGACCTCCCCGTTATATTCAGTGTTCTCATCCACCTGATCAGATCATCGGCGATCTGTTTGAGCAGGTCACTCGCTCAAAATCAGGTTTGTTCAGTTTCTGCCTTCACTCTGCCTTTGTTGCCTTGTTTGAGCCGAAGGATGTGTGTGACTTATGCATTATCTGACAAGTCTTGGACTAATGCTATGCATGAGGAACATGAAAACTTCGAGAGGAACAAAGTTTGGCAGCTTGTAGAACATCCATCTGGTCATAATGTCATTGAGACCAAGTGGGTATCCAAAAACAAGTAGAGTGAGGATGGGGTTGTCATTCGCAACAAGGCTAGGCTAGTTGCACAGGGCTTTTCTCAGGTTGAGAGTCTTGACTTTGAGGAGACCTTTGCCCCTGTAGCTAAACTAGAGGCTATTAGGATCCTGCTTGCATTCTCTGCATCCCGGGACTTCAAGCTCTATCAAATGGATGTTAAGAGTGCAATTCTCAATGGCTATATTGAGGAAGAGGTTTATGTCAAACAACCTCTAGGATTTGAGAACCCCAAGTTTCTGAGTCATGTATACAAGCTTTCCAAAGCTCTGTATGGACTCAAGCAGGCCCCCAGAGCATGGTATGAGAGGCTTAAGTCTTATCTTCTCAGCCATGACTTCAAAATGGGCGTAGTAGACAAGACTCTGTTCATCAGACACCATGAGTCGTATTTTCTTCTCGTCCAGATTTATGTGGATGATATCATTTTTGATAGCTCATCTCATTCGCTTGTGTCTCAGTTTTCTGAGGTGATGAGCACAGAGTTTCAGATGAGTATGATGGGTGAGTTGAGCAACTTTCTTGGCTTCCAAATCAAGTAGACTCGGGAGGGTACTTTCTTACATCAAGGCAAGTATACCCGTGACCTCCTGAGGCATTTCGATATGTCTGACGGGAAGCCGGTGATGACTCCTATGGCCACCACTCCTGTCCTCAAGCCCGATGAGGATGGTGAGCCTGCTGATCAAAAGGAGTTTTGGAGCATGATTGGCTCCCTCTTGTACGTCACTGCTTCGAGGCCGGACATACATTTCACTGTTTGTCTGTGCACTCGATTTCAGGCTGCTCCTCGAGCCTCTCACCGCCAGGCGGTGAAGCGCATCTTCAGGTACCTTAATGCTACCACTGATTATGGTATTTGGTACTCTTCTTCTTCTTGTCTGTCCCTTCGAGCCTTTTACGATGCGCATCGTTGCCGCGAGGATAGTGTCGGGATCGGTCATCCCGACACGTGTCCAGTTCTCCGGGATTTAAAATGTTTTCCCCGAGCTCGGAGGACTGTTCTCAAGCTCGGGCGGAGGTCTCCCCGAGCTCGAAGGACGGTTCCCGAGCTCGGGCGATGGTTTTCCCGAGCATGTGATGACTCCTGCGACCTCTCCGATCTCGACCGGTCTGCCTTCAAAGATAGTATTCTCTTTCTTGCGTGACTCCCCCCTGTGTGGGAACCGGCCCACCAACTCTGCCGATCCTCGCGTGGGAACTAGGGTCAACTGCTCCTGTCAACTCCCGTTAAGTCCCCTACGTGGGAATTAGGGTCAATCGCTCTGCTAACTCCCATTAAGTCCCTCGCGTGGGAACTAGGGTCAATCGCTTCCCATCAACTCACGTAGACACCGCCTCGACGCCAAGATCTCGAGATCAACGCCAGAGTCTCAGAAATGCGAGACTACCCCAAAGACAAAGGACAAAGCGGCACCACGCAACACAAAGACAGCAACGGACACAAGGCAATAGACAGCAAGAAACCAAAGGAGATGCGCTGATACACCTGCAGGCACACTCCTACGCTACACCACCTCGTCGAGCTCCCCTCGGCCGCCTCCTTCCGAGCGGCCTCGAGGTCAAGCTCCCTATTTGTCTTCCCCCGAGGAGCTTTTAGTCACCTTTCGCCTACGGGCAAGACTGGAGTAGAGCTATTACCCGACCCAGGGGGCTCGAACCAGTATAAATGCTGTGTCCCCTATTCGCTTGTTCTTCTCCCACGAGTTGTGCACCCGCCAACGCTCCCTTCTTCCCGAACGAGCACGACTTGGGGCCTCCCCCTTTTACACGATCCTTCCCCCTTCTTTGCGGTTGACGGTCCCGATCGTCGATAGCTGGTGCCCACCGTGGGGCCCGAAGTTTTGTTCGTCCGAAGTTCATCGCCTCAGCCTCATAAGCACCTTCAGCTTCACCGAAACATGTCACGATCAACGAGCCTGGGCTTGGACACGGTCCCTGAGTGCCAAGGCTCCACCTCCATGCTCTCGCCCTAATTGCTGCATTGCGAACGCTGGGTCTTCATGGCCGACAGACGCGAGGCGACTCCGGGGGCGGATGACGATGGCCCAAAGACCCCGCAGGAGACGCGTTGGCTCGCCCAGGTCGCCATCAACCAAGCTATCACCGCCATTCGGCGAGAGGAGCGCAGGATGGCCCGCTCTCCATCTGGACAGCTCAATCCTCCCGCCTGCACGAGCCTCGACCAGAGCGTCATACATCGCCGGTCATGGTCGACCGTGTGGACCGGCTCGACCCTCTTCCGAGGCCCCTAGCCGAAGAGCTCAACAGGGCGACCGACGACGTCGCACCTTCGCGACAAGTGCGGCGCCTGGGCTCCGAGTCTCACCCCTTGGCGAGAAGTGGCGATTTGCCGCGCAATCACCGGCCGTTCCGCCAGCAGACTCCTTACCCGCGGGCTCGCGCCCAATCACCACACCTTCCGCTTCGCCAGGGGGAAGACGTGGCGTGCGGGCACACCCGCCAACAACAAAGCGACAGTGATGCTCACTCGAGCAGTAGTGCTTCCGGAGGCCTTTCCCGGGACATCCCGCCCAGGCACCAAAAGGTTCGCGACCGCCCGCGCCACCGTCCCAACGACGCTCCTGTTGACCATCGTGGTTGGTGCGGGGTGCGCCGCCGACTCGAGTTTCCCCCGTCGGCGGACGGTGACTCTGACGCCTGCAGCGGCGGCAGCGGCCTCTCGGCCTACGGCTACCCGGCGTACTCAGACGACCTTTGTCAAGTGCGCTGGCCGACCCGGTTCAAGCCGGCAATAATGGAGCGGTTCGACGGGACTAAGAACCCCATGGAATTCCTCTCCATCTACTCCACCGCCATCCTGGCGACCGGCGGGGATGAGGCTGCAATGGCCAACTATCTCCCCACCGTCCTGGATAGAGCCGCTCGCACCTAGCTCTTCAACCAGGTGCCCGACGCCTTCCGGTCGTGGCGCTAGTTGCGGAGCGCCCTCCACTCTAACTTCCAGAGCTGCTACGAGCGGCCTGGACGAGAAAGGGACCTGGACCGTGTCATCCAGAGAAAGGGCGAGCCCCTCCGAGATTTCGCGCCGGTTTACCCGCACATGAAACTCGATCCCCAATGTCTCCGATGAGGCCGTCATCAAGTTCAGCATCCGCGACAGACGCCTCACGAAGGACCTCGAGATCGCTACAAAGCTCACCGTCAACAAGCTGTTCCGCATGGCGGAGCGATACGCAGATGAGGACGACACCGTCCGCTGGAAGAATGACTACGACCGAGGCAAGCTAGGCCTCGCCTTTGGAGAGGGGGGGCCATCTGGCATTAAGGAAGGAGCTTCAGCCCCACGCGACAGGAAGTGGGGGAAAGACCGCGGCGCTGGAGGCGGCCAGCTCCGCGTGGTCACCGCGATCGACAGCAGCGTGAAGGGACTAAGCGCCACCACCGACCACCGAGGGCCTCGCCCCGCAGGACCGCCACGGCCTCGGCATGCACCGCCCCAGCAGGCGTGGTCGGGCCGAGCCCCTGGGCACGCCCGACCGGGTGACGAGGAACGCTCGCCCGACGACGACAAATTATGCCCATTCCATAAAATCTCGCCACGACCGCGGTTGCGTAACGTGGTCAGACAAGATGGACGCCTTTTATAGAGGGCGTGGAGAGATGCCCACGCTCGCGAAGGGCGGCGAGCGGCCCGGCGGGAACGACGCCGGCGAGGACCAAGCAGGCCTCGACCTGGAGTTCCAGCAGGGTGACCGCTGTGTGGATGTGATCTACGGTGGCTCTTCGGCATATCGGTCCCGGCGCAAGCTGAATGACGCTGCGCGCACCGTTAACCAAGCTACCGTCGGGAAGCCCATCGACCAACCCTGTAGGTGGGATGGCATTCCCATCACCTTCTCTCGGGATGATGCTCCGCCGGGGATGTCCCGAGACTTCAAGACCGCCCTGGTCGTCGCCCCGACCATAAGCAAGACCGTGCCACCGAAGTCATGGTTGACGGGAAGCTCCTCAACCTACTCTTGGCAAGCGCACTGGACCGGATGCAAATACCCCGGACGAAAATCAAGAATATAGCGGTCCCCTTCTTCGGCATCGTGCCAGGAAGCTCGACCACTCCGCTCGGGCAAGTGGTTTACCCATCACCTTTGGCGACTCGGCGAACTTCCACACCGAGTTGATCACCTTCGAGGTCGTAGATGGCGACCTCCCCTACAACGCCATCCTCGGGCGGCCAGCCCTGATCAAGTTCATGGCCGCGAATCACTACGGACACTGGTATATGAAGCTCCCGGGGCTCAGCGGCGTCATAACGGTCCGTGGTGACCTCAAGGCGGCACACGGCTGTGAGGAAAATGCCCTGGCGCTTGCCGGCATGCTGCCTCAGCAGGGTCCCGAGGCGACCTTGAAGAGCGCCCATCGAAAGGCGACAATCCAGCCCAGTGGCCCTACCAAGACCGTGCAACTCGAGGAGGGAAGCTCTGCAAGTGCGCTGCATTTTGCCACCAACCCGAAATAGGAAGACAAGCTCATCACCTTCCTCCGAAATAATAAAAGTATTTTTGCATGGGAACCAGCGGACATGTCGGGGGTCCCTTGGGAGGTGGTTTAGCACAACCATAAACAAAGCCCGCCGCAGCCCGTGCGCTTTAAATCGCATGCTTCTCCCCTGAGAAAGCGGCGATAATCAGGGAGCACCTTGATAAGCTCCTAAAGGCCGGCTTCATTCGCGAGGTCAACTACTCCGAATGGCTGGCCAACCTCGTAATTGTACAAAAGAAAGGCGGGAAATGGAAAATGGGCGTTGATCACATGGGCTTAAATGCTGCGTGCCCCAAAGATAACTTCCCTCTTCCACGCATAGATAAAATTGTGGACTCCACCGCCAACGCTAAGATGTTGAGTTTTCTCGATGCCTACTCCGGCTACCACCAGATCAAGCTCGCCGTGGAAGATGAGGACAAGACCGCCTTCATCACGCCGTTCGGAACCTTCTGCTACACGACCATGTCGTTCGGCCTCCGCAACGCAGGCGCAACGTTCCAGCGGCTGATGGTCAAGACCTTCGACCCGCAGATCGGCCTGAAACTTGAGGTCTACGTCGACGACATCATCGTCAAAAGCTCCTCCGACGCCGACCACGTCAACTATCTGGCCGAGACCTTCGCCAGTCTAAACAAGTTCAGCATCAAGCTTAACCTCGAGAAGGGCGTCTTCGGCACAACCTTCAGAAAGGTGCTCGGCTACATGATCGGGGGCTCAGGCGTGGGCCCGAACCCGGAGAAGATCGAGGCCATCGAACAGATGGCCACCCCGACCTCGGTAAAACAAGTCCAGAGTCTCGCCGACCGCATCATCGCCCTCAGCCGCTTATCTCCCGGCTCGGCGAGCGAGGGCTGCCCTTCTTCAGGATCCTACGTAGGCACGGGGGCTTCGAGTGCCCCCCGAAGCCCAGCGATCCTTCGACGAGCTCAAGGCTTACCTCTCAAGCCCACCTCTGTTGACAACTCCGCAGCGGGGCGGCGTCGTTGTTTCACCCAAGGCCCACGACCCAGCCGCCGCCACAGCCCCGTAGCCGAGCTGGTCGGGCGACAACACCCAATCTACTACGCCGGGCCGAGGTGCTTCATGGGCCAAAAGAGCTACCCTCCGTCCAAGCCCCTCGCCTCTTTTGGCCTCGAGCAAGCTTCGGCACTACTTTCAAGCACATGCGGTGGTCATCCCAAGCGGGCTCCCGCTCGGAGAGATCCTCAGGAACCCGGAGGCTGGAGGTCACATCGCCAAGTGGGCCACGGAACTGGCTGAGTTCGACCTCCGCTTCGTGGCCCGCACCACCATAAAATCGCAGGCGCTGGCCGACTTCGTGGTAGAGCAAACGAGCCTGCCCCGAGCCCGAGATCGGGGTCAAAGACCCTTGGACCATGTTTTTCGACAGGTCGAGGTCGTTTGAGCGCTCGGGGGCTGGCGTTCTCATCGTCACCCCTCAAGGTGATCACGTGAGGTATGTGGTCCGCTTCGGTTTCCCGCAACCAACAATGCGGCGGAATATGAGGCCCTCTCGGATGGCCTGCGAGCTTGCAAGTCCCTGGGCATCCGTCGTGTGATTGTTAAAGGACTCCACCATCGTCAATCAAGACAACAAAGACTATCGCTGTTCGACCTCTAATGGCCAAGCACTCACCAAGGTACGCAAGATGGAGAGATGGTTCCAAAACTCAAGATCCAAAGACGCGCTGGGAAGGACAACTCCACCACCGACCTCCTGTCCAGGCTCGGATCGTCCGGTGATGAGCTCCCGCCGGACGTCATCCTCGAGACCTTGGCCACACCATCCGTCGCCGACAAGGAAGACCCGGTGGCCCTCCTCGATAGTGTTCCCTCGTGGATGGACCCGATCGCCAATTTCCTCGACTGTGGGGAGATCCCCGCTACTCCGGTCGAGAGGAGCAGGATCCGGTGCCGCGCAAGCTCGTACAGGCTCATCGGCGGGCAGCTTTACCGTCGAGGAGCCCTGGGCATTCTGTCAAAATGCATCACTCCTGAGGAGAGTAAGTACTTGCTCAGCGACATACATTCTGGCCTATGCGGCGCTCTCTCTTCTTTCAGGACAATGGTCGAGAAGGCGTTCCGGATGGGATTTTACTGGCCAACGGCTATCGGGGACACTCAAGACATCATCCGTGCTTGCCAGGCCTGCTAGTTCCATGCTCGAAAGGCCCGACAACCGGCCTACGCCTTGCAGACCATTCCCCTCTCCTGGCCATTCTCGACGTGGGGCCTTGACATCCTCGGCCCCTTCCCGAGGTCTGGCTGAGGGAAGAAATTCGCTCGCTTCAAGATCGACACTTTCTCGAAGTGGATCGAGGTTGAGCCGGTCTCCGCTATCACCGCCAAAGCCACTGTAAGGTTCTTCCATTCCTTCGTGGTCACAAGGTATGGAGTGCCCTGTAGGATCATCACCGATAACGGGACGCAGTTCACTAGCGAGCTGTTCCAAGAGTTCTGCGCAGACATGGGGACCAAGGTCTACTATGCCTCGGTGAGCCATCCTCAGACAACGGGGTGATCGAGCGCGCCAACGGACAGCTCGTCCAAGGCGTCAAGAAGTGAGTTTTCATTGAGCTCGGTCAGCGCGGCCGGGCCTGGGTGGACGAACTTCCCACCGTCCTTTGGTCTGTCCGCACCTCTTCAAGGCAGGCAACGGGGGCGAGCCCTTTCCAGCTCGTCTTCGGTGCCGAGGCCGTCCTGCCACCCGAGGTCACGCTTGGCTCCGTCAGGGCAAGCTCGTTCGACTGTGTCGACTCGAGCGGAGCGGTCCTCGACCTCGCCTCGCGAGGAAGTAAGGTGTCACAGATCGTCAGCGCCGGCGCCACTCGCAAGATCTCCGCAGCACGCCGCCGAGCAATATGACCTATGGGTTTCACATCGAGGACCTGGTCTTAAGACGAATCCAGATCGGTCCAACACCAACAAGTCGCCCCTGCTAGGGAAGGCCCCTGCAGTCGCCTCAAGAAGTCGCACGGAGCTTACCGGCTAGCAACCCCCGATGGCAGGGAGCTCACGAACTCGTGGAATGTAGACCAACTCCAGAGGTTTTACGCCTAATGCTCCCCCTCCTTCTGTTTTGAGATAAGATGCTTTTCCTTATCGTCATGCTTGTCTCTCGTGTCCCGAGCAACGCAACCTGGGTCGTGACCCGGATACCTACCTCCGGGGGTCAAATACGCGGTAAGCCGATCCTCATCACAAGAAGTCGCTATCCCCATCGCAGGCTCCGCCCCGCCGCCACGCCTGGGCTCGCCACCCGGACACTCGAGTCTCGGCCCTTAGGCCCTTCCTCGAGCTAGCATATCGGTCCCGTGGTTCGCCTCAGGGGGTCGAATGCGCAGTAAGCCGATTCTCATCGCGGTAAGCCGACCATCCCCCCTTCGCAGGACACGAGCCCGGGACCATCACTGGTAAGGGCTTTGAGCTAAGGGGCCCGACCTAGTTTTTCCCTCACAATAAATTGTGCTGCTTTATCACCTCTTATTTCCTCTTACACTTCTCCGCGTATCGAGCGAATGTATCTAAAGGTGTAATGCAAAGGATCGACACCAGGGGGTCGAACACGCAGTAAGCCGATTCTCATCGCGGTAAGCTGATCTCCCCCCTGCAGCGAAGTCCATCCTGGCATTCACGCCCCGAGCGCTTCCTCGACCTCAAGACGCAGGAACCTCGACCCGCGCACCCCTCGCTCGAGCTGGGATCCCGGCCTCATAACTCGCCTCCGGGGGACAAAATGCTCAGTAAGCCGACCACTCCCCCCATCGTAGGGGACGAGCCCGAGATCGCCGCCGGGGTGCCCGGCCTTCAAATCTACGCCATCGCACCGCCAATCCTGTATGGGCCCATGATAAAAATTCTCCTTTATCTCAGATGCTAACCTCTTTTGGCCTCTCGAGGGATGTGACATCAGGTCACGGTCCCAAGTTGCAGGTTCTTCCGCCAAAGATCACGTCGTTTTATGACCCCGGGCCTGGGGCTCCGTTTGCTTTTCTTTCGGTCGAAAGTCTTCTTTTTTATGATAGAACGTCTCAAGCGGCGCGGCCTCGTGGCGTGACCATAAGGGCAACCATAAGATCACGTGGCGAGCTCCCCCTTGAGACGTCCATGCGTGTTCTGTTTTGCAGCGCTGAGGGTCGCGTTCTCTAGGTTCGCCTCGGGGATGACCGAGCCTGATGTGTTTTCGGGCTCGGAGGTCGCAATAAGGCGATCGTTATCGGGATAAGCCGGCCATTCCCCCGTGCTGCCAACCATTGAATGTTCTCAGAGGGCACCCCGAGCCTGATGCGTTCCCAGGCTCAGAGGTCGCAGTTTCTAAATTCACCGCCGGGGATGACCCCGGTCGCGATAAGCCGCTCGGCCGCAGTAAGCCAACCTTTCCCCCGGGGTCAAGTGGCCAGGTTCAAATTTCTAAACCGCCCTCTGAGTGAGCACCCCCCCGAGCTTGAGCGTTTCCGAGTTCGCCGGGCTGGACCTGAGGCCCAAACTTGGTTTGAGCGTGACGTATTTCCAGGCCGACCAGTCCGAGTTGTGCCCAAAGCCTGATGTATTTCCTGGCTCGGCCTCGGTTAATCTGACCTCAAAGTTTTCCCGAGGGGCAGCAAGCTCAGCCTAAAGGGCTCAGGTTCGCCTCGGGGATGCCCCGAGCCTGATGCATTCCTGGGCTCGAAGGCCGCGGTAAGCCGATCTTCATCGCAATAAGCTGGCTATTTCCCCTTGCTGCCAACCTGAGAGCGTTCTTAAAGGGCGCCCCGAGCCTGATGCATTCCTAGGCTCGAGGTCGCGGTTTCTAAACTCACCACCTGGGACGATCCCAGTCATGATAAGACGCTCTGCCGCGATAAGCCGACTATTCCCCCGCAGCCAGCTCGGCCTAAGAGGCACAGGTAAGGTCTGTCTCCTTTTCCATTGAATTTGCGCCTCGAGCAACGTGATCTCGCGGCGTGACCATAAGGACTGCCTCTGGGAGGTCGACGCTACTGATGTAAGCTGATTCTCATCGTTTCAGAGCTCATTCCCGTCGTAGGTCCAGACCAGAGGTCACGCGGAGCAGCTCCCGGGCCTCGAGGTGCCTGTGTGTACATTCTGCGTGTTCCTTTTTGAAGCGCTAGAGGTCGCGTTCTCTAGGTTCGCCTCGGTGAAATCCCGAGCCTGATGCATTCCTGGGCTCGGAGGCCGCAGTAAGACGATCTTTATCGGAATAAGCCGACTATTCCTCGCGGCGCCAACCATTGAACGCTTCGAGGGCGCCGAGCCCGACAATGCGCTCTGCCTCGAGGTCGCAGCTTCTAAATTCACCACCGGGATGATCCCGCCGCGATAAGCCGCCTCCGCATTAAGCCGACTATTCCCCGCCGCCGTGGCTGTGTTCGAATTTCTAAACCGCCTCGAGGAGCCTCCGAGCTCGAACATCTCCGAGCTCACCGGGCTGGACCCCGAGGCTCAAACCTGGTCTGGGTCTAAGTGTTTCCAGGCCGGCCAGTCCGAGTTGTGCCCAAAGCCTGAGTATTTCTAGGCTCGGCCTTGGTTAATCTTACCTCGAGTATTCCCGAACTCAGTCAACCTAATCCGGGTGGTCCAGGCTGAAATCAATAGCTCGCCCAGCAAAGTCCTCCGGCTATTTTTGCTCCATGCATCGCAATCCGACGTCGCTCGGGCTCTTCTACTAAGCAGACTAAGCAAGCCTTCGAAGGCGACAAAGAGCAAAAAAGCAAGCTAAGTCTTCTAAGAACGATTTTATAAATCATGGCAAAATGATACATTGTCTTTACAAGGGGTGCGAATATCTCGCCCCCCACCTATCCATTAACCTATTTTCTAGTCTACAGACATCTCCCGAGCAAGTTTTTCATGCTCGAGGTCGAAGACTCTTCTCCGCAGCGCCAGCACCTCGGCCTCGGCTCTATCAACCCGATCGCGGTCGCTCTGGAGCTGGGCCAAGGCTCCCCCCGCTGGTCACTGGGCCGCCTCAAGCCCGTGACCTTCGCCGGACGCCAAGCCTTTATGCGCCGCCTCGACCGCTGCGGTTCGGCTTCACGGCCATTGTCCCGACTCGGGCCGCTTCACTTTAGCCTCGGTGGTCCTCCTCCACTGCCGCCTTCTCGAAGGCGCTTGCCTTGCCCCGGCCGCTTTGGCCTTGAGCTTGGTCACCTCGACTGAAGCTCACGGAGGCCTTCCCGGGCGGCAGAGTTCTTCAAGCCACGCTCAAAGCTCGCCGCCTCGTGGCGCCCTTCCGTCACAAGACGCTGGCGTAGAGGTCCGCTACCACACTGAGCCCCTCCGCCTCCTTTCGCGCGATCGCGAAGTCCTCGAACGCGACGACGCGATTCTATAGCTTTCCTCGAGGCTATGAAAGAGACCTCGAGGCGCCCCGAGCTCCCGCGCTCGTCACGGCGCACCGCCGAGCGAAGGCCGAGAGATCGAGCTCGAGGCGCTGGATCATCACCGACGCGCCGAGCGTGCTTCGCCGAGAATCGCCGCGCTTTCTCGCCGGACGCGGCAGCGGGCGGGTCTCTCCGCCTTCTTCGCCTCCTCGACGGCTTTGGAGAGCGCTGCTATGGATGTCCTCTCGAGGTTCAGCCTCCCGCCAACCTCCTAAGCTCAAGGCCCGCTCGGCCTCGACACCACAAGCGAGCTCGAGGGCTTGAGCCTCTTTAACCGCCGATGTCCTCTTGCCCGCTGCCGCGCTGGCCTCAAGTTCGCGGTGTCCTCTCGGTTGGCCTCGATCGATCCCTGCAGGGCCCGAAAGATGAGCACGTGCCCACGCACGCCCCTGCACTCGGGAGATCAGCCGCAAGCCCTGCAGAAATAGGGAAATGTCGCCATAGTTCCAAAGGAAAAGAAAAGGACAAGAAAAAAAGATAGAATTTAAGACAAGCACAACCCATCACGCTAACCGGTCCTCCAAAGACTGTGAGGTCGATGGCGCTGCCAGACCTCAAGTCAAAACCGTTAAGGCCTCGCCCCTAGCCTCCATCATCATGTTGCGGCCGGCGCCCGATGTCCCGCCCGATCCCTTCGGCCGGGGCGCCCGTCCACTGGGTGACGCCTACCCACCGACCTTGACATGCCGCAATGAACCCCGAGGCTGGCCGCCAGCTAGGGGGCTCCTTGGTCACGCTCGGTCTGCGCGAGCTTGACCTCGCCCGCCGCGACAGACCCCAAGGTCAAGGCGTCTAGCCTGGCCTCAAGGTCCCCTCGGCCAAGGCCCCCGCGACCGCGCCTCCCTCGGCCACGGCGACTTCCTCAAGGGCCCTGGCAAGTGAAGCCCGCCGCGACCGTGGCACGAGGTGAAAGTCGTCCTCATCCTCCTCCTCCTCCTCCTCCTTGGCCATATAAGCTAGGGGTACACATAGTTGTCTAGTTGTTCGGGTTTTGGTGGGTGTGCGAATCTGAGAAGCAGTAGTTTGAACGAAAATCTTTGGGTGTTTCATATTTTTATTGCGAGATTGTTTGGAGTACTTTTGAGTAGGGGAAATTTTATTTGGGATAATTCACCCCCCCCCTCTGATCGCCATTTCGATCTTTCAGGCTTCCCATCGGACATGTCGAAGCGCCTCAGGAGGTCCCGGGTGTACTTGCCTTAATGCAAGAAAGTTCCCTCCTGAGTCTGCTTGATCTGGAAGCCAAGGAAGTAGCTCAACTTGCCCATCATACTCATCTCAAACTTTGTGCTCATCATGTCAGAAAACAGAGACACAAGAGAATGAGATGAGCCATCGAAAATGACATCGTCCACATAAATCTGGACGAGAAGAAAATGGGACTCATGGTGTTTGATGAATAGAGTCTTGTCTACTATGCCCATATTGAAGCCATGGCTAAGAAGATAAGACTTGAGCCTCTCATACCATGCTCTGGGGGCCTGCTTGAATCCATACAAAGCTTTGGAAAGCTTGTACACATGACTCAAAAACTTGGGGTTCTCAAACCCTAGAGGTTGTTTGACATAAACTTCTTCCTCAATATAGCCATTGAGGAATGCACTCTTGACATCCATTTGAATAGAGCTTGAAGCCCCGGGATGTAGAAAATACAAGCTAGGATCCTAATAGCCTCTAGTCTAGTTACAGGGGCAAAGGTCTCCTCAAAGTCAAGACTATCAATATGAGAAAAGCCCTGTGCAACTAGCCTAGCCTTGTTGCGAATGACAACCTCATCCTCACTCTGCTTGTTTTTGAACACCCACTTGGTCCCAATGACATTATGACCAGATGCGGGCTATACAAGCAGCCAGACTTTGTTCCTCTCGAAGTTTTCAAGTTCCTCATGCATAGCATTAATCCAAGACTCGTCGGATAATGCATGAGTCACATCCTTCGTCTCAAAAGAGGCAACAAAGGCAGAGTGATGGCAAAAGCTGGACAAACTTGATTTTGAGCGAGTGACCCGCTCAAATAGATTGCCAATGATCTGATTCGGTGGATGAGAATGTTGAATATGATAGGGAGGTTCACAAGCAGAAGTAGCCTCTACCTCATGCACAGAAGAGGTAGGAGCAGAGCCACTAGCTGCATGAGAGTCAGAAGGCAAGGTCTGGTCTTCTTGAGTTACAGAAATGGAAATAGGAGGCACCTCAGGTGTAGAGGGGACTGGATCAGGTGGAACACCATCGTCTCCATCATCCTCATCTTCTACAAAGATGGTCTCGGAGGTGGAAGAAGAGCCTTAAATGTCAGGTCTAGCTCCTGGGCTATCCTTATTAAAGGTCACCTCGTAGGTCTCTATGATCCTATGAGCATCGCAACTCCAGACCCTATAGCTACGAGAAGAAGTCGAATAATCCAGAAAGATACCATCAGAAGAACGATACTCAAACTTATCTAGGATACCAGACATCAAAATGAAACATTTGCAAAAATGAGAAACACTAGGCTTTTGCCCATACCTTAACTCGTAAAAAATGCGTTGCAAATGTGCTCTCAAGAATACACGATTAGAAACATGGCAAGCAGTAGCTATAACCTCAGCCCAAAACTTCCTAGGAGGCCAGATTGCCTAGCATCGTCTCCGCCATCTCTACCAGGGTTCTATTCTTTCTTTCCACTACGCCATTTTGCTGAGGGATGTAGGGAGAGGATTGTCGACTGATTCGTAGGCGTGGACGAATTAGAGTCATTTGTTCCATTCCGAAGCATAAACAAAGACAGGGGTAATCTTTCGAAAAATAACTTTACTTTTTAGAAAGTAAAAAAAGTACCCGCGGAAATGTCAAAATTCCAAATAAAAAAATGAAAGTAAACCAGAATATCGAACCATGAACGAGGAAAGGCATGAGATAAATATTGGCTAGTAATTGTGAAGCCCCAATTTGACCGAAGGGACATTAAAGGCCTCTGCCTCCCTCTCTATCTACCCAAGAGATGGAAGGGCAGTAGTTTTTTTTGGTTTTTTCATCTTTTCATCAAAGAGTTGAACAATTAAGATAGATGGCAAGTGCCCGATCAATTTGATCAGTCGTATAGGAACAAGGTTCAAATCGCTCATTCGCTAGGATGCCTCACTACATACATCATTGCACTTCCACTTGAGACCTATTTAAACGGCCTGCCTCGCGCGCTACCTTATCCTATTTCCATACTTCGTCGCCCATCCCCATATGGGTGGAGAACCCGTCATTGCCTCTACCTGTGCTACCGAGGCTCTAGGGAAGCTCTGAGGAGAGAGCACTCATCTTGGGGTGGCTAACTACTTATATGCTTTCAATAGCTTATCCTCTCCGCACTTGGCTACCCAAATACATCAGAGGGCACGATAATCTGGTACACCAGAGGTGCGCCCTTCCCGGTCCTCTTGTACTAGGGAAAGGTCCTCTCAATGCTCTAATGCCCACACCGGATAGAACTGATGCTCTAAACCAGACTCCACACAGAAACTCTCAAAATAAAAGTTCTTCAACTCCATGCCATTATTACTGTGTATAGCTTGTAAGGCACCAGGGAGCTCAAAAGACAACCTATAAACCAAACCCTTGAAATGAGTAAAAGACTCATCCTTTGAGGCCATGAAAACACCAAGGGTACCTCAAAAATCATCAACAATGATAAGAACATACCACTTCCCACCCATCGATCGCACTCTAGCCGACCAACAATGTTCATATGTAAAAGTTGTCCTAGTGCATCAATCATCACAATGTTGGATCGGGGACGAGAAACAACAACCATCTTGCCATGTCAAAGAATGAGAGCAAATTAAGTCTTTGACCATCTTGAGTTTAGGCAAACCATGAATGAGGACGTATCGCTAACTCAGTCAAATGATAAAATCCAATGTGACCAAGTCTCCTATGCCATAAGGAGAGATCACGACTCAAGCAATCAAACAAATGGAGAGAGCTCCGAAGAAGCAAAAATCGCATGAAATACTCTCCCATGTCTAGAAATCCTCAGAACTAACCCTCTTGAAGAATTGAGGATTCTACAAGCACTACTTTTGAAGCTTACCTCAAAGAGTAATCAATAAGATGAGAAATAGAAAGCAAATTATACCGCACTTACTTATCAGTGGCAACATCTTTAAGAATGAAATTGATTAATGAAAATGGTACCCTTAGCAATGACTCTACCGATTAAGCATCCCAAAAGTGATCAACTCATCACCGAGGCTCGGAATAGGGAAGAGATCCAACGAGAGTCTCCGGTCATATGACGAGAACATTCGGAGTCGACAATCCAAACATCTCCCTTCCCCATCCGACGAACCTGATCAAGTCATAGAAGAGAGAAATGACTCAGTACTAGGATAAAGTGAAGACCTGGGAACCCAATACTGAACCATACGACGCCTCAAGGTGCTAGCCAAGGAAGAAGACTGGACTATAGCATCTCTCTTATGCTCAACCCTTACGAGATCAGAACTAGCAATAGCAGAAGATCTAAGAGTCAAATCAAGTTAGCCTGCAGCAGTAAAGGCCGGATCATCCCGCTTAGGCCAGCTCAATCTCCTACTAGAAAACATCTCACGCTACCGATATCTACCTCAATAGGAAAATGAGGAATATCAAGAGGACTGTGGAAAGACTTACCATGAACAGCTCCAGGACTAAAACTTGACTGAATAGCCTAAAAACCAAGTCCTGGACACTGCCCAAAAACAGGCGACACTCTAACTTATCTAGAAGAAGTGTGTGCTTTAGGAGCACTTAGAGTCTGGGGATGAACCTGAATACCCATAAGGGTAGTCACACGCCACGCCTTTGTGATCTTGGCACGTCAATCATAAATCTACTAAATATCCATCCTTCCTCGATGTAAGGTGCAAGTATATTTTGCCTTGCTAGAGGTAGAAGTAGCAGGAGTAAACTTCTAATCGAGATCCCATGGACAACCCCGGTAGATCTAAACATAGTGGTACTTCACCCTGGAGCTACTGACGATCTCACCACTCTTGGAGCCACGCACAATAGTGGGAGGATGCGCCTAGCATGCTACAAGTAGTCAAATCCTAGACCCCGATTGAATCGGATAATCTTGGATTGGTCTAGAAGATTGAGCTTCTTCTTGCCTCCAACAAACTTCTTGAGAGTCCTCATGAGATACTCACACCCCTAAGAAAGAGGCATATAAAGAACAAGGTAGAGAAGAGGCGTAAGAGCTTTAAAGAGAAGAACTACCAACACGCAGCATTTTTCTCCTCAAAGACGATCGCCTCAATCTTGAGAGCCTCACAAGAAATGCAAGGGGTATTTCTAATCCTAAGGGCTTGGTCTTCTAACTTCTTCCTAAGTTCGACTTGATTTTATCCAAGTCCCCTCAATCTCAAAGACATCGCAAGTTAACTTTCTTGTGACTTAACTAGTAAGTCCTTAACAAGATTAGCACACTTGACATTTAAAGATTCATTGTCAAGTTTTAGTTGCCTATAGCCCTCACATGAGCTGATTGAGTCCTTAGAAGCATGCATTTCAAGTTCATCGTTTCTAGAAGAAAGCTTCCTAAGGTGATCGCTTATGGCATTAATTTTAGCAAGAAATTTATGGCAATTTTGACATGAAGGAGTAGAGTGATTATGAAGAAAACTAGCCTCAACAGGAATAGCATCAACAGAACTAGTGCTAGCACTCTTCAACCTAAGACCATCAAGTTCAGCAAGTACACTATCATGTATGGTCCTTAGGTTCTCTAATTCCTCAAGCAAAGAATCACACAAGGAACAATCATTAGTGACTCGGGAGGGAGAAGATCTAAGAGAAGCTAAATCCCGAGTCAGGGTACCTACTTCCTTCTCTAGCTCCATACATCTAGCTCTAGCATGAAATTTTCCTAATTTGCAGAAAGCTTCGTTGAGTTGGTTATAGGAGGGTACCTCGTCCGAGTCACTATAGAGCTCGGAGTCACCGATGTCACATGGCCCCGCCATGAAGCACATGTCGGTGAAGTCATCGCCACCTTTCTTCTCTTGCGGCTCATCCTCGCCCTCGTCGCTCCATGTCTCCATGTCGGAGAGGTTGATGTCGTCAAGCGCGGTGAGGATGCGGTGGAAGAGCTTCTTGTTCTTGGAGAAGTTACGGTACTTCTTCTCACGTGCCGGCTCGCGAACTGGAGGCTTCTTGTTATGATTCTTGTCGATGTAATCGTTCTTTGCTGAACCACCGGTGTTGTTCTTTGCCTTTGCGCTTAGGGCAATACCGTCAATGTGGTTAGGCCACCACACTCAAGCAGTGATCATGCCACCTCTCTTCCTCTCTCTCACCCTCTTGTAAGCAAGAAGAGCAAGCAAATTTTCCGAAATTTTTCCAGCTTGGTCATCGCTAGCTCACAAAGGGTGGAGAGGGAAAACCCAACAAAAGAATCAGAAGAAGAAGATCCAATGGATCAGAATCAAAGCCATCGACAAGTCGATGGTGTCCTTGATGGTGGTCACCTTCATCTCCCAAACTCTAAGATCAAGTGCAACAAGAAATTGCAGCATTATCCGAGTCGAGTATATGCAACCAATCGTCAAGATCGCTTCAAAATCATAGTAAAGCGATCAAACACTCATCAAGACTCTCACCAAATGTTGTTTAAACTTGTTGTACTCACGCTTGTACAGTGTCCCGCCACGGTCTTAATTTGAGTAGTGCCTCATGGTAAGCATCGAGGGTCACTCATATCTCTTGAGCGTAATGAAGGTGAGAAATCCTATCATACTCACTACGGCTAAGACCCTGTATGAGAATGTTCATTGCCTTAGCTGTCGACTTTTGTAGTCGGCAATAAAATTATGGGGCAGGTGCTAGATCTCAAACTCAAGGTCACACAAGACAAGGGATTAGATGTGTTCAGCCTTCAAATGATGGAGGTAATAATTTAATCTTGTGTGCCGGAATTATGCGGATCTCTTGGATCTAAGGATGCTCAAAGCGCAATGTGCTCGGGCGATATGAGGTGTGCTTTTCAAGGCTTGATGATTCTCTCTCACGTTGTTGCCCACCCTCTCTCTTATATAGCAGGGGGGTGGCGGCTTACGTAGTCCTCGACGGTTAGAGATTCCGATCGGCTACTAGATTCTAGTCGGTTAACGACTCGGATTACAATCGTATCTTTTATATCCAAATACATATAACCGCCCATAAGATGTGACCCTTCCGCGTGTAGTAGTGCTTGGCGGGGCTCATCCTTTGGCCTTCGCTGGGCCCGCCTCCTCCTTAGGGCGACATCGGGCCGGTCCTGAAGATACCTGGTTTCATATATTCCACATTAGCGTTCACCTCAACATCATCCATATTGCCGGCCGTGACGTTTTCATTAACAGGAACCTCATACGGGATGGAGTATCACCATCTGCCATATCAGGAAGCCCTGGGCAATGAAGTATGGCTCCATCCATGATTTCCAAAATGGACAATCAACTCTAGAGAAAATAGGAGGCCTGGTGTAATACATGTCCATCGCCATGGCTCTTGAGACCGATCAAGATCTATGAAAGAGCAAAATCGGCTCTGATACCAATTGAAGGACTGAGATGGCGATTACAGGGGAGGGGGTGAATGATCCGAAAATAAATTTTATCTCCGAAAGAAACCAAGGCAAAACCCTTAGAAATTAAATGGAAGCGTAAGAATCATTACAATTTTCACTGTACAAGATTACACAAACTCTGCACTACTGTGGTATCAGAAGCGGTAGTGCCGGTTTCATCAGAGGTACAAGAAAATAGGCGAATGAACAGTGATTTCAGCACGGGTTCAAAGAGGAAAATTGATGAATCTTTTGATCCGTTGATCCAAACACAATGAAACTTTGTGGACACCTTTCTATGGATGTTCAAAACCTATTCGAACCCTCGATTACAAGAATCGACATCAAAGTTTCGACCTTTTTCAATTTTACGGAAGGGTGCACAAGAACGAGCTAAAGAACAAAAACTTGGCTCTCAGCTAGCTCGTGGGTTCTTGATGATCGAGATGATCCTAGATGGCTTCCCACATGTCATAGCAAGCTAGAACTCAAGATAAGAACACCCAAAAACTCATTCTTCCAAGATTGATCTTCTCAAGAACAAAAATCGGGTTCTTTCGAGAAAGAACTCAAGACTTGCCTAGATAATTGGGATATGGTCTATAGAAGACTCATCCATCAATCATACATCCTCAAAGAAAAGATCCAAAAGCATGTAGAAGGAGGAGGAAAATCCAAATTGCATAAATGTAAATTGCAAGTATGTAAAGACCAATTTATGCGGAATGTAAATACGGAAAATAAATTCAGAATTGAGAGGAATGGTTTTCATTTCTAGAAGGGAGGTTTACAAAGCCTCATAACAAAATGGGCAAAGCTCAAAGGAGCATCAAAACCTCTAAACCTTCAAGAGGGGCAAGGCACCCTACCCTCTATTTATATTACTTTGGTCATCCTCCACCCTTGGATGAGTTCTAAACCCTAAGGCACACCATCAAAGGGTAGGATTGACCCACTCATACAGCCATGCAAGGGCTAACCCAAAACACAACTTGCAAATTGGTTTTCTTGCATAGTTTTCAAAGCGTAGTAACTAGACCCACTAACCTATCAACTAGACCAAGATCCAATGGCCCTCATTGATCCATGCAACGCCTAACTAGCATCTCGTCCTTTCCATGTCTTCATGGCTTGCCACGACTCCATCTCCAATCATCTTTTGGCGATCCCCGACTGTCTAGACCTCCGGCGCACCTCGCCTAGTCTCGGTCATCCTCCGCCTCGCCATGATCAAAACCCGATGTACTGCAACCATCAAAAACAAGGAAACACATCACATAGCATTGCCAAAAAATTTTAAAATTTAAATCCCAATAATTCGCTTGAAGACCGGCCGATACACACATGCCTCGACTTAAGATGCGCGCATTTAGCTTGGTCCCGATCTTCGTCAGAGGAGAAATTCTTGAATGGCGAGTTGTAACTTTGTCGAAAGGGCGACTAACCACACTCCAAGAACGCGACTAGCAGCCTCGCAATCGCTAAACCACTCCTCAATTGGTTACCAACCGTGTCAAAACACGACTGGCCTGTTCACGAAGAACGGCCTGAGCAATTCGACAAGAATTGATAGAGCAACAGTTGAAGAAAATTCACTCAAGATGAAATATTGATGAGACTTCCAGTTTTGGGGCAAAGAGGCCTCTACAATAGCAGTAACTAAAACCAAAAATCAAAGTCTGTGTTCTCAACATGAAGGATAGAATAAAAGAAAAGACTGTTGCACACAGCCAAATTGCATGCATGCAAATTTCCTTTTGTTGCAGCCACAAAAGTAAAAAGGTTGATTTGTTGCTGTGTGCACCATGGTTACAGCCATAAAAAAAATTGGACCATAGCCTCCCTCACGGCTGGAAATAAGGTGGACCTTCCTTGCTTGTAAGCCTCCACAAAAATAGCAAGAATTTTCTATGGCTGAAAATAAATGTCGTGCAACAAAAATGGGATTTCTCCTTGTCCATGCATGCAGCCATATTATTAGATCCCTCTCTCACGGCTATTCCTTGTTTGTTCTTTTGTCTTCTTCATTTTGTGCCTTGTCTCTCATAAGTAGTTCTTCTGAAACGCCTTCACATGTAATAAGTTAACAACAATCATTAGGCAATATCATTTGTTCTCAGAATTCAAATAATTAATTTGTTTAAGAAATGCATTCACCTTTTGTCCAAGACGCCTGTACGGATCGTGTCATGGGACCTTGCATGTTTATTGAATCTTCTATGTGTGAGCTTGTGATGTCCTCATCACCGACACTACCGCCTTTAGGCCGGTAGTGTGCCGCTTTTGACGCACTACCGCCCCAGAGGCCGATAGTGCCGCCAGACTCAACCGTCAAAATGCTTCTCGGTAAATAACTACCACCCCTTTGGGCCAGATGTTGTGTTGTTCGGCACTACCGCCTCCCATGAGGTCGGTAGTGCCGCCTTGCGCACTTAAATCAAATTGCTTTAAATTCAAATCAAACTCAAACTCAAGCACTTCATGCTAAAACACGCAAGCATTAATCACCATCAAGGATAGACTCCACATGGTCTTTCACTGCCTTCTTGGCCCATGGATGATGTGTTGGAGTTGGTCCAACCAGTGTGATCGTATCCGCAGTAGTGATGTCCTTATCTGTCTAATTCATCAAGCATATCATCTAACCTAGGAATAGGACGATGATATCTAACAGTTATATTATTAATAGCTCTATAATCAATGCACATACACCATGATCCATCTTTCTTAAGAACTAAAATCACAGGAACTAACGAGGATGTCCCAAGCTCCTATTATTCATCTACTACTGTTGATGCTTCTAGTGTGTAAGTTACTGATTCTAGAGAAGCTGAAAGTCTCTCCAATGCATACAAAAGGCCAATGACACGAGCATGTGCACGGGAAGTCCACAAAAAGGTGAATATGTTCCAAAGTACTTTGAATTATGATATTCATGAGAATAATATACTACCTAATAGTTCTACTTTGCTTATGCCCATATTTGAGAAAATCACATCATTAGAGATCGAGACAAGATGAGAAGCTTGTCGATTTGAAGCTATGTCAAATGGCATATATACAAGATGTTGGTACCAAGAGGGAGGCGTGGGAGGCTAAGACTAGTGAGGAGATACAAGGAGAAGGTGCTTCAACACATGGTCACGGGCTTCAACACGTCTAACATACTTGTCCGCCAGCTCGAAGAGTTCCATAGGAGTTCGGATCTTCCGAGTGGCTAACTTTCCCTTCAACTCCTTATCCCTGACACCGTTCTCAAAGGCCACGATGACAACCTCATCCGAGATGTTAGGAATTGACTTTCGCTTGTCACTGAAGCGTCGGATGAAACCACGCAATAACTCACCCGCTTCGCACCACCCGATGCAAGTCACGCAAGTTCGGGGCGCTCAGAGGTGCTTTGCAAATTGGCAATGAACTAGGCCAAGAACTCCACCCATGAGGATATCGAGAGGCGAAGGTTGAGTAATTAAGACATGGTCGCACCATCGAGGTGGTGAGTAAGTAGTTGGCCATCACCTTTTCATTGCCACCACCACCCTCATGACCGTAGTATAGATCTGCAGCCATTGACCAGTTTTATCTTGCCCGAGTACTTCTTCATGGGGCCTGGTTTGAATTTATTCGCCACCGACCAGACGTGAGCTCGTGGGTGAAGGCTATAGATCCTTCACCGCCGCCCCTGGGGTCACCGGTCCGGACCTTGCCGGGAGAAACCTTCGCGGTGGGAGAATGGCCCTTGAAGGTGGAGACTCACCTCGCCGTGCTGCGTGCAGTGATTGGCCCTCGAGGGTGGGGACGCGAGTTTCGCCACTCGCGGTCCTCCCATTTATTTCCTCCTTCGATCTCGGATGACGCCACGCAGGTCTCGCCGATCGTATGGAATTAGATTCAAGATCCTCTGGCGCCTCGATGGAGGTTGGAGTGTGTTGCCTTGGAAATTCGTGGTGAAAGCTAGCTGCTATCAACCCCGTTACTCAATGGTGGTTGGGTAGCCTTGACTGCTGGCTCTCACCTTCGGCTGGTGCGCGCTAGCCTCAAGTTGGCGGCCCGAGCACCATGGTTCAGAGCCGCACAAAGGTTTTCATCCGTCAAACACCGAGTCATTGGGTTGCTCGGATCTAGTGGTGGAAGGGATTTTAATAGCGCATGAGCAAACTGGATGTTTGCTTCAGGGGTACTAAAAACACCGCTGTGGTGGCTCTGATGGAATGTTGTTGGTGGAACGAGGTCGCACTTTCTGTTATGGCCGTGCGGTCTAGGGACTTTCTACCTCTAAAGTTCTGGCGCCTACGGACGAGGCATCGTGGGGTCACTAAGGGCAAGCTGCCTTGATAGATTAGCCATTATCCTTGTTGTGGCCACGGTTGCCAAGTCACGCCGATGTACCGCAAAGACGGGCGCCATGTTGTTTGCACCACTGGCTACTTCTTTCATTGTCACAAGGTTTTGAGGCATGTGTAGAGGGATCGGGGTCCTTGGCCCCGAGGTGTCTATGCTCGGTTCTTGTTCGGGAACCTCGAGTAGCACCATTGCCACCCCAATCACGAACACGCACCAATAAATCCACCGCTACCTTGACTCGCAGCGCTTGCTTTTGTCTTCGCTCAGGTCAACACACATTAAGATGTTGGGCTCATGGTTGAAGTCAAGGAAGCCTACTTCTGTGTGGATCCCATGAGGGGGACTCGATAAAGCTGATGTGTAGGAGGTCTCCGTTTGTCCCCTATCGATAGAGCATCGCTCCAAAAGCGATCTCATCTCCGCTTGGAGGCTTTTGATCCAGGGTGGTGACCGAGAGATCATCAGAGAATCCATTGTGGGCACACTCTGAAGACATGCTTGATCTACAAGAAAACAACTGAAGGTCCCTACCTGGCGCTCCAACTATCGAAGGTTAAGGATCGAAAATAAACTTATACTTCGGTTACCTTCGAGATAGTAGAGTCAAGCACAAAAACAGAGGCACACGATGTAGATAGGTTCGGGCCTCCTGATGGAGTAATACCTTACGTCTTGAGCGGGAGATTGCTGTATAAGCCAGATGATGTAAAAGGCAAGGGGGTATATCCCCGATTACAATGCAGGTGGTATCTATTCTACGGATGGCTGTGGATAGAGGTTGATGAGATGCAACTCGCCGGCTCCTAAGCTCTCTACGCAGCAAGGCTTTGGCTTGGTGACTCTAGACGGCTAATCTTCGCTGGAGGGCTTCCTTGTGTGGTCTCTTGGATTGCTTCCTCCTTTGAGAGTTCCTCCCTGCTGCTATATAGTCGCAATGGTCTTGCCTCCCACGAGTCGTAGTCGATGAAGAGTCCTTCTCCGCTTGATCTCGCATAGCGATCCAAATGGTTGTTAGTGTTGGGTGTACCTGTTGGTCTCCTTGTGGGAAAGCCAATCGAGTCCTTCCCGATATGGGGGTATCCTTCCTCACAGATATCTTATCCCGTGATACCTTGTGCCCAAGATATCCGCACTTCCAGATGTTACTAGGACATACCGCTTTGCCAAGTATGCACACATATACCATATTTAGATATTCAACAAGTGGTTGTGTCAGCTGGCGCATGTGCACAGTGGCACTCGTCCACCGTAGACCAGGGCCAGTGGTGGACCGGGTCTATGCACCGGGACACGTGTCAGCATGTGGTTGCGCCACGTGTTCGCGACGCCTAGATGACATCATAAATAGAGTTTTCTTTAGAAAAATGTTTCAATCAAAATTAAATTCGTGCTAATGTCACAAAGTTGATGTCATAAATGTGTTTTTCCACCAAAAATAATTCTAATAATTCGGATTTTCCTATTTTCATCTTTTTCTTTATTTCAAACTTTGAATAGCTCGTTTCTCCCTCATACGAACTCCGATTGAGGTGATTACGCTTTTATAAATTTATAAAATTGAGCTCTATTGAATGGTGAATTTTATTTAATTTTTGATTTGAGTTTTTTCTCTATTTTTGGTATTTATTGCTTTATTGCTAATTTCGTGTAGACATCGAGGAACCCAAGGTATTCGTAAGCGCAGAGCCAGCCCAACAACAAGGTCCAGAGTAGGATCCAGAGCTTTTCGAAGGCAAGTTGTTCTTTGATCATGTTGAACCTATCGAATATATAAACATGGGGTATACATACATGCAGGATACACAAAGGATATGTTCTAACGACATTTAGAAACTTCATATGTCACTGGCGCTATTCTATGGGATAAGATATACGCGGAGGGGATATTTCCATATTAGGAAGGACTTGATCGCTTTTCCCGTACGAGGAAACCGACTCGAATACGCCTAGTATCCAAGGAAGTTTGGATACGCGAAGATCACGCGAGGATGGATTCTCATCGCCACGCTCGCATACCAAGTAGACTACAACTCAACCTGAGGCTGGGCTACCCGACTATACAAGACCGGTGGTAGGGGTCCTCTAGGCAAGCCTTCCAGACCAGAGAAGAAGAGAAAACGCATAGCAACCAGAAGCCAACAACCCTCACTTCGCGAACCTCTAGCCGTAGCTTAGCCCTTGCTTAGATTCAATATTCATTGTAACTAGGGCTAGACAATTCTCCTTGTTCTTGATCCACCATATACATATATCATCTGCATAGGAAGTAGGGTGTTACTCCATCCGCAGGGCCGAACCTGTATACATCGTGTGTCGTTGCTTTTGTGCTTGACTTTACTAAACCGAAGGTACCCGTAACTATAAGTTTATTGTCGATTTCTAACCTTCGACAGTTGACGCGCCTGGTAGGGGCCTTTAACTATTTTTTCAGATTAAGCATGTCTTCAGTGTTTGCTCACATCGGGCTCTCCATCGACTAAGCACCCGAAGTTGGATCTGGGATTGCCTTCAGAACCATGCTCTATCGATGGGGATCAGGTGGAGACCTATTTCACATCGGCTTCATCGAATCTCACTCTTGGGATTCAAGTCGAGAGGTAGGTTTTATAGATTTCGATCCTACGGAGCCTAACGTTCTCAGGTGCGCCGAGATAGAGAGTGATAGCGAAAACGATGGCCGCAGCAGTCGAAATAGCAGCCAAGGCAGTAGCCGAATAGATCGATGAATGTTCGTGGCTAGAGCCAGCAATGGTGCTACTACCGACAATTCCCAAGAATGGAATCCAGGGGCAGACACCACAGGGGGTCAGGGACACCAGATCCCTCCATACACCCCTCAAGATCCTGCAGTGGTGGCGATTGTAGCCTGAGCGGTCGCAAACGTACCCAATACTACAGATCATCACCGAGATCTAGCAATGCGCGCCACGCTTGGAATCGTACAACCTGTTGAAGCATCTTGATCTCAAAGATCCAATGACACCCTGTCCGCAGGCGCGGGATCTCCAAGGATAGCAAATCCCTCGATAGTGTGACTACACTTGCGGCCCCGCCGCGTTCTAAGCAAGATCCCACCATAGCCACAACACCTCCGAGGTAAATGTCCAGCAGTGCTCACATGTCAAATCCTTCCACCACCGGATCCGAGCAACCCAATGACTTCAAAGTGTTTGATCGATGAAGATGCTACATGATTCAACAGATTTCGCATCGCCGAGTGGTCAACTCGAGAATCGGACGCCACCACCAATAGGCACCGTAAGCCACCGCCGACCATCCCACAATTGTCATCAAGCGTTAATATTGGCGTGGCTAGCTCTAACCACCGCTGCCCAAGACTGTTTGTTCCAACCTCCATTGGAGACGTTCTGAGGATCTTCGACATCGTATTCCTCACGATCGATGAGATTTGCGTGACGTCCATCGCAATCGAAGGGAAGAACGCGACCAGGAAGACCGTGAGCGATGGGAAAATGATTCCCCATCTTCGAGGGACCAGTCTCATGCACGATGGGTACAACAGTGAATCGCCGAGGGGCCGCCACCTAAGATCGCGCAGTTCCTCCTCGACAGGGAGAATGTCAAGGTCGGCGACAGGCGACCCTCGAGGACGTCGACAAAGGGTGCATGGCTTTCACCTCCGAGCTACACGTAGTCAGATGGCCGGATAAGTTCAAGCCTGGCCCTATCGAGAAGTACTCAAGTAAGATTAACCCCATTGAGTGGCTGCAGATTTACACTACACTCATGAGGGCAGCCGGAGGAAGCGAGAAGGCAATGGCCAATTACTTGTCGACCACCTTGATGGTGCGGAAAGATTTTGGTTACTCAACCTCCCACCTCAACCAATATCATCATGGGCGAGTTGCGGGCCCGCCATCGCCAATTTTAGCGACGATGAACGCCTAAACGCGCAGCCGACTTGCATCGGGTAATACAAAAGTCGAGGGAGTCGCTATGCAGCCTTCATTCGATGCTTCAAGAATAAGCTTAACTCGATCCTCGACATCTCTGACGAGGCGATCATAGTCGCCGAGAATGCCGCCAAGGATCGGAGTTGAAAGGAAAACTCGCCACTCGAATGATTAGAACCATCAAGGAGCTTTTCGTTGACGGATTAGTACGCTATTCGCATCAAGCTCGAGACCATATCGACGACCCTAAATCTAGAGACGACAAGCCCGAGTTGTCCAAGCAAGGGACAAAAGGAATAAAACCGCCGAGAGAAGGGCAAAGGTCACTCCACCGTAGTCGCGGTCAAAAGGGCAAGGTGCGCAATACTAGCAACAATAAGGGTCAAGCCGTGGAGGAGGCAAATACTATCCAGATCATCATACAAATAAACACGACTTCAATGAATGCCATGTGATTAGTAAGATGGTCCAGAGAAGCTCAAAGTCGCCTCATCGAGCACGGATCTAGCAGCCAAAGAGAACCCTAGGATGACGAGCCCGAATACCGCAGGTCGATCACAAGTCGGCACACATCTTTGGGGGATCTGCCATGTATGAGTCTAAAAGACAGTACAAGGCAGTCGAACGGGAGGTCAACCTGGCCACACCGACTTCCCCTAGATTTCTCAAGTGGTCTGAAGTACCAATCACCTTCGACCTATCAGGTCACCCAGCTATGGCACCACATCTGGGTCGATACCCTATGTTGGTCGAACCAACCATCGTCAACGTTAAGGTCGCCTCAACCATAGTCGATGGAGGAGATTCATTGAACCTCGTGGTTCACAAAAACGCCGGAGAACATGGGGATTCCCGAATAGAGATCAAGGCCGAGCCGAGCCGCTCCATGGCATAACTCCACATTCATCGCCGATGCCACTTGGCCGACGAGCCGCCTCGCCACGCTCATCACACCGCATAATTTCGCACTAAAAGATCCTCTTCGACGTGGCGGATTTTGAGATCGCCACAATGTGATCATAGGCCGCCTAATGCTAGCCAAGTTCATGGTAGTGGTGCACTATGCGCACTCACACCATCAAGATGCCAACGCCAAAATGAGTCCTTACAATTAAAGGAGAGAAGCGCGCGTCAAAAAGCGATAAGAAGAGTCCGAGATGGTCGAGCATCTTCGCGGATCGCCGCCAATGCCGACGATGAGGAGCTAAGCGCCAAAATCCAAGAGCATCGACAAGGCCTCAGATCCAACAAATACCGCCAATGACCCACTAACGATGGCAAGAAGGATAAGAACACCAATGGGGGCATCAAGACAATGCCCTTAGACCCATCGGAACCTTCCAAGACACCAAGGTAGGTGTTGACTTTGACCCCAAATTGAACTCGAGCTTATCACTTTTCTTCGAGCAAACAACAACGTGTTTGCGTGGCAACAATCCGACATGCCCGGGTCCCTAAGGAGGTGATCGAGCATCGACTAGTCGTGGAACCTAGTGCCAAGCCCGTGATGCGTAGCAATGTAGATTTGCGGAAGATAGGAAACAGCCATACAAGAGGAGGTCAAGAACTCCTAAAGGTCGGGTTTATCTCGAGAAGTCCGCCACCCGACGTGGTCGGGCGAATCTCGCCCTCATCATGAAACCCAACGGCAAGTGTAGGATATGCATCGACTACACCAACCTTAATAGGGCTTGCCCTAAAGATCCTTTTCCTCTTCCCCGCATCGACCAAATAGTGGATTCTACTATGGGCTATGAACTGCTAAGTTTTCTAGATGCCTACCCGGGGTATCACCAAATTAGCATGTCAGCAGAGGATGAGGAAAAAAAATGCTTTTACTACTCCCTTCGGTGTATTCTCGTTATATTAAGATGTCTTTGCTTTTAAGTGTGTTGGTGCTACGATCAACACCAGATCCAAAATTGCCGAAATCCCAAATCGGTCGCAACATGGAAGCGACGTTGATGATATTGTAGTCGTCAAAACCAGAACAACTTAATCAACGACCTTGAGGAGACATTCGACAACCTCGTGAAGTTTCGCATGATGCTTAACTCGAGAAGTGTACGCTCGTGTTCCGTCCGCCAAGATTCTCGGCTTCCTAGTGTCCGATCGAGGCATCGAGGCTAATCCGCAGAAACCGAGGCCATCGACTGGATGCATTCTCTCGCAGACACCGAGGGAAGTGCAAAAGCTCACAAGTTGCATCACGCCCTTAGTCGATTCATCTCTCGGATGGGCGAACAAGGGCTACCCTTCTTCAAATTGCTCAAGAAGTAGGAAACTTTCGAGTCGACTCAAGGAGGTAGAAGAAGCTTTTGGGATTTGAAAAGTACTTATCGCCTCCCGCTTTAATCTCACCTAACGAAAAAGAAGAGTTCATTTTGTACATTGCGCCTACCCTCAAGTAGTAAGCATTGTCCCGTGGTCGAGCGGATTGCACCGAGAAAAGGCCAAGGTACGTAAGCTGCAGTATTACATGAGCGAGGTCTTGCATGATGCCAAGTCGCGATACCCTCAAGTGCGTAAGATGTTGTACGTGGTCCCGATGACTTCAAAGCTACGGCACTACTTCCAGCGCACAAGATTACGGTCATGACGACGATTCGCCAAGGAGGTAATATGCAATCGAGAGGCGATGGGGTGAATTGCATAGGCGGTTGAACTCAACAAGTTCGAAGTTCAATTTGCCACGGCCAAAGATCAAGTCAAGAGCCTTGGTGGACTTCATGGAGGAATGGAAGCACGTCAAGAAAAGGAGCGCAAGAAAGTCGGTGATCATCGGACTATGTTCTTCGATGAGTCGCCACACTTCGTGGCTCGTGGTCCGCATCGTGCTCAAATCCCCGATGATGAGGAGCTTAACTATGTTATCCAAATTGATTTTGAAGCTTCAAACAATGTTTCGTAATACAAAGGACCGTTAATCGGCACCTTATAGCCGCGGCCACTTGGGATCAAACGATTACTCATGAAAGGGACTCACAAACTAGTCGTAAACCAAGTGCGTATGAATACCAATGCTCGGATGACAACATGGCGCATATTTGAACGAGGTTCGCAAACTAGAGCACAAGTTCAAAGGGCTCGAGGTAAGGCATATTAGGCGAAACGACAACTCCATCGCCGACGAACTTGCTGTGCTCGCTTCATTCCGCTCGCCCACGCCCAAAGGAGTCTTCGCTGACAAACTCCTCAAACCATCCATCTCCCTTTACGGAGATGATGATGCCCAACTTGACTAGCGCCTCGCCGAGTGAGCGAGGCGTAATCCGCAGACACTAAGTCGCACTACTCGAACACGAGCCAACTTGGATGACTCTATTCCAAGCCAATCTTGAAGTTGAGAGATCCTTGATGATGATCCATCAAGATAGAAAATTGCACATAAGTCCAAGCTATACGGATTGGTAGGCGGCAAGCTCTATCGAAAAGGAGTAACGGAATCTTGATGAAGTGCATCACTTAGGAAGAGGGTAATAAGATATTGCTCGATGTCCATGGAGGCATCCGTGTCAACCATGCGCCCTATCGCACCTTAGTCGAAAAGGTTTTTGACAAGGGTTCTATTACGATCGCCTCCGTGATGCTTGCGTCGGTGAAAAGTGCGAGCCGCCAATTTTATGGCAAGCAAACCACCGACTAGCTCAAGCCCTACAAACTATTCCTCTATCTTGGCCTTTCTCCGCCTAGGGCTTGGATATCTTGGGACCATTCCCAAGAGCCCAAGGAAGTTACAAGTTCTTAATCGTTACTCGATTCGCATCCCTAATCGAGTAATCACGCATAATGGTAGCCGCCTCAAAAGCAATGCTTTTATAGTCTTTTGAATTGGGTATCAAACTTTGCTTCACTCCGTAGCTCACCCTCGTGAGTAATGCATGTGTCAAACGTGCTAATGGCATAATCGCAGGGATCAAGACTCACGTGTTCGATAGGCTCAAGGCTTACTCGACTCGGTGGGCGAAAGAACTCCCATCGGTGTTGTGGGTTGTTCGTACGTCGACTAGTCGAGCCACTAGTGAAACACCATTTTTCTTAGTCTACAGAGCAGAGGCGGTGCTTCCGACTGAATTAACATTTAGATCACCACGTGTGGAAAACTACTCGTAAGAGGAATAGGAGCAAAAAGCGCATGATGTAAATCTACTCAAGAAGTACAGGATTGCGATCCATTCGAGCACCAAGTATCAACAAGCCTTGCGCTGCTACTATAGCCCAAAATCCGTGAAAGAGCACTTGCCTCTTTACCCACGAAAAGTGGAGTGGCGAAGGTCGGCCACTCCCAATATCACACCTCCCGCAATAAACATATATATACGCTCATCTCAAAAGAAATCATGCAACAACAATAGATACGACAATATAATAACCTCACACCTATGCGCCATCCGATTTTAAATATTTCACTCACCGGACAGCCCAACCCCATACTGTCCCGTGGTCTAAATACCATAAATTCTACCTCAGGAGCCTACACTTAGGAAATCAAGCACTTAATTAAAACTACTAAGGAAATCCCAAAGTTTTTAGTTAACTAACTTTTTCAATTAAACCATCTAGCCTTTCGATTCCTCGCCTGAAACCAAATCGCCTCAAAGGACAGCAAATTTCAAAATATCATTACTATTTATATACCACTCCAAATTAAGCAAAGATGATATTTCTGAAATCTAAAGGAAATTTCCTAGCTTTCTAGTTATTGAAATAATTTAATTCGGCCTCTAATTAGCCCTAATTTGCTAATTACCGCAGCTGCTGCTAACAGACACAGATTCTGGACAGCGGTGCTTCAAAAGGCCATAACTTTTAAACCACTTAACCAAATTTCATCTTATTGGTCTCTAATAAAACTTAAGACAACTATCTACAACTTTAAAAGAAGAAAACCCCTCTGAAAATGATTAGAAGTATTTCGAAACTCAGATGTAAAATCACCATCAGCACTGCACGAGATCAGAACTACCTCAGATCTAAACTTACCCCAATCAAATTTCTTATCAACAATAAAACAACAAACCCTAGAGGGGTAAAACCAGATTACAACCACCCAAAAAACCTATAATTTTTACCTTCACCCGAAGAGTCGTTGGATCAACAACGATTGCGGTTCCCTTTCTTTGGATCAAGCGATCAACACCTCTCCTCGCAGCCAACTCCACCAAGGGCAGCAATAGGGCAAAATCCACACAAGGTGGAAGGCAAGGGGCTGTGGGAAGCCAGGCAACAGGAACACGGGGAGGAGGGGAGGGTTGCTCGGTGGACGAAGAGAGGAGGGGAAAATGGCTGCTGCCCAAATTACATGAAAGGGGAGGTGGTGGCTTGAATTGGGGCTGGGGGAGGAGGTGGTGCAGCCAAGGGGAAAGAGGAGGGTGGGCTAGAGTTTGACAAGAAAACACTATCCCACATGGACCAAAACCCACCTCGAGGGCCCACAAACAAACCTCAAGATCCAAATCACCAAAGCTGCCCAAACCTACCCAAAACGCCCCAAAATAGCCCAAAATGATCCCCATAAATAAATTATGACTTTCTCGTGATATTACAATTATATCTTGTGGGTAAAATGTATGACCTCTATAGTGTGTGAAACCTATTCAATAGCTGTGCTCGTGGTATTGAGCATTACTCGTGATTACAAATAAGAGTTAGATTTTAATAAAATAAACATGGAAATAGAAGTTGTATGACTATGGAAGTATGGAATTGACTTAAGGTTGTGAGTCAAGTTATTTGGGATATAACTGAGAAATTTCTTATTGTTATTATTTGTTTTACTATCATTTCAATCTATTTATGCTATTCTTTAATAAATGTTGTTTTATTGCAAAATAACCAATTCATCCATTCATTTGGAATAAGCCATGCATATAGTATATTAGACTTGCATTATATGCACAACTTATTGAGTGCTTATGTACTCACCCCTTGCAACAACAAATCACCAATTGGAGAGAAGGCTATACCACTTACGAGGAGGAGTACCAGAGGAGACGATCGTTAGGGTGCGAACTTTGTTAGTTGCCCGTGGCAAATTGAAGGGTTACTACGAATAAATTATTTCCACTGTTGTTTCATTTATTTTTCACCTTATCCCGTGTGGCGATTCTTGTACGGTGGACCATAAGGTCGCTTAACAAGTTATATTTAATTTGATGAAGTCTTATTTATGTTATCGTTGAATATGATTGTGGTATTCATCTATGTTGAGCCTGTGTGAACTAGCGTGATCCACGACTAGTGCATAATACAAAGAGGGTCCAGAGTTGCATTCGGGTCCCGATAGAGGTGGTATCTGAGCTATACTGACTGTAAGTCAAGCCCTAGGTAGTCTGGTTGTCTTAGGAGTGTCCAAAACTATTTTCTAAAGTCAAAACCAACTTAAAAGATCAAAAAGTTCTTGACCTATCCCATCTTTCTTGCTTCCTACCCTTGCTAAATTTTTCCACCTTTTCTCTTGTTTTAAGCTGAGGATTCATGAGAATCATCTTCTGCAGATAAAATGGAGAGTATCTATGGTGAATGCAAGGGAGGATTTCTTGCCGAGCTATGGAAGATGCTACAGCTACTTGGAGGCTTTCACAGGCCCATCTACAGAGGTACCAGCTGGGTGATCAACGTTAAGGTACGAGGAACGCTATGCAAGATTACAATCTATGCTCGTGAGAACACTATGGGGAGCCGTCCTATCAACATCACCGTGAAGAAGAATTCTTTGAGGCGGGGGTCCAGAGTCAAGACGCTTAGCACATCGACACATCACCCAAGACAACGCCGATGAGTAGGAGTCTACTACGTTCAGATATCACCCTAATGGAGGAGCCACTACTAATGCCAGAATTAGAGACGAAGAGGGTGCTACTATTGTTCACCTTGCTCGCTTCGCCACTGCATATGAGAATGTGATGAAGTCTACTACTCAGGAGCTCGAGGAGGTCTATGAAGCCCTAGAGAAAGCCAAGGAGGATCTTTGTGAGACCAGGAGGATGGTTTTAGAGAGGGTCGCTAAGTTGGAAGAGGCCCTCTACATGAAAGAATTGGAAGCTGAGCTAGAGCTGGAGGATGAGGAGTTAGAGGAGGAACCTGAGGAGGTGGAGCCCGAGCCGGAGGGGTAGGAGTCTGTCATCCAATGAGACCCCTGGCCATCGAAACCATTTTGGGCCGATGTCACACACCCACCGACTACTCCCTGTGAGGACCACAACCTGAATGGATTAGTGATTAGATAATGTCTTAGTCTAGTAGTAGATATTCAAGAGTGTGAGTCAGTTTGGTCTCTAAGTTAGGAGTGTTGCCTTTTAGGCGTTAGAAATGTGTGCTTAGGTTAATGCATGTTTTTATGATTGCTGAGTGAGCAGTATATGTTGCATTGCCCTTAGGCACTTGTGAGCAACCATACCAAGTTATTAATAATGTCATTATATTTGAGTTTGATTTACAACTTTTCCCTCGCAAAAGTTTCTTTATTACTTGTCTATGCTTTTTCTTATTTTCTCTAAACCTTGGTGTAATCAACAGATGATTCAGACACGGAGCCAGTGGAAGTGGTACTCAACCGAGTGAGAACCTAAACGAGATGCCAATCCCTCAACCAGCACCTCCAGCTTGACATGCATAATTTGAGCTTTCCTTGCTGCACAAACTCGCTTAGCGCACTATGATGCAAAGAATGCAGAACTTCACCAACCGAGCAACTGCCAATAACGCTCATTAATCTACTAATAATGGGAGCCATCCATACTCAAAGTTACAGATTGCGCTTGTTTCTTTCTTGCTTGATTCTCGATTGTTTGAAGGACTGATCAACTGTGTTGGGCACAGTTGAACCAACACAGTTGATAAACGACAAAGGATGTGGTGTAGTGATTGCAGGATGACTTGGTCGCCTCGGCCAAGTAGCCTCATAGTCAATATCATATCGATCAATCATAGTTATCACTCGCGCGGAAGATTGGGCCAAACTAGTTTTCATCAGTGGTATCGAGCCTCTTACATGGTTAGAATTTTAGTAATTTAGATTAGTTATTGTTTTGTCCTAAATTGAAAATTACTACACAAAAATTAAACCTTTAGTTTCAATCTAGTATTTTGGTGAGTTTTGTTAGGTTTTGATCTATTAGAGTCTAAGTTTTAGTTGCTGATCGTTTTTTTCTTCACGTAGCTTCAATCCTTCAATTATGTCCAGCTCGGTCTTCGTGCATAACCTTTGCATACAAACTCAGATTTTCACATTCTTGCACTTTCCTGAAATCTTCCAAAAGGATCTTCAAAATATCTTTTCCGTAGCCATTCAGATTCGAAATTTATCATGTACTCTAATGCCATCAAAATCGGTGCTCTAAATTTTGGTTTACAGATTAGTTCGATATTTTAGCCATAACTTTTACATCCGAACTCCCATTCCAAATAATTTTGACTTTCCTGAATTGCCAGAGTCCTCTACAAAAATGTTTTTAGATGACTTTGTGATTCAGATTCCTTCAAAACGAATATCATTTGGATTCGTAATCGGTCTCGTCAGACTGAAATTGAGACTATTTTGTGGTGTTCAGTTTTTGAGCCATAACTTTCACACCCGAGCTCCAAATTGAATGTTCTTATATATTATTGAAATCTAAGAACATAAGCTTCAATTCATTCAATAGTGAACCATCCAAATTCGGTCATTTTCAAACATTAATCTAGGCGACAACTGTGATGCCCTAGAAACGTTGAATTAGGTTTTCTTGGATCGTTTTGAGTTTAAGATTGTTCCTTTGAGTATAGTAGCATCCATAAACCATAAAATTCCAAAAATATTAGTACACCTACCTTTGTGAACCAATTCATCATTTGTGAATACTTTGATCCTATTTGAGACTAGCTTGTTGATATTGCTTACGGTTGCTCTACTTGATACATTGCACAATCTTGAATTATCATATCATACTATCTTGTGACATTGAGTTAGGGATTCCAAAACTTTATTCATACTAGTGTTGGCTAAAAGTCACCAAAAGAAAGAAAAGAGAAAAAAAGAGCCAAAAGGCCGATAAAAGAAAAGAAAACAGAATAGTAGCCAGCAGCACTACATTGAGCAAAACCCCAATTTGTATTCATTATTTTTGGATTGTGCAATTGTATTAATTAGTGAGCAATATTGTACCCTTTTACCTTTTTTGAAGCAATTAGCTAGCGTCTCTCCATAACTTATGCAACACGAGCTTCGGTGCTGAAATTATTCTTATGTCTCTCCATAACTTATGCAACACGAGCTTCGGTGCTGAAATTATTCTTATTTAACTCATTCCATTGGTTGCATTAAGTTCCATCATCTTTGCGCATGAATTGTCTTGATTTTCACTTATATCTTTGAGATCGTCATTAGGGCTTGTGAATTCTAGTTTATAATTACAATAACTAGAATTATCAGATTGCATAGAGAATAAATATTGCTTGTCCAAGCTCCACCTACTACTAACCAAACAAGTCTTGACGTACTGATAATCACAATATCATCACCCTAGTCAGGTTATCACGAAGCAGCCACTAGTTGCACCACTTGTTTTCATGGCAAGATTCTTGTAAGATTTTCATAAGAGCTTGATAGTTTTTGACATCTATAACCTTCAGCACCAGTAGTTCATAGGGAGCTAACCATCTTTCTTGTGTGTTTCTTGTTCTCTACTAACAATGACAGGTTCAAAATATGGTAACAAGGGTGATTAGTAGTCTGCTGAAGTTGAGAGTGCCAGACCACTCACTCCTTCCACAAAGATGCTTATGCAACACTTCATCAACCGAGAGGACAACAAGAAAACAGAAGAGATCTACAACGTGTTGGATCAGCTCAATAAGACACTCACCACCATCAACAACAGAGTTGAGACCCTTGAGCAACGCCACCTCGAGCTACTCGATGTGCCTTGAATCCCACTCACTCTTTGGTGAACGAGGAAGAAGATGACAACATCGAAGAGAAGAACTACGCCACCGACATCGAGAGTAAAGGCTCGACGCCCGTGACCATCATCGACTTCGACAAAATCGACGAGGTATGGGTAGGTTACAAAGAGAGGTACATAATGATGAAGCGTTAACAAACATCAAGTTTACAATTCCTTCATTTGCTGGTAGATATGACCATGATGCTTATCTATATTGGGAATTGTAATTAGATCAAAAATTTGCATACCATGATTTTTTCCTAATTATAAAAGAGTTCGAGCTGCTACTTGTGAATTTATTAATTTTGCATCAATTTGGTGGAGGGAACAATGTAGACTACCAAATGTACCTAGAACTTGAGAAGCCTTAAAAAGAGTCATGAGAGCTAGATGTGTTCCTTCATATTTTTCACGTGACATGTTAAATAAATTGCAAATATTAAAACAAGGCAATAGGTCAGTAGAAGACTACTATCAAGAATTGCAAATTGCATTATTATGCTATGGTTTAGAAGAAATCAAGAAGCTAAAATGAACTTTTGGGAGAGCTTAACTAGGAAATTCAGACAATGTTTTCTCACCCGCTTGTTTCATCTTCCTTGTAAAGTGAAAGAAAAGTACATGGGTGACAAATGAGAACAAGGGACAATTTTGAAGGTTCTTCTTCCTTCAAACCAAGTGCCAGAACAGCAAGGGTGCCTATTTCATCTACCCCAAACCGAGGGTGCTCTACCTCTACTTCCACAACCTCACATGCACTTGAAGCAAGTAAGGTGACAACCGTTCAAGCTCCCACCAAATCTGCTACATAGAGAGTGCATCTTCAGTTGCTTCCACTGGACATACAAGGGGCATCCAATGTCACAAGTGCAAAGGTTTCGAGCATATCATGAGAGAGTGCCCAAGTCAGTGAGCTCTCATTGTGAGAGAAGATAATGAGTATACTTCACTAGCGGGTTGATGAAGAACACACACTTTTGCAATATAACCATGCAGTGATGAGATTGACACTCATCGATGAACAAGAAGAATGCTTAGGAGTGAAACTTCGACAAGTTCATGAGCCTTATAGTGAAGCATGTACTTCAAACCAAGTTTATTATCAAGGATCGACGTGTTGTGTCATTGTCGATGGAGAAAGTTGCAATAATTTGGCTAGCTTGGAGATGGTCGAGAAGCTTGGCTTAACCACAAGTCCTCACCCACGGGCTTATTACATCCAATGGTTCAACTCATGTGCTAAGTTGAAGGTAATCAAAATTGTGAGAGTACATTTTTCGCTTGGTTCATATCATGATTATGTTGATTGCGATGTTGTACCTATGCAAGCATGCTCCTTACTTTTAGGTAGACCATGGCAATTTGATAAGGATTCCACTCATAATGGTAGAACTAATCAATATACTCTCATTCATAAGGGCAAGAAAATTGTTTTACTTCCAATGTTTCCTGAAGGATTATTAAAAATGAAATTGAACAATCTGAATATGAGAAGAAAGAGAATGCTAAAAGTGAGATTCAGATAGCAGCAAAATAATGATTCCCATCTAAAAAGAAAGAAGCTAGATAATCAAATGCTAGAAAGAATGAAATTAAATTGAAATGTGCTGTTATTTTAGCTACTAAATCTGATTTTATTGACTTGGAGGTGGATAATTCTATTTGCTATGCTTTACTTTGCAAAGATTCTTTGTTTTCACTTAAGGATTTGCCTGCATCTTTGCCTCCTACTATTACTAACATTTTGCCGGACTTTGCTGATGTCTTTCCATCTAAAATACCCTTGGGTTACCACCTATTAGAGGAATTGAGCATCAAATTACTTGATCCTGGGAACTTCTTTGCCAAATCGTGCACCATACAGGACTAATTCGGAGGAGACGAAGGAAATTCAGTGTCAAGTGCAAAACTGGCTTGACAAAGGGTATGTACGTGAAAGCCTTAGTCCTTATGTTGTTCCTGTGATTTTAGTTCCTAACAAAGATGGATCATGGCGTATGTGCGTTGATTTTAGAGCTATCAATAATATAACTGTTAGATATTGTCATCCTATTCCTAGGTTAGATGATATGCTTGATGAATTAAGTGGCTCTACCATATTTTCTAAAGTGGACTTGTGTAGTGGTTACCATCAAATTAGAATGAAACTCGAGATGAATGTAAAGTGCATTTAAAACTAAGTTCGGGTTTATATAAATGGTTAGTGATGTCTTATGGTTTAAATCATGTACCTAGTACTTTCATAAGATTAATGAATTAAATTTTATGTGCTTTTATTGGTAAATTTGTAGTGGTTTACTTTGATGGTATAATTTACAGCAAGTCACTTGATGAACATCTTGAACAATTACATGTTGTTTTTAATGCTTTATGTGATGCACGCCTATTTGGTAACCTTAAGAAGTACACCTTTTGCACCGATCGAATTTGTTTTCTTGCTATGTTGTTACTCCGCGGAGAATCGAGGTAGATAAAGCAAAGATTGAAGCTATAAAGAGTGGCCGACACCACAAACCGTCACATAAGTGCAGAGCTTTCATGGACTTGTTGGATTCTATCATCGCTTTGTCAAGGATTTTATCACCATCATCGCACTACTTAATGCATTGATAAAGAAAGGCGCCTTTTCAAATGGGGACAAACGCAAGAAGGAGCTTTTAACCTTTCTTAAAGAAAAACTCACAAATGCACCATTACTCCAACTTCCTAATTTCGGTAAGATTTTTGAACTTGAGTGCAATGCTAGTGGAATTGGAATTGGTGGTTTGTTACTTCAAGAAGGTAACCTATTGCTTACTTAGTGAGAAATTGAATGGGCCAAGTCTAAATTATTCAACTTATGATAAATAATTATATGCTCTTGTACGTGTGCTTGAAACTTGGCAACATTACTTATGGCCCAAAGAATTTGTTATTCATTTTGATCATGAATCATTGAAACATATTAGGAGTCAAGCTAAACTGATGGGAACGGTGGCCCGATCTTTCGATAGGTAGTAATGAATCGATTGGTGGAGAACTCGACGTTGACGATCCGGCTTCCAATCAGAACTGATTCGAACCCTGCAATCACTACACCACGGCTCCGTTGGTTATCAACCACGCACAAACACGGTTGACCTCGCCAAGAACGCTTATCTCTGCATACGAATCGAGAACACAAGCAAGAACGTAGAAGATGCAATCTGAAATTGCGAATAATATTAAGCACATGAGTTGGGGTTCCACAAACCGATGAACGGCGAAAAACTGACAAAGTGTCTAGTTGTAATCTAAGGAAAACCCATCTATTCTAGCGATGGCTACTGAATATGTATGAGGGAGAGGGCAAGGGAGACGGCCAAGGGGGTGGCCGTGAAACCCTAGGTCGTACAAGGCCTTTGGGCCCAAGTGGAGGTGTCGCAGCACCTGCCAGATTCTGTTTGTCATATTGTTTTGATGATTCCTGTTGATCTAGAAGGATTCTAGACTTGAAACCACTTCCGTTGGAAAGCTCTCGTCTTGGGATTGTCTATAGAGTCCAAGAACGCCTCAATTGGACTTTGTATGACCCAAATATGGTGATTTTATTGACATGCTATCCTGAGGCTCCGAACCGAAGTTGGAGTCCGACTTGAGCTCGACTTTGAGACCAAGTAGACTTGGGCTTTGAGGGATGACATCCAGGTAAGCTTGTGATGCTTCTCCCATATTCCTAAGCAACAAAACATCACAAGAATTTAGTAGCAAGCCATCCAAGAAAACATGAACAGCGTGGAATGAGTTCACCTCGTGGTTTAATTATAATGCAAGCTCTTGTAATTGGACCTTGTATATCTTGAGGAGTCATGTTATGACTTCCAAGAAGTGATGTCCTCATCATCCTCCCCTCTTGAATTAGAGTCGCCCTCGACTCAAGCTCATCTTCCTCTCACAAGTATGGCTTCAAATATGAAATGTTAAATGTGGGACTAACCCCAAAATCTGCAGGTAGATCCAATTTGTATGCGTTGTCATTGATTTTCTCAATTATCTTAAATGGACCATCAGCTCTAGGCATCAACTTCGATTTTCTTAATTCTGGAAACCTATCCTTCCTCAAATGCAACCAAACCAAATCACCTGGTTCAAATTTTATTTCTTTCCTAACTTTACTTTCAGCAATCCTATACTTATCAACATGCGCCTATATTCTCTTTAGTTGTTTCATGCAAATTAAGAATAAATTCAGCACGCTTCTTAGCATCCAAATTAAGTTTTTCAGAAGTGGGCAAAGGTAGTAAATCAATAGGAGCATGGGGATTAAAACCATACACTACCTGAAACGGACTTACCTGGGTGGTGGTGTGTTTTGACTTGTTGTAAGCAAACTCAATATGCGGTAAACACTCTTCCCACATCTTCAAATTCTTCTTTAAAACAGCCCGCAATATAGTGGATAATGTGCGGTTATCGACTGCTTGTCCATCGCTTGGGGATGACATGTAGTAGAAAACAGCAGCTTCGTCCCCAATTTGTTCCAAAGTGATCTCCAAAAGTGACTCAAAAACTTTGCATCTCGATCCGAGACAATAGTATTAGGCACTCCATGTAGTCGAATGATTTCCCTGAAAAACAAATCAGCTATGTTTGTAGCATCATCGCTCTTGTGACAAGGTATAAATGTGCCATTTTGAGAAACGATCCACAACAACAAATATGCTATCCCTCCCCTCTTTGTCCTAGGCAACCCTAAAACAAAATCCATAGAAATATCCTCCCATGGTACACTAGGAACAGGAAGAGGCATGTAAAGACCATGTGGGTTTAAGGGACTTAGCTTTATTGCAAGTAGTGCAACAGAACACGTAGCGCCGACGCTATGCCTCATCTTTGGCTAAAAGAAGTGGGCGGCCAGCACATCTTTAGTTTCTTTGCTCCAAAATGTTCCATCAAACCTCCTTCATGCGCCTCCGCAACAACAAAAGACGAACGGAGCTAGCCGGAATGCATAGCTTGTTAGCACGATAGAGCAAACCATCATTTAGCACGATTTATTCCATGTGTTCCTTCTTTACAATGTTCATGCACTTCTTTAAAATCCAAATCAGCAGCATATAAGTCCTTAATGGTCTCTAAACCAAAAATCTTATGAGCAAGTTGAGATAACATGGTATAACGCCTAGAAAGCGATCAAGAATCACATTGTCCTTTCCTTTCTTATGTTTTATGACATATGGAAATGACTCAATATATTCTACCCATTTAGCATGTCATTTATTTAGTTTAGCTTGACTTCTAATATGTTTGAGTGATTCATGATCGTAATGTATAACAAATTCTTTGGGCCATAGATAATGTTGCCAAGTTTCAAGCACACGGTAAAGCATACAATTCTTTATCATAGGTAGAATAATTGAAACTTGGCCCACTTAATTTCTCGCTAAAATAAGCAACTGGTTTACCTTCTTGAGTTAGCACACCTCCAATTCCAATCCCGCTAGCATCACATTCTAGCTCAAAAGTCTTATCAAACCGGAGTTGGAGCAATGGAGCGTGTGACCTTTTCTTTCAATAGCTTAAATGCTTTTTCTTGTGCAAGTCCCCATTTGAAAGCTACTCTTTCTTTGTCAACTCGCTCAACGGGTAGCAATGGTGCTAAAATCCCTGACAAAACGCCGATAGAACCCCGCAAGACCATGAAAGCTTCTACCGTGTGACAGCCTCGTGTGTTGGCTAGCTCTTTATGACTTCAATTTTGCTCCATCCACCTCTATTCCCTGTGGAGTAACAACATAGCTAAGAAACGAGACTCGATCCGTGCAAAAGGTGCACTTTTCGAGGTTACCATACAAATGTGTATCTCTTAAAGCTTTAAAAACAGCACGTAGATGATCAAAGTGTAGTGCATGTGATTTGCTGTAAATCAAGATATCATCAAAATAAACCACAACAAATCTTCTAATGAACGCACGTAAAACTTCGTTCATCAATCGCATGAAAGTACTAGGTGCTTTAATTAACCCAAAAGGCATCACTAACCACTCATACAAGTCGAACTTAGTTTTAAATGCAGATTCCATTCATCTCCAAGTTTCATTCTAACTGTGGTATCCACTTCAAAGTCAATTTTAGTGAAAATTATAGAACCACTCAACTCATCAAGCATGTCATCTAGCCTAGGATAGGATGACGATATCTTATGGTAATATTATTGATGGCTCTACAATTAACACACATACGCCAATTACCGTCTTTCTTAGAAACCAAGATCACGGGAACAGCACAAGGACTAAGGCTTTCTCGTACGTACCCACGGTCCAAAAGGTCTTAGACTTGTCGCTGAATTTCCTTAGTATCCTCCGTGTTGGTTCTATATGCAAAGACGATTTAGCAAGGTTGCTCCCGGATCAAATCAATTTGATGCTCAATCCCTCGAATAGGTGATGAGGACATCACTACTACGGATATGATCACATTTGGTTGTGCCTACTCCAACACATCATCCACGGGCCAAGAAGAGAGAGAGATCAAATCCATCACGTTATGGAATCAAATTCGGCCTCCTGAGACAGCACCAACTTAAAACGGCCATAACTTTTGATCCAGAAGGGTGTTCGGGGCACATGAGTACTTGATTGAAAGCTTTCGTCGCCCTCTTTCCAATGGATCCAGTCTCACCTTCAAATTCCTTCTGAGCTGTCCGGAAACTGCAAAACAAGTCACGTCACTTTTCCAGTCCGAGTCAGAGTGGGCCTTGGGCCTTGTAATCAAATTGTATTTGGTTTCCTAGGGTTTTGAACGACCACCTCCTCTTGTTATCTCATAAATAACCAGCCGCAACCCCATCTAGGTTTTTGGGTTTTGTTTGATTAGTTTAGCCAAGTGCAAACTTCGTGTCTTCAAGTTGTGCTGGACAGCCACCTTGTCAAGACCTTCAATAGAACCCCAACTTATTTTGTCCTTCAATTCTTATTCGCAATTTCAGATTGCTTTTACCATTGTTCTTGCTTGTTCTTCGTTGCTTTGCAGGAATTGAACTCGTGTTCAAAGTTGATCGTGCCCACGACAAGATCAATAACACCGGAGTTGGTTTAGCGATTGCTAAGGCACATCGTCGTCGACGTTGTAGTTGGATCGCCAAAGTCGGTTCCATAAATCGATAGTTATCGCTCTCATCGAAAGATCGACACAACCTCACATCCGTGGTATCGAGCGCCAAGTTTCTCGTGAGAGATTCTGCATCAGAGATTAGTTTTTGTTTTCTGTCCTAAATTGAAAATTACCCCATAAAAATTCAACCTTTAGATTCAATCTAGTATTTTAGTGAGTTTTGTTAGATTTTGATCCATTAGAGTCCTTGTTTTAGTTGTCGATCGCTTTTCCTTCGCGTAGCTTTTCTTTCAATCTGTCCAAGACTTTGTTTTGTTCATAACTTTCGATACGAGCTCGGATTCTAGTGTTTTTGTACTTTCCTAAAACCTGTGAACGATCTCTACAAAAACCTAGTTGGGCATGAACTCTAATTCGAGCTAAATCTGTTTAACTGGATATGAAATTTGTTGAAGCAAGTTGTACTTCCAATCCAGATCGGTTCGGTATTTTGATCATAATTTCACGTCCAAACTCCGTTTGGGAAGTTTTTATACTTTCCTGAATCCTTGAAGAGTCCTCTACAAAAACGTTTTTGGGTGTCCTTTCTGATTCGATTCCATCAAACCGAATTTGATTCGATTCGAATTGGTCCCGCTGGCTAAAATTGGGAGTATTCTGTGCAGTTCGGTTTTTGAGCCATAACTTTCACACCTGCACTCCAAATTGCATGTTCTTGTATTCCTTTGAAAGCTGAGGACATAAGCTTTAATTCTTTCCATAGTGAACCTTCTAAATTCGGTCGCTTTGAATCTGTAATCTAGGCGACAAATCTACGCCCTAGAAACTTTGAATTTGGGTGTTTTGCTTCAATTCGTGTTCTAGTTTTGTTCCTTTGAGTTGGTTGAGTCCAGAGCATCCATAATCCATAAAACTCCAAAATATCAGTATACATACCTTTGTTAACCAATTCATCCTTTATGTAATACTTTGATCCCAATTGAGACTAGCTATTTGATATTGCTTAGGGTCGTTCATATTGATACATTGCATAATCTTGAATTATCATATCATACTATCTTGTGATATCAAGTTAGGGATTCCAAAACTTTGCTCATACTAGTGTTGGCCGTAAGTCACCAAAAGAAAGAAGAGAGAAAGAAAGAGCCAAAAGGCCAAAAAAAAAAAAGAAAAAAAAAGAAAAGAAAAGAAAATATAATAGTGGCCAAAGACTACATTGAGTGAAACCCTAATTTGTGTTCATTATTTTTCAGATTGTGCAATTGTATTAATTAGTGAGCAATCTTGTGCCCTTTTATCTTTTCTCAAACAATTAGCTAGTGTCTCTCTATAACTTATGCAACACGAGCTTTGGTACTAAAATTTTCTTATTTAGCTCATTCCATTGGTTGCATTAAGTTACATCATCTTTGCGCGTGAGTTGCCTTGAAATTCGCTTATATCTTTGAGATCGGCAACTAGGACTTGTGATTTCTATTTTGGGTCCTTACTTGTCATTACAATAACTAGAATTATCGATTGCATAGGAAATAAGTATAGCCTACCAAGCTCCACATATTTTACCTTGTAAGTTTGTTCGGTCCCTTGCAATCGCTTTATCCAAGCTTCAAGAACTTTTGACACCGCCAACGGCCGACAACTCCTCGCCGCACGGTAAGAACTTGTAAGAGCTTTGGTTAAGGCTTGAGAGTTGAGTGACTTTTCTCCACTTCCTAGTAGTTGATTGGGAATTACATAAACCTTTGTCTTTCCCTTTATGCTACTAACCATGTCAGTGACAAGAGTTCATCGCATCATTCTCCACGCACGAAGGGCAATGTACAACTCACTAATGAGCAAATGTCGCTGCAAGAAGACCGCTTCCGGTCCATCGAGACTGCCAGGAGTTGCTAACACTACCCTTGCTACTATTTTGTCTAGACTTGATGATATGCTTGCACCGCTGTCCCCGAACTTCCACCCTCCGCCTCGCCTCCTAAGCAACAACAATGGTGTACTACGTGCACAACGGGTTCCCATTGCGCCCGACATCCCAAAGATGGACGCCACCGCATCGGTCGCCCCACCACACATCGCCACGGTTCATCCACCGATGATGAACAAGGTAAAATCAAGTTTGAGTTGCCTCCTTTTGGTGGAAAGTTCGATCCTAATGCATATATTAATTGGGAGATAGCGGTAGATAAAGAATTTGCAAACTATGACTTATCCGAAAACAAAAGATTAGTGCCGCAGCTTAAAGTGTTAACGCCGATGCAAGATATTGGTGGAAGCATATATCTAGACATGATAAAGACCCTAAAACTTGGAATGCAATGAAAAACTTATGAGAAATGATTATGTTCCTGAATATGTTGCTAAATATTTGCTTACTAAACTTCAATGCTTAAAACAAGGTTCTAAAACTGTTATAGAATACTTTCATGATTTGCAAAATTGTTTGTTGCGTTGTGGTTTACAAGAATGTGAGGAAGCTACCGAGCTTAGGTTCATACGTGACTTAATCATGAAATTCGTGATGTTCTTGTTGATGAAACATATAGTTGTCTTTCGTAATTGATTGAATGTGCTTTAGAGTCGAAAACATGCTTATCGAATCTTTGAAAGAGCCTTTAGCTTTATTTGAGGTGCCCATTGTTGCACCTTCTGTTGTAGCTAACATTTTGCGTAAAAGTGAGCACCATCGGGAGAAAGATGAAGAAGAAAATGTGAAAAAAGAGGAGATATTTGCTGCTCCATACGTATGTGAAGAGTTGGAAATTGAAGTTGCACCTACAACCACGGAGAATGATTTAGAAGGTAATGTCAAAGGTATGGACTGTATACATGGTGAAAATCATTTTGAAGAGACAAACTGTCCATGAATCGTGCTATCGAGAGCAACTATTAATGGAACCCATTGCTGATTTTGTTGCTATTCCTAGTGATAAAGAAGAGTTGTGTCATAATGCTTCACTTATATCCACGCCACAATTAGTGAATGAACATGAAATATTTATATTTGAACAAAACACTTATACTGAACATAGACATGTTATTCAAATTGCTAGTGAAGAAGATGAGCTTAAATTGATTTCTTCTTTAGATACTTTAGGTTACATTGAATTTGATGTTCGTGTGATCCGGATAGTTTCAAGGAGAAGATTTTTGTACATTCTGATTTGCCATGGTTATCACGAAATATTTTCTATGTTGTTGGCAAACATAATGATAAAGGAGAATACAAAGTGCATAGATTATACATTTGTTCAGATCTGAGACCTCCACATCCTATGCAACAATGTGATCAATTTGATAATTCTAATATCATATCAAGTACCCCTACTGTCGATTATAATCTATATGATAGTTTTCAAGAAAGGGAGTGTTTGGGTGATTTTGATTCACGAGACATTGATTTGAGCACAAAAGATATGCATGTTGCTTTGCTCTTTCTCGCTACTAACATTTTGCAGAGAATGTGATGGAGTCGAGGACGACCCCAATTCAAGAAAGGGAGAATGATGAGACCATGCTCGTCCCGGATATGATCAACGCTATATCAATTTGGCGACACTTCACGGCATCCTCTGTATCATCTACATCTACTAGGATGGCTTTCCTTCACAAGGGGAGGAAGGCCCAAGAGTGCAAGCTTTCAACATGCCTTTATATGCTGGAAAGAAATATTGAGCTTTGTGGAGGATGATTTGAACATGAGAATACTTTTGTTGAGGTCAAGCTAAAGGTGAGCATGAGTCGACGACTCAAATTCAAGAAAGGGAGGATGATGAGGACATCACTACTACGGATATGACCACATTTGGTTGTGCCTACTCCAACACATCATCCACGGGCCAAGAAGAGAGAGATCAAATCCATCACGTTCTGGAATCCAATTCGGCCTCCTGAGACAGCACCAACTTAAAACGGCCATAACTTTTGATCCAGAAGGGTGTTCGGGGCAAATGAGTACTTGATTGAAAGCTTTCGTCGCCCTCTTTCCAATGGATCCAGTCTCACCTTCAAATTCCTTCTGAGCTGTCCGGAAACTGCAAAACAAGTCACGTCACTTTTCCAGTCCGAGTCAGAGTGGGCCTTGGGCCTTGTAATCGAATTGTATTAGGTTTCCTAGGGTTTTGAACGACCACCTCCTCTTGTTATCTCATAAATAACCAGCCGCAACCCCATCTAGGGTTTTGGGTTTTGTTTGATTAGTTTAGCCAAGTGCAAACTTCGTGTCTTCAAGTTGTGCTGGACAGCCACCTTGTCAAGACCTTCAATAGAACCCCAACTTATTTTATCCTTCAATTCTTGCTTGTTCTTCCGTTGTTTCGCAGGAATTGAACTCGTGTTCAGGTTGATCGTGCCCACGGCAAGATCAATAACACTCCGAGTTGGTTTAGCGATTGCTAAGGCGCATCGTCGTCAGACGCTGTAGTCGGATCGCCAAAGTCGGTTCCACAAATCGATAGTTATCGCTCTCATCGAAAGATCGGACACAACTTCACATCAATAGGTGGTAATCCCAGGGTATCTCATCTTTAAAGACATCCATGTACTCCTGCAAAGGTTAGAAATGTATGAGGCAAAGAGTTAGATATATCCTCAAGTGAAACTAAAACTTCTTTGGATATCAAAGCATAGCATGGCAGCTTAGATTTTGTAGGAAGCATAACACCACCTTTCAATGTAATTCCCTTGACTTAGAACTAGGTGCTTTCTTGTTTTTCTTAGGTGAGAAAACGTCAGAGCTATTTGCTGATTTTCAGATTCGATGCACTCTTTTATTCTCATTTTGAGCTCTCTTTATCACATTGCACAATTTCAGAGTGTCATAGGAAGCAAAGTGATTTTCTTTCCATTGTGCATAAGAGTGTATTTATTACTTCTACCATGATGAGTTGCATCAAGATCAAATTCCTATGGACGGCCTAATAAAAGTGAACATGCTTGCATAGGTACTACATCAAAATCAGCAAAATCATGGTATGTTCCAATGGAAAATGCACTCGCAGCTTTGTGTTACCTTCACCTTATCCGATCGATCTCACCAAGTTTTTGCAGCTTCCACCATCAATTATCACACGAACACAACGGTCTTGGACAATGAAATAAATTTGAAACAAATTATGGCGTTGTAGGTTCTCCGCTTGCTCCACTTGAGCGCTCAACACTCGTTGCACAATTATGGTCCTGTAATTCTCCATGACAGCGGTCCCTAAAATCTCCTCACTATCACCGTCCGTCTCATGTTCATCTTCATTATCTGCAAGGTTAGCTGCAAGAGCATATTCATCCTCAACATCACTAGCACTAATGTACCCACCTTCTTCCGTGGCGATGTATGCTCGCTGACTTGGACAATCCTTCATGACATGTCCCATTCCTTGCAACGATGGCACACAATGCCACTCATTTAACCGTGGAAGCAACCGATGAAGAGCTCTTTGTTGGTGCCTGCATAGTAGTAGATTTACTCACCTCGGGTGCACGTGACGGTGGTGGTGGTGCTGCTAAACGTGCCATACTCATGGAGGGGGCAGCAGGCCGATTAGTAGGAGATGGGGTTGATTTGGCTTGCCCCGGCATCGATTTTGGTGTAGATGCACTGCCAAAGTTGCTTCTTGACCTTTGTTGTCTTCCCTGCAATTCTTTTTCTGCCAACATAGCAGGCTGAAACAATCTATTGATATTATTATATTCTTTGTAATCAACTATATCCTGAATTTCACGTCGTAAACCTCCATAAAAACGAGCCATCTTATCTTCTTCATCCTCAAATACCTCACAACGCAACATGCCTATTTGTAACTCTTGATAGTACTCCTCTACATATCTATTTCCTTGATTCAAGCATTGCAATTTCTTACGTAAATCACATTTATAAGATGGAGGAATGAATCTATTACACATAGCTCGCTTTAATCTATCCCATATATCAGTTGTGTTTAATTAACTACTTCATTCCACCACATGATAGCAAAATCTTTGAACTCACTAGTAGCTTGTCTGACTCTATGTACTTCAGGAACTAGATGGGAGTTAAATTTTTGTTCAACAATCATTTCCCAATCTAAATAAATTTCAGCATCATATGCACCAGAAAAAGATGGTGTGGTAAATTTGACTTTAGAAAAAGAATCATCATATCCACGACCATTGCGCTAATTAAGATTATTACCTCCCATACCATGATGATTGTGATTCAGGCGTTTTTGTTGTCATACATCCTGTGCAGCGGCGCGAGCAGCGAAGGCGTCGCGATTTTCTCTATCCACATCATCTCCTACGACAGACTCTTCATGATCGTGGGCTGCATCATGCTCCTCCACTCTTCGAGCCCCAAGGAGAGGCGGCGGTCTCTCATAGTTCTCCATCCTTGCAAGAAGATTGGCGATGCTTCGTTCTATTCTCTCCAATCTATACTCATTGTCTCGACCGATCTTTGTGATGTTTGAATTAATGTCATTTAGCATGTTATTTAGCCCATTTTTCGTAACACACTCCAATCCATTCTCAGCTTTAGATTGCGAACCTGTCATGGTTAGTAGAAGATAAAAGACAACACAAGAGTATTATCCCTATCAACTACTAGGTGGTGGAAGGAGGAAATACTCACTCTCAAACGTCTTACCACGCTCTTACAAATGTTCTTACCGAAGCAGCAAGTGGTACAACCGGTGGCTGGTTCGTGATACCATGAGGGCATGAGCGAAGCGATTGCAAAGGAGAACTTGAACTGATAAGAAGTATGTGAAGCTCGGAAGGCAATATTTAGTAGCAAGGAATAAGCAATATCAAAATCGATTAGCAAGGTAATAAATATCCAACGATTTGTCACAGCTTGCTAGCCTAAACGTGTTCCTAGAACTAGTTCAACCTAGCAAGGGATATATCAAAGCACATAGGACTCAAAGGATGCAAGCAATTCGATTATCGCCTTCTTTTCCTCTTTTGCTTCTTTTTTCATCGATTTTTTCAATACGCTCTTTTTTTGTACTTACATTTTAATTTTATTTCTGTTAACTCAAAGGGAAAACAAAAATATCACGTTTTTGAACAAGAGAAGACGCTAAACAGATGACCGAAACAACGGTAAAAACAGGACAACAAACTTCTAGGTCCGTAACTCGGTCTTAGAGGCCGATTTTGAGGGTCAAAAATTACACAAGTCAAAAGACCTATGGATTTTTCAGATGCGCATCATCGTCCTCTTCAAAACAAAAAAAATTCGCCCCGATCGGAGTTCGTATAAAAGTTATGCCGCTTTATCAACACTGCACAATTGCCTGCGACTTCACTTCTTTCTTTCGGTTAGGGCTAAAATAGCAATAGGATCGCGGGTGAACAAGGGTGGCCAGCGGTGCAGGACGATTGGTACAAGGTGGCTTGCAACCTATCTAGGGCTTGCGGAGCAGAAAAAATAATGTAGAGGGGTGGCAAGGGTAAATCGAGTGAGACTCAGTTCGGTTCTAGGGTTGGCGGTAGTGGGATGACTAACAGTGCAAAACAAGAACTAGGGCAACGGAAAAGGACCACTAGAAGCTAGGATCATGACCTCCAACCAACAACATGACGATGACAATGGACATAAACTCAACAAGCGAAACTAAAAACGAAAATTGCAAAGGCACAAGGGTCGGAACTGATGAAGAACTTTTTGTAGGGCAATTTTTTTCTGGACTCTAGGACGATGGCAAACCAAAAGTGGGGATACAAGAATTACCTATCGAGCAACCGAGTCTTTGATAGGGAACGACACCTGCTAAAGCACTCGTGATTAGGATGAATCGCGATTACGCCAAGTTGGAGCTACGCCTCAAGCAACAGTGCGAGGTCGAATCAACCATATCACTGTAGATGGAACTTAGGAGGTATCAGACATCGTACTGGGTATGTTTCTGGCTAACTTGGTACCTGCTACAGTTTTATTTGATTCTGGAGCTTCACATTCGTTTGTTTCTCGGAATTTTGCGGTTGAGAATGGGTTGGATGTTAATAATCTTAAGTGTGTGCTATTAGTCCAAGCCCTAGGATCTGAACTTTGGTCTAGCCTTGGGTGTTTTGAGTTAAGATGCTTATAGATGGGATAGAATTCATAGCTTAATCTTATCTTGTTGGATACTCGCACCTAGATGTTATCCTTGAATGGATTGGCTATCCAAACAAAAAGTTGTTTTGGACTGTGGTCAAGAGTTGTGTCTTTGGAAAGCCCTAGTGGAGAGAAAGTGGAACTTCAAGCGATTGCAATTCGGGACGGCCAATTGATGGTAAACAGTGTGAAAGTTGCTAGCATGGAGGATGTGCTGGGTTAGTGAATACCGGATGTTTTTCCTAAGGATTTGCTTGGAATACCGCTGCACTGTGATATTGAGTTCGTTATTAAGTTAGTACATGGTACAACACCAATAGCAAATAGACCGTATTGATGCCTACGGATGAATTAGTTGAGATGAAGAAACATATCGAGGAGTTGCTCAAGAAAGGATTCATTAGACCTAGTTCGCTCCATAGGAGCACCGGTTTGTTCATCGAAGAAGGACGAAAGTTTGAGGATGTGTATCTATTATCGCACTTAATGAAGTGACGATCAAGAATAAATATCCGCTGTCTCGATCGATGACTTGTTTGATCGCTTAAGAGGAGCCGAGTTTTCTTCAAGATAGATCTTCGATCGGGTTGTCATCAATTGAAGATTCGTATGAGGATGTCCCCAAGACTTCATTCTCTACGCGATATGGACATTACGAAGTTTATACCATGTCTTTTGGATTAACTAATGCTCCAAAGATATTTCATGAATATGATTAATAAGGTTTTCATAGAATATTTGGACAAGTTTGTCGTTGTGTTCATAGACGATATTCTCATTTACTCCAAGTCGAGAGAAGAGCATGTTGAACATTTGAGATTGGTTTTGGAAAGGTCGCAAGAGCAATGGCTATATGCTAAGTTTAACAAGTGTGACTTTTGGAAAGAGAAAGTTGAATTTCTTGGCCATGTGATGACTGCTAAAGGAGTTGCTATTGATATAAGCAAAGTAGAAGCAGTGTTAAATTGGGAACAACCAAAGTCTGTTACTCAGATTCGTAGTTTTTGGGGAATGGCGGGATATTACCGTCGATTTATAGAACAATTTTCGACAATTGCTAGACCGCTTACGCAGTTGTAGAAAAAGGAGAAGAAGTTTGCGTGGACGCTAGAGTGTGAAAAGAGTTTCCTGAAATTGAAGAAGCGTCTGACGATAGCACTAGTGTTAGTGTTGCCAGATGTACAGAACACTATCGATATATACTGTGATGCTTGCAGACAAGGTCTTGGATGAGTGCTGATGCAGAATGGCAAAGTTGTTGCATATGCGTCGAGGCAGTTGAGGCCACATGAAGAGAATTATCCTACGCATGATTTGGAGTTAGCTACCGTAGTGCATGCTTTGAAGTTGTGGCGTCATTATCTCATTGGAAATAGGCGTGAGATATATACAGACTACAAGAGTCCAAAGTATATATTTACTTAGCCGGATCTCAACATGAGACAAAGGAGATGGATGGAGTTGATTAAGAATTATAATGTTGGAATCCATTATCATCCTAATAAGGCTAATGTGGTAGCCGATGCCTTGAGTCAAAAGAGCCATAATGCTAGTATGGTGGTATGAACCGATCAACCTGAGTTATGCAAGGAATTTCATAAGTTGAAGTTGGAAGTTGTTCCACAAGGATTTTTAGCTTCTTTGGAAGTGAAGCCAACACTAGAGGATCATATCAGAGAAGGTCAGAAGGATGATGAAAAGATCAACTGAATCAAGTCCAAGAAGGAGGAAGACTTAGCTGAGGATTTTACTTTGGATGAACAGGGTACTATGTGATTTAAAGGCCAAATTTGTTTACCGAATAAAAAGGAGCTTAAGCAGTTGATTCTTGAGGAAGCTCATGATTCCAAGTATTCGATTCATCTAGGAAGCGCTAAAATGTATCAAGATCTTAAGGAAAGGTTTTGGTGGCCTAACATGAAGTGTGAAGTAAACTGAACACGTTGCTCTATGTGATATGTGTCAGAGAGTAAAAGCCATGCACCAAAGACCTACTCGTTTGTTACAGCCGTTAAAGGTTCTTGAATGGAAGTGATAGGAAATCGGTATGGATTTTATTACTAGTTTGCCTATAACTCAGAAGGGTTATGATTCCATATGGGTCATCGTTTATCGATTGACCAAGATCGCTCACTTCATACCAATTAAGACTACCTACTTAGGAGATCGCTAGCGTAGTCAGATATGTCAAAGATTGTGTGTTTGCATGGAGTGCCTAAGAAGATAATATCGATAGAGGTACCCAATTTACCTCGAGGTTTTGGTTGTAAGTCGCATGAAGCAATGGAAACTCGCTTGAATTTTAGTACGTTGTATCATCCATGTACGATAGTCGACTAAGAGAGTTAATCGATTCGAGGATATGCTAAGAGCTTGTGCATTAGCTTATGCTAGCTCATGGATAAGTTGCCATATGTGGAATACAGCTTATAAAAACAATTATCAAAGGCCACAAATGTCACCATTTGAGGTTTTGTATGGTCGTGCCTCGTCAGACTCGTTGAATTGAATGAGACAGAGAGCATTTGTTGTTTGGGCCTTATATTATTAAGGAAGCCGAAGAACAAATTGCTATGATGATTGAGGTTGAAAGTGGCTCAGTCGAGAAAGTAAAGCTATGCTGATAATCGTTGATATGAATTGAGCTTGGAGCCAAATAATTTCGTGTATCTCAGAGTTACCCCTCTTAAAGGTGTTAAAAGGTTTCACACTAAATGAAAGGTTGCGCCAAGATATCTAGGTCCGTCAAAGATCTTAAGACGACGAGGAGAGGTTGCTTATCAGTTGGGGATGCTACAGTCATTGGCAAGAGTGCACGATGTGTTTCATGTGTCACAGCTTAAAAAGTGCTTCAGAGTGCCAGCAGAGCAGGTACCGTTAGAAGCCATTGAACTGCAGGAAGATTTGACATATAAAGAGTAGCTGATCAAGATTTTAGATGTGATGGAACACAAGACCGAAAACAAAATAATTTGCTTTTGCAGAGTGCAGTGGAGCAATAATTCAGAAAGTAAAGCTACCTGGGAGCGTGAGGACTATTTGAAGTCAAAATTTCTTAACCTATTCTCTAGTTAGCCCTAAATCTCGAGATCGAGATTCTGTTAACGACAGATGTTTGTAACATCCCAATTTTTGTTTTAGATTTACTTATTGTGTTATTTGTGCATTTTATGGTTTTTCTAAATTTATTGGATTTGTCTGGATTTTATTTGAATTTATTTCAAATTATGTATATTGGTCTTTTGTGAAAACTAATTAACTATAGATAAAATTAAAATAAAGTTTGGCTAAAAATATTTTATTTGAGTTCAATATGTCTCAAGGTATTTTTAAGATTTTTCTTTGATTTTTTTTGGTATTTTTAATTCCTAAAAGTAAATAGTTTAATTATGTATTTATTTTAAAAAGAAACATCTTGGAAAATAAAAATATACAGTATTGGACCGAGCCCAATACTGTGCACGGTAATTCCGTCCAGCTCGGCCCGAGTTCTAGAAGCTCGATCGTAGGCCGTTAGATCTTCATTTGATAGTAGATGATGATTTTGGAAACCCTAATGTGTTCGGCCGTTAGATTCGCGAGCGATGCGGATTGAGCCACATCGCCACGCATCGTAGCGGTCATTGCGCCGCTTGACGGCATATGGAGCTGCATTGTTGAGCCGTGACGACCGCTGATGGTTGACGCGTACGGCGAAGACTTCATCTTTTCAGCCGCCGCGCCGCCTCTCATCGGGAATCCGCCGCAATTGTTTAGGTTTTCGTAGTGCACGGCCTTTGAGGCTTTAAATGCCATTCCGACTCACCTCGAGAATCATCGGATCATTGCACACCCATAGCTACAAGTTTTGGCCTCGTGTTGCCCTAGATTCGCGGAGGAGGTTAGCACACCGTCGCGTTTTTTCAAGTTTCGGCCGCTGCTAGCACCGGATCCGAACTCATCGCATTGCGCCGCACTGTAACCGCATCTTCTCGTTGTCGAGCATCGCTACGCCGCCATGACGTGGTCTTCTTTCTCTTCTCCGATAAGGTTTGCACCACCGTGCGCCATCAATGCTCGTGGTGAGATCGTGATCGCTCGATCCGTCGCAGAGGTCTAGATCGCGCCACGCTCACAAAGCGCAAAGAATCGGATCCGATAGGACTACTTCGATTCCGCCGTGTGTTGGCCATCGGGGACGATTGTGGTGGTGCCACAGCCAACCGGGAGCAGCCACATGGCGAGCACGGTCGTCGAAGGGTCGTGGACCATGTCCAAGGTTGACCAGGGCCGAACCATGGACCGGGTCCATGGACCCAAGAGATGTGTCAGATTTGATTGGTCCTGCTCAAGAGTGATGTCATCATGACGCAATAAAATTCTTTTTCCATTTAAAAATAATTCGTTTCATATTTGATTTTCCAATTTTCTGATTTTTAGATTTTGAATTTTTCAAGTGCTTGTTCTCCTCATACGAGCTCCGATTGAGGTGATTCAAATTTCTAAATATTTTTAAAATTGTGGTATATTTAATGGTGAATTTTATTTGATTTTTGGAGTTTTTCCTATCTGTTTTTGTGTTTATTTTTCTTTCTCTCTCATTTCGCGTAAACGTCGAATTGCTCGAAGCGTCCGTGGAAGATCTGTTGACTCAAGAGCAGGTTCGAGAGTAAGAGCAAGAAGTTTTCAAAGGCAAGTTGTGCTTTGATCATGTACATAACTGTTTCCAATAAAATAGGGACAAAGCTATTATACCTATTTGATCTATGGGCTAGCTTGTCATTTGTACGCCATGATTTATTTTTCATCCTAGATTGGTTCATTACAAGTTGGTTAATACTAATAATCAACATGGGTTGGTTAGACCATGTTAGTATGCTTAGCCATGCCACGACATCACATGTACTTGGAACATCAAAGTTTAATCTTGACTAATGGAATATGGAACATGATTATGAATTGCTGTGTGAGGTGTTGTCACATGATGATATTGAGTTGTAGTGGCGAGGGATGTCACGCAACGATGTTGACTTGTTGATAGCACGTGGTGCTTGGTAATCAACTGGTTGGTAATCATTTAGATTGGGGCAAGTGGCAAGGGGCGGTGTGTCAAGTTGGGCCGAAAGGCAGTGGGTATGTGAAAGTCTTGCCCTAGTCAACTTAAGTACTTAACCTTGCAAGCATTTGACATGAGTCAAACATGCAACTACATGTCTGGTATAGGACAGCTTAGCTGATTAATTTGCAGTCCGGGTCGGACACCCTCCCGAGGTCTACAAATGCCGCTACCGCACCCTCCAAGGTTTCGCCACGCACCGCTTTTTTGCCCCACCTCTCGCCGAGAGCCGCCACCATCATCAAGAAAGCGCCACCGAGTTTGCCACCACCGAGTCCTTCTTCTCCATTGATCCACCGCCTCGTGCATCTCCACCGTAGCCGCGCGCCTCCCACGCTTGTTCGAACCTCCTCTTCCGGATCCCCAATGTTTTGCGGCCGATCCGTCCAGTTCCACCATATCATGTACCTTCTTCCTCGCGTCCGCGAGTTTGCCCCATCGCCATCGTTGTTCTTCGCTGCAAAGTCTCGCCGCTCAATCCGTGGTGTGTGCGCCGATTTTGCCACTTCCGCCCACGCCCTTGCGCTCGCCGCCCGATCCAATCGCAATGGCTAGATGCGCAACATGCGGTCGTCCGCCACCGCCTCGTCAACAAGATCGTCACCGCCACCTCACTTAGTGCCGACGCAGCACCGACGCCACCATGCATCGGTGCACGGTGAATCGACAATGTCGTGGACCTAGTCCATCAAATTCGGATGACGCTGATTGTGCAATAAAAGGATTTTCCTTTAGAAAATAATTCCGTAAATATTTTTCTATTTTCTCTGATTTAATTTTCCAAGAGCTCGTTCTCGCTCATACGAACTCCGATTGAGGCGACTCAAATTTCTGATTTTTTTCTAAAATTGAGCTCTACCTTCCAGAGCCATTTATTTTCAATTTTGAGCTTGTTTGAGTCTCTGTTTGGTATTTATTTGTATTCATTTATTTCTTTTCCGGTAGATGCTAATTTCGAGGGAGCAAACGGAGACTTCGAAGAACAAGACTCAGCACTAGATCAGCAAGGCAAGTCGTAACTTTTGATCATATTGATCCTATGTTTGCAATGTAATTTGTTTCATACAATTGCATGTTATTTGTGTATCTATGATTATTTCATGGGAATAGCTATGTACCTAGTTGTCATTATACCACCTTGATTATTGGGATGACATGTATCCATTGTTAACCCTAGTTTGGGTCAGTACTAGTTGGACATAATCATATTACCAACACTGGGTTGCCGTAGCTATGCTTAGACATGCTTAGTTGTACGATGGGATGCATATCACATGTTGGATAATGTTAATCTTGACATAATGCGATATTAAATTGTGGCTGATAGCCGCTGTTGTAATATTTATTGTACCATGGTGGGGTTTGCAATTGATCTTGGTTGAACGAATTGTTTTCCCTCGGGCAAGTGATCATGCAGTAAAGGGGGTGCTTTCTAGCACATTGGGATGTGGATGTCTTGCCTGAGATAACTTAAGGACTTAATCTTGTGCGCCATTAAACCGGGCCTAACTGCACTACCACCGCCTAGTATGGGATGACCTAATCGATTAATTTGCAATGTCTAGCCTTGTGTAACGCCAATTGGTGGTGTCGGTTCCAGGATGGATCGTAGATTCGCAAGGCGCAAGAAGGGCCTGCGAGTCGAAACCTTAGCGGGCAGTACCGAGTTTAAACAATGCATTGTAAAGGCTTTGTCATGATATCTCTGCAACACACCAAAGGAAGTGGGTTAGTAACGTTTGCACAAAGAGATGTTCATGTCTTGTGGGTAAAGTTGTACAACATCTGCAGAATGTCAAACTATTCGAATAGCCGTGTCGACGGTCAAGGACATGCCCAGGAATTTCACACGGGGTATAGAGTGTTTCATGAAAAGTGGAAATGTGGAATTGTTGGGATGCGAACGGGGAGTTCACTGTTGTTTTGTTGTCTAACATTTATACTGTTGAATTTAGTGGTTTGATAATTGTTTTAGATGGTGTAGTGTGATGCCTTGCCATTCTACTTATGTTGTCTACTATTGATTTACTGATAGGAGGATAGGTCCCGACCTTTCGATGAGAGAGGGATAGATTCGATTGGGTAGAAGAAGACGCTGGCGATCCGACTACACCGCCCCTGCACGATGCGCCTTAGCAATCGTTACACCGACTTCCGGTTGTTATTGATCTTGCCGTGCACGATCAACTCCGACCACGAAGGCCTTTGTCCCTGCAAGCAATCGAAGAACACGCAAGAACAAGATGAACAAGCACTGAAATTATAATTGAAACCACGAGTTCATTCGTAATCACAAAGAGGGTTTCCGATGACAAGTAATTCGGGCGTTTAGCCAACACGCCGATTACAAGAAGTAGCAACTGCTATCTTTGATCTAAAAAACCCACCATCTAATGGCAGCGGCTGGCTGTTTTTATTGTGGAGAGGCGCCTAGGAACCCTAGGTGCAGCCTTAAGTGGGCTTTCCTTGTTACAAGGCCAAAGGCCCACTTTGACTTGGACTGAAAAAGTGACGCTGCTTGATTGAACGATTCCCGTCAACTCAGAAGGAGTTTGGATGTGATTCCAGATCCGTTGGAAAGTAGACTTGATAAGCTTTCAGTGAAGTACAAGAACGCCCAAAACGGAGTCCGGATGTAGCCGTGGCGGCCGAAACAAGTCAGCCCTGTCCTGAGTCGAATCTGAACCGAACTCGCACTTCTTCTATCCTTCATCTTGGTTGGTTCCTCACCCAAGTTCCTGAGGCAAAGGACATCATCACAAGAATTAAATAGCATTCCATCCATTAAAATATTCGTATGAAGCCCGAGGAACGAATTCACCGTAATTGAGTTGACGCGCGCGAGCTCGAGTAATCGGTCCATGTATTACAGCAACGGGACCGATTGATGCGTAGGTGATGGATTTGCGTGTGGCTATATCCATAGAAGTGATGTCCTCATCATCCTCCCCTTCTTGTATTGGAGTCGCCCCGACTCAAGCTCGCCCTCTTCTCCAAAGTATGGCTTTAAATCTGCAATGTTAAATGTGGAGAGACCCCAAAATCTGCAGCAACTCAAGCTTATATGCATTATCGTTAACTTTTTCCAATACTTTAAAAGGGCCATCAGCGAGGCATCAACTTAGACTTTCTTAATTGAGGAAAACGGTCCTTCCGTAAATGCAACCAAACAAGATCTCCGTGTTCAAAAGTTACATGTTTCCTTCCTTTACTACCAAAGAAGTTTATATTTCTCATTCATAGACTCAATGTTCGCTGTTGTCTCATGCAATTTTAACATCAGCTCAGACGCTGTGTAGCATCAAAATTCAGTTTCTCAAGGCGGAATAGGTAATAAATCAATGGGAGCACGAGGAACAAAACCATACACAATCTCAAAAGGGCACAACTTAGTAGTAGAATGCAGCAACGGTTATACGCAAACTCAATGTGAGGCAAGCATTCTTCCCACATCTTAATGTTTTGTTTTAAAACAGCCCTAAGCATGGTAGACAAAGTTCTATTGACGACTTCGGTTTGCCCATCAGCCAGGGGTGACAAGTAGTAGAAAACAGTAGCTTAGTCCCCAATTTAGCCCATAAAGTTCTCCAAAAGTGGCTAAGAAATTTAGCATCACGATCCAAACTATTGTGTTTGGCACACCATGCAATCGAACAATCTCACTGAAAAACAAATCAAGAACATGGGTAGCATCATCACTCTTATGACAAGGTATGAAGTGTGCCATCTTAGAAAATCTATCCACCACAACAAAGATACTATCCTCCCCTTCTTTGTTCTAGGCAACCCTAAAACAAAGTCCATAGAAATATCCTCCCAAGGCACACTAGGAACAGGGAGGGCAAGTACAAACCATGTGGGTTATGTCGTGACTTAGCTTTTTGACATGTTGTGCAATGAGCGACTAAACGCTCCACATCTCGCCTCATCTTTGGCCGTAAGAAATGGCTAGCAAGTATGTCCTCTATCTTTTCACACCAAATGTCCCATCACCCCACCTCCATGCGCCTCCCAGAACAACAACAAACGAACGGAGCTAGCCGAATGCATAGCTTGTTAGCTCTAAACACAAACCCATTATTGAGGACAAATTTATTCCACATTTTTCCTCTTTACAATTGAGCAACACATCTTTAAATTCAGCATCATGCTCATATTGCCCTTTAATCGCTTCCAAATTAAAATTTTGAAGTCAAGTTGGGAAAGCATAGCGATCGCCTAGACAATGCATCGCCTATAACATTCTCCTTTCCCTTTGTGTTTAATGACATAAGGAAAAGATTCATGAATTCAACCCACTTAGCATGCCTACGGTTTAGTTTTCCTTGACTTCAATATGTTTTAATGACTCATGATCGTAATGTATTACAAATCCCTTGGGCCATAAATAATGTTGCCATGTTTCCAAAGTTCGAACTAGCGATATAACTCCTTATCATAAGTGGAATAGTTCAAACTAGGCCCACTCAATTTCTCACTAAAATAAGCAATGTGTTTTCCTTCTTGCAACAACACACCTCCCAACCCAATTCCACTAGCATCACATTCGAGTTCAAAGGTTTTATCAACCGCAATGGAGAAGTGGTGCATGTGTCAACTTATCTTTCAACATGTTGAAGGCGTTTCTTGTGCTTTGCCCCAAGCAAATGGCACTCCTTCTTAGTGAGCTCGCAATGGTGCGGCGATGGTGCTGAAATCCTTCACAAAGCGACGATAGAATCCAGCAAGTCCTAAGAAACTCGACTTGTGTGACCGTTGTTGGAACCGCCACCGTGTATTGCTTCAACCTTGGCTTGATCAACTTCAATCATCATGAGTAACAACATAGCCAAGAAAAGAGACTCGATCCGTGCAAAAGGTGCACTTCTCAAGGTTACCAAACAAACGAGCATCACGTAAGGCATGAAAAACAAGACGCAAATGATCAAGATGTTGTTCTAGAGTTCTCGCTATAAATCGAATATCATCAAAGTACACCACCACAAATTTTCCAATGAAATGGCGCAGAACCTCATTCATTAATCTCATAAAAGTGCTGGTGCATTAGTGAGTCCAAAAGGCATTACTAACCACTCATACAATCCAAATTTTGTTTTAAAAGCTGTTTTCCATTCATCGCCCAATTTCATGCGAACTGTGGTATCCGCTACGCAAGTCGATCTTAGAGAACACAAGAGAGCCACTAATTCATCTAGCATATCATCTAACCTAGGAATAGGATGACGATATCTAATTGTAATGTTGTTAATCGCTCTACAATCTTGAGGTCCTCATAAGAAACACAAGGAGCATTTCTAATTCTAAGGGCTTGGTCTTCTAGATTGTTTCTAAGTTCGACTTGGATTTTATCCAAGTCCCCCTCAATCTTAGTGCATCGCAAGAAACATTCTTGTTACTTATCTAGTAAGTCCTTAGCAACTTTAGCACACTTGACATTTAGAGATTCGTTGTCAAGTTTTAGTTGCTTACAGCCCTCACATGAGCTGACTGGGTCCTTAGAAGTATGTATTTCAAGTTCATCATTTCTAGAAGAAAGCTTCCTAAGGTGTGTGCTCATGGCATCAATTTCAACAAGCAATTTAGAGGGATTTTCACACGATGCGCTAGTGTGAGCATGATGAAAACTAGCATCTACAGAAATAGCATCAAAAGAACAAGTGTTAGCATTCTTCGACCTAAGACTCTCAAGCTCATAAACCACACTATCATGCATAGTCCTTAGGTTCTCAAGCTCTAGAAGCAAAGCATCGCAAAGAGTATAGTCATCAAAGACTCTGAGGAGAAGATCTAAGAGAGGCCAACTTGAGTCAAGGTACCTACTTCCTTCTCTAGCTCCATACACCTAGCTCTAGCACTAGCATGAAATTTTCTTAGCTTGTAGAAAGCTTCATTGAGCTAGTCATAGAAGGGTACCTCGCTCGAGTCACCAGAGAGCTCTGAGTCGCGATGTCGCAGCGTCCGCCATGAAGCAATCCTGAAGTCGTTGCTACCTTTGGTTTTCTCGTGGATCATCCTCGCCTCGTCGCTTCTAGGTCTCCTTGTCTGAGAGGATGATATCATCGAAAAGCGCGAGGACGCTGGAAGAGCTTGTTCTTCAAGAAGTTATGGTACATCTTCTCACTCATGGGTCACGAGCCAGAGGCTTGTTGTGGTTCTTGTCGATGTAGTCGTTTCTTGTCGAACCGCCAGAGTCGATCTTACCCTTCTCCAACTTGGGATGGAGTCATCGAATGTGGTTGGGGCCACCACACTCAAGCAGTGATCATGCCACATCTCTTCCTCTCCTCACCTCTTGTATGCATGAGAGAATTTGTGAGCCAAAAGAGCAAGCACTTTTCTCGAAATTTTTCCAGCTTGGTCATCGCTAGCTCGCAGAAGGGCGTAGAGGGAAAACCACCAAGAATCAAGTGGATCTAGTGGGATCGGTGACCAAAGCCATAGACAGAGATTTTATCTTTCGAGAGACGACATCGATCTCATGAGTCTTGAGTCGGGAATAAAGCTTGTCAAGAGTTAGAGTTGATAAGTCGATAGTGTCCTTGATGGTCTACAAAATCAGGAAGCCCTGAGAAGTGATGTACAACTCCATTCTTGACTTTCGTAAGGAAAATCAACCCGTAAAAGATAGGAGGCTTGGTGGAATATTTGTCATCACCATGGCTCTTGAGACTAGTCAAGATCTATGGAAGAGCGAAATCGCTCTCGATACCAATTGAAGGACCAAAATGGCAATCAAAGGGGGTTGAATGATCCCAAATAAAATTTTCCCCCACTCAAAATGATCCAACCAAGCCCACAAATAAATCAATCAAAAGGAGCAAATAGGAAGGAGTAATCGTCAATGGGCGGTATACCGCAGGAGATCGTAGCACTCGCCAAGAATAGCAAAGAAGAACAGAGTCTGAAAATAGCACGACTCAAAAGCAAATCTTTAGGAATCTTTTGATCGGTTGGACAAAAACTCATGAAACTTGATAGATGTGATCTTAAGGATGTCAGGAACTTATTCCAAACTTCAATCGCAAAGATTGACGTCAAAGTTGTGACTTTTTTGCCTGGGAAGGAAAAACACACCAAGTTCAAACAAAACACAATAACTTGATCTTGGACTTGCTCATGGGGTTTTGATGATCATGATGATCTTGGACAACTTCCCACTTGTCACAACAAGCAAGAACTCAAGTCAAAATCTTCGCAAACACGATCTACAAGAACGAATCACTCCAGAATACAAGATCGGTTTCTTGCAACAAAACGCAACGATCCTTCAAAATAAGTGGCAATAGCAAGTAGAAGGAGGGGAGGCAAATCCAAATTGCGTATAAGTAGATCTCTAGAATGTAAGTGTGGAATTTAAATGCGAAATTTAAATGCTTGAAAGTAAGTTGCTGAATTTAATGTGTAATGTAAATTCAAGCATAAGAGAAAATGACTTTTATTCATGAAAGGGAGGATTACAAATCCTCATGACAAAGTGGGCGAAAATCTCAAAGGAGCCAAAACCTCTAAAACCTTCGGGGGAGAGGCACCCCTCTGTTGGAAATATGCCCTAGAGGCAATCATAGAGATGATTATATTTCCATAAATGTTCATAAACTATGAGATTGTTCTTTGAATAACATCATGGATATTGATTAACATGTATGTGACTTGTTTGTGAAACTCGTGTTCTCTTTATGATGTTCATTCTAAAAGGGGTCCAGAGTCGATAATCATATGAGGACACATATGAGTAGACTAGTATATGTATTGGTCAATGACCATGTTTCACTGGTCATAGATATGGAGATATCAAACCTATAATATGGACACATGTTAGAGAACATGGTGTTGGATATCAACCCACTATGATAAACTATGAGAACGTTGTATTCTTTCATGTCATCAGCTTGGTCTCATATACGATGTGTATGCTATATCCTTCGACTTGAGATTGTCGTGATGTTCTCAAAGTATGTAATGGCTTACTTAGGGGTCTTCAAATGCTACACCATCACTGGGTAGTTATAAAAATGGCTTTCGGGTTTTTCATGAAACATGCTGTGAGGCGTGGTTGATCAAAATAGGATTTGCCCCTCCATACAACGGGGAAAATATATCTACGCCTCTCGAGTGGACGGATTCCAGAAACGCATGGCCATGCTACTCGAGTCATCGAGTCAAAGAGTTAACTCGATGTATTCGGGAATCCGAGTCACGGCATCGAGATAGAATGGTCGAACCATCCAAATAAGGATGACAACAACTCGCCTTGTGTTTGACCAATATTGTGAAGCAAAACGAAATGCATAAAGGACATTGTTGAGGTTCGTACGATCTATACATGTTCTCGGGAGTTGATAAGTCCTGCTAGGGGCCGCTATCGACTATTGGTCGAATGCTCGACGATCAAGTAGGTGTACCCGATGGTCGAGTAGGAGTACTCAATGATCGGTAGGGGTACTCCAACCATGTCCGAGTGCATGTGTACCTATAGGGTCGCACACTTAAGGGGCTGTAACCAATTCGATAGGGACTCGAGTTGTTATGGGCTCAGAATTCCTAACGGGCTTCAAGGGTTGAAACCCGTTATGGGACGTTTATATAAAGGGAGGTGCTGGCTTTGAAATTGAAGAGATATAGGAATTTGAATTTCTAAACCCTAGCCGCCACCCGCCCTCCATCCGTAATCGCCACCGCCCTATCACTTCTGCGAGTGGTGTTCCCGCCTCATACTTGTGGATACCTTGGAGGCGTTGTCGCAAGCTTCAACTCGGGACGATCAAAGAACCTAAGACACTCACAAGAAGCTGTTGGAGGAGGAGCAAGGCTAGTACGACTGCATCTACAACACCACGCTACTGTTAGTGTTATGCCCTTGAGGCAATCATTTAGATGATTGTAACATGACTATGTTTATGAGTAATAATATGATTATTGGTCTAATGAATGTATATCATTGTATTAACAAGTATGTGACTTGCTTGTGAAACTCTTTAGTTATTGACGTAATTTGATAAATATCTCTGATCGGGTATCATCGTATAGGACAACGATGAATAGATCAGCACATGTAGTGATCGATGATCATGCTTCATAGATCGATATGGAGATATCATCTATACATTGTGGACGCATGTTAAAGAACATGGGTTAGATAGACCCGCAATGGGACATCGCGAGAATGTTACATTCTTATGTGTCACTAAAGCAGTATCTCATACATATAGATGTATGATCCTTAGACCTAGATTATCATATTACGTACATGTGTAATAGTTTTCTTGGGCTATCAAACACTACTTCCTAACCGAAAGTTATAAAGGTAGCTTTCATTTTTACTATAAACGCGCAGGTGCTTAAGTGAGCAAATAAGATGGAATTTGCCACTTAATGAAATGGAGATATATGAAAAGGCCACTCGTGTGATATGATTAAGGAAGTGCATGGCCATGCCATGATTGAGGAGTCAATTACAACTTATTAATATATCACAACACAGTGATGGATTGAATCATCAAAGGTCCACATGCTTCTTGCCTTGAGTTCAATCTTCATATACTTGGCAAAGGAATTATTACATGAGTACTTTTGATAGGTTCTGTCCGATTTGATCATAGTATGTTTGGGAGTTGGTATGCTTTGCAAGAAGCCACTACCAATTATTGGATTGAAAAGGAGTTTTCCGAATCATTGTCCAAACGCATATGAACTCCGCAGGTCACACACTTAATGGGTCCGACCCATTAATTTGGATTGATCCTCGGTTCTTTGAGGCAAACGGATGAGTTGACATGTTTCTTCTTCATTTCACACGCTGAATGAAGAAGTGCGGATGACAATCCTTCTTTTCGCTAACTCTTGAGCAATGACTACCGAAAATTCACTCACCGATGCCGAGTCACGGCGGTCACAATTGAATCCAATGGACATTAAGCTAGATAATGATCGCGACCTTCACAAAGATAACATGTGATGTTGCCCATAGGACATTCTCCAAGTAAATGGCTTCCTTCTCACCGAAAAATTGATTGCATGCTCATCGGTGGTGTGTCATATTCTCCACAACGGACGCACGCATGGTCTTCCGATTTGTTTGGTTGACAACACTTCAAGGAACAACATCCCGTATGACATCGAGGAAAGGGGTTGTACATCGCTCTAACTTGCAAGAGTCATAACCGACATTTGACAAAGCAACGAACCATCAAAAGCAACGATTTAACTCCAACCAAGTGATTTCTTCGTGTCTTGTGGGTAGCACGATAGTTCTTCCACCACTCCAAGGCATCTCCTTCCAATCGACATGTGGCGAGGAACCTTCTCTTCATCTTCACATTGCACTAAAGCCGCCTCTCTTCTATGACACGGCCAGATTTTCGCATCTTTGAGAGTGGCCGATCCACTCAAACGTGGGTGGTTTGGTCCTCTTGAATAAGGCAAACCTTGACTCGTGAATAGGTGGCGACTGTGGTTGTAGGGGCATTGATTTTGGCACGATAACATTCATCCGTTGTATCATTGTCTGCATGAGCTGGGTTAGAGCGCGAATAATCGATCCAAATTCGAATTATCACTATCGTACGGTGGACGGTACCGTCACAATCGCTTTATTACTAACACCGTAGTAGCAATCGCATCGACTTGAATCGCCAAATCATCAAGTTGTTGTCGGTCCTTTCCATCTGCTGACCACCCCGAGGTTTAGTTAAGAGGGAAAAGCAAAGATAAGGTTCAAGAATCCTAGTGCAGGGAGCGTGTTTAACCCAATAACTTATACAAACATTATTAATAACTTGGTATGGTTGCTTACAAAAGCCTAAAAGCTATGCAACGACACGCATACACCCAACAACCAAGGAAAAAACAAATTAACCTAAGCACACCACAATCTATCGCCTAAAAGGGTAACACTTATCTTAGACCGACGCGACTCTTCACACATGAGTCTCAACTGCCACCAAAGTACTAGTTCTTCTAACTTCCGGAACACTTCATCGATCCACTTTTTTCCTTGAGCTCGACGATTCCTGCCTTCACGATCTTTAGGATCAAGAAGAAGACACCCAATACTTTCTCCTTAAGTGTGAAACATCGTTAACTACTTAGAACAACTCGTAAGATTTTTATTTAAACCAAATGGGGAAAGATGAATAATTTTAGCAAAAGGGGAATGACTAGAAGAATAAGATAAGTCAAGAACTTATTATTCTTTCAAGTTAAATTTTCTCTTTAGAAAATACTTTGAAGCTCCTAAGGAACGACCAAACTATCTAGGTCAAGACCTACAACACCGGCTCGACTATTCACACTTCCGCCGGGACCCGAATATGCAAATCCGACCTCTATGTATTCAAGACTAGTCAAGGATCACGCTAGTGCATACGCCTCAACATAGATGAAATATCACAATCATACACAAATGAATAATAAATAAAGACTTCATCTATTAGTATAGAACTATTTAACGACCTTAAGGTCAAACTTACACTTGTGAGGCCTTGGTGGCTTCAACTCAAAATAAATCAACAAAGCAATGAATGAAGAACGCCGACGAATCCCATCAAATATACCACGTGTAACCGACAAGGTTCAACTCCTAGATAATCGCTTCCTCGTGGAACTTCTCATCCTTCAAAGTTGTGGTCTTCTCTCAACCGATGATTTTGTGTGTTGCAAGGGGTGAGTACATAAAACACTCAACAAGTCGCATGTAATGCAATTCTAACATAACTATATGCAAGGCTTATTCCAAAGAAATGGCTAACATGGCTATTTTGCAATTAGCAAGATTTGTAAATGAATACAAAGATATAAATTGGAAAGACAAGAAACCAATAATCTGTATTAGATAGATTCAACATTTCTCAAGTAAACCAAGTTTCCAATCCTATGTCAAGTTCCAACCTTTCATGGCAATCCCGCCATCCTATTCCAAGTTTTCATTTCAAAAGTCTAACCCTTAATCGTAATTCCCGAGCTTTGCTCAATACCGTGAGCACGGGTATTCGAATAGGTTTACACTGCAGAGGTTATGCACTTTACCCACACGACGTGATAATTCTCTTTGTGCCTCGCCATTAGCACACTTCCTTTGGTGTATCGCGCAGAAAACTTCGTCTTCAAGTTGTGCCGATGCACCACCTTGTCAAGACCTTCAATAGAACCCCAACTTATTTTGTCCTTCAATTATTATTCGCAATTTCAGATTGCTTTTACCATTGTTCTTGCTTGTTCTTTGGTTGTTTGCAGGAATTGAACTCGTGTTCAAAGTTGATCGTGCCCACGCAAGATCAATAACACTCGAGTTGGTTTAGCGATTGCTAAGGCGCATCGTCGTCAGATGACATTGTAGTCGCGATCGCCAAAGTCGATTCCACCAAATCGATAGTTATCGCTCTCATCGAAAGATCGACACAACTTCACATCAGCTAGGCTAGTTGCACAGGCTTTTCTCGTGTTTAGGTCTTAACTTTGAGGAGACTTTTGCCCCCATAGCTAGACTAGAGGCAATTAGGATCCCGCTTGCGCCTCTGCATCCCGAGGCTTCAAGCTCTATCAAATGGATGTCAAGAGTGCATTCCTCAATGGCTTTATTGAGGAAGAGGTTTATGTCAAACAACCTCCGTGATTTGAGAACCCCATGTTTCCAAAGCTTTGTATGGACTCAAGCAGCCCCTAGAGACTCAAGTCATATCTTCTTATCCATGACTTCAAGATGGACGTACTAGACAAAACATTGTTCATCGACACCATGGGTCTCATTTTTTCTCGTCCCGCATTTTTGTGGACAATATCGCTTTGGTGGATCATCTCATTCACTTGTGTCTCAGCTCGAGGTGATGAGTACAGAGTTTGAGATGAGTATGATTACAGTTGAGCTACTTTCTTGGCTTCCAAATCAAGCGCACTCGGAGGGTACATTCTTGCATCAAGGCAAGTATACCTGACCTCCGAGGTGTTTCGATATGTCCTGACGGAAGCCGTAATGACTCCTATGGCCACCACCGCTGTCCTCGAGCCGCATGAGGATGGTGTGCCCGGCCGATCAAAAGGAGTTTCAGAGCATGATCGACTCCTCTTGTACCTCACGGCCGAGACCGACATACATTTCATTGTGTGTCCGTGCTCGATTTCAGCCTTCTCGCGCCTCTCACCGCCAGTGGTCAAGCGATTCGTCAGTACCTTCTACCACTATTATGGTATTTGGTACTCTTCTTCTTCTTGTCCGTCCCTTCGAGCCTTTTCCGATGCCGACTTTGCTGGCTATAGGATAGATAGTAAGAGCACTTCTGGCACTTGCCAATTCATTAGCACTTCTCTTGTTTCTTGGTCGTCTAGGAAGCACTCCAGAGTTGCACAGTCCACCACCGAAACATAGTATGTTGCTGTAGCTAGTTTCTATAGCCAGGTGCTCTGGATAAGATCGACCTTGCAGGACTTTGGGTTAGAGATAGAGAGTGTGCCACTTTTCTGTGATAACACTTCTGCTATTTGCATTGCTAAGAACCTAGTTCAGCATTCTCGGACCAAGCACATTGATATTAGATATCACTTCCTTAGAGACCATGTGGAGAAGGGGGATATCGCAGCTTCACCTTCTTCCCGGGATTTCATGGACCGCCAGATCCGAAACTTGCCGAGGAGTGGGCTTATTCGACTCGCCATGGCCAAGTGGGTCAAGATGATGTTGTTCTTTCTACCGCAGCCATTGCCGACGCCTTTCTCAAAATTTCCTCGCCCTTATAGGCTAGGAAGCTTCTTGTGGAGGCGCTTGGTCGCATGCGCCATGAGAAGTATAAGACCCTCGTAAATGTAAGAAAATATTTTCCCAAGCATAATGCCCGGGAACTTATATATAATAAAGAAATACCTTTCCAAGTGATATCCATGATTATCGTTAGACATAGCTTAGACCCATCTTGGGGTATATCGAAGCTTGCATGGCTCTTTGGTCGGTGATACTCATATCCAATCGTCGTAGGATATATTTTAGGTCCGACTTGGGACATATTAAGATTTGCGCGGCTCTTGGCCGAGTGATACCTATATCCGACTGCTGTAGGATATAGCTTTGGTCCGACTTGGGACATATCATATTCTCATGGCTCTAGGCCGAGTGATACCCATATCCGACTGCTGTAGGATATAGCTTAGGCTCGACTTGGAGCGTATCGATTTTCTTGGCTCATGGCGAAAGTGATACCTATATCCGATCGGTGTAGGATATAGCTTAGGCTCGACTTGAGCGATCATATATACGTGGTTTTGGCCGAGTGATACCCATATCCGATTGCCGAGGATATAGCTAGGCTCGACTTGGAGCGTATCGATTTTCTACCATGGTCGAGCGATACCTATATCCGACTTGTGTAGGATATAGCTCGTCCGATCTTTAGGACATATCAAGGTTTATCTGAAGCAGTATCCGCACTCGCTTATTACGATGCATAGCTTATCGACCCATCTTGGGGCATACCATTGAACCGCGCTTTGTCGCTCAACCCGTGATATATGATTTCGCCATGCGCGTAACCAACTAGCGACCCAACATGGGGTATATCACAAGAAGATATTTTCAATCCAAACCGAGGACACCCACGCCTCGATAGTTCGATAAGTGGTTAAACAACCCATCGTGGGGAGCAACATGTCCCAAACATGACTTGGTCAAACCATGATCGCCTCCGCATGTCGACGGCTAGCAAATCATTACGAAGCATAGAGCAGGTTAGGTGTTCTACAATCTTTTCCCACCGATTCAATAAAACCTAATTCCCTTTAAGACTAAGCCACGATTGACCTATGGTTCATTCTTTCACCGGCTGCCCTACCCCTTCGCTTCCTTGTCTCCGACTTATCCGCCACTAGGGTTAACTCAAGGCGCCACATTCTTGCGCTGCCGTTGATCTTTCCTCGAAAATGTCTTCTCATTCATCCAAATACACCTCCTCGCCGCTTTGCCTCAAGATTGACCACCTCGATAACGACGAAGAGTGGTTGCAATCCATGGCGGATGACGGGTTCTTCTAGCCTTGACTTTGATTTCCGCCGACCGCCGCAGTGAATCCATCCCTACCCTCACTCGTAAGAAATTGTGGTTTTCTTTAATCTTTCTTTCAATGCAGATCGGGCCTTCCCGCCATGCGCTTTTCTTCTCATGGTCTTCTTTTGCTATGGTATAGAGTTAGTGAACCCGAATCCCAACTCCATTCTCGCAAATCTCTCTTCGCTCACCTCTGCGAGGTTCTGGGCATCCGCCCTCATTTCACTATCTTTCGCCACTTTTACCTTTTAAAACCTTATCCTCACCCAAGGTAATTGGGGAGCAGATTCCAATTACGGAAGGATTAAAGAAAACTACTTTGCCATTCCCTTCAAAACTTCCAATAAAGGTCGGCACTGTGAATGGTTCTATTGTGCCAATATCGATCCCGCTCTCCACTCTTTGTTCGCCGCCCTAAGGTGTCCCTTTCTTGGGTATTCGCTCCCAATGTCAAGGCGACATGGACCGTGTAGGATCTTTCGCTACCGATTGAGAAATTAAAAGAAGACGGTCTCATGTGAGTCGGTCTAGCTCTCCATTTTGTCGCCACCTTGCTACAACCGCTAAAAGAGCGAGTCCATTTGGGATATGAATTTGAAGCGAGGGACGATCCGACCCGAACCGCCCGAATCAGCGCCAAAGGAGCAAGTATATGCTTGGGTAGGCGACTTTTTTTCATCCCGAGCGAGATGTCCACCGCCGATGCCCAAGTCCTTCAATCGCATCAAATCCTCCTCTTGAGGTAAGAAAGTTTAGCCGATAGACTCTACATTCGCCTCTCGAATGACTTTTAACAGCTTATAATACTCCTTTCCAGATCGACATTTCTTCTGACGCCGCCTCTCCGTAAATGCCTGCTCATTTAGAGCGCCACCGGGAAGCGCACTCACGAGCTCCTGCCGTGAGACCCGGCTACTAAGAAGGGAAGAAAACAATTGTCAAGGACTCCCAAGCCTCGCACGCGATCGATGGGCCCAAAATCCAAGAACCACCAGCCAAGAAGCCCGGTGCCTTCGCCTCTTCCGTGATAAGACCGTGGTCCGGTTGAGTCCAACTCCGAGTGACTTGAGCGCCGAGAAGAGGGCTAGGGTTCCAGATCGTAGCACCCCGACTGGTCCCTCTAGAAGTGGTTCTGCCGCTCTCAAGGAACCCCCAATGAGAATAAAGAAGTCCGACAGGTTGGATGTCCTATCGACTCTTATTCGACGATTTCACGGATTATTCACCGATCATTCTTCTTATAGGAATCCTTCAGATGATGTTCTGCCGAGACACCGTCCGGCCCCTCAAGAAACCGAGTCCCAGACGCATATGTTTGGCTGAGGAGGCCTCACTAACCTGCTTCGCACTGGGACAGGGG